>CM076578.1:192526670-193126670 GCA_034641835.2 Pinus albicaulis | reverse complement strand
AGTTGTCTTCAGGAAAATGAAAGTACATGTCTAGGGGAATGCCATGAAAGTGTTTTCAAGTTATGTCACTGCTCATAGGTCATAGAATGAGCCCTCCAATGTGCAGGATGGGGAATTTCAGGGACGGTGACAAATTGTTGTGTAACAACATGTTACAACATTGTAGATCAGGTTGTGTGGCTGAATTCTCACACACATAATAAGAAGTATTGGGGCTCCCTTGATGTGAAAATATCCTTGAGAAATATTCATGAATTTCCCTTCTCATTCCCTAGATTTATTCCTTAAGCTCATGCATATCTTGAGAAAGAGCGTTAGAATACTCTTCTCTTTTAATCCTTCCAGATAAAGGGGTTTCACCCTTCTTCACTTTGTCCTCTGTGTAATATTTATTCTGTCTTATTATTTGGTACATATCCTCTCTTTTAGTGAGAGGTTCTTCTCCTTTTGGAGACATATTGGCTCTATAATAAAAGCACAAGTTGTGCCAAGAAAGATGCTTTGATACCATTGTAGTATCCCAAAATAGGAAAGCATAGCAAAGCCTGCTGGAATAACGCTCTCTCCACAAATTGGTGCACTGAAATTATTTTGTAGGTCCTATATCCCTTAGATAAGTGGATCTAATGTGTAAATCGAAAAGGATAGAAAAAACAAATGAAACTAGGTGAGGTAAACAGACCTCCCACCACCTAGTATGGCTGAAAAACACCCAAAAAATGGGGTTGTAGTCATGCACAACAATACTGCTTCAGAAATAATGTAGTTCCACTGAGTTAAAGCAGGAGATCAATATGAAGGCTCAAAAATTACATGTACATCAGTAAAACAGATCTATAATGTGGCCCATACAATGTATAGGAGAAAAATAAAAGATTTACATGAAGAAACCCTCAAGATTGAGGTGTTGCAACAACATAATGAGACTGCAAAGCTTGACAACGTTATTTTATGGGCTGAATTAGTTGTATATTATAGTTCAGATCTAGAATAGATATGTGTACAACATATTAGATCTATATCAGATCTATACACTATATGAGTTTCTCTACATATTCCCCTTAGGGTTTTGAGCAAAACATGAGAGTACATGAGTAGATATGAGATCTAGAATTACAGATCTACAAAAATATTCATGAATTTTGCAGTAAATATAATCATAAGTAAATCAAATATGAATGTTACATGGA
This sequence comes from Pinus albicaulis, assembly GCA_034641835.2. Lineage (NCBI taxonomy): Eukaryota > Viridiplantae > Streptophyta > Pinopsida > Pinales > Pinaceae > Pinus > Pinus albicaulis. The sequence continues at coordinate 193,125,480 of CM076578.1, read as the reverse complement.
TGAGAAATCTAATCCATGGATCACCACAGTGAAAGGGAGAATCCCATCACTAGAGATATCTCCTCCAAAATGCAGTCAAAACACCCTGCAACTGAATACTTGCAGATAACGCAGTTATGGAAGGAAAAATTCATTGTATCCTCTAGCACTGGTTTGTTTTGATGCCAAGATCTAAAAATTTAGCTCCAAAGATCCAGAATAATCTTGCCAATGGGACATAAGACTTTTGCACTGAAAAGGGCCTCTAGATTTGCCTAGATCTGAGTAGATCTAGCTTCCACTTGCTGCAGCTTACAAATACAACCAAATCCTTAACAAGATCTGAGTTGTAGTTGGAAGATGGAGCTTGGCCAACTACCAGATTGTGGACAAGATGTAACAAGAATCCTCCAAGAGCTGCTCTAGGAAGGAGGTGGGATTCCTGACCAGGAACAACCAAGTGCTAAACAACACTATTCTCAGCTAAACAACTAGAGAATGAGGGATTTCTAAGCAGAAAATACATTCAAAAATATCAAATGATCGACCCCCTCCTTGGTGTCCTCCTCTTTCTTTTACAATGTGGAAATATTGCCAAACCCTAAACCATCTTGATGAATTAGCTTCATTCACATGAGTTGCCTCCAACATGGACTGCGCTGTGCCTTTAGGAGATACATTGCATCTAGGAAAAACTGTTGATTTGGTCTTGTTGACCTAGTTAGTTGATCCAACTTCTTTGCCACTTAAGTGTGTTTATGAAAATAGCTCAGATTTAGCTTTGTTCACATTGAGCATTGATTTATTTTGTTGTTTAGGAGTTTTATTGATCCTCCTTCACACTTTTATTCATGAGACAGAAAAGAAAAAAAAAATTACATATTCCCATTAGCTTGGGCTAATTGGGAATGTTACACATTATTTACAAGGTGAGTAAGGGGAATATAAAATTTTAACTTAGAAATTTCACTCTCTAAGCTAAAAGGGTTAGATTGTTTCTCTACCTCTTTGGCAATGGTATCCCACTTTTCAGGCTTCTCATTTATTGAATAATCCTTTATTTTTCCTTCATTGTCTCTCTTTTATGTACTTGTAGATGGCTCACTATTCTTGCTCTGATTTGTGGTAGCAGGCTCCTTCTCCTTATTTGGATTAGCTTGGGAAGTTTATTTGGACTGCGTATCTTTTTGCTGAGCTATCCTATTTTTAGTAGAAGTAATAGGAACATCTTCATTTCTCAAACTATACTATCTCTACACTGAGCTGAGAGAATTTAGGTACCCCCTTTCATAGTCTCCAAATTCGACTACTAGCCCATCATCATTTTCAGGTACATATTCTTGGTCCTAGCAGACTAATGTCTACATGTCCCTCGCCAGCTCCTAGCAGACTACATGTCCCTTAAGAGGAACGTAGGAGAGAGCGTCCACGATTACACCACTAGATTCAACAGCATTTACAATGCTCTCCCTCCACACATGAAACCTCCACAAGGGATGGCCCTAGCCAAATATCTGGATGGATTTGATGCTGACATGGCCTATGAGCTCAGAGATAAAGAGTATAACACATTGGAAGACATGCAGAAAGGAGCCATAGCTATAGAAGCGAACTTGATGGAAAAGAGGGCAAGATTGAAAGCTGAGAAGAGGATAACATATAGGGATGACACTGTAGCTTCTACTTCAGACCCAAGTTATGATAGATTATCTAAAAATGTGGAAAGACTACAACAAATGATGGAAAAAATGGTTGTCACAGTTAGCAATCAGAACAGAAACCAGAACCAAAATCAGAACCAAAACTTTAGAAGAAACAATACCGCTCTCAACAGACAGAGAGAGTCAGACCGACAAGTTGTTCCCCCATTCCAAAAATTTCTTGACGGAGATGATATAACCATATAAGAGCCTGAGGGGAATGAAATAAACATGTTTGAAATAGAAGACTTAGTCCTTAACTGTGATTTAGGGGAAGACCAACCCTCACCTTCATATTGGGATGAGGAACGGTTAAAAACCGGGGATTACAGATTAGGATTTGAAAATGCCATGATGCGGGTCAAAGAACAATATGAACTTAGGAGCAAAAAGAACCAAGAAAATTCCAAAACTGAGACTCCTGAGGTTACCATCAAGAAAAGACCTGATAAAAATTCTAAAGCATCCGCTGTAAATAGAAAATCAGCGGCTGAGAGTTTTGGGAAAAACAAAGAGAAAAACAACCAAAACATTGAAAAAAAAAGTCGACCAACTAGCAGCACTAGCACTGCAGTTAGTGCTCTTGATAAAATGATTCCTGACCCTGTACATAGTTAGAAATCACAAACTGATTTAGCTACTAAGGTAGTAGCGAATAAAACAAAATTAAGCACTCCAAAGACACAATCCACTTTCAATTTAGAGAGTGAGATTGCAAAAATCAAAATCTCTGTACCATTATCTGAGCTGGCCACTCAGGATGTATATAAGGGCCAAATTTTGAAAGCGTTGAATCTGGGGGAAAACAACGACACTGTGAATTTGAGTGATGATCAACCTGCCCTCCTGTTTGGTCAAAAGATTGAGGGAAAGTTTCAGGAAGGGGTAGTTCCACCTTTTTATATCAGTCTCAAAATTCATGACAAAATACTCCACAATGCCATGCACGATTTCGGAGCATCACACAATTTAATGCCTAAGGTAGTGATGGAAAATATTGGCCTAGAGATAACCCGACCTTACAAAGATCTATATTCGTTCGACTCTAGCAGAGTAAAATGCCTAGGCCTAATCAAAGACTTATGTGTGAGCTTGACCCAGATCCCAGCTAAATTTATGGTCATGGATGTGGTGGTAGCAGATGTGCTACCCAAGTATGGCATGCTATTGTCAAGATCATGGGGAGCCAAACTGCAAGGAACAATGCAGATGGATGGCTCATATGCCACTATCCCTATATTTGGCCAACTTAGAAGACTGTATAGAGAGTCCCAGATGAAATTCCTAGTCAGTAGCCCCGAGAAACCTGAAAAATCACCATTATACTCTGTACACCGACCTGGATTCTTTCATTATTTATAACGACCCATCCTTAGGAGAGCCAGCGTCAGGAAACAGAAATACAAACAACAACGTAGATCCCATGGACTTTAACATAATGGCAACCCTAGAATAATAAGATGAAGAAGACCATGGGTAGGGTACTGAAAACGGAATTTTGAGAGAACCAGAAATAGAACGTAAACATCAAGATAGCCAACTCTCTGAACTCCACACATGTCATGAAGAACAAAACAACCCGCAGCCTAGTACAGACACTGCCTAGTACAGACCCTGTAATGCAACACAACGGAGAACCCAGCTGTAGGGAAGGAAAGAATGAAGAAACGGAAAATGAACCCTTGTGGGAAATGAATTTCGATGGATCCTGTACTAGGAAAGCTGCTGGAGCAGGGGTGTGGGTACGTAACATAGAGAGTGATTTTGCGGAGAGCCACGCTGTAAATCTGCACTTCAAATGCATGAACAATATTGTAGAATATGAGGCTCTCATCTTGGGTCTGAATCTATTGAAAAAATTAGGAGCCCATAGGATATCTGTGAGAGGAGACTCAGAGTTAGTTATCAAACATGTGAATGGTGAATATACAGCAAAACATCCCCGACTTAGAGCGTACAAGAATGATGGATTTATTAAACACGTTCGTGGAATACGATTTGGTGTTTTTTCCGAGGAGTCAAAACACTATGTCTAACGGATTAGCCTTCCTGGCTAGTTCATATCCTAATACTCCCCTTGACCAACAAATTATCATTCAGACCAAGTTCAGACCTGCAGTGCCGGACAACAAAAAATATTGGCAGGTCTTCGAAGGAGACAAACAGATTGAGGACTTCCTAACAGGCATGAATGAGTTTGAATTTTCCAGTTCAGACTCTAAAGATGAAGACAGTTGCCTTGGTGAGGAATCCTCTGACGAAGAACCCCCACCTTGTAATGTAGAAATAAACACCTTTTCTGAGGGAATTCGAAATCCGATCGAAAAATGTGGAAACACGGAAAATGAGGAAATGGAGGTGTTGCAGGCCAAAGATAAGAACATACCCAGAGGCCTAGCGCCCCTAGAGGAACTTTTTGACTTTGATAACGTAGAAAAAAAGCCCACTATAGAACATGCAGACTCAGACATAGAAGAATGCAACATAGGCACTGAAGATAAGCCCAAAATGATTAAACTGGCTAAGTCTATACTTGCAGACATGAAGAAAAAATACATTTACCTGTTTAAGGAATTCATTGATGTGCTTGCATGGAGCTATGAAGACTTAAAGGCCTATGAAACCAACATCATACAACACAAGATACTGTTGAAGGAAAATCAGAAGCCTTTCAGACAAAAACTCCGTAGGATCAATCCGAAACATTTGCCTGCAGTAGAGAAAGACATCAAAAAGATGTATGATGCAGGCATAATAGTCCCTGTAAGTTTTTATGATTGGATGTCAAACTTAGTGGCTGTGAGAAATAAAACAGGGGAGATCAGACTATGCATAGACTTCAGAAACCTCAACAGAGCCTCCCTGAAAGACAACTACCCTTTGCCTAGAATGGAACATATCCTACAGAAGGTAGTGGGCTCTAAGAGAATCTCCCTGCTTGATGGTTTTTCAGGATACAATCAAGTTCTTGTACTCCCAGAAGATCAACTCAAAACAAGTTTTACCACTCCATGGGGCACCTTCATGTATGTGAAAATGCCCTTTGGACTGATGAATTCTGGAGCTACCTTCTAGAGAGCGATGGATATAGCTTTCTCAGATGAGATAGGACACTTCATAGTTATCTACTTGGATGACTTGACTGTCTTTTCTAAAACTGAAGAAGAACACTTGAAACATCTGAGAAAAGTTTTTGAAAAATGTAGAAGGTACGGTATGTCCTTAAATCCTAAGAAAACTGTGTTTGGGCTGCAAGAAGGAAAACTTCTTGGTCACATTATATCTGAGAAATGGATTAGGATAGACCCACAGCGAGTTGAGGGAATACTTCAAATAACACACCCGAGAAACATCAAGGAGTTATATTCCTTCATTAGGAAGATCAATTTCCTTAGGAGATTCATTCCCAATCTTGCTGAGCATCTCAGGAAAATGACTGACATGTTGAAGAAAGGTGAAGGAATTAAGTGGACTGTTGAAGCAAAGAAATCCTTTGAGTCATTAAAGCTTTCACTCACTCAAGCCCCTGTCCTCATCAGCCCAGACTTCTCAAAGGATTTCCTGATCTTTTCATTCGCCTCACAACATACAGTGGCTGCGGTTTTACTGCAGAGAAATTCAAAAGGAAATGAACAGCCAATTGCCTTTTTCAGTAAGGCCTTAAGAGATGCACCCTTGAAGCAAAAAAATATGGAAAAGATGGCCTATGCTCTGGTAAGGGCCTTAAAATACTTTAGGGTGTATATTCTGCATTCTCACACCATTGCTTATGTGCCAAATATAGTGGTCAAAGACATCTTGTCCCAAGACCCTGATGGGAAAAGGAGCAAATGGATCGCTACAATCTTAGAGTATGACCTCGAGATAAAGCCCACCAAACTGATCAAAGGTCAAGGCCTGGCCCAATTAATGGCTAAATCCAATCTGTAGGCCCTTGACATTAACATGGTAAATGCCTTAGATGAGCAGGAAGGATCGCCCCTCCCAACTGTTGAGGAGAAGTTTCAGAACTCTCCTTGGTATTCTGATATCCTTTATGTGCTCACCAATCTCAATGCCCCTCCAGAACTTTCCAAAACTAAGGCTAGATTCATAAAGATGAAAGCTAGAAACTACTTCATTTTGGATGAAAACCTATATTGGAAAAATCAAAATGGCCTATTGTTGAAATGTTTGTCCGAAACTGAAGCTGAAATAATCAAACAAGAATTTCACGCCGGGGAGTGTGGAGGCCACTTGAGTTGGAAAGCCACTGCAAATAAAATACTCAGGGTTGGTTACTATTGGCCTACACTCTTCAATGATGTCCATAAAATGATTCTTACCTGCCACAAATGTCAGATCTTCGAAGGCAGAAGAAAAATCCTCCCCCTCCCTTTACAACCTATCACCGTAGAAGGACCCTTCATGCAATGGGGCCTAGACTTCATTGGGAAAATTCACCCCTCTTCTTCTGGACAACACAGATGGATCCTAACTGCTACGGATTACTTCACCAAATGGATAGAAGCCATACCCACTAGGAATGCCACTGATTTTGTCATCATTAGGTTCCTAGAAGACTTCATCCTCTCTCGGTTTGGCTGTCCAAGAAAAATAATCACTGACAATGCTGCCACTTTCGGATCCAAGAGAATGGTGGATTTCTGTCATAGGTATGGAATAGCCCTCGGTCATTCAACTGCCTAGTACCCTCAAGGCAATGGATTAGCTGAATCATCCAACAAAAGCCTAGTGAACATCATTAAGAAGCTGTTGGAAGAGAGCAGAAGGTCATGGCACAAAAATTTGGTGCATGCTTTGTGGGCAGACAGGCTCATGACGAAAAAATCTATTGTCATGTCACCATTCCAGCTTGTCTATGGAACCGAAGCAGTTTTTCCTACCAGCCTGGGAGTGCCAGTGATTAATCTTGTCCAAGAGATTCAGACAGAGGAAAACAGTATGGTGAGAAGAATCAATGAAACCATCCATCTGCAGCAAACAAGGGAGCAGGTTTATGTAAGGTCCCACCTTACCTACCATAATTATTATAGAGAAATATTATATTAAATCAAAATGTGATATATTTTTTTTAAATTTTTTTTTATTATTATATAGAAGTTATTGGTGTCCTTTACACTACACCCTAAATTCTACCAACTTATCTTCAAAGCTACAAAGTTCAAGGTTTATCAAGATCCAAAAAAATACAACCATAATACTTGCTTCTCAAGACTAAAATCACCTTTAAAATATAAATTATTTAGTGGGATGAATAAATGTCAACCTTTATGAACCACAATTTACAATAAACTAATTGTTAATTCCATTGTAATTAAATGTGTTCAAGAGTGACTAATAACATGCTTATGAGTTATTTTCTTAAAAGGATAATTTAAATTATATAGAGTTGGCATCTCATAATTTAGGAATTCATATGTGAGCTGATATTGCAACAAATTACTTACTGCAATTTTGAATTTTCAGCAAGACCCTTTAACTCAATGAGTTATTATACTAGAAATACCTTGACTGCAAATCTTAAATTAACTTAAGCCTTTTGTTTTATGGACAGTTCATAAACGTAATTAGATGCAACCATTGAACATTATGAAAACCAATTTACAATCATGAAATGTACAGCCATTGAGGCATTTCGTCAAACACTTACAACCATTATCTCTTTAAGGTGTTTTCACAATAATTAGCTAACATGAATCGAAAGTTGCATGACTTCTCTTTTTTTTTTGTAAGTAGTGCCAATAATTGAACTTAAGATATTAGTAGAATATTAGCCATATTCATTTTTGAATCTATATCAATGAATATAAATATTTAGAAATTTCAAACATTGCTCACAATGTTGTAAGGTACAGCCATTGAGGAATTTTGACAAATAGTTGGCAGTCATAAGACAAGTTGCCATATGGTTATTTAAATTTTCAAATTATTAACCATTTATACTTAAAAAAAAATTTCCAAGTGGTTAGCCTATATCATATTCATCACTATAAATTATCAGGCAGTTCCAATATAAAAAGAACCAAACAGCGAAACAGAACAACAGGCGGTTCTACATGCAACAGCAAATCTGTAAAACAGAGCAGATTTGGGAATTGATGTCCGAAACCTTGATTTTTGAAATCAAAGTTGGGGTGACATGGCCTATTGGTACGGATACCCCCTGAAGTGTAGCTGAATCGCAACAGGGACGCCCAGAAATGCGATTCTTTAAAACAACAAAATTTATAGCCTAAATGTTTCATTTATGACTTTTGTCAAACATATGGAATGAAAACTTGCAGCTACACCTCTACATGAGGAAAAACAACCCAGATTTATGCTACTAATATATGCTCATTGAAATCACACATTTCTAAATCCACCATATGAGTTCTTGAAACATTTTACCACCCACAAGCTAATTCATTTGACATGAGTGACAAGCTTTTTGCACCAATTGCTACAATTTAAAAAAAACACATGGAAGCCCTGAATGCTATAGCCATTAAGGCTTTCTATCAAAATTCTGATAGTACTATTACAACAACTTGAATAACAAAACATTGAAGAATATGAAACATAAGCCATAACTAAAATTTATCTCCAACTTACCTCAAGCATTTGATCTTCCAAACTATACTTTAGTTGTCATTATTTTTGCATTTTCTTTTAAGGGTTGATTCTGTAATTCCTCCAAGCATATTTTGGGTACATTTCCATTTTCTTACTTCTGCAAGTTAGCACTTATTCGTGCATAAATAAATTTATAACATTACTCATTCACAGATTTTGTCAAACACTTTGCAAACTATCCTAAAACCATTTATAAAACATGCATCTATTAATTACTTGAAACATAACCATAAATCATGAAATGCTTACCCAAGTCCTTTGGAATTTATTTATTGAAATTACCTTCAACAATATTTGGCTTTCCTTTCTCAAATGCTACAATACCAAGATTAGTACCATAAACTATACCAATAATAACTCCAATATTGAGATCTAAACGTCCATACATATAGATTGATCTAGTCTTCATTTTTAACTAATCAATAATATTTTAGATAACATAAGCCTAAACCAAAATTAGATGCTTACAACAATTTAAATATCTACCTTTTATTTTATGCTAAATCTATACTATAATTTTAGGACAATGGAAATTATACCTGAAGAGATATTCAGCTCCAATCGTTGAGAATATGATCCACCTTCAATCCCTTAACCAACTCATTTGAACCATCTGGTTTTCCACCCAACCATATCCAGGGAGAACTCCTCCCCCTGGAACCCCTGAGCTGTAAAAGCTCACAACCAGTACCAAAATACAGCAATAGAGAGAGAGATGCAAGGAAAACTAGTGAAGATAGTTTTCACTTCCTCTAAATACCACTCATGTTCAACCTCAATAGATACTTAGTAGATTAGTAAGAAATTCAGATTTTTTTTTTTGAAGTAATTGGATACTCTCCATATCTCTCCCTTTCACAATATTCCTCAAGTCTCTTCCACTCTTGGCATTACCCCCTCTCCCTCCCCCAAAAGAGAATACATGAGACTCATATATAGGAGGAGCAACAATCTCTTGTCATAAAGGAGTAATATGCATGCATTGTATTCCTTTTAGAGGAGTGTAACTTATGCCATTAAGGAGAGGTATGCATGCCTTATTTAAGGAGAGTGTAACATATGCATTAAAGTGAGTGTAAGAGGAATATTTTATGACACATATTTAATGAGTGTAAGAATATTTTATGAAATATATTTAATGAGTGTAAGAGGAATATGCCATTCCTTGATGAGTTCATAAAAGAGAGTGTAATATAATATTTAAAATAGAGAGAGTTACATAGAGCCATGAGAGTCATGAAGGAGAGAGGTGTGAAGTGATTGAGGAGATATAATTTTCTTTTAATAATAATATCATAGTCTCATAAAAGATAATAATAATATTAATAATATTAATAATATTGAGGATTAATTCGAGATTGAACTATTACAATTGATTAATCATTAGTTAAGTGATTTTCCTTCAAGTATACTTGTTTACCCATTGATTGGAGGTGATTTACTATTTTTGGAGGGTCATACTTGAAATGGTAGACATGACTTTCTATTTTTAGAAAGTCACTCCAAAATTGTTAGGAATGAGATTATTAAGGAAATTCATCTATGAGTTGCCAATGAGTGGTATTTTTCTTCCGGATAATAGGGATTCCCCACCCCTATTGTATGCATCTTTGTGCCTTAGTAGATTGAGGACTCCGCGTCCTGATCTACTCTAAAGATCCAAGATTCCACACCTTGTTCTTTTTAAATATTATGGACTCCGTGCCCCAAACGTTTCATTATAGATTCAAGACTGTGTCTTCATATTTCATGGATTTAGGACTCCGCGTCCTAATCCTTTTATCATATATCCAAGACTCCATGTCTTTATATTTCATGGATTTAGGACTCCGCACCCTAATTTCCATGGCTTCTCATCTATTCTGCTTTGAAACTCCGCGTTTCACCTTAAGGTACTGATTGTGAGCTTATACCCATCTGATGGTTCGTTGGTAAGGTCTTCTTCCAAGACCTGCACATATCACAATCTCAATGATCAAATCAATCAAATGAATTTCATAATTAACTTATTCAATTTTTACCAAATATTGTGCATGACTTCCACAGTCATTTTGGTTTTGGAGAAATGACTTCCGCGGTCATTTATAACTTGAGCATCCCTGTTGGCAATGACCAAGTCCCCTGCCACATCATGCTTAGTACGAGATTATGCACATATAATCATACAAATCATGTATCATCCATAAATCATAATTAACCATATTTTCCACATAACCATGATCATCCATGGATCTGTGTCTCAATTCTAAATCACCATTCACGTCATACACCTATGTCCAAAATAGGATACCAAAAGAGAAAACATCGCTAATATTCTCTTAACCAAAATCAATCCTTGTGCACGCAATCATAGATATTATCATAAGCACACAACAACCAAGTGACCCAAACCAGGTCATAGCATATAAGCATGTACATAAGTCTTTCATACATAATATTATATCAAAATCACCATCTCTAAGTGTCATCAAAGCTATCTCACTAATAAGGGACACTACAGTTTATAGCAGAGCTGTCAGAGTTTAGGAAAGCATAAAGAGACAGTTCGACAAAAGAGCCAAAGCTTCAGATTTCAATGTTGGGGACAAGGTTCTGAAATGGGATTCAAGGAGAGAGGACAAAGAAAAACATGGCAAGTTTGATAGTTTGTGGCAAGGTCCATATATTGTCTAAGCCACTCTGGGTCCTAATGCATTTTTCTTACAGGAACTTGATGGTACAGAGCTGTTTGGGGGTCCTGTCAATGGCAGGATGCTCAAGCATTACTTCTGCTAAATTTCAGTTTCCAGTTTCCATTCCATTGTACATACCATTGCAGTGTTTTCTTCTGATCTAAAAAAAAAAAAAAAGCAGAGAGGTTCAGGCATGCTCAAAACATGAACCTTCAAAAGGCAAAAGAGTGGCTCAAACATGATCAAAATTTGAGCCAAATGGGAGCAGAATAGCTGGTCCGAATATGCTCAAAACCTGGACTAGTAGTGAAAAGAGGAATAATCTCTAACATGCCCAAAACCAGAGCTGAAAGGAAGAAAAATAAGTGACTCTAACAAGCTCAAAAATTGAGTCACGAAAGAAGAAGGATGCTGCAAGTTTCATATTTTAAGCCTTTACAGTTTTGTTTTCTGCAATATTCTATCCATGTGCAACTGTTTTTATGCCTTGGATCCACAGCAAGTCAGACAGTTTAATCCTGGCTTGGCTGTTTTGAGTGTCCTGTCTTAGAATGTAGAAGAAGAATCATGTTGGACAGTTTAATCCCAACAGGTAGTATATTAGGTAGAGAAACATATGTGGCCAACAGTTCAATCTAGCCTCATGGAGAACTAATGGTAGAGGTAGAATAGATTTGTCTTCTGTTTCAAAAATAAATGATGTAAAGGGTCTGCTAGTTCAAATTCACCCAAGGGAAAATTTTTAGGACTGTAGTTTGGGTAGGTAGATTGGTTGGGAAAATGTTTCTGCTGGTTTGTGTATCTAACATATTGTGGCAGCTGAAAAGGGAAGAAAGAAAGGGATGTGCTGAGTAGCAGGCAACTGGCCTACTCCAAAGATCATTTCTGGTTTCTTGCCTCCTTCAAGAAGAAGCCATCCCCATGTGGAGCCACTGTTAGCCCCCCTATGAAAATTCTTGACAAGCAAGCTGGGGGGGCTGGATTGTTTTGGAGCCTTCAAGGAATTCCTTTTCCCCTGAAAACCCATCCTCCTTGAAGCCTATTTGTGTTGTGCCTAATATAAGTCCCCTTTGCTGATTTCCCATCTAAAGCCTCACTGGTTATATTGATACCCCTAAAGGACCAACATTGCCCCTCATACTCCTGCAGAACACCACATTTTCACCTCCTTTCCCCTTTGAAAATTCCCCCTCTAATCCCCCAGATTCCCCAAAACCCCCTTAAAACCCTACCCTTATCCTTCAATCAGCTTATTTTTTTTCCTCTTTTCCTCTATCGTCACCATCATTCAGCCTAAAATGCATTAAAAATGGGTAAAAAATCATATATTTCATATATTGGGCCCTAGCCCCCTTTGGCCATAGCTCGCGCCCCGTTCCTCCATGTAACCCCGCACTGCAACCACCCGCCAGCTCCAAAGGTGCCTATTCCATAGGTTCATCGAGCACGACGACAACCGTTGATCTTGGTTGATCGGATGGTGAACGTTAACCCCAATGCCCCCCATTTTTCCCCATTCATTTTTCATCCCATGCCATCGCCGTCTGTTTAAAACGATAATCCAACGGTCCAGGATGTACCTGCTTCTGTGGGCCCCACCGCACATTAGCGTAAAACTGCCTGGTTTATTTCGCACCGCTTAGGCGCGGGAGGTGGCTTTCCCCGAGCACCCAGCGATTCCATTCAGCACTCGCCACCTTTCCCCTATACGATAGCAAAACCACTTTCTCCCCACGCATTATCTTTTGGTCTAGGGCGCATAGCGAAATCCACGACAACCGTCAGATCTCGGGAGCTTCATCCTACGGTCGTCAATCAACAAAGTTGTGCATGAGTTAAAACATCTCCACCACACCCCTGGCCCGCCGTCCGTCGCCCTTCACCGTTGATCTCCACCATGATCAACTGTCCAGATTTGTCCCTTCGTCGTTGACTATTCCACTGTCCTCGGTCCCGCCACGTCATCTCCAGGTGTACCCACCGTACAATCTTCCCGTCCATTCATATTTATTCCTCCAAAAGGGCCATTTTCAATGTTTTTCGTTGAAATTTCATTTTCTCCACCTACGACTGCATTCCGCCACCTTTCTCCACGCCATGAATGTTCCCACTGTGTTCCTGCACAATTCCACTGTCTGTTCGTTTTGCTTGGCGGTTCCCATCATCTCCATCATGTCCGCCACCCCCGTGTATGTCTTCTCAACCAGTTTACCTGTTTTGCAGGGTTTTTCGAAAGTGAATGACCACCATGATGCACACCTCTGCTACAAGGACAAAGAAATCAAAGAAGATCATTTACAGAGTCAGAATTGATGAAATGATCCGAGAAGGTGAAGACGAGACGTTCATTAAAAGAGCAGGGTTTAAATGCTGTGGAAAACGTTCCGGCGCCATTAAAGCTCGAAAGGCACGGACAGAGGTAGAGATGGAGCGGCAAAGTGTTTCATTACAAAACAAGGAGGTTAAGGCACGTCAAAGGAAACCTTGAGCCTTAAATCTGTAGTTTAAAGAAGCAAAGCACTGGTTTGAAGACCCCGAGGATCAATCAAAGGATCCTGAGTATAAGTAAAAGGTAATATCAGGGTTTATGCATCAGCATGTTGTTTTTCTTCATCAAGTACAGGGCGCCCATACAGCTTCTACCAGGCACCGTGTCCCTGAAGTAATTTCCACCCTAACAACAGTTCAAAGCAATTAGAACATTTATGTAGCAGACTTCTCAGTATTCCATTTTCCTTTGTTATTTACCACAAGTACAGCACCATAGCCCAAAGATGTCAAAATCATATCCAAAAGAATATCACTCTTTCATCGAGGGGTGACAAAGATTAAATTCTCAGCGTTCAAACAGAATGGGCTTCGGCCCTCTTTCGTTTCAAGGGGTTAATATAGCATTCAGTTTTTCACCTACCCCTTCTGTTCCCCTTCAGCTATAAATCTCAGAAAGAAACATTGTAATGGTTGTTGTTGTTGGTTGTTGATGAGATATCAGAGAAATGCAAGAATTTTCCTCTTGAGACAAGTTCTCTATGTAATATTGTAAGATAGGCTGAGATTTGATGTATTCAGACTGAATGTTGAAGCTGTGGGAAATGATGTACCTGATTGGTGTTGTTTTTAATATGATAAGCATATTTCTTTGGATCCTGATCTAAAGCAGCTGCTGATGTTTTCCTATCTCTGTGTTTGATTTCATTTCATTCCATTTCTACTGGCTCGCATCAGAAGTTTGGCATAATATTTACCCTTGATAGGTACCTTATGTTGCTGCTCTCCCATCCTTTTATGTTTTCTGCTTATATGTGTATCTGAATATTGATTTCAATTGATTTAACCAGTGTAGTGGATGTTATTTCCTGCTCCCTGATGTATGAATTGAAGAAATTTATGTTTAGATGTTCTTGCTAGGATTTAGTTAGATGAGTTGAGAACACTGGGAGGTCTAGAACCCTGTCTCTACCTCACTAGGATCTTTCCATCTCAGTTAAGCCTTTCTAAGATCCCTTGTATTGCCTCTGATTTTGTCCAAGCAAGTCTGGAGTTAGATGACCTTTGACCTGATCTATAGGCAGAATTGGATGGTTCTTCTCCTTTCATTTTCAGTCCTTAATTCCCCATTCTAAATATCATCTCTAAGATCCAAATGCTCTGGATGACTAGCCCAACTGAAAGCTTGCACATTGAACACAAGTAAATCCTTTCTTGACTCCATTGCCCAATGGCCTTGATGTTCCCTAATTTATCTGTCTTAGCCTAATCCCCTCTATGCTCATCCTTGTCTTATATTGGACCTTCCTTTTCCTGATTCCCAACAACCAAACATAAAAAATCAAAAAAATCAACCCTGCGCATATAACTAGCCTAAAATCATAACTTAGAGCTTCAAATATATACACTTTGACTCATATAGAGAGATCCCTCTCTGGACGTAGGAGGGCTATATCCTAAGGTCTGAAAGTGGTTCTATGTTGTCTCATCTTTTGGTCTTATCAACCTGGCCAAAACATGGGAACCCCAACATAATGGTGACTCCACTGGGGACAATCTGAGTGCATTCCACCTTATACATTTCCAAGACTCAGAAACTTAGAACTCTGGTTAGTTTGACAGCAAGTCACTCCTTTCTTGAACCAACCTCCATTATCGAGTATCCACCACACTCTTAGACAGAGCCTGGAAAGGGCCAGGTAGATTTCGGATCTCACCCTCTTCGGAGGTGACATATCTGGTAGATGCCCTCCCAGTCAATCTCTGGTCAGAGTTTGCTTTTTGAGGAGATTCCTGAAAGGTGATTGTGCCTGAGCACTGTGGTGGACAGTGTAACCCCTTAGACATACCCTAAAACTCTCCACTTGGTGACTCCATTGTTCCTAAACAAGGAGACTCCAAAGGTGATCAGTAGGCCTGCTGATTAACCTGGTTTCACAATTAGACTCCACTGGGAGACCAGCCTCTGAGACAAAAATCAACCACAGTAGAAGAAACAAGTAGGGTTAAGATGCTTGGCTAGGAAACAACATTCTTGCTTTCAAAACCATCCACACAAGAGCTTATCCCAACCCTGACCCACCTGAAATAGTTGAAAATCTGGAGAGTATCCTCAAGGAAGCTCCTACACTAAAATACCAACTATTTCCAGTCACATTTATAGAGCTAACTCCGCACCAGAAGACCTAGCAGCTCTACCACATTTTCTACCTGACCTAGACATACCTGATAGACTACCAAGAACTGGGTCATTCAATCATCTAGACTAGCCAGACCCTGAGCTTCACAGTTCACCATCTCATAGTGGTCAACACACTAGGGACAGAGGAACTCCTCCATATACACTGCCTGATATTCATTTCATTCAAAATTTGGGGCTCTCCCACCCTAGATCTGCTCAGCAGACTTCTGCTGGTCCTAATATCCCTGTTATCCATATACCAGCTGCTCAAGTTAACCCGGTACCCCATCATAACATTATCATGGTAGCTTGGTATGCACCTTTAGTTTTACCTCAACCCTTGTTACCCTTGCCCAATGATTATTAGTCAAAAATCCCACATTTCACTGCTAAAGAATACATCACAGCCCAGCAGCATGTAGATAAGATGGAGGATTATTTTGACTACATGGAAATTGATGATGAAACAATCAAGATGAGAATATTTTCCCAAAGCTTAGGGGGTGATGTAAATAAATGGTTTAAAGGTTTACCCTTTGGCAGTATCCAAGACCTCCATACATTACATTAGACCTTCATCAACAAATGGGAAGTTAGAGCAAACCCTCGCCAGCTCCTAGTAGACTACATGTCCCTTAAGACGAACGTAGGAGAGAGCATCCAAGATTACACAACTAGATTCAACAGCATTTACAATGCTCACCCTCCACACATGAAGCCTCCACAAGAGATGGCCCTAGCCAAATATCCGGATGGATTTGATGCTGACATGGCCTATGAGCTCAGAGATAAAGAGTATAACACATTGGAAGACATGCAGAAAGGAGCCATAGCTATAGAAGCGAACTTGATGGAAAAGAGGGCAAGATTGAAAGCTGAGAAGAGGGTAACATATAGGGATGACACTATAGCTTCTACTTCAGACCCAAGTTATGATAGATTATCTAAAAACGTGGAAAGACTACAACAAATGATGGAAAAAATGGTTGTCACAGTTAGCAATTAGAACAGAAACCAGAACCAAAATCAGAACCAAAACTTTAGAAGAAACAATACCGCTCTCAATAGACAGAGAGAGTCATACCAACAAGTTTTTCCCCCATTCCAAAACATTCTTGACGGAGATGAAGGAACCATAGAAGAGCCTAAGGGGAATGAAATAAACTTGTTTGAAACAGAAGACTTAGTCCTTAACTGTGATTCAGGGGAAGACCAACCCTCACCTTCATACTAGGATGAGGAACAGTTAGAAACTGGGGATTACAGATTAGGATTTGAAAATTCCATGATGCAGGTCAGAGAACAATATGAACTTAGGAGCAAAAAGAACCAAGAAAATTCCAAAACTGAGACTCCTGAGGTTACCATCAAGAAGAGACCTGATAAAACTTCTAAAGCATCCGCTGTAAATAGAAAATCGGCGGCTGAAAGTTCTGGGAAAAATAAAGAGAAAAACAACCAAGACATTGAAAAACAAAGTCAACCAACCAACATCACTAGCACTACAGTTAGTGCTCCTGATAAAACGATTCCTGACCCTGTACATAGCGATAAATCACAAACTGATTTAGCTACTAAGGCAGTAGCGAATAAAACAGAATTAAGCACTCCAAAGACCTAGTCCAATTTCAATTTAGAGAGTGAGATTGCAAAAATCAAAATCTCTGTACCATTATCTAAGATGGCCACTCAGAATGTATATAAGGGCCAAATTTTGAAAGCATTGAATCTGGGGGAAAACAACGACACTGTGAATTTGAGTGATGATCAACCTGCCCTCCTGTTTGGCCCAAAGATAGAGGGAAAGTTTTAGGAAGGGGTAGTTCCACCCTTTTATATCAGTCTCAACATTCATGACAAAATACTCCACAATGCCATGCACAATTCCGGAGCATCACACAATTTAATGCCTAAGGTAGTGATGGAAAAGCTTGGCCTAGAGATAACCCGACCTTACAAAGATCTATATTCATTCGACTCTAGTAAAGTAAAATGCCTAGGCCTAATCAAAGACTTATGTGTGAGCTTGACCCAAATCCCAGCTAAATGTATGGTCATGGATGTGGTGGTAGCAGATGTGCCACCCAAGTATGGCATGCTATTGTCAAGATCATGGGGAGCCAAACTACAAGGAACAATGCAGATGGATGGCCCATATGCCACTATCCCTATATTTGGCCAACTTAGAAGACTGTATAGAGAGTCCCAGATGAAATTCCTAGTCAGTATCCCCGAGAAATCTAAAAATTCACCATTATACTCTGTACACACCGACCTGGATTCTTTCATTCTTTATAATGACCCATCCTTAGGAGAGCCAGCGTCAGGAAACAGAAATAAAAACAACAACGTAGAGCCCATGGACTTTAACATAATGGAAACCCTAGAAGAATACGATGAAGAAGACCATGGGCAGGGTACTGAAAATGGAACTCTGAGAGAACCAGAAACAGAACGTAAACAGCAAGATAGAAAACTCTCTAAACTCCACACATGTCATGAAGAACAAAACAACCCGCAGCCTAGTATAGACCCCGTAATGCAACACAATGGCGAACCCAGCTGTAGGGAAGGAAAGAATGATGAAATGGAAAATGAACCCCTATGGGAAATGAATTTCAATGGATCCTGTACTAGGAAAGCTGCTGGAGCCGGGGTGTGGGTACGTAACGTAGAGAGTGATTTTGTGGAGAGCCACGTTGTAAATCTACACTTCAAATGCACGAACAATATTGCAGAATATGAGGCTCTCATCCTGTCAGTCAGGGGGTTGTAGCTCCCTTCCAGGTGAGGCTGGTAAATGAGAGCAGGGGGTCGTAGCTCCCTTCCAGGAGAGGCTGGTAAACGAGAGCAGGGGGTCGTAGCTCCCTTCCAGGAGAGGCTGGTAAACGAGAGCAGGGGGTTGGTGCTCCCTTCCAGGAGAGGCTGGTAAACTAGCGTAGGTGGGTGCCTGCGTGCTGGTAGGAGTCTGCACCAACACATATGTTCTAAGATGTTTTCTCTATAATAAAATATTGAAGGCTGAGCAACTGCAGCGGTGGTTTTCTCCTGACTTGGGTTTCCACCTAAAATCCTGGTGTTCATGTGTGATGCTTATGTGTGATGTTCTATTCTGTTCTTACTGCACATGTTTACTATTTATTGAACATCTAATGAATGAATGATGGAATGATATAAGTGAAGAATTAATGGCATAATTATATCTCTGTGTATACGCTAGTTTTATGAAGGATATCCGCGTATATACGCTAGTTGGCTTTAGCAAAGTAGCGTATGGGTTTTAGAAAGTGAAAAAGTAAAAAGTTTGATAAAGTCCTAAATACTGATTCACCCCCCCCCTCTCAGTATTTTTCCCAACAATTGGTATCAGAGGAGGTCCTTCTGTAGAAGCTTGATCGCTTGAAGGAGATCCGTCGTAATGGGAAGTCATGAAGGAGTAATGTCTATAAAGCCACCTCTATTCAATGGAAGCAATCTGATATTCTGGAAGGTACGAACAAAATCATATCTGCAAAGTCTTGGTGCAGAAGTATGGGAAATCGTGGAAGAAGGCTATCAATATCCGGCAAGTATTCCTACTGATGCGGCTGAAAGGAAGAAGTATGAAATCAATGCCAAAGCAGTGAATGTCTTATTAGGAAGCATGTCTGAACCAGAATTTGCTAAAGTGATGCAGCTAAATTCAGAAAAAGAAATATGGGACAAAATCATTCTGAGCTATGAAGGAGATACAAAGGTAAAAAATGCAAAACTCCAAACTCTCAGAATTGAATATGAAAATTTAAGGATGCATAGTGATGAAAGCATTGCCAGTTTCTTCTTACGTCTAGATGAGATTGTAAATCGAATGAGAAATTTGGGTGAAACCATGGCGGATACTACTCTGGTGGAAAAAGTCTTAAGATCTTTAACTTCAAAATTTGACTCTAAAGTTTCAGCTATTGAAGAAAGGCAAGATCTACAAACTCTTACTGTTGTTCAATTACATGGTATCCTGACTGCCTTTGAAATGAGACAAGGAGGTCCTTCTCAAATCAAAGAAGTTGCTTTCAAGGCGTCTGCAAAAGGAAAAGAAAAGGAAGTTGTCAAAGAATCCAGCTATATATCCGAAGAAGAAGAAGCGAATTTTTTGAGAAAACTCCAACTAGGTACTGGAAGATTCAAAGGTAAACTTCCCTTCAAATGTTTTGGTTGTGGAAGAGTTGGTCACTATGCTGCTAAATTTCCTTATAGAGATAAATATGGAAAAGGGAAACAATTTGAAAAGAGGAAGAGTTATTATGCAAATGAATATGATGATGAAGTGTCCAGTGAAGATGAAGAAGATTCTGATCAAGCTCTACAAGTGCTCATGGAAAAGAAGCAAAAGAAGAAGGCTACTCAAGGAAAGGAGATACCTCAGAAATCATGTATAGCAGAAAGTGAAGAAGATGAAACAGGTATTGATCGTTGTTCTTGTATTTCACTTACCTGTATATGCAAAGGCAAAGATAGTGAAAGTAACAGTATGGATCTAGAAGAAGCTGTCAAGATTAAAGTTGAAGATCAACAAACATCATCTAAGGAGAGTGAAAGTCTAGAAGCAAATGATGAAAGTAATGATTGGTATCAATTTGAAAGGAAGGAATCTATCTACAAAGATGTGATCTCTAGGATGAATGAAAAGATTGAAACACTAAATGGAAAGATAGACAAGTATCAAGGATTGTACGCTCATGCAACCAATCAAGGTGAAAAACTTAAAGCAGAAATCATCTCTCTACAAGCAGATCTTGAAGCATCAAGTAAGAATAATGAGGAGCCTCTACAACCATTTGAAAAGGAAGGCCTTGAAGCAGAAATCATCTCTCTCAAAGAAGATCTGGAAAAATCAAATAAGAAGAATGAAGAGCTGCAACAAACATGTGAAGAAAACGAAAATTGGTTGAAAGAAGAGATTCTAAATCTGAAGGATCAAGTAGAAGATGGAAGAAGGAAAGAAGAAAGCATGATAAAGAAATGTCAAGCCTTGGAGGTTGAGGTAAACATTCTCAAAGGTAAATTAGAAGAAAAGGTTAAAATTTTGAGGTTTCAAGATAGTACTAATATTTTGGACAATATTTTGAGTAATCAAAGGTCTCCTGCTATCAAACTTGGTCTTGGTTTCCATGAAACTGTTAAAGGAGAATCTAGCTCACAAGGAAGTGCTAAAAATTCAGAGGATGTCAATGCAAAACCTGAAGTGTTGAAAGAGACAAAAGTTCAACCAACAATGATGAAATCTCAAAGGAAATCAGTCAATAATGTTGAATGCTTTAAATGTCATAACTATGGGCATGTTGCAGCAAATTGCAGAAGCAGATCATTTCAGCCACAAACTAACAGATCCTACATAGAAAGGTTCTCTGGTTTCTTCAAAGGATATTGTTTTTCATGTAACAAATATGGACATAAAGCAGCTGATTGTAAAAGGAGGAAGATTAGAAATACTCATTATGATTCTTATGCTTATTTTTCTAGACACATGAGATGTTATTCTTGTAACAAGTATGGACATGTAGAAAAGGAATGCAGGTTGAACAGATATGAGAAATTGGATAACTTCCAGCACACAAATAGAAAGTTCAAACAAATCTGGAAAAAGATGGAGGACCGATCAGAAACGTAGGGAATATTGACCCTACTGCAGTCATCCGCTACTGAAGCTTACTTCTCTGATTGACTGCAGGAATGATGTGGGATACATTATGAGATTTAGGAATGTATCGTCACAGGGGGAGCAATGTATAATGACTTTCATGGTTGATCTGATTATTCTAGTTATATTTATTTCTGACAGAGCATCTGATATGAAGAAGCTAGGTACAGAAAGTACAAGTTCAAGGGGAGATGAAGGAATGTGAAAAAATTTCTATGCTTCACTTTCCATACGCGGGTTAGATGAACAAAAGTCGTGTATACACGTGAGTTCCAGTAGACACAGTCGCGTATGCATTTATGATAAGAGAATTGGGATGACAGCTGAAGATCAGGAGCAGAGGTTCAGGGGGAGCATCGGGCCTCACATTGTTAATAACTCCATGGGTAACTCAAGACGTTCTTTACTGGCTTAGTTGCTCAGTTCTAAATTATGGATGAGTCATGTTTGCTTTTTGATGAAGAGTATTCGTGCTGAGATGAAAGTCTTATAATTCGGAGATAAGGACAGTTCATGCAGAGATTGTTGCTGGTGACTTGCTGATGAACGTATTCAGGTTGCACAAGTTAAGGAGGAGCACTGGTTCAGGGGGAGCAGCAGGTTGAATACCAATGATTGCATTGTTGGCACTATGACTGCTTATTCTTTGGTTATTGTGATACTCATGCTCAAAAGATGATGACTTGGTATATGGTTTATTATGATGAGATTTTGAGCCCTGTTTGCTGAAAAGTATCTTTTGTGCTCACACATGGATGAGTTGGAATTCGTTTAATTTAGAAATAAGAATAGATCATGCAGAGTTTGTTACTATGGTTGAGATATTTTCCCTACATATGTTACTTCATGTTAAATCTTAAAGATCATGGTGACATTGGACCACATGGATGATTGACACATATTTGAAGATGTTGTTCTGGTATGATAATTTCTCTCGGAAAGAATGTATTGATGCTGCAAAGAATCTGAAGGCTTGATTACTAATGTACTTATGCTGCAACCATTGGATGATGCTTGAAGACACAACTACTCTGTTCTATCTATCTGTATTCCAGGGAAGCATTCAAATATCTCATAAAGAAGCTGAACACTGTATTTTTCTCACAGAGGATTAGATCTGGTTAAATTATAGAAGATGGTATTGGATACGCGAATTTCATGAAACACAGTCACGTATATACGCGAGTTCATGCACATAAAACCGCGTATGTCTGATTGCTGACAAATTTTTGTTTGGGGTCAGCTTTCCTCAACACAGCTGCAGTGCTTTTTGGTATCTCTGATGCTGATTGGTATCTCTGGTGGTGTTCCAGTTCTCATAATTCTATTTCTAATGTTTTGATAAAGATGCCTTGATGATTTGTTGGTGAAAGTGTTCAGGATGCACAAACTAAGGGGGAGCCTTAGTCATATGGAAAGGATGCTTGGATGCACAGATTCAGGGGGAGCATTAGCTTTGCTGAGTATAATGCATTATTGAAATTATGATGGTTCTAAAATATGTTCTCTTTCTTGAGGTCCTTCTGGTATTGGTCATGTAAAGTTATGTTTGTAGTTTGATGAAAAGGTCATTTTGAGACCCATGATGCAAAATTGTAATATTCAGACATGTAAGGACTTGTCAAAATTTGTAAACCCACTTGGTTGGGTAGCTGAGTCAAATTTGTAAACCCACTTGGTTGGGTAGTTGAGTTGAATTGTGTAAACCCACTTGGTTGGGTACTTGAGTCTCATATGTAAATCCACTTGGTCGGATATTTGATGTAAGTATGAGTCTTCGGTGATAGGAAGTTCATAGAGTCATGTACTTCATTGAAAAATATGTTTGAAGATTTAGCATGAACTCAGGGGGAGCTTGGTCACTTCAGTATACATCAGATCTGCAGAACGCTTCTTCTACATGAGGAGAAAAGGGGGAGAGTGTGTTGGTTTTGATCCGCCCCTTGCCCTTGATGTCAAAGGGGGAGAGTGACATGGTGTTTGAATGAAGATAATGGTGTCAAAGAATGGGGAGAGTGACATGGTGTCATTGTATTCTTAATGTACCTATCTGTTGTGATGATCAAACACCATCGTGGTTGCCATCAAGTCCCAAGGGGGGGATTGTTGGCAATATGATGCAGAGTGTTGTCCTTGATGGAAACCCACTTAATGAAGATGAAGACATGAGATTGTTGGCATGTGTTGTCCTTGATGGCAATCCACCTGATGAAGTTATTCTTGACTTGATGGACTTGGTAAATGATGTAAATCTGATGTGATATGATGTTTGGTGGCAATATGATGCTGAGTGTTGTCTTTGATGACAACCCACTTGATAGAGTGTTGTCCTTGAAAGGCAACCCACTTGATGAAGATGGCGGCAACCTAACTGATGAAGTTGTGCTTGATGGAATATGTCTCGATGAACCCGTTAAATGATGTAAATATGATGTATCTACAGAGAGTACAGAAGGTAATGAAGAAAGGAATTCAATATGTGCTAGATCTATGATGAAAAGAGTATGTCTCAAGGCATACGCGGATTTGTCTAGGAGAAGTCGCGTATGCACGCAGGAAACAACGTGCGAAGTCGCGTATGGGCAAAAAAGCGCCCATAAAGTGCAAAACCAGGGGTAACCACCATGGTATTGACCCATTGTATTGGTTAATGATTCGTCTAAATGACCCTGTCCAGGAATACCATCGGAAGTAATGTAGTTTTGGCTCATGGTATTGAAAAAGGGGCTCATGGTATTGAAAAAGGGTAAACCTATATAAAGAGAAGTAATTCATTGTGCAAATCATGAGTGTGGGTGCAAGATGTCTGAGCTTGAATGAATACTTCTCTGTGAAGTATATATGTATGGAAAGGGTAAAGATTTGATGATAGATCTGAATCTATGATGCACCTATGAAGAAATGATGAAGCGGGATATCTAGATCTGAAATGTATCTGTATTTGCTAGATCTATTTATGGAATGATTAGATCTGAGATAAGGCAAAAATCTGTCTGAAGTAAAGGGTTAAATCTGTGTGATGTATCTATTCTGAAGAATTGTAATGACCTAAATGTCTGAAGAACCATACGCTAGTTCGCCGCAGGGAAAGCGCGTATATACGCGGCTTCGCTGAAGAGAAAGCGCGTATGTGCAATGAAATTAGCTCTGTAATATGTACAGAAGTATACGTTGGTTTATGTGAACGTAAGCGCATATATACGCGACATCAGTGAAAGGAAAGCGCGTGTGCAAACTAGGGTTTGCTGAAGTCTGTGGTAAGAAATGTCTGATATGTTCTACTGTGTTACTGCTATCTGTTGATGATGTGTGACTGTGCTTAAATGTATGGAGTGGGTCCAGTCTGAAAATATGATGAAACGAGGCCTACAAGTTGTGCTCTATTGAAGTTGTTTGGATCCAGTGTGAAAATTGATAAAACGTGGTCCATGGTGGTGCTGAGGGTTGTAGCCTTCATCTGATCTAGGTTCAAACTTGCCAAGCTTTTCATCATTATTTTTGATAAATCATTTACTTCCAAAAACTCTAAAATGCTTCACAGTGGGAGAATTACCATACCAGAGTTCATATGGAGTTTTATCACTATTTACTCGAACATGAGCCTTGTTGAGAATGTTAGCCGCTGTATGTGCTGCTTCACTCTAGAACATGTCAGGACTTCCAGAATCATCAAGCATAGCTCTAGCCATTTGAACAATTGTTCTATTCATTCTTTCTGCTACGCCATTTTGTTGTGGAGTGCCTGCTACAGAGAACTGTCTTTTTATGCCATGTTATTCACAAAATTCAAAGAATTTATTTGATGTATATTCTCCTCCTCGATCAGATCTAAGACACTTGATTTTTAGATCTAATTCATTTTCTACCAATGCTTTGAAGATCTGAAATTTTTCAAATGCTTCATCTTTGTGTTTAATGAACTCGATCCAACACATTCTAGAGTAGTCATCAATAAATAAGATATAGTATTCTTCCCCACGTAGTGACTTTTTCCTCATAGGTCCACAGATGTCAGTATGAATGAGTTCAAGAGGCTTACTTGAAGATCCTTCTTTGGCATTGAATCGTACTCTGGTCTGCTTACCGAATTGACAAGATTTTCATATGATACTTTCTGGTAGATTAATATTGGGAAGATCACGAACAACTTGAAGTATGCTTGCTTTATTGATTTGAGAGAAGCTCAGATGCCCCAGCCTTCTATGCCATAGCCAATTTTCTGAAGACTTTCTCAAGTAACATTGATCTTTGCAGTTTAGTACATACAGGTTGCTTGGATTTCTTTTCCCTTTTATAATAATTTTACCTGTATCAAGATCACGAACCACACATTCTTTTGAACTAAAGACAACTTCAGTTCCTTGATCACACATTTGACTTACACTCAACAGATTATGCCTTAATCCATCAACATACATGACATCCTTAGCCTTCACCTTTTCTTTTAGAAACACAGACCCTTTTCCTTTAATTACAGCGGGAGAATAATTTCCAAAAGTTACTTTCTTTTCTTTTTCTAGAGCATTATATGTAAGGAGTTTGCTTTTGTCACCTGTCATGTTTCACCCAAATTTCTCATTCGATTTACAATCTCATCTAGACGTAAGAAGAAATTGGCAATGCTTTCATCACTATGCATCCTTAGATTTTCATATTCAATTCTGAGAGTTTGGAGTTTTGCATTTTTTTACCTTTGTATCTCCTTCATAGCTCAGAATGATTTTGTCCCATATTTCTTTTGCTAAATTTAGCTGCATCACTTTAGCAAATTCTAGTTCAGACATGCTTCCTAATAAGACATTTACTGCTTTGGCATTGATTTCATACTTCTTCCTTTCCGCTGCATCAATAGGAATACTTGCTGGGTATTGATAACCTTCTTCCACGATTGCCCATACATCTGCACCAAGACTTTGCAGATATGCTTTTGTTCGTACCTTCTAGAATATCAGATTGCTTCCATTGAATAGAGGTGGCTTTATAGACATTACTCCTTCATGACTTCCCATTGCGACGGATCTCCTTCAAGCGATCAAGCTTCTGCAGAAGGACCTGCTCTGATACCAATTGTTGGGAAAAATACTGAGAGGGGGGGGTGAATCAGTATTTACTGCATAATCAAATCCTTTTACTTTTTCATTCCTTAAAACCCATACGCTACTTTCCTGAAGCCAACTAGCGTATACACGCGGATATCCTTCATAAAACTAGCGTATACACAGAGATCTAATTATGCCATTAGTTCTTCACTTATATCATTCCATCATTCATCCATTAGATGTTCTATAAACAGTAAACATGTGCAGTAAGAACAGAATAAACCATCACATATAAGCATCACACATGAACACCAGGATTTTAGGTGGAAACCCAAGTCGGGAGAAAACCACCGCTGCAGTTGCTCAGCCTTCAATATTTTATTATAGAGAAAACATCTTACAACATATGTGCCGGTGCAGACTCCTACCAGCACGCAGGCACCCACCTGCGCTCGTTTACCAGCCTCTCCTGGAAGGGAGCTCCAACCCCCTGACTCGTTTACCAGCCTCTCCTAGAAGGGAGCTATGACCCCCTGATCTCGTTTACCAGCCTCACCTGGAAGGGAGCTACGACCCCCTGCTCTCGTTTACCAGCCTCACCTGGAAGGGAGCTATGACCCCCTGACTGAAGGCTACAACCCTCAGCACCTCTATGGACCACGTTTCATCAATTTTCACACTGGATCCAAACAACTTCAATAGAGCACAACTTGCAGGCCTCGTTTCATCATATTTTCAGACTGGACCCACTCCATACATTTAAGCACAATCACACATCATCAACAGATAGCAGTAACACATCAGAACATATCAGACATTTCTTACCACAGACTTCATCAAACCCTAGTTTGCACACGCGCTTTCCTTTCACTGATGTTGCGTATATACGCGCTTACGTTCACATAAACCAGTGTATACTTTTGTACATATTACAGAGTTAATTTCATTGCGCATACGCGCTTTCTCTTCAGTGAAGCCGTGTATATACGTGCTTTCCCTGCGGCGAACTAGCGTATGGTTCTTCAGACATTTAGGTCATTGCAATTCTTCAGAACAGATACATCACACAGATTTAACCCTTTACTTCAGATAGATGTTCGCCTTATCTCAGATCTAATCATTCCATAAATAGATCTAGCAAATACAGATACATTTCAGATCTAGATATCCCGCTTCATCATTTCTTCATAGGTGCATCATAGATTCAAATCTATCATCAAACCTTTACCCTTTCCATACAGATATACTTCACAAAGAAGTATTCATTCAAGCTCAGACGTCTTGCACCCACACTCATGATTTGCACAATGAATTACTTCTCTTTATATAGGTTTACCCTTTTTCAATACCATGAGCCCCTTTTTCAATACCATGAGCCAAAACTACATTACTTCCGATGGTATTCCTGGACGGGGTCATTTAGACGAATCATTACCCAATACAATGGGTCAATACCATGGTGGTTACCCCTAGTTTTTCACTTTATGGGCACTTTTTTTGCCCATACGCGACTTGGCACGTTGTTTCCCGCAGGCATACACGACTTCTCCGAGACAAATCCGCATATGCCTTGAGACATACTCTTTTCATCATAGATCTAGCACATATTGAATTCCTTTCTTCATTACCTTCTGTACTCTCTATAGATACATCATATTTACATCATTTAACAGGTTCATCAAGACATATTCCATCAAGCACAACTTCATCAAGTAGGCTGCCATCATCTTCATCAAGAGGGTTGCCTTTCAAGGACAACACTCTATCAAGTGGGTTGTCATCAAAGACAACACTCAGCATCATATTGCCACCAAACATCATATCACATCAGATTTACATCATTTACCAAGTCCATCAAGTCAAGAATAACTTCATCAGGTGGATTTCCATCAAGGACAACACATGCCAACAATCTCATGTCTTCATCTTCATTAAGTGGGTTGCCATCAAGGACAACACTCTGCATCATATTGCCAACACATCCTCGGTCTGAATCTATTGAAAAAATTAGGAGCCCATAGGATAGCTGTGAGAGGAGACTCAGAGTTAGTTATCCAACAGTTGAATGGTGAATTTACAGTGAAACATCCCCGACTTAGAGCGTACAGGAATGATGCAGTGGATTTATTGAACACGTTCGTGGAATACGATTTGGTGTTTGTTCCCAGGAGTCAAAACACTATTGCTAACGGATTAGCCTGCCTGGCTAGTTCATATCCTAAGACTCCCCTTGACCAAAAAATTATCATTCAGACCAAGTTCAGACCTACAGTGCCAGACAACGAAAAATATTTTTAGGTCTTCGAAGGAGACAAACAGATTGAGGACTTCATGACAGGCAGGAATGAGTTTGAATTTTCCAGTTCAGAATCTAAAGACGAAGACGGCTGCCTTGGTGAGGAATCCTTTGACGAAGAACCCCCACCTTGTAACGTAGAAATAAACACCTTTTCTAAGGGAATTGGAAATCCGACCAAAAAATGTGGAAACGCGGAAAATGAGGAAATGGAGGTGTTGCAGGCCAAAGATAAGAACATACCCAGAGGTCCGGCGCCCCTAGAGGACCTTTTTGACTTTGATGACATAGCAGAAAAGCCCACTATAGAACATGCAGACTCATACATAGAAGAATGCAACATAGGAACTGAAGATAAGGCCAAAATGATTAAACTGGCTAAGTCTATACATACGGACATGAAGAAAAAATACATTGACCTATTTAAGGAATTCATTGATGTGTTTGCATAGATCTATGAAGACTTAAAGGCCTATGACACCAACATCATACAACACAAGATACCCCTGAAGGAAAATCAGATGCCTTTCAGACAAAAACTCCGTAGGATCAATTCGAAACAATTGCATGCAGTAGAGAAAGAGATCGAAAAGATGTATGAAGCAGGCATAATAGTCCCTGTAAGGTTTTTTGATTTGGTTTAAAACTTAGTGGCTGTGAGAAATAAAACAGGGGAGATCAGACTATGCATAGACTTCAGAAACCTCAACAGAGCCTCCCTGAAGGACAACTACCCTTTGCCTAGAATGGAACATATCCTACAGAAGGTAGTGGGCTCTAAAAGAATCTCCCTGCTTGATGGTTTTTCAGGATACAATAAAGTTCTTGTACTCCCAGAAGATCAACTCAAAACAGCTTTTACCACTCCATGGAGCACCTTCATGTATGTGAAAATGCCCTTTGGACTGATGAATGCTGGAGCTACCTTCCAGAGAGCGATGGATATAGCTTTCTCAGATGAGATAGGACACTTCATAGTTATCTACTTGGATGACTTGACTGTCTTTTCTAAAACTGAAGAAGAACACCTGAAACATCTGAGAAAAGTTTTTGAAAAATGTAGAAGGTACGGTATGTCCTTAAATCCTAAGAAAACTGTGTTTGGGCTGCAAGAAGGAAAAATTCTTGGTCACATTATATCTGAGAAATGGATTAGGATAGACCCACAGCGAGTTGAGGGAATAATTCAAATCACACACCCGAGAAAAATCAAGGAGTTATAGTCCTTCATTGGGAAGATCAATTTCCTTAGGAGATTCATTCCCAATCTTGCTGAGCATCTCAGTAAAATGACTGACATGTTGAAGAAAGGTGCAGGAATTAAGTGGACTGTTGAAGCCAAGAAATCCTTTGAGTCAGTAAATCTTGCACTCTCTCAAGCCCCTGTCCTCATCAGCCTAGACTTCTCAAAGGAATTCCTGATCTTTTCATTCGCCTCACAGCATATAGTGGCTGCGGTTTTACTACAGAGAAATTCAGAAGGAATTGAACAACCAATTGCCTTTTTCGGTAAGGCCTTAAGGGATGCACCCTTGAAGTACAACATTATGGAAAAGCAGGCCTATGCCCTGGTAAGGGCCTTAAAATACTTTAGGGTGTATATTCTGCATTCTCACACCATTTCTTATGTGCCAAATATAGTGGTCAAAGACATCTTGTCACAAGACCCTGATGGGAAAAGGGGCAAATGGATTGCTACAATCTTAGAGTATGACCTCGAGATAAAGCCCACCAAACTGATCAAAGGTCAAGGCCTGGCCAAATTAATGGTTGAATCCAATCTGCAGGCCCTTTACATTAACATGGTAAATGCCTTAGATGAGCAGGAAGGATCGCCCCTCCCAACTATTGAGGAGAAGTTTCAGAACTCTCCTTGGTATTCTGATATCATTTATATGCTCACCAATCTCAATGCCCCTCCAGAACTATCCAAAACTAAGGCTAGATTCATAAAGCTGAAAGCTAGAAACTACTACATTTTGGATGAAAACCTATATTGGAAAAATCCAAATGGCCTATTGTTGAAGTGTTTGTCTGAAACTGAAGCTGAAGGAATCAAACAAGAATTTCATGCGAGGGAGTGTGGAGGCCACTTGAGTTGGAAAGCCACTGCAAATAAAATACTCAAGGTTGGTTACTATTGGCCTACACTCTTCAATGATGTCCATAAAATGATTCTTACCTGCCACAAATGTCAGATCTTCAAAGGCAGAAGAAAACTCCACCCCCTCCCTTTAGAACCTATCACCGTAGAAGGTCCCTTCATGCAATGGGGCCTAGACTTCATTGGGGAAATTCACCCCTCTTCTTCTAGACAACACAGATGGATCCTAACTGCTACGGATTACTTCACCAAATGGATAGAAGCCATACCCACTAGGAACGCCACTGATTCTGTCATCATTAGGTTCCTAGAAGACTTCATCCTGTCTTGGTTTGGCTGTCCAAGAAAAATAATCACTGACAATGCTGCTGCTTTCGAATCCAAGAGAATGGTGGATTTCTGTCACAGGTATGGAATAGCCCTCGGTCATTCAACTACCTATTACCCTTAGGGCAATGGATTAGCTTAATCATCCAACAAAAGCCTAGTGAACATCATTAAGAAGCTGCTGGAAGAGAGCAGAAGGTCATGGCACAAAAATTTGGTGCATGCTTTGTGGGCGGATAGGCTCACGACGAAAAAATCTATTGTCATGTCACCATTCCAGCTTGTCTATGGAACCGAAGCAGTTTTTCCTACCAGCCTAGGAGTGCCAGTGATTAAGCTTGTCCAAGAGATTCAGATAGAGGAAAATAGTATGGTGAGAAGAATCAATGAAACCATCCATCTGCAGCAAACAAGAGAGCAGGTTTATAGCAGAGCTGTCAGAGTTCTGGAAAGCATAAAGAGACAGTTCGACAAAAGAGCCAAAGCTTCATATTTAAAAGTTGGGGACAAGGTTCTGAAATGGGATTCAAGGAGAGAGGACAAAGGTAAACATGGCAAGTTTGATAGTTTGTGGCAAGGTCCATATATTATCCAAGCCACTGTTGGTCCTAATGTATTTTTCTTACAAGAACTTGATGGTACAGAGCTATTTGGGGGTCCTATCAATGGCAGGATGCTCAAGCATTACTTCTGCTAAATTTCAGTTTCCAGTTTCCATTCCATTGTACATACCATTGCAGTGTTTTCTTCTGATCTAAAAAAATAAAAATAAAAAAACGAGGAGAGGTTCAGACATGCTCAAAACATGAACCTCCGAAAGGAAAAGGAGTGGCTCAAAAATGATCAAAATCTGAGCCAAATGGGAGCAGAATAGCTGGTCCTAATATGCTCAAAACCTGGACCAGCAGTGAAAAGAGGAATCAGCTCTAACATGCCCAAAACCAGAGCTGAAAGGAAGAAAAATAAGTGACTCTAACAAGCTCAAAACTTGAGTCATAAAAGAAGAAGGATGTTGCAAGTTTCATATTTTAAGCCTTCAAAATTTTGTTTTCTGCAATATTCTATCCATGTGTAGCTGTTTTTATGCCTTGGATCCACAGCAAGTCAGACAGTTTAATCCTGGCTTGGCTGTTTTGAGTGTCCTGTCTTAGAATGTAGAAGAAGAAGCCTGTTGGACAGTTTAATCCCAACAGGTAGTAGATTAGGTAGAGAAACATATGTGGCCAACAGTTCAATCTGGCCTCATGGAGAAATAAGGGTGGAGGTAGAATAGATTTGTTTTCTGTTTCAAAAATAAATGATGTAAAGGTACTGCTAGTTCAAATGCACCCAAGGGAAAATAGTTAGGACTGTAGTTTGGGTAGGTAGATTGGTTGGGAAAATGTTTCTGCTGATTTGTGTATCTAACATATTGTGGCAGCTGAAAAGGGAAGAAAGAAAGGGATGTGCTGAGTAGTAGGCAACTGGCCTACTCCAAAGATCATTTCTGGTTTCTTGCCTCCTTCAAGAAGAAGCCATCCCCATGTGAAGCCACTGTTAGCCCCCCTATGAAAATTCTTGACAAGAAATCTAGGGGGGCTAGAATGTTTTGGAGCCTTCAAGGAATGCCTTTTCCCCTGGAAACCCATCCTCCTTGAAGCCTCTTTATGCTGTGCCTAATATAAGTCCCCTTTGCTGATTTCCCATCTAAAGCCTCACTAGATATATTGCTACCCCTAAAGGACCAACATTGCCCCTCATACTCCTGCAGAACACCACATTTTCACCTCCTTTCCCCTTTGAAAATTCCCCCTCTAATCCCCCGGATTCCCCAGAACCCCCTTCAGACCCTACCCTTATCCTTCAATCAGCTTATTTTTTTTCCTCTTTTCCTCTATCGTTGCCATCATTCGGCCTAAAATGCATTAAAAATGGGTAAAAAATCATATATTTCATATATTGGGCCCTAGCCCCCTTCGGCCATAGCCCGCGCCCCGTTCCTCCATGTAACCCCGCACTGGAACCACCCGCCAGCTCCAAACGTGCCTATTCCACAGGTTCATCGAGCGCGACGGCAGCCGTTGATCTTGGTTGATCGGACGGTGAACGTTAACCCCGATGCCCCCCATGTTTCCGCATTCATTTTTCATCCCGCACCATCGCCGTCTGTTTAAAATGATAATCCAACGGTCCAGGATGTACCTTCTTCTGTGGGCCCCGCCGTGCAATAGTGTAAAACTACCTGGTTTATTTCACACCGCTTAGGCGTGGTAGGTGGTTTTCCCCGAGCACCCAGCGATTCCATTCAGTGCTAGCCACCTGTCCCTTGTATGACAACAAAACCACTTTCTCCCCGCGCATTATCTTTCGGTCCAGGGTGCGTAGCGAAATCCACGACAACCGTCAGATCTCGGGAGCTTCATCCTACGGTCGTCAATCAACAAAGTTGCGCATGAGTTAAACCATCTCCACCACACCCCTGGCCCGCCATCCATCGCCCTTTGCCGTTGATCTCCACCATGATCAACGGTTCATATTTTTCCCTTCGCCGTTGACTATTCCACTGTCCCCGGTCCCGCCACGTCATATCCACATGTACCCACCGTACAATCTTCCCGTCCATTCATATTTATTCGTCCAAAAGGGCTATTTTCAATGTTTTTCGTTGAAATTTCATTTTCTCCACCTACGACTGCATTCCACCACCATTCTCCACGCCATGAATGTTCCCACTGTGTTCCTGCACAATTCCGTTGTCTTTTCATTCTGCTTAGCGGTTCCCATCGTCTCCATCATGTCCGCCACCCTCGTGTATGTCTTCTCAACTAGTTTACCTGTTTTGCAGGGTTTTTCAAAAGTGAATGACCACCATGATGCACACCTCTGCTACAAGGACAGAGAAATCAAAGAAGATAATTTACAGATTCAAAATTGATGAAATGACCCGAGAAGGTGAAGATGGGACGTTCATTAAAAGAGCAGGGTTTAAATGTTTTGGAAAACCTTCCGGTGCCATTAAAGCTCAAAAGGCATGGACAGAGGCAGAGATGGAGTGGAAAATTGTTTCAGTACAAAAAAAGGAGGTTAAGGCACGTCAAAGGAAACCTTGAGCCTTAAATCTGCAGTTTAAAGAAGCAAAGCACCAGTTTGAAGACCCTGAGGATCGATCAAAGGATCCTGAGTACAAGTAAAAGGTAATATCAGGGTTTATGCATCAGCAGGATGTTTTTCTTCATCAAGTACAGGGCGCCCATACAGCTTTTACTATGCACCGTGTCCCTGAAGGAATTTCCACCCTAACAGTAGTTCAGAGCAATTAGAACATTTATGTAGAAGACTTCTTAGCAGTCCATTTTCCTTTGTTATTTACCACAAGTACAACACTGCAGCCCAAAGATTTCAAAATCATATCCAAAAGAAGATCACTCTTTCATCGAGGGGTGACAGAGATTAAATGCTCAACGTTCAAACAGAATGGGCTTCAGTGCTCTTTCGTTTCAAGGGGTTAATACAACATTTAGTTTTTCACCTACCCCTTCTGTTCCCCTTCAGCTATAAATATCAGAAAGAAACATTGTAATGGTTGTTGTTGTTGGTTTTTGATGAGATATCAGAGAAATGCAAGCGTTTTCCTCTTGAGACAAGTTCTCTATGTAATATTATAAGATAGGTTGAGATTTGATGTATTCAGACTGAATGTTCAAGCTGTGGGCAATGATGTACCTCATTGGTGTTGTTTTTAATATGATAAGCATATTTCTTTGGATCCTGATCTAAGGCAGCTGGTGATGTTTTCCTATCTCTGTGTTTGATTTCATTTCATTCCATTTCTACTGGCTCACATCAGAAGTTTGGCATAAGATTTACCCTTGATAGGTACCTTATGTTGCTGCTCTCCCATCCTTTTATGTTTTCTGCTTATATGTGTATCTGAATATTGATTTCAATTGATTTAACTAGTGTAGTGGATGTTATTCCTTGCTCCCTGATGTATGAATTGAAGAAATCTATGTTTAGATGTTCTTGCTAGGATTTAGTTGGATGAGTTGAGAACACTAGGAGGTCTAGAACCCTGTCTCTGCCTCACTAGGATCTTTCCATCTCAATTAAACCTTTCTAAGATCGCTTGTATTACCTCTGATTTTGTCCAAGCAGGTCTGGAGTTAGATGACCTCTGACCTGATCTATAGGCAGAATTGGATGGTTCTTCTCCTTTCATTTTCAGTCCTTAATGCCCCATTCCAAATATCATCTCTAAGATCCAAATGCTCTGGATGAATAGCCCAACTGAAAGCTTGCACATTGAACACAAGTAAATCCTTTCTTGACTCCATTGCCCAATGGCCTTGATGTTCCCTGAGTTATCTGTCTTAGCCTAATCCCTTCTATGCTCATCATTGTCTTATATTGGACCTTCCTTTCCTGATTCCCAACAACCAAACATAAAAAATCAAAAAAATCAACCCTGCACATATAACTAGCCTAAAATCATAACTTAGAGCTTCAAATATATACACTTTGACTCATATAGAGGGATCCCTCTCTGGACCTAGGAGGGCTAGATCCTAAGGTCTGAAAGTGGTTCTATGTTGTCGCATCTTTTGGTCTTGTCAACCTGGCCAAAACATGGGAACCCCAACAGGTCGAATCCCTCATTGTAGGAACAACTTCCATGAATCTCTCAGCAAAACCCTAATGACTAGCGATGTTAAAACAAATCTTCCATTTAGAGTTTGATTGACCTACTCCTCATTAATCAGGTCAAAAATTACATCAAAATGACTATAAAAAGCTCATTTACACTCTATTACATCAATCAAACAAGAGATTAAATAAATTACATCATCAAAATAATATTTAATGAATAAAACCTCGAACATTGCACTAATAGGTGAAAGCACAACGACTCTCTGAAAAAGCACAGCGCATCGAGACATAAGCGCAGTGCCAAACTTGTAAGGGACATTCGAAGGCCTTCCACTACTCCAAATCCATCTCTGAAAGATGAAATGGAAATATGAGGATGTCTAGTTGTAATCAAACACCTAAAGCAAGAAAAATTGACACTCCATGATAGATAAAAATTCATATTCCCGAAGGTACTACCAAAAGTGCAACGCCTAGTCAAGAAGGGTGGCAGAAAGTGTCTTTTTGACATTTTTTTTGGGAATTTTATCCCAAAAAGTTTGTCGAAAAGGCTTAAAATTTTGATAGCTAACATGTAGGAGTGATTATATATCCAACAGCATAAATTTTCTGGCATTTGGAGGTCTGAGGAAAAAGCATAGCACCTTAGCGCTGCGCTTTTGGCTGAATTGGCATTTCCAATTAGGCCAAAAGTCACCAAAATGAAAAATTTCACAAAAATTATTCAAAACTTGCCCAAAATTTATCCATGAAACCATGTGATTATGTTTCAAGCTATGAGGGAGGCTTCAGTAAGAAAATAAGGCTTATCTTTCTCCTTTAACCTCATTAGGGTTTGCTTGAGCTTCTTCTTCACTTGCTTGATTCTGACTTGGGAGATCTTGTTCCTTGTATAATAATGCATGGGCATGTGTGTTTATAGGTTTATTTACATGTTTTCCTTCTTAAGGGGCTTATCCAAGTGGAAATTAACTCTATAAAACCAATATTCCCTAAAGTTTCTCAATTTCTACTAGAATGAGCTCATCAACAATCATTTGAGCTTTTGGTAGAGATGTTTGTTTTTGCTGCTCAAGTTCCCTCTTAAGATCTCTTATTCTTGGTCTCCTTGTTCTAACCTTCTCTTTTTGATACTTTTAGTCATCAATCTCAACAACTTCCATACCTTTCGCATCATCCTTGCTTAAATCTGCTTTGGGCTTGTTTAAGAGTAGTTGATCTACCTAAAGCTACATGTTCTCTTGTTGCAAGAATGAGACATTAGGATAATTTTGAGGTCTAAAATGGGCCTCCTTAGGAAATTATAAAAAAATAGGGGAAATAATAAAATAATATTATATTACATCATCAAATTTTAGAGGGAAAAAAGAAAAAATCTATTTTTTCAACTAGTATTTTCAACTTATCTCCCTTTGGGTTTACTCATATTTCGAGCCTAAATGGTCGTTGGATGCAGAATTTGATTCCTCATACAAGGAGTGTCTAGATTGCATACTTTCGATGGACCTTGCCACATGAAAAATGACAAATACCTGAAAAATGTGATTGCAATCACATTTTTTCATGTATTTCTTATTTTTTGTGCATCGGGATCCATCAAAAGTATGCAACATGGGTACTTCTTGGACTAGGAATTAAATTTTGCATCCAATGAGTAATCACGCTTAAAATTTGATGAACAAATTAGGGAGATAAGTTGAAAATATGATTTAAAAGAAGTTTTATTATTTTATTATTTTTTAATCATTTTACTTTTTTACTCCAAAAACTGGTGAATCATCTCCCATGGTTGACATCATCATCTTGAATACTATTGGCTCTTGTAAAGTTAATTTTGGTTGCAAATTTTTCTTAGGAGGACCATTTTAGACCTCAAAATTTCCCTAATGCCAAGAAATTTTCCTTTGACAAACTATCCTTGAGCTTTCTAATCTCAACCTCCTTCTCCATGATGATCTTCTCTAGTGTTTTGTCTTTTTCATGGTCAAAATATGCCATATCAGTGTCATGATAGAATGGTTCCTCATCCTCCATTGGTGCCTCATGATGTGATGATGTTTCTTGCTCACCTGATGTAGGCTTGGCCGTTTCAAAAATGTCTGGAGAAAACACAAGCCTCTTACCTCTAACATATGTTTGTGTTACCTCTTCCTTAGGGGTTCTAGTGATAGGTCTTCTTATGGATGCAACCTCTTGGTGTGATAGTAAATTCAAAGGTGTAGAGTGACTGCTAGATTAAGCTGGAGAAGACAAAAAATAAGCTGAATATATAAAACCATCCCATGACAAATTGATCTATGCTAACTGGTGGAAAACAAGGATTTTCATGAAGCCATGGTGAAATAATCTATCATGATGATTTTCTCCCAATATCCTTACCTTCTCTGCCATTTTTACCATGCTTTTGTAAAGGTAATGAGGCAAGGTTACGGATTTTACACTGGTGAAATGCATCAAGAGTCTCATATGATACTCATATAAGCATGAGTACCTTCCATCATACCTAAAACATCTCATGTTCAATTTCATGAGAGGGGCATACTTGTCCAACAATTGTCTAAATGGAAAGATGTGTGTTGGAGATGCTTTGTATGGTAGTTTCAAATACATTTTCTAACTTTCAAGGTCAAGGTCTCTACTCTTGAACCAATTTTCTCCATCGTTTGTAATCCCTGTGGTTGTGTCAATGATCTCTACTGAAAGAGTGAATACCACCCCTCCAATAGTCACCTTATCTCTCCTCAATCTAGTGGCAAAAGCACTGGTAAGTTTGTCATGAAAGCCTAGTTCCTCAATTTTTTGGAAAAATTCAAGGAAACCAACATCTTGAAATGATTTCTTGAGGAAGGGTGAAGACATGATATCATGTGCTGAAGTGGGTTCATACCTACTGATCTAACCTCCCTTGTGCATCTTCTACTCAGCTGTCTCTGATTCCATAGCAAACCCTATCTCAGTGGGAGGGGAATTTTGGGTTTGGTGTAGGGAAAAATAGGGGATTTAAGCAGTTCTTAGAAATGAAGGGAGATGAAGGGTTATGGGGCTCCTAAACTCTTGGGAAAGTTTAGGGGGGTAGGGATAGATGTTAGGGAATAGGGAAAATTGAAATTGGAGGGAATGAGTGACGGGAAGGGGTCCAAAAGGGAAAAACACAATCCTATCCTAGGGAAGTGTAGTCTAGGCTAGGGTTTGGGGGGAAATAGTGAAAATAAGGGATAGGGTGATCAGAATATGGATCAGGGGAAACATTAGTTTAAAAATGAAATTTCTCAGATTTCACCAAGCTAGATTCAAAGCAATTGCCCAATTTCAAGGAACCCAACACAACTCAGTTTGTTGAAAACCAAGTTCGGATGACGGAGTTATGGTCTGCTGATTGCTGTCGAGAATAGGAATTTAAAAAAAAAATATATTGCGGAATAGGTACAACTGATGAGATGGCAGTTGACTCACCATGTAGAGAATATTCTTTAGTTTTATCCCAATGGGATTGTGACAAGTTTCACTATTGGATTCCCCAATTTGGTTATTGAAGGTAAAAATCGCCCAAAGTCCTCTAAGTTGAATTTTGGTTTCATGATATTATGTGCTGGAAATCATTTTTTTGTTATTATTAAGATTTGATTGAGATATATATATATATATATATATATATATATATATATATATATATATATATTATTAGATATATTTATAATATATTGTATTATTTTATTATCATATGTTATATTACACATTTATATATGTAGTGGTGGTTTTGGTGTATGAGTGTACTAAACAACCTGTGCTTGGTAGGAGTGGTTGCAACCTGCAAGCTATGGTCATAGGCATAAAACATGGTTATCAGGTTAGTGAAAACATGCCAATATATAAAAACACACTAACATAAGGAATATAGTATGTTGTAAATAAGAAGAAGAAACACAACTAGAATGAAACAAAAACACAAGCTCCAATGTGTCAAATGAGACAATAATGCAAGCAATGGAATAATTCCCTCTTATTGACCACTATTAGTAAGAAATGTAGAATGCTACACACTTGGAAAAGGACTGTTAGAGCTATGGATCTCTAAGACCGAATGCAAGGAGGGCTTTGCCTTTGAGCCGGTTCTGCAAGGCCTCTCTCTTCTCCTAATGGATTAAAGTTGTTGGGTGACCAACAACCAAATACTCTAGATCTTTTGCTACTCTGGATCACACACTCATGGTTTTCTCATGGGAAATTTGGCTAGCATAACAATGTTTTCACCTTTTTTTCTTCTCGTGGTGGAAATTTATAGGCAAATTCAAATTCTTCTTCCCTCTCTTGGTACACTTGTGGATAGTGACCCAAGAGTGGGGGTTGATTCCTTTGTGTGCTCACTTGATTCCTTTGTGTTCTCACATGAGTTCCCATGGTGGCTCGAGGCGATTGTCCTTGGGCAACCTCAAGTGGAGGATCTTCACCTAAATTGTGTCAAGTGGTCCCGGATGGTGACTTTTGCCACTCCTAGGATCTATCGAAGAAAAATGCATGCAAATCACATTTCTCTTATGTATTTGGTGTGAAATTTGACATTTTTCCTCTTGAACTTAGATATTTTTAAATTTTCTAGATTATTTAGTGTTTCTCAGCCCTGTAAATCCTTCTGCTTGACATTTCATAATGTCATTTTGCTTGTCTGATTTTCTAGTGATAATAGTTGACCCCTAATGTGTGAGGTCTAGGAAGAACTGTATAGCCAAAATAAATTATAGTTTCTATTTTGTGTAGCCTATGTAGAGAGAGAGAGAGAGACCTGCGTAGAACCCAAGGTTGGAGACCCCTTACAGTGGGTAAAAATGTGACCATGTTCTGTCGAGAGCCTACAAGAAATAATATGATACAATGAATACAATTTTTCTACAAGGCAGGCATGTCTCATTCTCATAATTCATTGGCTATCTAAACAAATATATCTAAGAGATAAAGGTTTTTTCTATGTCACTGATATGGTAGTGATCTACTGATTTGGTTGATGATGAAAATGGATGACGCTCTCAGGGGTGTTTTTTCTTTGACAATATGTTGAATGTGGTGGCCACATGCGTAATCTTGGTATGTCATATAAATTACCATTGTATGCATGGGTGTATGACTGGGACCTTGCCGTGTAAGAATTGAAGAAAGAGATGATTATAA
Source organism: Pinus albicaulis (assembly GCA_034641835.2). Taxonomy (NCBI): domain Eukaryota; kingdom Viridiplantae; phylum Streptophyta; class Pinopsida; order Pinales; family Pinaceae; genus Pinus; species Pinus albicaulis. The sequence goes on along the minus strand of CM076578.1, from coordinate 193,084,610 downwards.
TGGCATGGGTCTTCGACAAGTCTGGGCAAAGTGAAATGGTTGTAAAGTATGATACCAAATTAACATGAAATCTTGTGTTGTAGTTGAATTTCAGGGGGATCGATGACATCTATGGGCAATGATGATTCCCACAGTGCCACCCAAGGATGCCCCTATTGGTTTGGGGAGCCATCCAATTTACCACTTACTATTGGGAGAATGCATGTTGAAGTCAACAAAAAGGAAGCCTCAACCGAACAAGAGAGCTACTGATGTAAGGGACTAGGGTGTCTCATTTTATAGGTTTAACATAGGCATGATGGCGATGGATGACTGAAAACTGATGATGGGAGTTCAGTGGCCCAAGTTCAGAGCATGAAAAAATAAGTTTGGTGGCAGTCATAACTATTTTTGATGAAGGAATCCATGGAGTCGATAGGATTCCTAGGGTGGGTATATGTTTTCTATGAATGTCGTGGTGGCTTTGCGTGAAAGGTGTGATGCTTCGATCAAGGGTGTGTAGGGATTGCTGCCATGGGAGAAAAATGGATGGATGAGTGGGGGATATTCTCCATTTGAAATCTTTTTACACTTTCCAAAATAATAAAAAATGGGATTAGATTGTACAAAACACAGAGATGGGTGCCCCAAAAACATGAAAATGCTCACTCATTGATGATTTGAGGAAGGTGTTTTTGTTGAGGGTGGAGGCCCCATTGGTTGGTCTTAGTGTGGGGATGATGAAGTGGATGGAAAATATCGTAGATGGGCTATGTTTATGGGGGAATGGTAAGCAAATGGGAGACGCGGTGGTGTGTATTCAATCTACTTGCGAAAATGGTAGTCCGGGAAAAGGGGTTTTATCGTGATATGGTAGAACTTGACTTGATGAATCGTGGATGAATGGGAATGATGTGCTTCTTGAACTGAGGTGGTATGGCCAATAGTTGACATTGTTATCAATTCGTAATTCCAAAGGCTAAAGACAGAACCATGGAGGGAAGCATCAAACCATGTTGGAATCCAAGACCTAGCCTTCTTAGACTCAAAGAGGGCTCTCTCTGTTAGATGTAGCTTTTCTATAGGGGCATTTTAGGCTAGCTATTAGCGCATATGGGTTTGTTTGAAGATTTGGTTGAGGCAGCCGAAGATGGACATTGGGCTATGGAGTCAAACAGGTGTAAACAAATTCAAATGGATGACAAACTACGGTCAGGTGCAACCAGGAAAGCTAGCCATGTCAATGGATCTTAAAAACTTGTGAAATAGAAAAGGAGTAAGAGATTAAGGTTCAACATAAATGCAGAGCATACCTTCTTTGAATTCTTCTTTCAAGTCTGAGAGGAAAACATAACACATTTTTTCAAGACTGAGCAAGGTACCCCATGGTAAATCCTACACAAAAATTTATATCCGCAGTAAAGAAAATAAAACAGTATGTAACACAAAAGAATCAAAAATTAAATGGGAGAAGCACTTCATCAAATATCATAACACAAGAATTTGGAAAACAACATACTCATTCATTCATGCAAAAGAGAATGCTTATAACCAGCAGAGACTATTACAATGGTTTTTTCCCCTTCAGGCCCCCCATCATACTGCTAATGCATGCAATATTTATACAAAACTTAAGTCGGTTAATCTATCTACTGCAATGATTACATTCAAACAAAACTTGACAAGTGGAACCATGCAAGCAGTGATAAGATAGGTTCGGTCGTGACAGTGGCCTTAGCAGACCATTATTAATTGCAGAGTGATCATAATCTGGTTTCAGTGATGTCGAAGAAGCAAGGAGGGCTCTGACACTTTGGTTCTTCCTCTTCAGAAAAAGGTTGTGGAATTATTAAATTGATGGGATGCTTGAATCAATAGCTGTTCTTGATGTGTTTTACTGCATTTTTCATTTCTGTCATTATAACATAACAATTTTGTATGAATGCCCTTTGCCCGAGTCGACCTTTTCGGTCTATTTCTTTTCTATCGTGACATTCAGCCTCACCCTATCTTTTTCCCCTTTCCAAGTCCTACTCGAGTCTTTTTGCCGCGTTTAGCCCATTTCTTCATAAATTTCTTGACTTGTCCTCTTGCGTTCTTTGTTGTGGCTTATTCCACCAAAATTCCTTTATGTTTTATTTTCGCCTATTTCTTCATGAAATGGCGAAAAATCCTCGTAAGCTTGGACATGAAGGGATGATAGTGGACGTGGACAAATGATGGAGGGCGTGACAATGTGGTAGCAGTTTGGAGGCCAACAGAAATATCTTTCCGGAGGGGGACGTAAGTGGTAAGCAGTGACGAAGAAGTGGGGTGTGAAATTGTGAGGGTGCGACATGTGGAGGAGTGGGTCGTAATGGATACTGCCCATTTCAGATCCCCCCTGCCACCCCCCCACCCCATGGTTAAATTTCAAAAGCTGCGGGGAGTGCGAAATGAAAGAAGGATCGTTAGATGAGGAGGGGGTGAGTGGAGATGCAGGAAAGGTGGAGGGCAGTGACATGGCACACGTATTCTGCCACAAGTCCTTCATGCCTTGTTTAACCCTTTTTCAAACAAAACAACGTAAAAAATCATCTACCCAGATTTGTAATTCTGTATATTTTAGTTATGAACTTCATCACATCCACAGAAATATCGCACATCACAATATTTATAGTTTATGAGAAGAGAAAAGGAATCAGAGATGTGATGCGAAGGGGGAGGTGACGTGGCAGGTAAGGTGGGACAGGACTACAGCCTGCAGATCAAAAAGCTTAAATTTTAGTTATAAGAGGTGGAGGTCAATTCTAACAGATGCGAAGTGCAAAGCATGGGGAAAAGGCAGTGATGTGGAGGGAAAGTGGGACCTACTGCATCGCAAATCGAAAAAATTAAAGTTTTGTTATCAGCACAGGGTTGAATGCTAGAACATGTGAAGCACGAAGATCGGGAAGAGGGATCCACCCACATCGCACATCAAAGAGTTAAGAATTTTGGAAACTACGGTAAACGCTAAAATCCCCAAAGTGTGATTTGAGCTGGTTGGAGGATGATGTGGCAAGATAGAGCCCACTGGATCGGAAAAGTTATAGAGCGGTGAATGGTTTCTATGGTAATGTAAGGTGCATGAGGTTTCATATTATATGGTATGTATTGAAATCAGCCCGAAGTGGGGGCCAGCGCTGCTGTGGTGGGGCCAACCGCATCACAAGTTAAATAGAATACATTGCAGGCGCTTCAAACGGTCAGTTAAAAATGTTCGATGCGATATATCGCAAATCGACAATCAAAGGTGTTAAGGTTTTGTTGCAATGTGAAAATTTATAATCTGTGAAATATAATGGATGGTGGGGGAAAGGGTTACATGTCAGGGAGGATGGCCCCACTTCAATCGCAATCGGGGAAATGGGAAAGCAGAGGTAAAACAATGACATAGCGATGAAAAGGTAAAGTAGTAGGATATAGCAGAAAAAGGTGGAAAAGGTAAGGTTTAATGTTTTTTAAACGAAAATAAAATGAAAAGGGATTGTAATGCGATGATGTGATTGGAGGGGTGGGGGTTTTATTAAACAATTTGCCGGGATATACGAAGGAAATTGTAATGAAATGTATGGAAATATATGGAAATATATGAGTGGGGAATGAAATGAAAATAATGGGAAATGGAATGAAATGAAAGTATGGTGGGGATGTTTTTCTATAGTTTAAATCTTTAGGATATGAATTTATAATCATGATTTAAACCATACAAATAACCTTTTCCATAGGCGCATTTAGACTAGCAGCCAATCAAATCTTTTAAAACATAAAATGAATCTTTCCTTTTCTTGCTTTGTTTCTCTTTACCTTTGTCTTAATAAGGGTTCTCGTGTTGCTTCTCCGTGTCCTTATTAGCAACATTTTCCCCTTTTACTGAACAAAAAGGCACATAGATTCTTTTGAAGCTCTTGACAGTCAAGATTTCCCATTTTTCCTAGTGATACTGTGAAATACAGGAGTCTAACAGTGGCTCTAGCTGGGGACGGAAGCTCCTTGAGGAGGTGTCAAGAACACCGTTGACTAGTGGCCTGATCCTTTGGGATGATCCCAAATCTTCAACTTAATCAGCTACAAAACCTCTGTGGTTGAAAATCTTCAAGTTGAAATCAACACTCTCTGCAAAACTGAAGTCTGGAACACACTTGGACTAAAAAGAAAGTAGAATTTTATGAAACTACAACTAGAAAAATGCTCAGAGTACTGAGCTTATTTTCACTCCTACCTACCCTACTCTATTGAAATTTTTGATGTTCTAAATGATATAATAATGTCAATGTGGCCATACAAGTAGCAGCAGAAACAGATGGATAACTTGACTCCTTGTCAGGAAAATCAGTAGTATAACTTTATTATGTGTCCTCATAACCAAAGCTACAATATGAAATGGCAACTACTGATGTATTTGATCCTTATAGAGAGTACATGTTTGAACATTTGAGCTAATAAGAACCTCCACATAATCTGCTATAGGATCAATAAAAGCACAATATATGACATTTTCTTCTAGGCCTTCAATGGCTAGTTGATTAGCTGTATCCCCACTATTAAACCTTGAAACCTCATCTTCTGGTTGGTACTTGAAAGCACGATCATCCTCCATATGTAAGTCAAGAGGTAGTACAATTTACTATTGTTTAGGGGAAGGAATATTTTCTAAAAACTATTTGGGGTTTATGAAATTATATGACTGAATTTGAGAATTCAAAATTTCAATACAAATTTCATATCTTTCAACAAGTATCTCCAAAAAACATGTTTTAGCTTCAGCCCTAAATTTTCTTGATCTCAAAATAAGAAAGATAGGCCCTAGGAAAACTTCATCAAGCTAAAATTTTGATAACTGATTCCTGAATGCATTTCAAACTTCACTAGATAGGAGGTCTGCCACAAAATTTGTCATCTTGTTAAGCAGGAACTCTAGTTAGCATGTCGTGGAGTCACCATGAATGCTCAAAAGCTGGGGTCTTTGAATCATGGATCCACCAAGTGAATAATGCAACCTTCTTATGTCTGGTGACTGTCCACCACCAATAATCAAATATGAATTTTGACATACTTTCTGAGTAAGATAAATTTTGTTCCCTAGTATGGTCGCCATTATGTTATCACTCCGTAATTTTGAAGGTTGAAGATAGAGCTACGGAGGGAAAGATAAAACCGCTTTGGAATCTAGGACCTAGCCTTCCTAGACTTAGAGAGGGCTTTCTCTATTAGATGTAGATTTGTTTATAGGGGAATTTTAGGCTAGCTATTAGTGCATAGGGGTTTGTTTGAAGATTTGGTTGAGGCAGCTGAAGAGGGCCATTGGGTTATGGAGTCAAACAGGTGCAAACATATTCAAATGGATGAAAAAATGAGGTTAGGTGCAACCATGCAAGCTAGCAATGTCAATGGATCTTAACAGCTTGTGAAATGGAAAAGGAGGAAGATATTAAGGTTCAATGTAAATGCAGAGCATACCGTCTCTGAACTCTGCATTTAGGTCTTAGAGGAAAACATAACATACAGTTTCAAGACTGAGTAGGGTACCCCATGGTAAATCCTATACAAAAATTTATATATGTAGTAAAGAAAAGAAAATAGTATGTAACACAGAAGAATCACAAATTACATGGGAGAAGCACTTCACCAGAGATCATAACATAAGAATTTGGAAAAAAATATACTCATTCATTCATCCAAAGGAGAATGCTTACAACTAGCAGAGTCTATTAAAATGGTTTTTTCCCCTTCTAATCCCCCTTCATACTGCTAATGAATGCAATATTTATACAAAACTTAATTTGGTTAATATTTCTATTGTAGTGATTACATTCCAACAGAACTTAACAAGTGGAACAATGCAAGCGGTGATAAGATAGGCCTCGCCATGACAGTGGCGTTAACAGTCTGTTATTAATTGTGGAGTGATAATAATATGGTTCGAGGGCTCTCAAACCTTGGCTCTTCCTCTTCAGAAAATGGTTGTGGGATTATTAAATTGATGGGGTGGTTGAATCAATACATGTGAATGATGTGTTTTGTTTCCTTTTCCGTTTCTGCCATTATAACATAACAATTTTGTATGAAAGCATTTTTCCTGAGTTGACCTCTTTGGGGTCTACTTCCTTGCTACCATGAAATTCAACCTCGCCCTTCCTTTTTCCCCTTGTTGGGTCCTACCCAATTCTTTCTGCTGTGTTTTTCCCATTTCTTCATAAATTTCCTAACTCGACCTCTTGCGTTCCTTGTTGGCACTTATTCCACCGAAAGTCCTTTATGTCATGTTTTGGCCTATTTCTTCATGAAATGGCTCACAATCCTCATAAGCCCAGATGTGAAGGGATGGCGATGGACGTGGATGGATGATGGAGGAGACGTGACAGAGCGACAATAGTTTCAAGGTGGTGGAAATAAATTTTTGGAGGGGGCCTTAAGTGTTAAGGGGTGACGGAGAAGGATGTGAAAAATTGTGAGGGTACGACATGTGGAGGAGTGGGCAGTAATGGATACCATCCATTTCGGACTGCCCCCCCCCCCCCCCCCTACCATGGTTAAATTTTGAATGTTGTGGGGAGTGTGAAATGAAGCAAGGACCGTCAGATGAGGAGGGGGTGAGAGGAGATGGAGGAAAGGTGGAGGGCGGTGACGTGGAACGCTTATTCTACCACAATTCCTTCATGCTTTGTTTAACCCTTTTTTAAATAAAACAGCGTAAAAACTCATATACCCATATTTGAAACTTTGTAGATTTTAGTTATGAACTTCATCGTATCCACAAAAATATCACACATCACAATATTTACAGTTTATGATAAGAGAAAATGAATCAGCGATGCGATGCGAAGGGGGAGGTGATGTGGCAGGTAAGGTGGGACCAGATCGCAGCCCGCGGATTGCAAATCTTAAAGTTTAGTTATAAGTGGCAGAGGTAAATTCTAAAATATATGAAGTGCAAAGCACGGGGGGAAGGCGATGATGTGGAGGGAAAGTAGGACCGAACGCATTGAAAATCGCAAAATTAAAGTTTTTTTATGAGCGTGGGGTTAAATGCTAAAACATGCGAAGTGAAGGGAGAGGGACCCACCTGCATCATACATCGCAGAGTTTAGAATTTTGGAAAATATGGTAAACGCTAAAATCCATGAAGTGCAATTTGCGCTAATTAGAGGATGATTTGGCAAGATGGAGCCCACTGCATCGGCGAAGTTATAGAGCGGTGAATGGTTTTTGTGGTAATTTAAGGTGTATGAGGTTTCATATTATATGATATGTATTGAAATAAGCTCGAAGTGGGGGGCGGAGCTACTGTGGTGGGTCCAACTGCATCGCAAGTTAAACATAATACATTGTGGGTGCTTCAAATGGTAAGTTAAAAATGTGAGATGCGATATATGGAAAATCGACGATCGTAAGTGTTAAGGTTTTGTTGCAATGTAAAAATTTATAATCTGCGAAATGTGAGGGATGGTGGGGGAAAGTGTTACGTGTGAGGGAGGATGGCCCCACTTCAATTGCAATTGGGGAAATGGGAAAGCGGAGGTAAAAAAATGATATAGTGATGAAAAGGTAAAGTAGAAGGATATGCGAAAAAAGGTGGAAAAGGTAAGGTTTAATATTTTTTAAAGGAAAATAAAATGAAAAAGGATTGTAATGCGATGATGTGATTGGTGGGGTCAGGGTTTTATTAAACAATGCACTTGGAGATATGAAGGAAATTGTAATGAAATGTATGGAAATATATGGAAATATATGAGTGGGGAATGAAATGAAAATAAAGGGAAATGGAATTAAATGAAATAATGGCGGGGATATCTTGCTATGGTTTAAAGTTTTAGGATATTAATTTATAATTGGGATTTAAATCATACAAATAACCTTTTCCATAGGCACATTTAGACTAGTAGCCAAACAAATATTTTAAAACATATAATGAAGCTTTCCTTTTCTTTCTTTGTTTGTCTTTAACTTTGTCTTAATGATAGCTCTGGTGTTACTGCTTCGTGTCCTTATCAAAAACATTTTCCCCTTCTACTGAACTGAAATGCACATATATTCTTTTGAAGTTCTTGATAGTCAGGATTTCCCTTTTTTCCTGAAAAGAAATGATATTCATGCAATATTATTTTTATTATGATAGACCGGAGGAAATAATCAGTCACCTACTGGTACTATGAAGTACAGGAGTTTAATAGGTGTGATGAGTTCTTCTCAAGTTTCTTGAGAATGACCTTCTACGATCAAAGGATCGGTTACTACATTACCTGGTCAACTGCTGGAACAGGCGGCACAGAGTGATGGTGCTGCGAGGATGTGACTTGGCTATCTGTATGGAGAATGATATATATTTTGAGACATGTCTACTTTCTCAGGGTGAGGCCCTCCCATATATGCTTCCTCCTGGGAGGGTCAATCTTCGATGATTTGTAGATATCCATTGTCAAGGGGTGCCTCTCATGGAGGGGTTCATTTTGATAGCATCAGTGACTAATTTGGCTAAGCAATGTGCTCTAGCGATGATTGTGAGACTGAAAGGGTCATCCTCACTACACATGGTGTCAGGGCCACAGATAGGTGTCCTACATGGGCTGAGGGTTGGGCACTTTTTTTTATTATTCTCATCACTACTATGACGGGATGGTGGCTAAGTTACCGAAGGTCTGTGATGGATCTAAGCTATTCACATATGCTATCATCCTTTGTAGCATTATGTACGAGAGAGTGGTGCTGTTGTGGCCTATGGTGGCGGTGCCTGTGGGGGGTCATCGGGATCCTCACATGAGGAGATGGGCTCCAGTGATGCCTCGTGGTGGGGGAGGTGCAGTGGGGCGTTACTGGAATGCAACCACCGAGGCTTGGTTTGAGTCCAATCCTCAGATGTTCCTCCCTTAACCATACGCCAGGATGGATTTTTGAGGAGACCCAGATATGGGTCTTCCTGCTAGATATGCTTGGGGACCAACAGGTATTATTTTTTGTGGTTTATTCTTAATTTGTTGACTATTTATGATTTATATGTGTATTATGATGAAATTGACATAGTTTTGTTACTCTTGCAGATGTTGTCGAGGTTGGGTGGCCTACATCTCAGTTGGTAGGACACCAACCGAATCGGAGGGTTCGAGGAGCTCTGCCCCCCTGCTGGGGGAAGGGAGGAGGTGCGGTGAAACCCCAGGGTGGAGTTCCTGGTGACAGGGCTGACCCATATGGGGAGGGTAGCAGTTTTTTTACTGTTGAGTGTGTTGTAGAGATCGCTCTCGCCAAGGCGGCAGAGGTCCGCATGGCAGAGATGGAAGAGTAGCTGGCTGCCTCAGAGGCTTGAGCCATTCATTTGGTGGATTCTTGGGGCAGAGTGGACTGGTTGACCCAAGGTATGCCTACCCGTGGGTTTGTTGATTAATTTAGACGATGTCTTGTTAGATACACTAATGACCTGAGAGAGGGGTTATCGACCGACTCTGCACTGCATGGTGGCTTCAGTTTTGATAGCTGCCCTAGTATTGGCACTGAGAGTAGCCATGGGTCTAGGTGCCAAACTTGGAGGGGAGTAGCCATAGATAAATTTTTGCACAAGGAAAGCACTCATTATGAGGATTCTTCCCTTATTTTTGATGACATGTGTATATGTATTTTTGGTTGACTCGTGCGTGAGATACATGACTCATTATTTTCTACTTAGACATACATTTTTTGGTATATATATATATATATATATATATATATATATATATATATATATATGAGAGGTGTATTTTTTGCGTCTCTATATGGTTTTTCCATTGTTTATATGATTTCATGGATGATGTTTATTGCTGATGGATATCTATTTTTTTTATGTTTTATGTTTTTATGTATGATGGTTATCCGAGATGAATTCCAGTTTAGGATGTGGATAGATATGCGATCTATTATCTGGTTTTGATTTCTTGGTACATGTGTGAAGTTAATATAATCAAATTGATGGCTTAATATTTTTGCATGCAAATATTTTCTAAACATATGCGAATCTCGTACCTCAAACTCTTGGTTTAACTGTGAAACCAATAACTGGGAATCAAGGTAGATATGAAAATGGCGAATGCCTTGATTGAAGGCGTCACACATGAGTCCAATGACGACATCATAATCTGCCTGACTGTTTTTCACTGATCTGATGCATACTCCATTGTTTAAGAATGGAAATCAGTCAGGGTGGTAGATGACCTAGGCAACTCTTGCTAAATTGTGAGACCATCGTGATGCTCCATCAGTGAATCCAAAGTATTGGTTGGGTTGAAGAACCATTTGTGACACCAGAGCACTTTTGTGACAAGTCTGTGATCAAAGATAAAGTTTTGGTATGTGCATGTTAACTCTAGGGCTGAGCCCTCTTGACCCTTATGGGTAAAAATTCTTGAGGTAAATACCATTGATGGGGTTTCTCAAGAATTTTATATCGGGATTTTTCAATATTTATATCCCCTTTAGGAGATAATGTTTTATGGTATAGAGTCCTTTCCACAAGGTTTTGAATTTTCCTAGCCCTAAGGCTTCTTTTGTGATATCATAGCGGAGGACTAACTCCCCCTCGCTAACTTATCGAGGGGTGATGTTGTGATCGAATGATTCTTTCACATGATTTATATGGGCGTTGTTGTGCTAGAGTAACTATCATCGACTTTCATCAATGAACTCTAGTTGTACTAAGAATTGTTCTAGAGGCTGGGTGTCATCGAGGAGTTCGATGGCAGCCTATAAATTTGGGATCTTGCATTCGATGGGAATCACTGATTCGACCCCGTATACTAAGTCGAAGGGTGTGAACCGTGTTGATGTTTTCATTGCCATGCAGTATGCCCACAGGGTGGAGAAAATCATATGGTGCTAGTCTGTTTTATGGTCATTCACTATGTGCTATAACATTGTTTTGAGTAGTTTGTTCACTCTTTCTACATGTTCGTTGGATTCGGGGTAGTATGGTGACACGAATTCATGTGTGAATCTGAGGTGGTGAGATAGCTCTTGGAATTTTTTGTTTTCAAAGTGTTTTCCATGGTCAGAGACTAACTATTTTGCTACGCCGAACCGGGTAATCACATGGTTAAACAAAAATCGTGCAGCAGTTTCTACAATGTTGTCGTATGTGGACATGGATTTTTCCCACTTGGTGAAGTAGTCAACTGCCATAATAATGTACTTATGATTTCCTCATGACGTATGGCTCCAAGTCATGAATTCGATCCCCCATTTGTAGAAGGGACCAATGACGATGACGGGGTGTACGGCAGTGGGAGGGGCTCTTGACTTCTGAGTGAAGCGTTGACATCACTCGCACCTCTTGACTGCTGAAATGCAATCATGAAATAACGTGGGCCAAAAATATCCTTCTCGCAGGAATTTTTGGGCAATGGCCATTATGGAGAGTTGGTCATCGTAAGCTTTACTGTGGCGGTCATTAAGGGCTTGCTCAACTTGGTCCTGGGTGAGGCATCAATGTAATATGGTGTCGATGCCCCACCGGTATAGGACATCTCCCATGAGGAGGTATTGTGGGGCCAGGCAATGGATGTGTAGACGGTCCTCACAGGTGAGCTGGGGTCTGAACTTTTGGGTTCGTAAAAATAGGAGTGTTGGCAATATAATGCAGAGTGTTGTCCTTGATGGAAACCCACTTAATAAAGATGATGGAACCTACTTGATGAAAGTTGTACTTGATGGAAACTGACTTGATATACTAATTAATGATGCAAATCTGATGTGTCTATAGAGAATCTCAGATGTATTGATGAAAGGAATTCCAGGATGTGCTAGACCAATGATGAAAAGTGTGTCTCAATGCATACGCGGGTTTGTCTAGCAGAAGTAGCGTATGCACGTGGGAAAGTACGTGTTAGGGTCCCGTGATTTGGCCGATTGGTGAGCCAAATGACGATGTAACATCAAACCAAGCTTTGGAGCCCAAGGACCTAGCCTTCCTGGACTCAGAGAGGGCTCTCTCTATTATATGTAAAAGATATCGGTGTGTTCGCTTGTGGTGTTCTGATATTAGGCTAGTTATGAAGTGAGTTTTTTGATTTTTGGTTTTTAAGTTTGTGAGGGATAAAACTGATCAAAGATATAAAAATGGATAACAAGAAGTCAGATCAATTGGGCTATGGGGTCAAACAGGTCAAGGAAGCTATGAGATGATGATGCAAGGCTGCTGTAGGGCCGATTTGATTCACGGTAGAAGGGATCTTTGGGAAAAATGGAGTAAATGAACATCAAGCTTGGGAAAGACAAGGGATTTCAAGTGTAACTAGTTGATAGTAGACATAAACATGTTATAGCAAGCCATTAATCATGCTAAATGTAACTATGAGCTAATTAATACATAGAAATCAAACATTCCAGCCATGCATAGAAGTATAAGACCCTCTAACTTTGGGAAATGGCTATCAGACTTTGGGGAAAACACATAAGAAGGACTAACAACTCATAAAACTATGCCGAAACACCTAAACACAGTCTTTAAGTTATTGGGCACTTGGACAAACAAGCTTTCATAGTTTTAGGCAAAGGGCTAGATCGGGACTAGGCCTCCTTGGTTCAACAAGATGATAAACTAATCAGTCAAAGAGATAGTTTCATGGAAATAACTATGGATAGTTTATAGGTAAGTAGGGCACACCATACATCCTACTCAACATGCATAGAACTTGTAAATAAAACTAGCAAACAGTATCCTTAAGTTACTAAAGAGCAGTTAAGAATTCTTTAGCATAACTAAGGAAGAAGAAAACATAAAGCTATGAAGATTCAGGAATTTTGAGGTGCCTCCATGGGCATATCTCAAAACTAATCTCTACTAATCTATAGCAGCAAGAAGCATGTATCATGGATGAAAACTAGAAGACAACAACAAAGCAAGAAACACTATACCATTCTACCATGTCATGGAATCCATCACCAATCCTTCATCATTCCTCAAAAGCATCCAAGAGGCAGTCCAAAAATCATAACACAAGTATGTTCTTCAAAGCTCATATGACCAATATATTGATTCTTCTCTCAGTTCAGCCTCTGTTTTACAATGAAGCCTTGTGGAATAAATAGGCTTGAGGGAGGAAAACCTCATGGAGCAACTATCTATCCCATTGGCCAAGTCAAAATATCTAAACTTGTCCTTGAGGCTTTGCAAAGCCCAACGCACAAAATATCCCGTAAAATATCTAAAAAACTGCTAAAAACAGAAATTATATTGACTTTACATCATTTCCCAAGTGTAAAAATAGCTAAACGCACATTTGGGAAAAGCAGATTTTTGAGGTTCAAAAATTACAAAAATACTTCATATTTATATCTGAAAAAGGTCCCCTGACTTGCTGGAGGCAATTGGCAGCCTTCCTGATGTCGAAACGAGGCTCATGATAGCTCGTTGGAAAGCTCTCTGTGTCTACTTTCTAGCGCAACTAAAATCATCTCAATATGATGCCTGGAAGCTCCCCAAAACTGTACCTGTGTGCAAAAAACCAGGAAATAGCAGACTGCTGATATGGTGGGCAAAATGTGCAAAAAGAGGGCATTTTTCGCCAATTTGAGGGGGTGAATGATCTCCAAATGCTCTGAAAATCACTGGGGACCTGCTCATAGAATTATGGCATCCATTGGTATCATCCTTCTCCTTTGAAAAATCTTCAAACTGAAATGGCGAATTTATGAGTTTTCGACCAAAAACCCAAAAAATGCCAAAAAACAAAAAGTTGTCGAAATGGGCCCAAACTTGGCACATATGACCCTCAGGGGTCCATAGCAACATGCTCCGAAGCTGAGGCCAAAATATCAAGGGCTGATATGCTTTTCTCCTCTTTTCGTGCCGCGCGCTTCCCCTTTGCCTTCTTCAATTTCTCTTGGGCTGCCTTTAGTTTGCGCCTGGAAAACTGATTCAACTTCTGAAAGTGATGAGTCCTCTTCCTTTGCAACTCTAAATCTCTATTCGCCCTTTCAAGCTTCATTTCCAAGTGCTTGTTAGCTCTTTCAAGCCATGCCTCTTTGTTTTCTTCAATTTCCTGCTCAAGGAGTGCAGTGAGAGGAAAAGCTTGGAGATGGGCCTGTTCTTCTGCTTTTTGCTTTTCCAAGGGCTCTTTTAAGCCCTATAGTCCTAGGCCTCTTCCGCCTAGGCTGGTATTCCTCCTCCTCCTCATCAAACTCCCCAATGAGCTCTTCTATTCTCGCTTGCGCCTTAGCTGCCTCATTTTTATATTTGATCGCCCGTGCCTCATGAACAGCTGTGTGCACATTCATCTGTTTGTTTTCAATCTCCAAGAAGTGGTTGAAATTCCTTGCCCTTTGAAGATCCTCCTCTAATGCCTCAATTTGCCCTTCCTTATGGATTAGGAGATTTTCAAGAAGGCGGGCCTCATTATCACTGTCATCGCTTTGGATAGGGATGACAGCTAATTCACCTCCATGCTTTGTACTTTTTCCAACTTTGCTTTTACCTTTGAAAGCCAATCTTGCGCTTTTCCTCCTTGGCATGCTAGAAGGTGTCCTTTTGGGTGATTTCCTCTTGCTAGGAACAATCTTTGTCACTGTTAGGGTGGCAGCTTTAGCCCCTCTTTTCCTTGCTATGCTGAGCTTTGTTATTTTGAGAGGAGGATGCACAACTGATTTACCTTTGACATCTTCCTAAACTTGTTGCTCTTCTTGAGGCTGCTGGATATCTTTTTCTGGTTGTTCACTTTGTTGCCCATGTTCGCCAATATTAGCTTTCTGCTCTTCATCAATGTCTTGTTCAATTTGTGGCTCAAGAGGTGTCTCAATTTCCTGCCCAACTTGCTGTTCTTCATCTTGCACATGCTGTTGTTCCTTATCTGCTGTCTGCTGCTGTTCCTCAATTTGTACCTGCTGCTGTTCATCAATTTGTACCTGCTGTTGTTCATCTTGGACCTGCTGTTCTTCACTTTCTATTTGATGTTGTTCCTCATCATCTAACTGCTGCTGCTCATCTCTTTGATCTTGTTGACTTGACTGTCCTGTAGACATCCTGAGCCTTCTAGGAGTAGGCCTACTGGACAAAGGTACCGGGCGATGGACAGGCTGAGTGGGAGAAATATGGGCAAAAGGAACCGTAGCAAAATCTGGATGGCTGACGAATAAATCCCATGAAACCTCTTTCTTCTCTAGCTGGTGTAGGAAGATAATCTTGATCAAAGAATGATGAAAAAGGGAAGGGATTTGCAGAGGTGGGGCCTTCTTCTGGACAGTAGATGCCATCTTCTCTATGCTCTTGAACAAAAAGTAAGGGAGGTTAAGTTGCCTGCTTCTAGTAAAATGCATCAATAATTGGACATGGTAGGCATAAATTCGATCAAACCTCCCTTCACAAGTGAAATATTTCATTATGACTTTCATAAGAGGAGTATATTTGTCAAGGAGATATGAAAAAGGGAAAATAGCAGTGAAAGCCTCTCTATGTTCAGGCTTGATGAAAGGCTTGTAATCCTCTAAGTCAAGATGAGCCTGTTTGAACCATTTTTCGCCATGATACGGGATCTTGGTGGCCTTGGACACATATCTTGGAGAAATTTTGAAATCAAGACCCGCCACTTGGAAATGTTTTTCTTTGAATCTCAGGGCGCACAAGTGTGTTAATGGCGAAAAACTCTTGACTTCTTCTATCTTTTGGCAGAAATCTAGGCAGCCTACTTCATGGAAGTTGAAAAGGACAGATGGATGAGCATTAATCTCTTCTGTAGAGATGGGCTCATATCTTTTATGCGGACCGCTCCTGCTGTCTTGCTTTGGAGGCATTTTGACCTGAATATGCTTTGGAAGAGACAAATTGCCTCACTGTGTGTAAAATGCCCTGTTGGAGTCTAACTGTGTCAATGTACTGCTTTGACAGATAAACAATGTGATTTGGATGGTTTGCAACAAGTCTCTTTATAATACACAACCTCTACTCTCTTTATAAAATGACCTTCTACCTTGAATGTACCTCAGCCAGGCAGATTTCTCAATAGGACACCATATAGTAAAAAGGAGACAGACTGCTGGGTAATTTTCCTGTGCACAGTGTTAAGAAATCACTTTTCTTGTGAATTTGTTAGAGGCCAATCAACACACCTGCATCTCTGTCTCCAAGGTAAAATTCAATCATTAAAAACCTGCTCTTTCAGAAATTGGCCTTCCACCTTGAAAATATCTTAGTCAACAACTTTTCAATATGATATAATACAGTGAAAAGAAGGGCAGACTGCTAGGAGGAGTTTGCTGTGAGAAGTGCTAAAATCACCCTGTTCTATGAGTTTTAAGATGTCACTCAATACCTCTTAATCCTTGCCCATGGTAGATTTTGCAATCATTAAAATCCTGCCTTGTATAAGTGTGCCAACATTCAACAAACTTGCATATGTGAAATCAACCCTTAGTGCAATTAAACAAACATCGTCACAGCCCTGAGTAAAGATGACAGAGTTTGAAAGATTCCAAAGCTTTAGGCAGAGGTTATGTGAGTTTTCTCCTTTCAAAACAATCAATGGCCCCTTATAAATGTAACCCTCTGGCTTTGGCAGAAAAAAAACTTTTACTCTATAAGCACCTCCATTTATCAATCTGATGATAGTGTGAAATGCTTTCCTTTAGATATAAGCCATGTCTCTCTATAACAAAACTTTCCTTTTACCTCTTTAGAGGTTTCTTTTGAGGTGGCAGTTAAGATCTCTCAACCAACATACTTCTTTTAATCAGAACACTGCCCTTATTTCCATCATATATTCTTTCCTATAGGTGTTTTAAATGACACATCCAGCATTTTATTACAGCTTTACACCTTGAAAACTTACAGCAAACAGCACTGTTTTTTTGGTATAGTGACAATTTTTTTAAAGTTCTGTATGCTATGTTATGAGGATATTTGTAAAAGTCTAATACACTGTTTTCTCTATAAGCATTCTTAGCAGTGTATTTATCATTTACACACAGCTTTCAACCCAGGGGTACTTCAAAGAAAAATCTTTTGATAGATATGGTGATAAAAGAAACGAAGACAAGAAATTCTTCTTATTTTTACCCTCACCTTGCTAGGCAGCTTCTTAAAATATATGTCGATAATCAAACTAGGTCAAACTCAACAATTTTGTTCCAATCCTTTCATTTCATCCATAGTTTGAAAACAAGGTTTTTAAGACCTTCATGTTACTTTAGCAATTTTTTTCAAAATCGAGGGGGAAAAACATGTGCAAATACCTCCAAACTTGATGAGAGTCTCTTGTGGTGAGCCGGAGATAGCTCTGGAAGTCTTCGAGCCTGCGCGACACTCTTCAGGGAAAGAACGACGCGCAACAACCGCTCGGGTGGCCTGTCAGGTCGGGCAGTCGGGTCGGGCGGGCGCCATGTACAGGCGCGTCGCGCGATTGTACAGGCGCATCGCGCGTACATTGGCTGCCTGTGTAAACTCGCTCCCAGGCGCGTCGCGCGAATTGGCAAGCACGTCGCTCGGCCAAAACTAACAGAAAATCTTTGAAATTGCTTGAAAACTGTTTTGATGTCTGAGGATTTCGGAGGCAAACTAAATTTCTCGCTTGGTGTATTGAAAATGAAAGTTCTTACCTTCGACCCCACTTCTTTAAATGTGTCAAACCCCAACGGCCTTTAAACCCTTTGAAAAGTAACCTTGGCTTTCAGCTCCACTTTGTTTTAACCTTCGTAACGCTGCCTTGGTGTATCCCTTTGACATTTTAAATCACGTTGACTTCATTTGAGGGGTACTCCCTTTTTTGAACTGGTTTCGGCCACATAAATTATATGCCCTTTTTAAAAAATGTCAATAAAGTTTTCAACTCCTTTTCAAAAAAAAACAAACACAGTTTTTCTCAACAGGCCAGAACTCTATTTTACTAATGCACAGGTGTTCGAAGGGTGATTTCCAGTTTTTTTCCTTGGGTGACACTTCAACACCGAACTTCAAACTTTGAAAAATAACTCTATAACCTTCATATCATCTCTGCCACTGTTTTTAATGATGCTGGTGCTATTCCTGATGTAAGGTAACCCTACTTTAACACTGTCAAGAGAATGCCTGAATACTGATTTGTTTCTGAAAGGACAGGGCTTGTTTTGTCAACTTGTTTTGACAGCCTTGGTCTTTGACAGCTTCTTCAACCTTTACCTACTGCAGGTGCCTACATTGCAGCTGATTTATTTTCATGCTTTCCAAAGTCTTCAAAAACCCAGATGATGAATTGTGATAAAATGTCCTGACTGTTCCATGCTTTGGAAAAATGCCTCCTCCTTTTAAGCTAGGTTTGACAGACCCCTGTAGGTGTCTTTTGACTGTAGATGTAAAAATACAATTGTATTGACTTTAATTTCAATCATCCTCTGTCTACAGAAAAAGAAGGAATTCCCTTTACAATTCTTTTTCACTTGGATTGTAATAGTGAAGCGCTTCATGGGTTTTGAGTGCTGCCCAGAGCTAATAAAACTTATTTCCAGAAACTCTGTCTCAATCTGCTGATGGTTATTTGATGAGCAGGCTTTGACAAAAGCTTTTTTTCTTATACATGGTGTCAGTCTCTGCTTCCAAGTGATCTATAAGTTCCCTTTTTGACTATAAGTGCCATATTTTGGTTGCATCCCTTCATACCATATTTCTCTGTTTACTTGAAAGGCGCTCATTTAGACTTCTTGGTATGTGAAAGTGGGGTGTTGTTTGACCCTTTCCCTTAAGGAAACTGCCCCTTTTTGTATCAATGGCATACATATTCATATTGTTTCCTGTCCATCATGATGTATATTTTGAAAGACATTTTCCTATGGGTAGGAAAACCAATGCATTTTGAAACATAAACACCATCTTTTACCTGTGTAAAGACTTTTTCTTTCTTTCTTTGTCTCTTTCCACTGCATCTTTTGACCAATCAGTCTTCAAAAACATCCAATGCCTTGGCCATCTGCTCATGAACGAAGGAGGCCCTTTACTTGGCAAAGTATCTGAAGATTGTTTGATAAACCTGTTTGACAAAGATTTTCCTTGGATGTGATGGTAAGCAAACAACTTGAAAAACAACAATACTAGCACCTCTGCTTGCAGTCCCCACTGTGCTTCAGAAAAACCCTAGTCAAGGTGTCACTGTCTCACTGTACTGGTCTGAGGGGAACTGAAATGTCATCATTTACTTTGGTTAACTTATGACAATTTATTTGAATGATAATCTCTGTGACTATGGAGGTCAGCGCCCTTTGAAAAACAAACAACTTTTCTTCTGCCTGTGTGATGACATGATTTGTCAGCATCTCTTCAATTTGGTCTTGTGGGGAAAGCAAGCTGCCTATGATTAGAATTGTTTTTACTCATGATATGCCTTTCTAAAGTTTAACAATTCACATGATTTGAAAACTTCAAATGACCTTCTTTATCAGACCAAACTCTGTTTTCCTTTGAACTTGCATACTTCAGACTCTATCCCTATTATGATCATCACTCACATTCATAAAACCTTGAGATATTGTTTCACTGTTCAGTAAAAGGTAAACCTGGGCTTTTGCAATCTTTAAAGTCAATACTGGCCAGCGCCCTCTGCTTGTAGATGAAGGAGGTTCTGGGCCATGACAATTTACCAGTTTGTTGTGACAGTGATGTCTTTCTCTTACTGTGATTCTCATGCTGGAAAGAGGCTGCAAGATCTTGATGAGTGACTCTCTGTTTTGCAGACATATCTCAGGCTCATGTTACATTTAGAAGCAGCTATTCTTCTAACTGCAGATTCAAGAATTTACTCCTGAGATGAAGTTATATTTCCTGTCTTTGTAAAATCCATAAAACACTGTAAAACACCTAGTAATCAGCTTGAGACTGTGGTTTATGCAGTGCTGAGACCTAGGGGTATAAGTGGCACGACTTAGAGCTGTTATCAACTTGATTTGTAGAGCGAGAGGTCAGTCATGATTAGTCTGTAGCAGATGGAGGCTTTTTGGCTTTTTGATGATTGCCAAGGGTAGAATGTCTTAAAGCACCACTTCCTAACATAGGGGAGGCTTTTGAAACAGACTTGGACTTTTCCTTTTGGAGCTGATGGGCAGACCAATAGGGCTGAAGCTAGATAGGATAGTGATAATGAGGTTTTAATTTTGACATGGGTGGGCTGAAAAGTAGAAGGGCGAAAAAAGTTTTATGAGGGTTTTCTAGATGACATATTGACATAAGGAAATCAGCTTCTAGAAAAGTCAGCTATAGATATAGTCATCACTAACATGTAAAAAATACTGATGGCTAACAGTGGCTCCATTTGGGGAGGGCAGCTCCTCGTCAGGAGGTGTCCAGAATTCAGATCTTTGTCCTATGAAGACCAGTGCCTTATCCATTGGCGCAAAATTTACCCTTCTTTTTATGTTATTTCTGAAAAGTGATAGCATGGTTAACATCAATGAAACTTCTACCTACCCCACTATCTTTCCTAACATTTTTTCTTCTCTTTGGCACATTTGAACTAGCAGCCTTTTGACAATATATATTTTTCTTTTTGCAAAATGAACCTATCTATTTCTACTCTTATATCTGCCGGGAGTTCAGATTAAGCTGATGAACTCCTTCATTTCTCTACCTAAAACTAGATCGACTGTCAAGATTAAGCAGTTTGACAGGGTTTCATTCTCTAATCTACAACATGAAATTTAAAAATGATCAAATCAGGATTAGGCAGTCTGATTTGTCATGCATTTGCGGCATAAAAGACAAGCTGCACGCAAATGTTATTTTGCAACAAAAGGAAAACTAGACAAGCGGGGCTAAGATGTACAATGTGTTTTTCATCCTTCACTTCTCTCTTTGGTTCTGTTTTAGGCATGTGGAACCAGAATCTCTCCCTAATCTAAGCTCTGTGATAAGTCAATCTTACACAATGTTGACTATCTTTGCACTCACTAACTTATCAGCAAATAAATTTAAACATGCTCAGCTATGATTAGGCTAGATAGCTGAACAAGACATTGAAGTAATAGTAGCGGCATTTAGACTTGCTCGCCTTCCGAAGGACTATTTTTTGGAACATGGGGCCTTTTTCCTATCTTCACTTGCCCTCTTTTCTGTTTTTACTATTTTTTGACTTTCCTATCTTTTAATGTTTTTGACTTTTCTATTTTTTTAATATTTCAAACAATGGTATGTACAATGACTGAAAGTGTTCTAAACTCAGAAATGGAGCTCCTGACAAAAATAATGCTTTAATGTCCTGCCATTCACAGGACCCCCAAAAATTTCAGTCCCATCAGGTTCTTGTAAGAAGAGAGCATTGTTTCCACTGACTTAGCTGATGATGTAAGGTCCTTTCCACAAATTTTCAAACTTGCCATGTTTACCTTTGTCTTCTCTTCTAGAATCCCATTTTAAAACTTTATCCCCAATTTGAAAATCATTTTCTTTAGTTCTTCTGTCAAAGATTTGTTTTATTTTATCTTGTGCTAACTAAGCCCTTTGGTAAACTTCTTCTCTGGTTTGTTGTAAATGGATAGTTTGATTTACCCTCCTTTGCATATCATTTTCTTCTATTTGGACTTCTTGTAATAGTTTCATTACCAGAACTCCTAAAGATGTTGGGAAAATGGCATCTATACCATAAACTAGCTGGTAAGGGGACATACCTATGGATTTCTTGGTGGTTAATCGATCAGCCCATAAGGCGTGTACTAGTTTCCCATGCCATGCTTTTTGATTTTGTTCAAGAAGCTTTTTGATAATGTTGACTAGGCTTTTGTTAGAAGACTCAGCTAAACCATTACCTTGAGGGTAATAGGCCGTGGAATGTCCTAATGAAATATGATACTTGTGACAGAAGTCTATCATTTTCTTGGAAGAGAAGGCAGCGGCGTTATCTGTAATGATTTTCCTAGGATAGCCAAATCTGGATAGTATATTGGTTTCTAAGAACGTGATGATGACTGAATCGGTGGCGTTCCGGGAAGGTATGGCTTCTATCCATTTGGTAAAGTAATCAGTGGCTGTGAGGATCCATTTATGTTGAGAAGATGAGGAGGGTTGAATTTCCCCAATGAAATCTAAACCCCATTGCTGGAAGGGTCCTTCAACTATAATGGGATGTAAGGGCAAAGGTAAAAGTTTTTTCTTGCCATCAAAAATTTGACATTTATGGCATGTCATAACTAATTTGTGAGTATCAGGGAACAAGGTAGGCCAATAATAACCGGCTCTAAGGATTTTGTTTGCAGTTGTTTTCCAGTAGAGATGGCCTCCACACTCCCCTTCATGCATTTCGTGCATAATTTTTTCTGCATCAGACTCAAGCAAACATTTAAGCAGCATACCAGTGGGATTTTTCCAATACATAAAACCATCTAAAATGCAAAACTTTAAAGATTTTTGTTTAAGGAATCTTGCTTTTGTTTTTGATAAAGTCGGAGGAGCATTTAGATAAGTTAATACATAAAGAATATCGACATACCAAGGTGAATCCAAAAATGTTTGATCAATAGGGGGGAGTGTGCACTCTTCCTGTTCTTCTAAGGCATCAAAAAAGTTTATATCTAGAGCTTGGAGGTTGGTTTCAGCCATTAGTCTTGCAAGTCCTTGTCCTTTAACTAGTTTGGTAGGCTGGATTTCTAAGTCATATTCTAGGATGATAGTGATCCATTTTCCCTTTTTACCATCGGGATCTTGGTTTAGAATGTCCTTGACGACAGTATTAGGGACAAAATCTATGACATGAGAATGCAAGATGTAAACTCAGAAATCTTTCAGTGCTTTTACCAATGCAAATGCCTGTTTTTCCATGATGTTATATTTCAAGGGAGCATCTCTCAGGGATTTGCTAAAAAAGGCAATAGGTTGCTCTTGTCCATCTGCATTTTTTTGTAACAGCACCGCAGCTATTGTGTGTTCTGAGGCAAATGAAAAAATGTAAAAATCTTTGGTGAAGTCAGGGTTTATCAGCACTGGTGTTTCAGTTAAGGCCCTTTTAATTAGTTCAAAAGATTTTTTGGCTTCTATAGTCCATTTAACTCCGACCTCCTTTCTTAACATATTTGTGATATCTTTCAGGAATTCAACAAGGTTTGGGATGAATCTTCTTAAGAAATTTATCTTTCCGATAAAGGACTGTAACTCCTTTATGTTTCTGGGGTGATTTATCTGTAAGATACCTTCGATTCTCTAGAGGTCTATTTTAATTCCTTCTTAACTTCTGTTTAAAAGGTTTTTGGTTTTCTTTGAGGGGAATTTTATGCTGGATGATGCTGGTGTCATATGATTTCAAATCCTGGTACCCCCATGCAAACACATCTTTAAATTCTTTGAATAGATTTATGTACCTTTGTTTAATGTTAGGTGGGAGGGTTTTGGATAGTTTAATGTTTTTTGGCTCTTCTGGATTTCCTATGTTGTATTCCTCTATGTCATCCTCTGTAGATTCCATTTTAGGCTTTTTGGCCACATCATTAAAGTCAAACAATTCTTCTAAAGGTGCGAGCCCTCTGGGTATGGTGTCATTTTCGCAGTGTAAGACTTCGAGTTCCCTTTGGTCAGTGTCTTCTTCTATCTCCCTGTCACATGGATGGTCCACCAGGTTTAGATTGGTCCACAAAGGTGGATTTAGCTCTTGGTCTTGACTTTGGCTGGGTTTCCTTTCTTCGTCTCCTGAGTCTGTTTTGGTTATTTCAAACTCATTCCTAGATTGTAGGAAATCATCAATTTGATCATCATCTTGGAATATTTTCCAATGGTCAAGATTATCTGGTACAGTAGGGCGATGCTTCACTTG
The DNA here is from genome assembly GCA_034641835.2 of Pinus albicaulis. Lineage (NCBI taxonomy): Eukaryota > Viridiplantae > Streptophyta > Pinopsida > Pinales > Pinaceae > Pinus > Pinus albicaulis. Next base: position 193,060,899 of record CM076578.1, on the reverse strand, counting down.
AATGTCATATTGCTCACTTATACATGGTATCTAGCTATTGCTTGCAGCAAAGACGAGCTCGTTTGCCAGACTGTTTTGAATCCTGGGGATATAGGTGAGTTCATATTTTTCAAAAGTTTTAAGGATATCCAAAGCTGCATTCCTATATTCTCTCAGTCTTGGATTCTTTGCCGAATATTCACCTTTGATTTGCCTGATTACAAGCTCAGAGTCTCCTTGGGCTGATATTCTATTGGCGCCCAAGTCTCTAAGCATATGCAGACCGATGAGAAGGGCTTCATATTCCGCAATGTTATTAGTACATTGGAATTATAATCTAAAAGAATAACCTTCTTTAGTATTGTGTATCCAGATGCCTGCTCCTGAACCTGTCTTGCCACAAGAACCATCAAAGCTTATACTCCAAAGAGTTTCCTTTTCATACATGATACTAAGCTGCTTCTCTGGTTTCTTGGGACTTTGGTCATTAATTTCTTCATTCAATAATGGTTTGGACATGTCTTCATTTTCTTTTATCTGCTTGTTTATACCACCTTCATTGTATAAGATAAAAGAATCTAAATTGGAATGAATGGAATAGATGGGGGTATTGTTTGGCTTATCTCTATTGCTAACCATGTATTTCATGCGAGTCTCTCGGTATAACCTCCTAGTTTGGTTGAAAACTGGGATAGTAGCGAATGACATATCCATTTGAAGGCTACCTTGTATTTTGGCGGCCCATGCTCTTGATAGTAGCATTCCATACTTGGGTGTGATATCGGACACTACTACATCCATGACTAAGTTTTTGGCTGGTAGTTGTGTTAGGGCAAAATCTATATTTTTTATCAGACCTAAACATTTGACCTGACTTGAGTCGAAAGAATACAAGTTTTTGTAAGGTTGAGTCACTTCTAGTCCTAGGTTTTCCATGACTGCTTTAGGCATGAGGTTATGGGAAGCACCAGAATCTAACATGGCATTATGTAATATTTTGTCCCGTATGTTTAAGCTTACATAGAAAGGAGAAATAGTTCCTTCTTGATATTCACCTTCTACTTTAGGGCCAAATAAAAGCTCGGGTTTGTCGTTAGTTAGATTCAAGGTATCTGCCTTACTCTCTAGGTAAAAGACTTTGAAGATTTGAGATCTATACCTATCTATAGTTATTAACTCTGTAAGGGGTATGGTAATTTTTATTTTGGAAATTTCCCCTTCGAAGCTAAAAGGAGTAGGTAGCTTGGGCAGATTTGTTTCAGCTTTCTCAGACATAACCTTTTCTATGTTCTTAATTTTCTAACATTGGCTTGGGACTTCTTTTGATACAGTCAACTTTGGGGTTTCTTTAGAGGTACTAGGAGTGTCTGAGCTAGTACTTGTTTGAATGGCCTTACCTTTGTTTTGGTCAGTCTTTTTGGCCCCAATTTTGCTACTATCCATGGTCTTATTTAAGATGTTATCAGAGATTTTGGTATTGTCAGGACTATTCTTTTTGGAATGGTTTTGGTTTTTTCTGCTTCTAAGATTATATTGTCGGTGAGCTTCTATTATGGCATTTTGAAAGTATATGGCAGGATCGTCGAGATCTTCATAGTTGGTCTCATCTTTATTAGGAGAACATAACTCTTGTTCTTCCACTGTGAGGTATACCTCGCTTTCATTATCAGACCCTACGAGATTTAGATGACTTTCATCAAGAGTTTCTGTATCCCTGTCATCCTCTTCCACATAGTTTTCATTGAAAGGTGGCCTAATCTGTTGGTCATTTTCTCTTGGTCTGTTTTGGGGTTGTTCCCTCCTAAAGTTTTGGTTTCGGTTTCTGTTTGGAGGGTTTGGCTGGTTGTCCCTAATAGGAGCCTTTTCATTTATCTTTTCCCACATTTTGGCCATGGATTTGACTAAGTCATCTATTCTGGGATCTAGGGAAGGTGATGAAGTGGAGACCTCATCTTTATATGTGACCTTTCTTTCTGATCTAGTCCTAGCTCTTTTTTCAGCTAAGTTGGCATCTACTTTTATGGCTATTTGTTGCATTTCCTCTAAGGTAGGGGGATCCTTGTCTCTCAGATGATATTTCATGTCCGGATCGAAACCCTCGGGGAATTTTGCCAAGGCTAGACCAAGTGGGGGTTTGAAATGAGGTGGGAGGGAGTTATATACATTGTTGAACCTAGTACAGTAAGCTTGGACACTTTCCCCATTTTCCCGTTTTAGATTGTTATATTCTGACAGGATTTGAATGGGGTTTCTTCAGATTTCCCACCTATTTCTGAAGACTTGATGTAGTTCTGGGATATCATGGATACTGTTTGGAGTTAAGCTTTTGAACCATGCTTTGGGTTCACCACCAAGACTTTGTGCGAATATTCTCATTCTGAAGTGTGGGATTTTGTCTTGATATTTGTTTGGGAGAGGAGCTAAAGGCGGCGGCAACACCAAAGGTGCATACCAGGCTGCCATGACTGGAGCTAATGGATGATGTACAAGATGAGGATTAGTAGGCTGAGATGAGGTGATTTGAACAGTGGTGGTTTGACCAGGTGTGGTGGATGAACTTGGGCTAGTGATATGGTTTTGAGCAGATGTGGGATGATAAGAGCCAAATTGATAGAGAAGCTGGGAGTCAGGAGGAGTGGTAGGTGAAGCTTCTCTACTAGGACTCTGTGGTGGGTTTAGGAGTTCAAGATCGTCAAAGTTTATCTTACTATATGATTTGCTTCTGGGAAGATTTTTTGATGACTCTAATTCAAAAGGTGAATCTGGTAGGATGGTGAGATTTTTAGGTACAGATCTTGTTTTACGAATGGACCTACCAGTAGCTAGATGATCAGTTTCGGAAGCTTGCCACAGAATCTTCTCTGGGTCATCTACTATGATAGGGGGATTTGGGTCTGGATGGGATCTGGTGTTAATTCTTCGTGAAGCCAGATTTTGGATCTAGAGTTTAGAGGGAATGGTATTGGTGAATGTTCTAGATGAATGACCTCTCTAAAGTTTTACTAAGGTGAAGGATGGTCAAAATAAAAGGTATGGATTAGTGGAGTCGCCAGGTGGAACTGGATTGTTTTTATGAAGATAGCTATGGTCCACCACCAGTAACTAATCTGAGAATGTTTTGGATTTTCTGAGTTTTATGTGCAGCCTATGGTTTGTTAAAGTATCATAGACTTGTTTCAACACTTTGCTAGGGTGATGAGAACAAAAAGAGTTTACTATAAAAGGGTCTATGGGCTGCTTGCTTGTTTAAGTATCTAAAGGACCAAAGAGTCTATAAGAGTTTGCTAGACTATCATGAACTCAATAAGTCCCACCATCTCCCGCTATGTTAGTGAGTGATGGGATAGTTCTATCGGATAGTAGCCTAGAGTTTGGTAAAATAGTAAGGCTTACTAGAGGTTAGTGGAGTCGCCAGGTGGATTGTCAGGTGTTTAGAGGTATACTTGTATGGTCCACCACCAATAATGTCAAATCCAATCTAAGGGAGTGTTTTTTGGGGTTTTTTGAGTTTTATGTGCCTACAAGGTTTGGAAGATTTTTCTATAACTGACTCATCATTTTGCTAAGATGGTGAAAAATCTATTTTCTACCTTTCAGACAATATCTAAATTTACTAAGCTTGATTGAGACTTCAGGAGTTACTAAGGTGTACTTAGATTGTCACTAACTCGGAAGGTCCTACTGTGAGTGTCACTATGTTAGTGAGCAGTGGGATAAGTCAATCAGATAGTATTCTTAAAGGTCTCTAAAGATTAGGGAAACTAAGTTTGTTTAATACTCATAGTCCCACCGTGATCGCCATTATGTTAGGGTCCCGTGATTTGGCTGATTGGTGAGCCAAATGACGATGTAACATCAAACCAAGCTTTGGAGCCCAAGGACCTAGCCTTCCTGGACTCAGAGAGGGCTCTCTCTATATGTGTAAAAGATGTCAGTGTGTTTTCTTATGGTGTTCTGATATTAGGCTAGTTATGAAGTGAGTTTTTTTGGTTTTTTAAGTTTGTGAGGGATAAAACTGATCAAAGATATAAAATGGATAACAAGATGTAGATAAACTGGGCTATGGGGTCAAAAAGGTCAAGGAAGCTATCAAATGATGATGTAAGGCTGCTGTAGGGCCGATTTGATTCACGGTAGAAGGGATCTTTGGGCAAAATGGAGTAAATGAACATCAAGCTTGGGAAAGACAAGGGATTTCAAGTGTAACTAGTTGATAGCAGACATAAACATGTTATAGAAAGCCATTAATCATGCTAAATGTAACTATGAGCTAATTAATACATAGAAATCAAACATTCCAGCCATACATAGAAGTATAAGACCCTCTAACTTTGGGAAATGGCTATCAGACTTTGGGGAAAACACATAAGAAGGACTAACAACTCATAAAACTATGTTGGAACGCCTAAACACAATATTTAAGTTATTGGGCACTTGGACAAACAAGCTTTCATAGTTTTAGGAAAATGGCTAGATCGGGACTAGGCCTCCTTGGTTCAACAAGATGATAAACTAATCAGTCTAAGAGATAGTTTCATGGACGGAACTATGGGCAGCTTATAGGTAGGCAGGGCACACCATACATCCTACTCAACATGCATAGAACTTGTAAATAAAACTAACAAACATTATCCTTAGGTTACTAAGGAGCAGTTAAGAATTCTTTAGCATAACAAAAGAAGAAGAAAACATAAAGCTATGAAGATTCAGGAATATTGAGGTGCCTCCATGGGCATATCTCAAAACTAATCTCTACTGATCTATAGCAGCAAGAAGCATGGATTATGAATGAAAACTAGAAGACAAAAACATAGCAAGAAAAACTATGAACTACAACCTCATGATCCCATCTGATACTTCATCATTCATCAAAAGCATCCCGAGGCGATTAAAGTCACTTCTTTTGAGTGTTACAGGCTCATGCTGTTTATTATCTGTGAGTTCTTCTCTCAGATCAACTGTTTTTGATGAGCCATGGAATGAAATGGGCAATGAAGGAAAACCTCATGGAAGCGACTAGCTATCCCATTGGCAGTGAAATATCTAAACTTGTCCTTGAGGCTTTGCAAAGCCCAAGGCACAAAAATATCCCATAAAATATCTAAAGCGCACAAAAGCAGGAAATTATATTGACTTTCCTGTCATTTTCCCAAGTGTAAAATAACTCAAACATACATTTGGAAAAACGAGATTTTGAGTTCAAAAATTAGAAATATATGTTATATAGGGTCCACAAGCTTGCTGGAGGAAGTTAATTTAAATGCCAGAAGACGAGGCTCATGATAGCTCGTTGGAAAGCTCTCTGTGTCTACTTTCTGGCGCAACTGAGATCACCTCAATCTGATGTCTAGAAGTTCTCCAAAACTATACCTATGTGTAAAAAACCAGGAAATAGCAGACTGCTGATATGAGGGGCAGAATGTGCAAAAAGCAAGCATTTTTCGCCAATTTGAGGGGGCGAATGATCTCCAAATGCTCTTAAAATCGCTGGGGACCTGCTCATAGAATTATGGCATCCACTGGTATCATCCTTCTCCCTTGGAAAATCCTCAAACTGAAATGGCGAAATTATGAGTTTTCGACCAAAAACCCAAAAAATGCCAAAAAACAAAAAGTTGCCGAAATGGGCCCAAAATTGGCATGCATGACCCTCAGGGGTCCATAGCAACATGCTCCGAAGCTGAGGCCAAAATATCAAGGGCTGATATGCTTTTCTCTTCTTTCCGTGCCGGGCGCTTCCCCTTTGCCTTCTTCAATTTCTCTTGGGCTGCCTTTAATTTTCGCCTGGCAAACTGATTTAGCTTCTGAAAGTGATGAGTCCTCTTCCTTTGCAGCTCTAGATCTCTGTTCGCCCTCTCAAGCTTCATTTCCAAGTGTTTGTTAGCTCTTTCAAGCCATGCCTCTTTGTTTTCTTCAATTTCCTGCTCAAGGAGTGCAGTGAGAGGAAAGGCTTGGAGATGGGCTTGTTCTTCTGCTCTCTGCCTTTCCAAGGCTCTTTTAAGCCCGATGGTCCTAGGCCTATTCCGCCTAGGCTGGTCTTCCTCCTCCTCCTCATCAAACTCACCAATGAGTTCTTCTATCCTTGCTTGCGCCTTAGCTGCCTCATTCTTATATTTGATCGCCCGTGCCTCATGAACAACTGTGTGAACATTCATCTGTTTGTTTTCAATCTCCAAGAAGTGGTTGAAATTCCTTGCCCTTTGAAGATCTTCCTCTAATGCCTCAATTTTCCCCTCCTTATGGATTAGGAGATTTTCAAGAAGGCGGGCCTCATTATCACCGTCATCGCTTTGGATAGGGATGACAGCTAATGCACCTCTATGCTTTGTACTTTCTCCAACTTTGATTTTACCTTTGAGAGCCAATCTTGCGCTTTTCCTCCTTGGCATGATAGAAGATGTCCTTTTGGGCGATTTCCTCTTGCTAGGAACAACCTTTGTCACTGTTAGAGTGGCAGCCTTAGACCCTCTTTTCCTTGCTGTGCTGAGTTTTGTTCTTTTGGGAGGAGGAGAAACAACTGATTTACCTTTGACATCTTCCTGAACTTGCTGCTCTTTTTGAGGCTGTTGGATGTCTTCTTCTGGCTGTTCACTTTGCTGCCCCTGCTCGCCAACATTAGCTTGCTGTTCTGCTTCAATGCTTTGTTCAATTTGTGGCTCAAAAGGTGTCTCAATTTCCTGCCCAACCTGTTGTTCTTCCTCTTGTACCTGTTGCTGTTCATCATTTTGTATCTGCTGTTTTCATTCATCTTCTATCTGCTGACCTTCACCTTCTATTTGTTGTTGTTCCTCATCCTCTATCTGCTGCTGCTTACTACCCTCTCCTTCTCCCTGTTGACTTGGTTGTCCTGTAGTCATTCTGAGCCTTCTAGGAGTAGGCCTACTGGACAAAGGTATCGGGCGATGGATAGGCTGAGTGGGAGACACATGGACAGGAGGAACAGTAGAGAAATCTGGATGACTGATGAATGCATCCCATGGAACCCCTTTTTTCTCTAGCTGGTGCAGGAAGATAATCTTGATCAAAGAATGATGAAAAAGGGAAGGGATTTGCAGAGGTGGGGCTTTCTTCTGGACAGTAGATGCCATTTTCTCTATGCTCTTGAACAAAAAGTAAGGGAGGTTTAGTTGCCTGCTTCTAGTAAAGTGCATCAATAAACGGACATGGTAGGCATAAACTCGATCAAACCTCCCTTCACAAGTGAAATATTTCATTATGACTTTCATAAGAGGAGCATAGCTGTCAAGGAGAGATGAAAAAGGGAAAATAGCAGTGAGAGCATCCCTATGCTCAGCTTTGATGAAAGGTTTGTAATCTTCTAAGTCAAGATGAGCCTGTTTGAACCATTTTTCGCCATGATATGGAATCTTGGTGGCCTTGGACACATACCTTGGAGAAATCTTGAAATCAAGACCTGCCACTTGGAAATGTTTTTCTTTGAATCTCAGGAAGCATAAGTGTGTTAATGGCGAAAAACTCTTGACTTCTTGTATTTTCTGGAAAAAATCTAGGCAACCTACTTCATGGAAGTTGAAAAGGACAGATGGATGAGCATTAACCTCTTCTGTAGAGATTGGCTCATATCTTTTATGCGGACCGCTCCTGCTGTCTTGCCTTGGAGGCATTTTGACCTGAATATGCTTTGGAAGAGACAAACTGCCTCACTGTGTGTAAACTGCCCTGTTAGAGTCAAATTGTGTCAATGTACTGCTTTGGCAGAGAAACAATGTGATTTGGATGGTTTGCAACAAGTTTCTTTGTAATACACAACCTCTGCTCTCTTAAAACGTAGCCTTCTACCTTGAATGTACCTCAGCCAGGCAGATTTCTCAATAGGGTACCATATAGTAAAAAGGAGACAGACTGCTGGGTAAATTTCCTGTGTACAGTGTTAAGAAATCACTTTTTCTTGTGAATTTTCAAAAGATCAATCAACACATCTATATCTGTGTCTCCAAGGTAAAATTCAATCATTAAAACCCTACTCTTCAGAAAGTGGCCTTCCACCTTGAAAATATATCAGTCAACAACTTCTCAGTAAGAAATAATATAGTGAAAAGAAGGGCAGACTGCTAGGAGGAGTTTGCTGTGAGAAGTGCTAAAATCACCCTGTTCTGTGAAATTTTAGATGTCAATCAATACATATGTATCTCTGCCTCAAGGTAGAATTTCAATCATTCACAACCTGCTCTTCTTGGAGTGTAAATAAATCAACAGACTTATGGATATGCAGTCAAACTTTCAGTGTAGGTATACAGTCACTGTCACAGTCCTGAGCAAAGATGACAGAGTTTGAAAGACTTCAAGAGTTTTTTAGGCAGAAGCTATGTGAGTTTCCTCCTTTCAAAACAATCAATGGCTCTTTATAAATGTAACCCTCTGGCTTTGGCAGAAAAAGACTTTTACTCTATAAGCACATCCATTCATCAATACGAGCTGGAAAATCAAAAGGCAAACAAGTGGCAAACATAGTGAATATTGTCCCTTTGTGAGAAGTGTGAGCAACCTTCCCCTGCAGCTTTCAACCTATAAATTCTTGTTTGATCAAGAACCCTTTCTCCTACTAAACTTCACTGTTTCTCTATATGTATGTCATTCCTTTAAACAGAAACAGGCTCATAAAGTTAACCCCGGTGTGATTATACAGTCAAATTTACAGTTAGAGTAGAGGTAATAGGGTTTTAAAAAGCTTCGAAAGCTTGAGCAGAAGCTATAAGAATTTCCTCTTTTTAAAATAATTAAGGCCTCTTTCAATATAGAATACCAGTCATCTTTGGAAGAATGTCTTTATGCCCTCTGAAAATCCACTTGAAAATGATCCTTTGAAGAACAGAAAAACAGTCACAGTGATACAGTGAACAACTGTCTTTTGGTGGTTGAGTAGGGTAACCTGTGCCCTGTAGCCTTCAACAGTATAAACTTCTTTTAATCTAGAATACTAGTCTTCCTTGGGAAAAATCCTCTATACTTTGTGAAAACCAGTTTCTCAAATGTCTATGAAAAGCCAACAAACACAGTCAGAGTTTTCTGTCCATAGGATAAGGTGGCAGGTTTTTGAAATGCATTCGAAGTGCTGGCAGAGGTCAGTGGGAAATCCCAAACAATCAAGGCTTCTTTTTCGATGAACCTCAACCATAACATGTTGCCTCAATAGACATGCCTATGCAAAAACTGACTGTTATCACTTTGGCAATTTCGAAAATTTCGAATGCAATTTCAAAATACCTCTTGAATTCGATGGAAAATCCTTGGAGGAGAGCTGGAGTAGCACCGGAGGTCCTTCAAGCCTGCGCGGCACTCTGCAGGGAAAGAACGGCGCGCCAACAACCCGTGTTGGGTGGCTCTGTCGGGTCGGGCAGTCGGGTCGGGCGGGCGCCGTGTACAGGTGCGTCGCGCGATTGTACAGGCGCGTCGCGCGTACACTGGCTGCCTGTGTAAACTCGCTCCCAGGCGCGTCGCGCGAATTGGTAGGCACGTCGCGCGGCCAAAACTAACAGAAACTCTTTGAAATTTCTTGAAAACTGTTTTGATGTCTGAGGATTTCGGAGGCAAACTAAATTTCTCGCTTGGTGTATTGAAAATGAAAGTTCTTACCTTCGACCCCACTTCTTTAAATGTGTCAAACCCCAACGGCCTTTAAACCCTTTGAAAAGTAACCTTGGCTTTCAGCTCCGCTTTGTTTTAACCTTCGTAACGCTGCCTTGGTGTATCCCTTTGACATTTGAAATCGCGTTGACTTCATTTGAGGGGTACTCCCTTTTTTGAACTGGTTTCGGCCACAGAAATTATATGCCCTTTTAAAAAAAATGTCAATAAAGTTTTCAACTCCTTTTCAAAAAAAACAAACACAGTTTTTCTCAACAGGCCAGAACTCTGTTTTACTAATGCACAGGTGTTCGAAGGGTGATTTCCAGTTTTGTTCCTTGGGTGACACTTCAACACCGAACTTCAAACTTTGAAAAATAACTCTATAACCTTCATATCATCTCTGCCACTATTTTTAATGATGCTGGTGCTATTCCTGATGTAAGGTAACCCCACTTTAACAATGTCAAGAGAATGCCTAAATACTGATTTGTTTCTGAAAGGACAGGGCTTGTTTTGTCAACTTGTTTTGACAGCCTTGGTCTTTGACAACTTCTTCAACCTTTACCTACTGCAGGTGCCCACATTGCAACTGATTTCTTTTCATGCTTTCCAAAGTCTTCAAAAACCCAGATGATGACTTGTGATAAAATGTCCTGACTGTTCCATGCTTTGAAAAAATGCCTCCTCCTTTTAAGCTAGGTTTGACAGACTCCTGTAGGTGTCTTTTGACTATAAATGCAAAAATACAATTGTATTGACTTTAATTTCAATCATCCTCTGTCTACAGAAAAAGAAGGAATTCCCTTTACAATTATTTTTCACTTGGATTGTAATAGTGAAGTGCTTCATGGGTTTTGAGTGCTGCCCAGAGCTAATAAAACTTATTTCCAGAAACTCTGTCTTAATCTGCTGATGGTTATTTGATGAGCAGGCTTTGACAAAAGCTTTTTTCTTATACATGGTGTCAGTCTCTGCTTCCAGGTGATCCATAAGTTCCCTTTTTGACTATAAGTGCCATATTTTGGTTGCATCCCTTCATACCATATTTCTCTGTTTACTTGAAAGGCGCTCCTTTAGACTTCTTGGTATGTGACAGTGGGGTGTTGTTTGACCCTTTCCCTTAAGGAAACTGCCCCTTTTTGTATCAATGGCATACATATTCATATTGTTTCCTGTCCATCATGATGTATATTTTGAAAGACATTTTCCTATGGGTAGGAAAACCAATGCATTTTGAAACATAAACACCATCTTTTACCTGTGTAAAGACTTTTGCTTTCTTTCTTTGTCTCTTTCCACTGCATCTTTTGACCAATCAGTCTTCAAAAACATCCAATGCCTTGGCCATCTGCTCATGAACGAAGGAGGCCCTTTACTTGGCAAAGTATCTGAAGATTGTTTGATAAACCTGTTTGACAAATATTTTCCTTGGATGTGATGGTAAGAAAACAACTTGAAAACCAACAATACTATCACCTCTGCTTGCAGTCCCCACTGTGCTTCAGAAAAACCCTAGTCAAGGTGTCACTGTTTCACTGTACTGGTCTGAGGGGAACTGAAATGTCATCATTTACTTTGGTTATCTTATGACAATTTATTTGAAAGATAATCTCTGTGACTATGGAGGTCAGTGCCCTTTGAAAAACAAACACCTTTTCTTCTGCCTGTGTAATGACATGATTTGTCAGCATCTTTTCAATTTGGTCTTGTGGGAAAGCAAGCTGCCTATGATTAGAATTGTTTTTACTCATGATATGACTCTCTAAAGTTTAACAATTCACATGATTTGAAAACTTCAAATGACTTCCTTTATCAGACCCAACTCCGTTTTCCTTTGAACTTGCATACTTCAGATTCTATCCCTGCTGTGATTATCATTTACACTCAGAAATCCTGGAGTCATTGTTTCATTGTTCAGTAAAAAAGCAAACCAGGACTTTTGCAATCCTTAAAGTCAATACTGGCCAGCGCCCTCTGCTTGTAGATGAAGGAGGCGCCCTAACCCTCTGCTTGTAAATGAAGGAGGTTGTTGGCCATGACAATTTACCAGTTTGCTGTGACAGTGGTGTCTTTCTCTTACTGTGATTTTCATGCTGGAAGAAAAACTGCAAGGTCTTGATGAGTGACTCTCTGTTTTGCAGACATATCTCAGGCTCGTGCTACATTTAGAAGCAGCTGTTCTTCTAACTGTAGATTCAAGAATTTTCTCCTGAGACAAAGTTATATTTCCTGTCTTTGCAGAATCCATAAAACACTGTGAAACACCTAATAATCAGCTTGAGACTGTGGTTTATGCAGTGCTGAGACCTAGGGATATAAGTGGCGCGACTTAGAGCTGTGATCAACTTGATTTGCAGAGTAGGAGGTTGGTCATGATTGGTCTGTAGAAGATGAAGGTTTTTTGGCCTTTTGATGGTTGCCAAGGGTGAAATGCCTTAGAGCGCCACTTCCTAACATAGGGGAGACTTTTGAAACAGACTTGGATTTTTCTTTTTGGAGCTGAGGGGCAGACCAATAGGGCTGAAGCTAGAGGTTGTCTATTTGATCCCATCCAGGAATACCATCAGAAGTGGTGTGGTTTTGGCTCATGGTATTGATAAAGGGTAAACCTATATAAGGAGAAGAAAATCATTATGCAAAGGGTGTGCATGTGTCTAGGCTTTAATGAATACTTCACTGTGAAGTATATCTGCATGGTTGAACTCTGCTCTTAATTGATAGATCTGAATCTATTATGCATCTATGAACATGATGAAGTTTCAAGATCTCTAGATCTAGAAATGGTGAATCTCTTGGATGATCTGAAAAGAAGTGATGAAGACCTGGCGCAAAATCTGTTGAAGTAATTGAAGAAATCTGGGTAAGTTCATAGATCTGGTCTGCTCTGCAAATATTATCTTTTATAGATCTATACACAGGTTCATTTCATAAAAAGCGCGTGTATATGTGGATCTATTTAAACAAAGGCACGTATAAGCAGTTAGAGTTGTTCTGAAAAATGCACAGATGTATACGCGGGTTCATTTCGTGAAAAGCGCGTGTATACGCGGATCTGTTTAAACAAAGGCGCGTATGGTATCTGAACTTATATTTTCTCAAGGTTGAATGTGATTCTGGATATCTATTTTGTAGTCTGGGTTATCTCTGATATTCTGGTTACAGTGGTTTCACTGTTCTGTTTGAAGAATTGGGCAAAGTATGTTTATAGATAAGTGAAGGGTTGTGTTAGAGCTGTTTGATCCAGTGTGAAAATTGATGAAACGTGGTCTGCAGTGGATCTGAGGGTTGAAACCTTCAGTATGTGTGTAGAAGCTTTTTTTCAGTAGAAGCTGGTGCTTATATCAGGGGGTAGTAGCTCCCTTCCAGGAGAGGCTGGTAAACGAGAGGCAGGGGGTTGTAGCTCCCTTCCAGAAGAGGCTGGTAAATGAGAGAAGTTTGTAACCTTCTGTAGGTGGGTGCCTGCGTGCTGGTATGAGTCTGCACCAGTACATGTTGTAAGAATTTTTCTTAATAATAAAGATTGAAGACTGAGACGACGACAGCGGTGGTTTTCTCCCGAATTGGGTTTCCACCTAAAAATCCTGGTGTTCATGTGTGTTTCTTATGTGTGATGATTATTCTGTTCTTTCTACATCTGTTTACTATTTTTTAAAACATCTGATGAATGAGTAATGCAATGATCTAAGTCAAGAACTAAATGCATAATTAGATCACTGGATATACGCGAGTTCTATAAAGAAAATCCGCATATATACGCTAGTTGGATGAAGGAAAGTAGCGTATGGGTTTTTAAGAAAGAAATAACAAATTTTTATTGTCTGCACTAAATACTGATTCACCCCCCCCTCTCAGTATTTTTCCCAACAATTGGGATCAGAGCCGGTCCTTCTGAAAAAGCTTAGCCGCTAGAAGGAAGATCAAGCAAGATGAGCAATCAAGATGGAACAACATCTATCAAGCCTCCACTCTTTAACGGAAGAAATTTAATCGTCTGGAAAATAAGGATGAGATCCTATCTTTATTCTATGGGAGAAGATATATGGGCCATTGTTGAACAAGGATATCAATATCCAGCTGCAGTACCAACAAATCCGACGGAAAAGAAGAATTATGAAACAAATGCAAAGGCGTTCAATGCACTATTGGGAAGTCTATTTGAATCAGAATTTTTCAAGGTTATGCAGCTAAATACAACAAAGGAAATATGGGACAAAATCATCCTAAGTTATGAAGGTGATGCAAAGGTAAAAAGTGCAAAACTCCAAACTCTCAGAATTGAATATGAAAACTTGAGAATGCATAATGATGAGAGTATTGCTAGTTTCTTTTTACGTCTTGATGATATTGTCAATCGTATGAGAAACCTGGGAGAAACAATAGCAGAATCTACTTTGGTTGAGAAAATCTTAAGATCACTAACAGCAAAATTTGAATCAAAAGTATCTGCTCTTGAAGAAAAATAGGATCTTCAAACTCTTACTATGGTGCAACTTCATGGCATACTGACTGCATATGAAATGAGGAGAGGAGGACCATCTGAAGTCAAAGAAGTTGTTTTTAAAGCTTTTACAAAATGGAAAGAAGTTCAAAAAGCAGAAGGATCTGGATATATCTCAGAAGAAGATGAGGCAAATTTTGTAAAGAAACTTCAACTTGGCACAGGACGGTTCAAAGGTAAGCTTCCTTTCAAATGTTTTGATTGTGGAAGAGTTGGTCATTATGCTGCTAAGTGTCCTTATAAAGAAACATCTGCAAAAGGGAAGGAACTAGCAAGAAGGAATAAGAACCGGTCTAACAAAAGTTACTACACTCATGAAGACAGTGATGGGTTCTCTAATAGTGAGGAAGAATGTGAACAAAATCTTATACTTCTCATGGCATTTGAATCTAAAGATGAAAAGGATACTTTTGTGGATGCTCTAGAGGACAATGATTTCCTTGAAGAAAACAATCAACTCAAAATACGCTTAGAAGAATGTAAAATTCTCTTAGAAGAAAAGAAAATAACCATAGAGACTCTAGAAAAGCAGGTTGAAGAAGCAAAGAAACACATTGAGAAATTAGAATGTGAAGTGGTAAGTCAAAGAAAAGAATCTGAGAAAGTAAAGGCTCTGAATCTTAGATTTGCTAAAGGATTTGAAACCTTAGATGAGATTATCAAGGTACAACATTCTCCTCTTATAAAGACAGGTCCTGGATATACCGGAGAATCCTCTCAGGCTTCAGCACCAAATTATCTAAAAGCAGCTACAGTTGGTTTACTACATTCAGCCACTCAGCAAGGGAATAAAAATCTTTATAGGTAAAGCATGATCATCACAATTCAAGGAACACTAACAGGGATGTCTTTCAAAGAAGCTACAATCAACAGGTAAATTCAAATAGAAGATTTCATGATCTCAAAAATTTATACTTCAATGGACAATGTTTCTCATGTCACAATTTTGGTCATAAAGTTGTTCAATGTGTTGCCTATAAAACCATCATGAAAAGAGAAGCAAGAAAGAAAAGGATGGATATGGAACCAAAGAAGAACACCTATAACAAATTTTCTCCTCTTCAAAATGAATTTGAATGTACTTACTGCAATAACTTTGGCCATTTAGAATCTGAATGCAGGAGCAAAGGCCAGCCAAAACAAGATTTTCCTTCAAGTTCCAAAGTATGGAAAAATAAGGAATTACAGGTTGAAAATTGTGGGATAGCGTTATTTGCAGAAGGTGAAGAAAATCAATGGTACATTGATAGTGGATGCTCAAGACACATGACAGGTGACAAAAGCAAACTTCTTGCATATAATGCTCTAGAAAAAGGAAAAGAAAGTTACATTTCGAAATGATACCCCTGCTGTAATTAAAGGAAAAGGGTATGTATTTCTAAAAGAAAAGGTGAAGGCTAATGATGTCATGTATGTGGATGGATTAAGACATAACCTGTTAAGTGTAAGTCAAATGTGTGATCAAGGAACTGAAGTTGTCTTTAGTTCAAAAGAATGTGTGGTTCGTGATCTTGATACAGGTAAAACTATTATAAAAGGAAAAATAACTCCAAGTAACCTGTATGTATTAAAGAACTGTAAAGAACAATGTTACTTGAGTAAATCTTCAGAAAACTGGGTATGGCATAGAAGGTTGGGGCATCTAAGCTTCTCTCAAATCAACATTAAACACAAAGATGAAGCATTTGAAAAATTTCAGGTTTTCAAAGCACTGGTGGAAAATGAATTAGATCTAAAAATCAAGTGTCTTAGATCTGATCGAGGAGGAGAATATACATCAAATGAATTTCTTGAATTTTGTGAACAACATGGCATAAAAAGACAATTTTCTGTAGCTGGCACTCCACAACAAAATGGCGTAGCAGAAAGAATGAATAGAACAATTCAACAAATGGCTAGATATATGCTTGATGATTCTGGAACACCTAACATTTTCTGGGGAGAAGCAGCACATACAGCAGCAAACATTCTCAACAAGGCACATGTCCGGGTAAATAGTGACAAAACTCCATATGAACTCTGGTATGGTAACTCTCCCTCTGTGAAGCATTTTAGAGTTTTTGGAAGTAAATTCTTTATCAAAAATAATGATGAAAAGCTTGGCAAGTTTGAACCTAGATCAGATGAAGGGATACTTCTTGGTTACTCATCTACAAGCAGAGCATACAAATGTTACAATAAAAGGCTTCGAAAGATTGTTGAATGTATTGATGTTATCATTGATGAGTCTCCTGCAGCCCCTAAAGAAGAAAAACAAACAACAGAAGAAGATGATGGTGACTATTGTCCTTCTACATCAAATAGGAATGATATAGACATTGGATCCAATGAAGAACCTGAAGATGATTTATCTGAAAAGGCTCCTTCCAGATATGTTCAAAAGAATCATCCAAAATCTCAGATTTTGGGAGATAAGGCATCAGGTGTACAAAGAAGAAGGACTCTTGTAGGATCCTCTAGCTATCTGGCATTTCTATCCACCATTGAACCACACAATGTCAATCAAGCTAGCAAAGATGAATGTTGGGTTCAAGCCATGAATGAAGAGCTTGATCAAATTGAAAAAAATGACACTTGGGAATTAGTACCAAGACCTCATAACAAAAATTTCATTGGAACTAAATGAATATTCAAAAACAAGTTAAATGAAAATGGGGATGCCATAAGAAATAAATCTAGACTTGTTTGCAAAGGGTATACTCAACAAGAAGGTATAGACTTTGAAGAAAATTTTGCTCCTGTAGCTAGACTTGAAGCCATAAGAATGTTTCTTGCTTTTTCAAGTTTTCAACAAATGAAAGTTTATCAAATGGATGTTAAATCTGCATTTCTCAATGGTGATCTAGAAGAATAAGTTTATATAGAACAACCAGAAGGATTCATTTTGGGAAATGATGAAAATCTTGTTTGTAGACTTAAAAAGGCTCTATATGGTCTCAAACAAGCTCCAAGGGCATGGTATTATCATCTTGACAAATATCTTCATCAACAAGGATTTTCAAAGGGTTCTGCTGATAGAAACTTATACACAAAAACTGAAAATGATAAACTATTGATTGTGGTTGTATATGTTGATGATATCATTTTTGGAAGTAATGAAGAATCTATGAGTCAGAAATTTGCTTCTGTCATGCAGCAAGAATTTGAAATGTCTTTACTTGGGGAACTAACATTCTTTCTTGGCTTGCAAGTGCATCAAACTATAGATGGTATATTCTTATCACAAGAAAAATACCTTAAGCAAATTCTGAAGAAGTATGGCATGGAAGAATGCAAACCTGTAAGTACACCAATGATAACTGGATGTAATCTCAGTTCTCATGATGATTCTCCCATGGTGAACCAACCAGATTACAGATCTATGATAGGAAGTCTACTTTATCTCACTGGGACTAGACCAGACATTATGCATGCAGTTGGGATTGTTGGACGATTCCAAGCTAATCCAAAAGAATCTCACCTTCAGGCTATCAAAAGAATATTCAAATATCTGCAAGGAACTCAAGACTTTGGACTATGGTATCCAAAGAATTCTGATCTTACTCTTCATGCTTACACTGATGCAGATTGGGCTGGAAATGTTGATGATCAAAAAAGCACTAGTGGTGGTGCATTCTATATGGGGCCCCGATTAGTATCTTGGTTCAGCAAGAAGCAAAGCTCTATTGCCTTATCTACAGCAGAAGCAGAGTATGTGGCTACAGCATCATGTTGCACTCAACTTCTTTGGATGATGCAAACCTTACAAGATTTCCAAATCAAATGTTCACCTCCTATTTCCATTATGTGTGATAATAGAAGTGCCATCAGTATCTCAAAGAATCCTGTTATGCATTCCAAGACCATGCACATTCCCATCAAGTATCATTTCTTCCGTGAACAAGTGCTTGAACAAAAGGTGAAATTGGAGTATGTTCCCTCCAAAGAACAAGTTGCTGATATATTTACCAAACCTCTGCCCAGGGAAGCATTCGAATATCTCAGATAGAAGATGGAAGTAGTCTCTGCCATGCAGAGGATCAGATCTGATTAAAATTCTGAAGATTATTTTGGATACGCGGGTTTCCTAAAAGACAGTCGCGTATATACGTGAGTCCATACACAGAAAACCGCATATGTGTGGTTGCTGACAATTTTTCTGGGTCAGCATTTCTTCAGCACAAGCTATGGTGCTGTTTGGTATCTCTGATGCTTTTTGAAGTCTCTGGTGGTATTTCGGCTCTTATATTTCTTTTTCATTCTCTGATTTTGGGTGAATATGCCTTGATGATTTGATGTTGAAGGTGTTCAAGATGCACAAGCAAAGGGGGAGTTTTGATCATATGGAAAGGATGCATTGGATGCACAGCTTCAGGGGAAGCATTAGCCTTGCTGATTATAATGCATTGTTGGCATTATGATGGTTTTGTAATATGATCTCTCTCTTGAGGTCTTTCTGGTTTTGGTCATGAAAATTCATATTTGTAATTTTATGAAAAGGTCATGTTGAGACCTATGATGTAAAAATTGTAATATTCAGTCATGTAAGGACTTGTTCAAATATGTAAACCCACTTGGTTGGGTAGTTGAGTCAACATGTGTAAACCCACTTGGTTGGGTACTTGAGTCTCATATGTAAATCCACTTGGTTGGATCTTTGATGTAAGTATGAGTCCTTCATGAAATTCATTGCAAAACATGTTTGAAGATCCGGCATGAACTCAGGGGGAGCATGGCAACTTCAGTGTACATCAGATTTACAGCACTCCTTTTTCGACATGAGAAGAAAAACCTTGTGTTGGTGTTGATCCGCCCTTTTCCCTTGATGTCAAAGGGGGAGAGTGACATGGTGTTTGAATAGGGGGAGAATATCATTATGCTTAATGTATCTATCTGTTGTGATCAACCACCATTGTGTTTGCCATCAAGTCCAAAGGGGGAGATGGTTGGCAATATAATGTAGAGTTTTGTCCTTGATGGCAACCCACTTAATAAAGATGATGGCACCTACTTGATGAAAGTTGTACTTGATGGAAACTGACTTGATATACTAATTAATGATGTAAATATGATGTGTCTACAGAGCAGCTCAGATGTATTGATGAAATGAATTCCAGGATGTGCTAGACCAATGATGAAAAGTGTGTCTCAAGGCATACGCAGGTTTGTCTCGTAGAAGTAGCGTATGCACACAGGAAAGTACGTGCCAAGTCGCGTATGCTCAATTGTGTTATAAAAGTGTAAAACCAGGGGTTACTACCATGGTATTGACCCATTGTATTGAGCACTGGGTTGTCTATTTGATCCCGTCCAGGAATACCGTCGGAAGTGGTGTGGTTTTGGCTCATGGTATTGATAAAGGGTAAACCTATATAAGGAGAAGAAAATCATTGTGCAAAGGGTGTGCATGTGTCTGGGCTTTAATGAATACTTCACTCTGAATTATATCTGCATGGTTGAACTCTGCTCTTAATTGATAGATCTGAATCTATGATGCATCTATGAACATGATGAAGTTTCAAGATCTCTAGATCTATAAATGGTGAATCTCTTGGATGATCTGAAAAGAAGTGATGAAGACCTGGCGCAAAATCTGTTGAAGTAATTGAAGAAATCTGGGTAAGTTCATAGATTTGGTCTACTCTGCAAAGATTATCTTTTATAGATATATACAAAGGTTCATTTCATAAAAAGCGCGTGTATACGCGGATCTGTTTAAACAAAGGCACGTATGGGCAGTTAGAGTTGTTCTGAAAAATTCACAGATGTATACGCGGGTTCATTTCGTGAAAATTGCATGTATATGTGGATCTGTTTAAACAAAGGCGTGTATGGTATCTGAACTTATATTTTCTCAAGGTTGAATGTGATTCTGGATATCTATTCTGTAGTCTGGGTTATCTCTGATATTCTGGTTACAGTGGTTTCACTGTTCTGTTTGAAGCATTCGGAAAAGTATGTTTATAGATAAGTGAAGGGTTGTGTTAGAGCTGTTTGATCCAGTATGAAAATTGATGAAACGTGGTCTGCAGTGGATCTGAGGGTTGAAACCTTCAGTATGTATGTAGAATATTTTTTTCAGTAGAAGCTGGTGCTTATATCAGGGGGTAGTAGCTCCCTTCGAGGAGAGGCTGGTAAACGAGAAGCATGGGGTTGTAGCTCCCTTCCAGAAGAGGCTGGTAAATGAGAGAAGGTTGTAACCTTCTACAGGTGGGTGCCTACGTGCTGGTATGAGTCTACACCTGTACATGTTGTAAGAAGCTTTCTTAATAATAAATATTGAAGACTGAGATGACGACAGCGGTGGTTTTCTCCCGAATTGGGTTTCCACCTAAAAATCTTGGTGTTCATGTGTGTTGCTTATGTGCGATGATTATTATATTCTTTCTACATCTGTTTACTATTTTCTAAAAAATCTGATGAATGAGTAATGCAATGATCTAAGTCAAGAACTAAATGCATAATTAGATAACTGGATATACACAAGTTCTGTAAAGAAAATCCGCGTATATACGCTAGTTGGATGAAGGAAAGTAGCGTATGGGTTTTTAAGAAAGAAATAACAAATTTTTATTGTCTGCACTAAATACTGATTCACCCCCCCTCTCATTATTTTTCCCAACAAGGAGAATATCTTTGTACCAATGGTTGTCGGTCATTACTATGAATATATGTTCATCTGGTAATGAATCGTTGATTGGTGATCTTTTGGTCTGACTTGGGAGGTTTGTGATGAACTCAACTAAAATTAAAGCCTTCTTGCTCTTGGGGGAGAAAAACCTTAAGTCGAATTCTTGTTGAATGACTATCCAGCGAGTGTACTTATGGTTCATTAAATGGCACATGAGCAGGTATTTGATGGGGTTAATATCTGCGATGACTGTTGTGGTCCTTAAGATAATGTAGTGATGAAGTTTTTGGGCTGCATGTATTAATGCTAGGGCAGTATTTTCTTCAAGCTCATATCTTAATTCGAAGCCCGATAAGGTTTTTCTAATGTAATATATTACATGTTCCTTCCGATTCGGGCCTTCCTGGATCAAAACTCCAGCCAAAGCAGTCTCTGTTGTTGATAGGTATAGGGTGTAGTCCTTATTATAGTCTGGGGGACTGATAAACGGTGTTGAAGATAATGTGTATTTCAATGCCTTGAATGATTGTTGGGATTGATTGTACCATTTTAATGAGATATCCTAACGAAGGATATGTAGGAATCCTTGAGTGCAAGTGGCATATCTGGGACAAAACGTCTCAGAAAGTTGGCCTTTCCCTGCAAGATTTTTAGTTGCTTGAGGGTTCGAGGTGGAGGTAGCTCTTTGATAGCTTGGACCTTGAGGGGGTCCACTCTAATTCCTTTTTCGGACAAAATAAAACCTAGAAGTCATCCTGCTGTGACATAGAAGACGTACTTGAGGGGGTTCAAGCATAGGTTGTATTGTCAGCATCGTTGGAATACAAGTCGTAGATCCTCGCGATGATATGATCACTTCTTTGATCAGACGGTGAGGTCATCCAAGCATGCGAGGATGAGGTGCGCTAAGTCATGAAAGATATAATTCATGGCCCTCTAGAAAGTGGCTCCAACATTGTTTATGCCAAATGGCATCACCTGTTATGCGAATGTGCCCCATGGGGTGGTGAACGTGGCCTTGTACTAGTCAGTGTGACGTATTGAAATTTGATTATACCCATAGAAACCATCCATGGAGGACAGGGCCTCATGTCCTGCACAAGCATCGAGGACTTGGTTGATGAATGGGGTAGGGTAAATTTCCTTTGGACAGGCTTTGTTCAAATCATGAGAATCGGTACAAACGCGTATGGTGCCCTATTTTTTCATGATGGGAAGAGGGTTGGAAACCCATGATGTGTAAGTGATGGGGTAGGTGAACATTTCTTTGTGAAGCTTATCAATTTCTCATTTAATTTCTTCTGCCTTGGATGAGTGCAGTTGACGTTGCTTTTGGCGTACTGGTGGTACATCAGGACAGCTGTCAATATGTTACTCCACCATCATGGGACTAAGCCCTGGAATTTTCTAGTAGTCACATGCGAAGATATTTCGATAATCTTGCAATAAATGGGTGTAATATTTTATCTCATCTGGTGAACATGCTACCCCCAATGAAATTTCTTCGAACTTTTCAGGATTTCGAGAGATATTCACCCTGATGGTAGGTGAAATGCTTGACATGTTTCCTTCTTCAAATGCATTAGGCACTGGAATGGGAATTTTGAACCAATCAAATTTCCCTAATGGAAGGAAAAATTTTGATTCAATTGCATAAATCTCTTGGTTTCCTATCTTGTTAGGGTTGAAGGTTTTTTCAGGGAGAAAAAAATGAGCGGTGATGCATCACATCCCATGGATAATCAGGCTCTGTCATGGCCTCAAGAATATCCTCATCTTAGTTGAATAAGGATCCTAAGGGGGATGGAATTTGTGCAAGGCCATGAGGAAGAGATTCAATCCTAACAGATTTGGTTGATATACATCAAAATGATTCCATCATCGATGTGGTGGAACCAAACGTGATCGACATGGTGCAGATGGATTGGGTTTACACCGTCGTTGGTATAGCTACTCTTGTAGTTGCAACTGACTCAACACCTATGAATGATGAGCAAAAAACCTGAGTCATGGTTCTAATACATTATGATATGAATCATATATGAAATATTCTATCATTGACATTTGGTGGGAGAAGAATTTCCATCGTGGTAGCTTGCGTGGGAGAAAGTCTAGGTTCCTTATAAGGCTGAGCACTTTCTAATATTTGGAAGATGTGCCTGGTGCAGAGGTGCCTAAATGTTTCCATTAATGGGAATGCCTCTATTTCATGATTATGGCCAGTACAAATGGTGCATGTTACCACTATTCCTACTGATTAGATTGTGTGAGAACAAACACTACTCTTCGTCCCTAAAGTGGATGCTCATAAAGGATCAGACATAGGGGAGAGATTCCTCTTCTGTCATTTCCGAGTTTTTGGTTTGGGTAGGTCTAACCCTTTTGGGGAGTGTAGAATTAACACTGCTCTTTCTGCTTGAAGCTTTGGGAGGTGTTCACATTTCATAGTATGGTGAAAATGTGAGTAGATCTGGTAATAGTAGTGTGTGATTTTATCTTGGTTACGGAGATGTATCAAAGGGAGGGAGGATACCATGTGAAATTTGTTAGTGAGGTGCTTTAGTTCTTTACACTGATTGACCTAGTGGTCGATTCTATCGCATAGCCCGCATGCTGGCCTAGGTTGGACATGGGTAATGCTAGGACGATGCTCCTTTTTAACTCACCCAATGTGTTGGTATGGAAATTTGGTAGGCTACCTGGGGGAAATATGCCTTCCATTAGGTTTTCTAAGCTCTTTATTGATGATATCCCGATGGTTCATTTATAATGAATGAATGATGTCAATTAATGGGCGCACTCGAGGGATATAAGTGCATCGCTGATTATGATGGTTGCCTTGACATACTGGACAAGAACGTTGCTCTTGGTGTTCCCATCCTATTCGGTTGGTGACGCAATTGGGTACCGATGACGTAGTGCTTCTAGGTTTGGGCATGTGGTGACCACATGGTTGCATGTGTTACACAACGCATAGGTTGGTCTTCTCCGTGGAGGGCGAGTGGGGATGACTAAGGGTTCCCCGACTAGCCGCTTTTCTGCTGAGAGGTAGAGAATGTACCTACTTGTCACATCGTCCTATGTTGTCAAGCTATCCATGGATTATGTGTCAGATACATCTTCTAGGGAGAGGAAAACTATGTCCATGCATAAAATCGTTAGCATTGCACGGAATCAAGGGATGTAATGAAAATGGCGTAATGGGTGATCGCCACCACATACCTGACAGGAATTTTGGATGGCGAGAAGGTCATCGTGGTATACTACATTAACTGGATACCATCGTTGAAACAATTCTAGGGTTGCACATTCTGTGATGAAATGATCTTGTTAAAAGCAGAGTGCACAACGTTCAATAGGAGGAGGGGGGATGAACGAGAGTCTTTATAGTGACTATTGTACCTCTTGCATGTATAATATGACGCGAGGTTCTTCTCCATTTAACTATATGGAGGGATCCTCTTGATATGATTATTTGAGGGCATGTAAGGCATCCCTATATTGTGGTATTTCTGGATAATGATGTGTGTAATGCCCATAATTGCTACAGATAGCGCATGCGTGGTTGGTATGCAATGCCTTGGCTTGGTTTTTTGTGGTTGGTTTCTTTTTATGGGAACTTGTTTCCATGATATTTATTTCGGAGCTTAGGAGCGGTTTTAGTTAGTCCAGCTCCAGGCATATATGGGTAGGGTGGCCTACTATGTTGCATATTGCACAAGGTTATAATTTTTGTTGTATGATGGGATTTTTTACCTTCTCCCCCTTTTTATGGGTTTTATTTGTCATCACAAATGATTTTATGACAAGATTTTCCTTAGTTGGTATGGTTGCGGTCATTTCCTTAATAGGTGGGGCCTCCTTAGGAGTGAGGGGGATTAACCCTATAGAGGTGATTCTTGTGACTCACGTCGTGGTGGGTGGGACCAAGTACGAAACTGGTCATTCAAAAGATATGTTTGGAAACACTACTGTTGCCAAGAGTTTTTGTGACACAAAACTAGATAAAGGGTATAGAAAAAGAGTTTGGGAGATGAAGTAGGATAGAGAGGCAGATGTGACAGAGTCCTCAGTATCGTTACTGCTCATCTCTGTCTCTTTTCTGGCTTCGATGCTTGATGTAGGCATCATGCATACTGGATCCCATGTGATATCAGCGAATGATTCTAGTATGATAGGCGGATCTCCTAGGACTGATTCGAGGATAGACGACGGTTTGAATTGGAGAGGGTCATATTCTTGGAAACGTGTAATTGTCTCACCAAATTTTTCTACATAGGGTAGAACAACTTTGACATTTGTCAGAGATCGCTTGTTGTGATATGTCGATTAGTCAAAAATAATGATGCAGTCCTCATGGGGGAACATCGCAATTCAGAAAACGGAGGATGCTATGGCAGAATGGTGTACATATAACTTCACCCAAGGAGTATATTGTAATCCAGTTGAGCATCCAAGACCTGAATATCTATAAGGAATGTATTTCTGGCCAAGCAAACTGGGAAATTTTGATAGAGACCAATGGGAGTAGAAGGGCACCCATTGTATGCTCAGAGTGTGATGTCCGATGGCTTCAATTAGGGAGACCCTAACTTCTTCCAGACATTCTTCAACATGATGCATGTGGATGCACCTTCGTCAATGATATAATGGTGGATAGTGATATTTTGGACTGGCACCGGTATCTGGAAGGTGACCAACGAAGGTAGTCTAGGGGTGGCTTTATCTAAATCAAAAGCCATGAGGCTTTAATCGGTAGGGTTGATGGTGTCTAATGCAGAAATTAAGGCTCTCCTTTGCTTTGGGCAAAATTGCATGACTTCAAAAGCTCACATAGCAGTGGGATATTGAGCTAAATCATCCACAATGTTGTAATTATGGGTCGCTTTCGAGTGGTTTCCTGCTCGCCTATTTGGTCCCTTAGCCATCGTTGGAAAAGGTTCAATAGGAATTTTCAATATAGTCAATGGTTTTTTTGGTGCACTCATGATAACCCTTGACGAACTGGTGTCTGATGGGGTATCATAATTTCAATTCTGTTTTTGAAAGAACATTTCTTCGCTAGTCATATAGATTTCATGGTTGTTATTTCTGGAATCGTCAGGGGTGTTTTCTTCTATTGGGTACTAACTGCCCCTTACTAGGGGAAGGGCTCCTTCATTACAATTATTTGTTGTGTGGGTCCTCCCTGTCCTCGATTACTGTGAATATTCTTCAGCTCAGGGAGTTCGAGAGAGTGATGACTATAATGGCCACACTCACCACAAATTACACAAGAGTGGTTGGTCCAAAGATTAGCCCTCTTGTTCTGCCCTTGGGAGTTATTTGGGTCCTAGTTTTGATTTCAGTTGGAGTTTCCTTGAGCCTGAGATGATGGAAGGCATCGTTGGTTGTTGCCCCCTTGTCTAGGATTTCCATATTTTTTGTTTTTTTAATTTTTTCCTTGCCGCATTAGGAGGATAACTAGTATTCTAGTCATATTATTGGCGTGTTTTTTCCTATGAAGGCTAAACAAAGTTCACCGGTGCATTATTCTGCATTGGTGGGTTTTATGCTGGGGATTGGGAATATTTGGGTCTCTATCCATAGTTTTTGAATAACTACAGGGGGTGAGCTCTTTCATTAGCATTTCTAGATGCGTACTGGGTCCCCTGTGGAGGAGGGTATGACACTCCTTGCTGATGATGGTACGACTGTGCCCTATTGGTCATGTTCTACAAAGGTGCATGATGACTCTGATGGTAGCCTAGTTGCAAGATGTTTTGGTTAGGATAATATATGTAACCAAGGTATAGATTACTACTGCCTATGTGATTTTGGATCAGTGACCTTATAAATCCATCTGTAGTGTTCGGTGCGCCTGGAAATTATTTAAAAGTTTGTAGGCACGGGGAATTGGGAAGGATGTTATAAATCTATCATGGCTGCATTTATATCAGCTCGAGTTACTAGGCTTTGCTAATGGTATCCTCTTCAAACATAGGTCCTTGAGTTGCCACATCATTTGAAATCTCTGCAATGAGATTTTTCAGGAATAGGTCCAGCAGAACTTGATCGTCGAGTTTGTCTTTACACAAACTCCAATGTCATCACCATTGATGGAGATGGTATGAGATATGGATGACTAGTGTCTATATAAAATGTGTCAGTAACTCCATTCCTGAATCATGGTGGATGGGTAACTGAAAAATGTGTGAGGAACACAGTAGTGAGGGTGCTAAAGGTTCCATGTGTAGCAGAAGGTTGCTCTACATACCATTTCACAGCTGGTTTGGTTAAGGTGCATTGAAATATTCTTAGTATCATCAATAATACTGTTTGACGAACAACACAAGTAGAAAGTCGTTACATGGTTTCCAGGGTCTTCCACTTTCTTCCCTTCGAATTTTGGAATGTTCGAAGGGAGACTCATGGGCATGGGGGGCCAAGTGGGGCTGTGTGAAATGGGGTCATTCATTAACTTTGATAGATTGAGTAAGTTGAAAGATGATAAGAAAGGTAACTATGTGTTGAACACCAATGTAGACTATGAAAACATAAGGTTTTAGTTAGGTATGGGGTTTTCCTATGACGTACCAAGCTGTGTGTTCTGCTGGCTCCCCGAATAGGTAGCGCTCCTCTACCCCCCTAGGGGTTGTGGGAGGAGTGGTGTGTGGTTATGCTGGGGGGTTTCCACTTGTGTGGAATTGGATGACCCTTGGTGGTTCCCAAATAAAGACTCCCTGATAAAGGATGAACCGACAAGGGTGGCAGTGTTCCATCTTTGACGCCTAAATGGCAAAAGACATGGAGCTCCTCCCACTAATGGGGGGAGTTCCAAAAGATGTTTAGATCGACGAGGTCTCGTTGGGTCAATTATGGTGTTGACTAGGTATGGTTTTGGAAATATTTTTCAGTTCTATGAGAGGAGAGAGATTATATATCAAATAAAAAAGGTGACCACATACATAAAATAAAGCGAAAACAAAAAGGTTAATTTCCCTTTACATTATTTCTATGTTATCAATCAATCAAAAAATAGTTTTGGTTGTTTTTTCACATGATACTCAAAATCCTAAATACATAAACATCCTCACACTCTCAATTATAACTAGGCCTTGCAAAGATATCTTCTGGTGGGTACTGGGGTTAGCATCCCAAAAGAACTGGAGACGCCTTCCAGCAGCCGAATAATTGACCAAGGTAATGGGTAGAGGATCTAGTGTTTCCTGCATTGTCACCTACAGGGAAGGATGCCCTAGATTTGGCCACTAAGTATTGTCATCCCACCTGAGCATTTTAGTCTGGATCTTCTTGGTAATCAACTACCAGTACTGAGCATTAGATAGGTCAGGTAGCCCCAAATAACACCGCACTCACTGGGCCTAAGCTTAACCCCCTCTGAATCATTTCTATGTGGTGCTCAGGTTTTCTTTTCTGTGGGCGGATAGACAGGTTTAAATCTCCCTATAAATTAAACTTCTATGTTTCAATATGTAAACTGCCCATGGTAGCTTATTGGATGCCTAACCCCATGGTCCTAGCCTGAACTATTAATTATCTTGTGGCCCTGGTGGGGAGATTTACTAAGTTCACTTATGCTTAGTTTTAATGTGGCTTACTTTTCTTATGGTGTGGCAATGTGTGTGAGAAAGTGAACAATTACAAAATTTTTTAATATATGGATATGCAGTGATCCTTTACACATCCCCATATTTAAACTATGTTTTTATTGTTTCTTGCGAAAAGAAAATGAGGTGTGGATAGTGGGCCGCTTACAATTTTTCCTATTAAACTAAATGTTTGAATAAATGGAGATGGAAACTTATCAAAAGAGAGCTTTCATATGCATGCCCAAGGTCACCAAAAGGTTCAAGGGAAATAGAGATTACTTTCTCTTTATGATAATTTAGTCATGGTCCCAATTCCTAGTGCAAAAATTTAAAATGAAATTAATGATCAAACTAGGAAAAAATAATCGAAAACTAGCTAAGCATACGTGGATATGGGCTAGTTAGCCCTTGCTAATTACCTATGTGTTTTGGTGTCTATTTTCACAAAATTAGTTAATTCAAATTTCATGGGTGGATTTTCGCCACTTAATTGCGCCCTACTTAACCTATGTGAGTTTTGTGAAGATAAACTTTGAAATTTAAAACTGTGCAAGTAGCACGACTAAAACACAGCTAAAATCATGTTTAAAGAATCATGGGACATGAAACATAGTGCTGATAGATTTTCTTTGGGACTATATTCACCTTACAGTTGTGAAAACTGAAGAAAACTACTGAAAAAATAGGTTCCCTGGTTTCCACGGGGATATTACTTACACAGGAGGGAGACTCTGTGCACAGGTATGAGCTAAATGCGCGTCGACTACCGCATCTATCTATGTAAACTATGTGGGGTTTTCCTGCATAAAAAATTCCAGAACTCCTGAACTGCAACTCTTCATAGTGCGTGAATGAGGGGAGAAGAGGAGGAGGAGAGTTGTTTTAGCAGTAATCTTGAGCAAAGAGAAGTCCCTGCAAAAGCACAACCACTTAACTAAAGGGTAAGCTAAGTGGGGGTTTTGGTGTACGAGTGTACTAAACAACCTGTGATTGGTAGTAGTGGTTGCAACCTAGAAGTTATGGTCACAGGTAGAAAATATGGTTAGCAGGTTAGTGAACACATGCCAATAAATAAAAACACACTAAATTATGGAATATAATATGTTGTAAATAAGAAAAAGAAACACAAGTAGAATGAAACAAAAACACAATCTCCAATGATTCAAATGAGACAATAATGAAAACGATGGAATAATCCCCTCTTATTGACTGCTATTAGTAAGAAAGGTAGGGCGATACACACTTTCCAAAGTACCCTTAGAGCTATGGAGCTCTAAGACCCAATGCAAGGAGGGCTTTACCCTTGAGCCAGTTCTGCAATGCCTCTCTCTTCTCCTAATGAATTGAAGTTTTTGGGTGGCCAACAATAAAATCATCTAACTCTATTGTAGCTCTGGATCACACACTACTACTTTTCTCATGGGAAATTTGGCTAGCATAAAAATGTGTTCTCCTTTTGTTCTTCTCATGGTGGAAATTTATACGAAAATTCAAATCCTTTTTTTAGTCTCTTGGTACACTTGTGGATAGTGACCCAACAGTGGGGGTTGATTCCTTTGTGTGCTCACTTGAGGTCCCAAGGTGGCTCTAAGAAGTTGTCCTTGGGTGGCCTTAAGTGGAGGATCTTCTCCTAAAGTGTGTCAAGTGGTCCAAGATGGTGACTTCCTCCACTCCCAGGACTACACAATGTTTTGAGGGAAATCCATGCAGACCAACGCACCTACCGAAGAAAAATATATGCAAAGCACATTTTTCTTGTGTCTTTGGTGCGCAATTTGACATTTTTCCTCTTAAGTACCTTATATATTTTTAAATTTTCCAGATTCTCTAATGTTTTTCAGCCCTGTAAATCCTTGTACTTGACATTTCATAATGTCATTTTGCTTGTCCTATTTTCCAGTGATAACAATATATATTAATATTTAGTATTAATATTAGATCTTAATAAATATATATTTATTCCACATATTAACCATTATTAAACCCAACATAAACGTTTTATGGTGGTGGCATTAATGTAATAAACGTTGGAGAATATTCGCATTAAACTTAAGTTCCAAGTTTTAATATTATGATGGAAATATCCCAAACATATATGGTGGAGTGTTTTAATGGAGAGTTTCAAAGGTTAATATATATATATATATATATATATATATATATATATATATATATATATATATATATATATATATATATATATATATATATGCGTGAAAAAACATACATATGGGGTGAGGTCTAGGTTCGACCCCTTAACCTCCCCCACTCCACTCAGCCAGTCTACCAACAAGCCACATCCTATAAATTGAAAACATATGCGTCGAATTGATAATTAAATGCAGTGGGCCCAAGGGCGGAGGAACGGAGGGGCCAGCCCTCCTCCATGTGACCCTCTAATGTGCCCAGGACCCAGTGCCTTCCACTAAGCATAGATTAATGCACCTAATAAGTGAAATTAGCATTAATTAATCTCCAGATTAAGTCGGCATAAATTTTCAAGGAATCTTCAAATCCGATGCCACTCTCAAATTTGTCGAGGTTAACTAGCAATTTTCCAGATTTAGATGCAGAATCTAGGGGAAACTTTAATGAGACCTATCATGGTCAATTTTCGACGAATTTTTTCTCAAGGATAGTCATTCTTGCAGATTCGCATGCTATGAATCCATGGGAATAGCTTTCAGAGGAAATGGAGCTCATCTACAATTTTTTTTGGCACGTTGAAGAATTTGGAAGCCTTGGGCCACCAGGAGGGAAGACCATGCCCATATCAGTTGAAGGCCTATTTCAATGAGTGAATAGTTAAATTTTGATGTATTTAATTCTCTTAAGATATTTTTATATTTTTTATAGGTGTTGGAGCACATCTTAAGGAGATGTTTTCACTTTGGAGATTAAACAATCCCATGGCCACTAGGGTTAGAGGTCAAGCCTAGAGGCGCTGGTAACCAAATTCAGATATTGGATAGTAATTTTTGGGGTTTTCATGTCTTCTGAAGCCAATAGAATAGTCAAAAAATCCATTGGAGCATCACAGGTGCTTTTAATGATACTTTTGACTCATAATCCCAAGAGGGCTTAGCTAGTTAAAGCAGGTCTATGGAGATGTATCCCAGGAGGGGTGAACTCCATTATCATCCATTGTTTTATGTGATTTCTATGAGTTATATTTATACATTTAATTTTTTGTATATTAGTTTTAATATGCTAATTAACTAATAATTTGATTCTAAAAAACACATGAAACTACACACATAAACCCCCTTCACAAGTCGTTAATATGAGACGACCTTAATCACATTTTTAACACAGGTGAGGGAGCTTGCATAGAAATAAAAAATTTTCCCATATTCAGATCAATTTGGTATCAGAGCATCAATTTAGTTCATTTTATCCAAGGTTAGCTATTGGTTCTATATCTATTGGTTATTGAATTTATGCAAGGAAAATTTAATAATTTTCCAAGTTTATGTGTGAAGGAGAAGGACAAGACTAAGACTTTACATTCTCAAATCATAGCAAAGAATATTTGTATGCATTGAATGTATGATGGAAGCTTCATTAAGTGATGTTTCTAGTCAATATTCCTTATCAAATCTCTTTTATAAAGAGATGTTGCAGAAACTCTACATCGTGATTGATAGGATGCAAGAGAAGTATGAAGATAAGAGGGAGAGTGCTGAGATTCAAGAGAAGTTGATTTGCATGAAGAAATAGAAGCAAGAACTTCTTGAAAAGATGCATGAGATAGAGACTCAAATCCATATTTCCAAGGAAGCCTTAGTCAAGCATGTGCTTGAAAAAGAGGTATGCAATTCAATTTTATCTTCAATTTCCTCTCAAGATGAATTTGTAGGTTCTTTTGAAAGACACAATATAGGAATAGGGTCCAAATTATTTATGAAGATGGGCTATGAAGGTAAATATTAGGCAAACATGCACAAGTCATAGTTGAGCAAATTATTTGGGTCTTGGTTATGGAAAACATGATGGAGAAAGCTGTAAAGAAAAGGAGGCACATGAAGGTGTTCCAAGAAGGACTTTCATTTCATGTTCGTTACCTCAAGATTGTGAAGATTGTATTCATGAGGAATGCAACAATTTTACACCCACTTTGAAAGAAGGTGCTCATAAAAATGAAACTAATGAGAATGGAGAATAAGAGGATGTTGAAATATTTACAGTCATTGAATTCATGGTTGGTATTCCAAAGAGAACTATTAACTCATAAAATTCAATTCCTGAAGAAGGCGACAAAGGTGAATGTTCAAGGTATAAGTCTACTTTTAATCAATCTTATTTTTATTATGATAAACATGGAAAATTCTCACATAATATTTGGAGAAAAGTTGCATGTTCCTTTTGTGGTTTGAATAACCATCAGGTTTCAAGATGTTGGAAGAAGATAGCCATGCACAGGAAACTTTCAAAGAAAAGGAAGAAGGAAGCCAAAGAAAACCATGGTGAAACGAATATGCAATTGTTTTGCACTCATTGCCATAAGCAAGGTCATATTGTAGACAAGTGTTGGACTTTGTATGCAACAAGTTATCCACGACATTTGAATAAGGTAGAGAAAGAAAATGTGTAATATTTCCAATTAGCCATGAGCTAGTTGGAATATTCAATTTTGCTTTACTGATTTTTTTAAAGAATAAGAGGGAAAATGAGTTCCATAATTTTCCTTAATAGTGAATAAATAAATGCCAAAGGTAAAAGAGATAAATATTTGAAGTTTAATTAAGAACCCTTGGTGTGAAAAGGGACTTGATCACCTTGACTGGGTCAACCTTGACCAAATCAACAACGTTGTCATGGAGGAGTGGTCATCAATAAGAGAAAATGCAGTTTTAGATGGAGATGCTTTGTGTGAATGTAGTGATATTTTTGGAAGGGGCTTAGGGTTTTCAAGAGGATGACAACCATATTGATTATGTATGGGTTTATTATATTTCTGAATATATGGTCTATGTAGACATATAAGTTTCTCTTGATTTTTAGCTAAGATATAGTGTTGTTTAGCACAGGGTGTTCCTGATCGGGAATCCCAACTCTTTCCTTGAGAGGCCTCTTGGGAGAGTTTGTACTACGTTGTCGACTATCAGGCTTAAGGCCAAGCTTCTTATTTCAACTACAACGCAGATCCTGTTGAGGGTTTGGTTTTTTTTGCAGGTTGCTGCAAGTGGTGATTAGATCTCTAGGTGTAGGCCATTTCATTGCTTATTTTCAGTGGAGGAGGCTTCATTTCCATTGGGAGGAAAATATTGAAGGCTATTGAGCATATTTTAAGATCTTAGCATCAGGCCAACCATATATTTATACCTATAGTGCATTTTTTCTTTCATATATGCGTTATTTCTGTAGGAGGAGTTGCAGGGTGGTATAACACACCATTTGGAGAGCTGATTTTATAGTGAAGGGGATCTGCCTTTCACTTAGAGGATATATTGGAGGAGGCTATTGTATTGATCAAATCAAATCAACCACACTTTCCATATCTGTATTTTGCAGTAGATCTTCAGTCTTAGATCTCACATCTACAACTTATACTTGGTGTTTTGTTGAAAATCCTTAAGGGGTTCTTTAAACGAGCTTGTATAGTGCTTAGATCTGATATAGATCTATCTTTTGAGGCACATATCAGTCCTATATCTGATGTATAATAATTTTTTGTAGCAGAGTTAATAAAATAACGTTGTAAGGGTCTTCCATCTTATATATATAGTTGCAACACCTCATCTTGAGGATTTTGTCCATTGGAGGCTTGTACTTTCTTGTTGTGTATCTTATAGACCATTTCTTATACATATTTTGCTGCTGTTATAACATATGAAAGGTATCCATATTGGCCTCTTGCTTTTATATAGTGATCCACATTATCGTTCCAGCATTTTTCACTATATTCTTGCTTTGCCCATTTGGGAATATTACAAAATGAAAAGAATGGAAAATATGATTCCATAATCAATGTGGGTCAAGATGATTCGCATGATGATGTGTAGTTGAAGGAAGCGTCATTGAAATGGTTTGGCAAGAGATGGTTAGATTTATTATCCAATTAAGGCTTTGCATGTCTATTGATTTTGATGCATTTCTTTGGCAATGGAATGCATGTTGCATGTTATGCCAAGAAGGTGATTGAAAGTGGAGTATGTTGACTCACTTTATTGCAACCAAAATTTTTTCATTTCAGCTTTAAGTACATGTACATATGAATGGAGTTCTTGTACTTATGATTTTACTTGTGAGAGAGTTGAAGAATTGTATACATGCATGAGATTTTGTCTAAGAACAATGGAATTTTGATGGTTTCATTGTGCTTGAACATCCATGAGTACTTGAATTGTGTTGGTTGATTGCATTGTTAAACATGTATGTTGTCAACTTGAGAGTGTTGATCATTTTCACATGCATGAGTGTCAACATGTGTTGGTTAATTGATTGTTGCATGCATGCCATATGGACTTGGAAGAGTTGATTTTGTATCCACTATGAAAAGGAGATGTTGACGAAGTGTTTCATGAGATGTGAAATTAATTTTTTTTAGACACACTTATGCTTGACTTGAGAGTCAATATTTTGAAGAGGCATGTTTTTGTTGAATTATGTTGGTTGATGAATTTTGACACCAAGATCTGAGAGTGCATGGCGATGTTCACATGATGTGAAATTAGTTGCTTTGAAGAAGAAAGAGGATATGTCGTCAAGTTGTTTCTTGCATAATGTTTTTGTTGTGAAAAGATATCAAGAAAGCTTGCAAACATTGTAGACCATGTTATGTGTTGATGCTGTTGAAATTTGCAACAAGAAACAATGAAATTGGAATCCAGAAACAACGTCTAGAAAATGGCACCCAGAAAGGCTACCATGGATGCTTTTGATTTAATTATTTCTTAATTAAATTAGAAGAAATGTGTGTCAATTTATTTATACCTTAAATAAATTGGACAATAAATTGTAATCTTATCTTATAATCACTTGTAATAGTTAACTAAGTGTGACAGACTTAGTTTTATCATGAAATTCGAGTTGAGGGTGGTTGGTGAGGCATGTAGAGTGATTCTATTTGTTTTAGAGTCCAAGTTACAGTTAGTGTATTAGTTTAATTCATGAGAAAACATTTAACTCAATTAAGTGAGTTAAATTCAGTCTAACTAGTTGTAACTGAGTGTTGCACTAGGGAGAGGTCAAGTGAAATAAATTATATTTACTTCACATGCAGTGATTTTTCAAGTGATTGATGATTTACTATTAATAGCTTCATGCATTTTAGCTCTGATGAAGACCCAGTTGAGACATAGGTTAAAGGGAAGTTATCTATCATTTGTATTTATAGAAAATTTCCTGGGCACAATTATATACACCATAGGATGCCCATGATGTATTGTGTAGTCAAGGAAGGCTAATTATCCTATTTAATAGGGATTAATGGCCTAGGGATTGTGCAATCAAGGAGGGCTGATCAGAGGCTGAGAATCAGCTAATTACTAGCTCGATTTTGTCAGGATCAGTGTGAGACAATTGGTAGATTGTATGAGGTTGTGATGAGCACACATGCATTATATTGTTTCATCATTCCTTGGTTCATTATAAAATAGAGATATAGGGGTTTTGAGCAGCAACATTTCCCTAGGAAAAATATCTGTGTTATGGATTGATTTGCTTCTTTCTTTTACTTGTTTTAATTGTGCGATGGTGCTTTCTTTCCACAAGTAATTTGTAGAAGGATTCACTATCTTTCTTTAGCATATCGCACGATCAAATTGAATTCATTGGTATACATATTGTTTGTATAATGTCTACAGATGACAAGAAGAGAGGGAGATGGCAAATGAATTCTTCCAGATCTAGAATTTGGAACCGTGGAGGTAAAAGAATGGTTACTTCCTTTCCTATTTTTACTAATGATGAAGCTATTTGTTGTAGTTCACTTATTATTCAAAAGCGGAACATGATTATTAGTGAGAAGGCATCGAGGAATCGATTTGGTACAACAAACATATTATATCAACAAGCAGCCAACAAGTGTTTGATTGGGTTAGCAGCAAAAGGAGAACAATGGTTGAAGAGCCAAGCAATTTTCAAGGGAAGGCAAGGCATGATAGTGAACTGAAGTGGTTGTCATAGCGATTTATCTAAGTAGAATCAAGTTGATAGAACTTGGGAAATGGAACAGAGTTAAACACTCATGAGATAACTAGCTTTTGGGGTCCAAAAGCATGTCAGTGGGAAGGGGTGATCATAATATGGATCAGGGGAAAAAATTAGCTCAAAAATTAAAGTGCTTAGAATTGCACCAATCTAGATTCAAAAGGTCTGGCCTGTCACAAGGAATCCAATGCAACTCCTTTCGTTGAAAACTGAGTTCAGATGAAGGAGTTATGATCTACTGATCACCGTTTAGAATAGGAAGTTTTTTTTAAATATTGCAGAAAAAGTACAACTAATGACATGGTAGTCCAATAAGCATGCAGAGAACCTTCTTCGGTTTTAGCCTAATGGGACTATGACAAGTGCCTTTTTTGGAATCACCATTTTGCTTTGTGATGGTAAAGATGGCCCAATGTCGTCTAAGGTTGAATTTTGTGTTCATGATATTATGTGCTAAAAATCGTTTTTTTTTGTTATTATTACGATTTGATTGATATATATATATATATATATATATATATAATTTTAATTAATAAGTGTTGGAGAATATTCACATTAAACCTAAATTCCAAGTTTTAATATTACGGCGGCAATATTCCAAACATATATGGTGGAGCGTTTCAATGGAGCATTTCAAAGGTTTATATATATATGTGTGTGTGTGTGTGTGTGTGTGCAAAAACTTACTTGTGGGGTGAGGTCGAGGTTTGACCCCAAAATATCCCCCACTCCACTCGGTTGGTCTACCAACGAGCCACAACCTGTCAATTGAAAACATATGTGCGAAATTGATATTTAAATGCAGTGGCTCGGCGGGTGGAGCAACGAAGGGGCCAACCCTCCTCCAGGTGACCCTCTTATGTGCCAATGACCCAACGTCATCCACTAAGCATAGATTAATGCACCAGTTAAGTGTAATTAGAATTAATTAATATCCAGATTGAGTTGGCGTAAATTTTGGCTCCAAATCTGCTGCCACTTCCAAATTTGTCGGGGTTAACTGGCAGTTTTCCATATTTAGAGGCGAAATCTAAGGGAAACTTTAATGAGACCTATCTTGGTCAAATTTCAACCAATTTTGGTCAAGGATAGTCATTCTTAGCAGATTCACATGCCATGAATCCATGGGAATAAGTTTTAGAGGCAATGGAGCTCATCTACAGGTGTTTTTTGCATGTTGAAGGATTTGGAAGCCTAGGGCCACCATGAGGGAAGACCATGCCCAAATCAGCTGAAGGCCAATTTCAGTTAGTGAATAGTAAATTTTTGATGTATTTGATGATATAAACATATTATTATAATTTATAGAGGCATTGGAGCACATATGAAGGCTATTTTGTCACTTCAGAGATTAAACGAGCCCATGGCCACCGGGGTTGGAGGTCAAGCCTAGAGGAGTTGGTAACCATGTTCAGAGATTGGATAGTCATTATTGGGGTTTTCATGTCTTCTGTAGCGAATGGAACAATAAAAAAAATCCATTGGAGAATCAAATATGCTTGTAATCATAATTTTTACTCCTAATCCCAAGAGGGCATAACTAGTTAAAGCAGGTCCATGGAGATGTAGCCCAAAAGAGGTGAACTCCATCATCATCCATTTTGTTATGTGATTGTTGTGAGTTATATTTGTGCATTTAATTTGCTATATATGAGATTTAATAAGATAATTATCTCATAATTTTATTCTAAAAAACACATGAAACTACACAGATAAACCCCCTTGAAAAGTAATTAACATGAGATGATCCTAATCACATTTTTGATACTCATGAGGGAGCTTGCATAGAAATAACAAGTTTTCCCATATTTAGATCATAGGGGTGAGGGAAAATTTCTATGAAGGTATATGAAAGGTGGGGGAAGGTGTATGAGCCTTAAACTTAGGATTTTCTCAGCAATTTGTCAATGAGATCATGAAACCAAGAAAATACAACCAAAACACTAGAAGAGGGAATTAATTCTTCCAAGCACAAAAATAAGACAAAAGAGGAAATTTGAGGACCCACTTAGTTGTATATGATACACTGGAACCTGCTTTTTGATGTAGAAACCACTGAAATGAGATAATTTCTTCCTTGTAGAAAGTGTAACATCTTCTGGAAAAAGCGCAAAAAAGGCGCAGTCAATGTGCAACACAAGCACACCGCAGGAAATGATGAGGCACTTTGGTGGTAAGGAATTATTTCTCAGGGGGTGAAATGAAATTTCTTGGTGGAGTGATATATTTGGAGGTTGTGATGAGAAAATTAGAAGTTCCATTTGTCTTTAAATAACTTGGAAATCAATTTTGTTTTTTGGTGGTTAAGTGGCCCCACCAAGTATTTTCACTTTCTGATTTGGAACTACAACTTTTAGAAAAAATTTATTCATATTACATCATGATAGAAATGAAATTACACTTTTTAAGCCTTTATTGAACATTTAAAACTATTACTACTTTAATGTTGAATTTAATGGTAAAATGATTGATTTTTATGATTTTGACCCTAAGACCTAATGATGACAGTACACCAATTTTTGGTCATCTAACCTATTACTATTGGAGGAACCAAAGTATACCATGTAAGACCAATTTTAACCTTGTAAAATTTCTTTCACTTTGAAAAATAACTTAGTAATCCATAATTTATTAAGTTGTTTATGGTCTAAACAAGAAACCCCATGAGGAAATATTGAATAAATCCCTATTTGTTTGATTTTCCTGAAGGGATAATTAATTTAAAAAAAATTAATTAATATTCCTAGTCATATTTAACCCAAAAAGGAAAATTTATTAGATAAATCATTATTTATCTTATTATTTTCTAGGAATAATTATTTAAACATTATTTAAATAATATTCATTGTTAAATTTGACTAAATCATTTATAAAGAATTGAATAAATCACTATTTATTTAATTATTACTCAACCATACTCTTAAAATAATAAATAAATCATTTATTTATTTATTATTTACAAATAAAGGGATTTGACCAAATTCAAATTCTTTTTCCCTCCAACAAAAATAATAAAATATTCCATAAAAGTTGGATCTAGATTTGGTTAATACTATTTTAATTATGCACCAATATCTAGACTAACTGAATATTTTGTTATAAATAGAATGGGTTTTCCATTCATTCACTACCTTTTGTTGCCTAAAGATCGCTCTAGATCTATACTTTTGGTCTAACTTTGATCTTCCATCATTGTCATATTTTTATAACTTTTTGCTAGTGAACTCCCCTTGCGTTCCATTTTTGTATGGGTTTTCTACATCATCAAGAGAGATATATTAGACCTGAAGTGTTGAGGACATACAAGAACCCACCCAAATGATGGGGACTGGTAACATCTTTCTATGTTCCCTTCCCAGGTGTCATAATAAAAAAATTCTTTAAAAAAATTCTTCTCTTGTCTATTGGATGCATGGAGAAACTCTTTCTTTTATTTGTTGTTTAATGTATTTAACTGCATATTTCTAGATTTTGTAGCATTTGACTTGGTCAACTAACTACATATATAAATAAATTGACAACCATATTTGATGTTAGGTCTGTTTTTTATGCACACCTAAAGTGAGATTTTTTCGTATGCTTGTGATTATAATTCACACTAAAAACTGGCGACTCCACAAGAGTTTATAATTACGACCGCTGTCATTTTTTATTTCCCTGCATGAATAGCTGCTTTAGGCCCTAGGTTTTTTCTTCAGCTTCTTGTTTTACTTTTATTGATGTTGTTTTTAACCTTTAAAACCCTAAAACAGTAAAAATTCTAACTTCCGTGTGTTTTTGGGCATATTGGGTAGGTGATAGGTATCAGTCGCAGCTGAGACAAATTTTTTTTTCTGAAACTTGCTCCTGAAAGAGCCAAAAGCGCAGGTCACACTTGTTTGCCAAAACATGTGACCTAAACCTTTAGGATGTAGAAAACAACCAGAAAACAGCAACCTTTGCTGAAAATAGGTTAGAAACTGCGACCTGTAATCTTTGCAGGATTTTTTCTGTGATTTTTTTAGGTTTGTCTGGGCTACTGTTTAGGGTTGTCTGGCGTCTGCCTCCAATTTTATTGGACATGTACTTTCTCTATTTTACTCTTTGAAGTAGGAACATAGCCCCCTAGGGCTTCAGTACGCTTCCACCTTTTTAGGAGGAGTTTAGCTGAAGCAGGTCGTCTGAGATTTCAGTGTGTTCAACCATTTTCTAGATCTGATCCTGTACCTTCAGATCCATTTCAGATTGGTTATCCATCCATCCAAAAAATATATTTTTAGTTTTGTTTTGTCCTCCTCTAGGGTCCCCTCTGTTTCCCTTCAGGTTGTAGCCTTTTGCCACATCATTTGCAGCACTTTTACTTCTCGTTTTTTGTTATTTTATGCACCTATATCTGGTAGATCTGACCTTTAGATCCATGTCCCTCTTGAATTTAGATCCATAGGCCATTTTGTGTGTTTTGACTAGATTCTACCCACCCATAGACTAGTTGTTGGGAAGCCCTCCTCTCGGGGTTTAAATTGATGCATCATTAGTTGTTTATTTTCTGTCATATTTCACTTTACTTCACTGTTATTTTCAAATTTATTTACAGTTATATAACACTTTTTTTCTTTTCTTTTTTTCTCTACACACATCTGGGTTTAATGAAATTTAACACACTTATCACATACACGCACACCCTAAGTGAAGATCACCTGGTTTACACCCCCAGACCAAGACTATAAAATTGTAATCAATTGATCCTGCACCAACCCGCCCTTGTTTCGACATGGTAATAATTTGATTCTGCAACTCCTTGCCCTTGTTGGGCTCTCTTCCTTCTGTGATCTTTGTCTATTTTTCCATCATTGCACCCCCAAGGCATTTATCCCAGAGACTTCTTGGCCTTCATCCTCAGCTTCCGGTAGGAAGAATTACTCCTCCACATAGGGTTCGAGTTCGTCCTCCACCGAGTCCCCATTCTGACTCTGCTTCTGCTTCATGAGGTTCCCCTTCTAGTTCTATCCACAGTTCTCCTCCTATCACCTTCACCATGTCTGGTTCAGGACCTAACATTGGTGGTAGCACCGACCGTATTGCTAGGAATACTGCTAGTGGGACCTCAACAGGAACTATCTCGGCTGCTCCCTTGCTCCTTTATATGGCAGGCCTTAGTCTTCCCAATTTTAACCAGTTGATCAATGACCCCATACACCATGATCTTGGTTGGCTTGCTATACCAACCAAGCTCCCTTCCGACATCCCCAAATTTGAAGGCCTTGGTGGAGAGGATCCTACAAACCATGGTCGATCTCTCCACATGTGGTGTTCACCTAACTCCATCACCAATGACTCTATCCATCTTCAGTTGTTCCAACATACGCTTACTGGAGAGGCTTATAAGTGTTATGTTGACTAGGTCTCCTCCTCTCATACTAATTTTGTGACTCTTGCCAAGGATTTTTTGTCTTACTTCTAGTTTCCCCTTTGTTATGACACCCATACCGAACTTTTGACTTTTTTCCGTCAATCATTTGTGACCCGCTTATCCGATCATGTCCAGGAATGGTGGAGAAGAAAGAGCCTATATCGAGCCCCTAACTTCAAAGGCCATGTCTACATGGAAACCTTCCTCAGATCCATTTTTCTTGCTATTGGCAAAGATGTCTCATCTCATTTCCCTCAGACCAAATAAGCCTCCCTCTAGATTGTGTTGAAATATGACTTGATCTACGTTCAGTCTGGTTATGTTTAGATCGTCTTACCTGATCTCCCTAGACCCAGTGGTACCAAAGCACTAGAGGAATCCCATGCCTCCAATGGTATCTTTGGAGCCCTTTCTCATCCTTACACTCATCCTCCCATGGGTTATGGTTTCCTTTAGGGAGGGGTCAGCTCCTACAACACTTTTCCCCCTCTCGGTACCATGTATCCAGGATATGGAATGCCT
Source organism: Pinus albicaulis (assembly GCA_034641835.2). NCBI lineage: Eukaryota > Viridiplantae > Streptophyta > Pinopsida > Pinales > Pinaceae > Pinus > Pinus albicaulis. Next base: position 193,018,567 of record CM076578.1, on the reverse strand, counting down.
TCTCCTTTTTCCCAACCTTCTTACCTCAATGTTTTCCAACCTCCTTATTATTTGCATCCACAACATGGCGCTCCAGCTTCTCCAGCATTATCACCTCAGCCTCCCTTTCCTTCTCAACCCCCGTAGCAGTAGCCACTAGCCCCCGAGGGTCAGGTGTATGCACAACAGGATGCGACTAATCCTCCTGTTGAGGTTCTTGTGATTTGGCAGATCTGGAAATACCAAATGATAAGACAACATAAAACCACTTTGGGATGTTAGGATCTAGCCCTCCTCGATCCAGAGAGGGATCTCTCTATAAAGGTAAAGAAATGTATGTATTTGATGTTCAATTTAAGGTGTTAGGCTAGTTATATGGCACAAGGGTTTTTGTTTTGTTTGTTTGGTTGGGAATATTGACAAAAGGGTTCAATGTAAGGTAAAGGAATGAGTAGAGAAGGATTTTTGGCAATGGAGAGATAATTCAAAGAGAATACAAGTCCATTGGAAAATGGGGTCATAAAAGGGTTTAATTGCAATTCAAATATCCAAGGCTTCCAAAGGGCTAGTCATATAAAATAGAGGATCTCTTAAGATGATAGTATGGGATGAAAAAATAAGGAAATGAATTGGAATGACAAGGAAAACCTTCCAAGGTGACCACTTAGGAGTAGGTCAAGGGACAGGACATACCTTATACCTCGATGGTCAATACTCCTAATGAGGCTAACTTCAAAGACAAAAATTCAACAGTCCTCCTGACCACTTTTAGACAATAGAAAACACTTAAGTTCAAACACAGAGTGAAGTCTAAGATCAAAGAAAGACTTTCAACCTTCTCTTCTTTTGGAATTAAACTCAAAGGGATCTTAGAAAGGCTAACTATTGGAAAGGGAACTTAGGGGACAAGGCTAATCACTAAATATCCATATTCTCCTATTCTTTCAGCCAAACCAAACAAGGACATCTAAGAAACAAACTCTAAATTCATACATCAATAAGTATGGGAAAAACAACTCTTTGACTGGCTAAATTATATTGAATTTGTTCTAAGATACACAAGCAGCAAAAAAAATAAAAATAAGAAAGTGCAGGAAGCATTAGGGTACTTGCAGTAGTATATCCTAAACTAAAATTACTGTTTCTTATCAGAGAAAATGAAACATGGTGTAAAATAGAGGGAAAACAATAACAAAGAAGGGACACATCACCACTGGTTTAGATCAGGATCCAATGAACATGCTTGTCATGTTAGTAGAGAAAAACCAGTCACATACATTCTTTTCCAATAGCTTGATATCATCCAAAAATAATCTTCCGGCCTATTTACAACTACTACTCACAGAACTCTAACTCGAACTTGCTTACAATCAGTGATTTTCCAACAACCAACCCACATTTTCAATGTAATTTACAGGGGTTCTTATAGGTGAATGAGTGATAGCAGTAGTAGATAGGACTTAAAAGCTTCATTAAAACATATGGAGAAATGTATTCGAAGCCCATTCTATTCAATATCTTTACATTAAGTTTTAGTACCCTTTAGTCGATTTGGAAGTCCTTATCGGGTTGACAATTACTTATAGGGTGTGCCTTTGAAGTACTCTCTGGTTGTAGGTACTATGTTTTGTCTTCTGAGGCAAGTAAGGTGAAGATTTGTCTTTCAGGTCTTCCATGCCTTCATAAATATTGTTCTGACAGTTTTTAAAAAGGCTCGGTCAGAGTAATAATTGTTATTGTGCTTGAAGGAGAATGGAGTAGGTTGTGTGGCTAGTCCTTTCTTGGAGAAAGAACATTATGCTGATATCAAATCACTGATACTTTGAAACACTAATATGACTTGATTATATTTATGATCTGAGCTTTATTAAGTTTCCTTCATTGTCCTTAGCTACGGATTAGATACTTAAATCTTCGGTATCATGCACTAATCCTTCTAATCTTCTTCTGATACTCTTTAAACTTCTGCTAACCTGTGTTTGTGAATATACAGGTGACCAGAGCATTGGAGGGTTTATGTTAGGGTAAATAACCCCAATATTCAATAAAACATGCTTTTAAACCTTTTCGGTGATTTATTCCTCTGCGATATTCAGCTCTGTGATAGTCTTTATGCATTATATGTCACCTGATTGTGACTGAGGAGACTGTATGAATCCATCACCCTGTAAACCTTGCAAAACACGATAAATACATTATAAAAACCTACAGGAGTGGGAATGACTTCTTCAGAGGCTCGTGGGGGTGGAGGAGCAGTGCGGAGATGGTGAATGCAGTGGTCGGAAGGTCGGAATCATGGCGGAAGGCGAAACCAGGTTTAAAATTTGAATTTGGCACAAAATTGGAGAAGGGTGGTTTTGGGAAAACCATTAATGGTTTTCTCACAGAATTTGGGGGGGGGGGGGGGGGAGGCAGTATTAACTTTTGGAATGCAATTCTATTCATCACTTGACACGTGGAAAATGAAAACAAATTTTATCACGCAGAAGTAGTGCACTGCGGGGAGGCACCAAAAATTGCGCGATATTATGTTTGAGCCATCGGATGATCGTCGGGAGATCAGACAGTGCAGGTAGAACACGATGAATGGAAAGCTACAGGGAGAATGTATGGTGGGACCAAGAAGTGCGTCAATGCCTTTGTCACGTAGCAGACAAGCGCAATGGGTAATCGAGTTAAGTCCCGATCGTTGGATCTCCGAAATGAACGGTGGATATTTAAAGATGAAGCAAAAAGTTTGAAAAAGGGAAGAAGCCAAGGCAGATGGTGATGTGGAGAACGGGTAACCTGATGGTCGTTGATCTGCAGAGATCAACGGTCCATATTTATTTAAAATTGAAATGTTTGGGATGCAAAAATAAAGAAAAATAAAGGTTTTGGCATGGAGGCTAATGTATTTTAAGCGCCCAATTGCAGGGCTTAGGTTATATAAAATGGGGGGCTAAAGGATATAGGCCCTTGGGGGCTTAATAACTTATAAGGTAAAAAGACTATTTTTGAGGCCAAAAATAGGGTTTTTAAGGCTTAGTAAGGGTTCTTATAGGTAAAGGAAGGATTTTAAAACCAAATAAAGAGAAATATGAGGTTTAAAAGGGGTTTAGGATGATTTAGAGGTTAAAATGAAGGTTTATAGAGGAATTTTTGTGAAGGGAATAAGGGTGAAAAATGGAATTCTTTGTGAGTGAAAAGAGAAGTGAAATGATGGAAAATGGAGCCTCATGAATAGTTTTTCTTTGGTAAACAACAAGGTTCATCAATGAAAACAACAGTGAAGATTCTGTAAAGGATAGAAGACACATGAAGGCTTTAAGGATGATAGATTTTCAAGGGAATTTATCACTTGAAGGCTTGATGAAAAATTTAGCCACCTGTTTCCTTTGAAAAATTATTATAGGTGGCTAAGAGTGGTTCCACATGGGGATGGAAACTTGTTGAAGTTGTCAAGAATCTCAGATATAATCTGGAAGTAGTCCAGAGCCTGGTCCTAGACCATATTTTTCTTCTTTGATCAGCTGCTACATAAGTGAAAAGCATTACATCAGCAACAATACTTTCCAAAACAACTACCTACCCATCCTACTGTCCTAAAATTTTTTCTTCAAGGTGTGCTTAGACTTGTAGACCTTCCTCATCATTATTTTTTAGTGAAAGAAAAAACTAATCTAATTCGACACTTATTCCTCCATGAGACCAGATTAAACAGTTGGACTCATAGCTTCTCTACCTAAACTAATATCTACCAAGATTAAACTGTCTGGAAAATTTTCATTCTCTATATTCTAAAACAGAAATTGAAATCACAGCCAAACCAGGATTAGGCTGTCTGATTCGCTGTGGGTACATGGCATAAATACAAGCTGCACATGAACTGAAACTTTGCAGAAAATTGAAACAAAATTGTGAAGGCTTGAAATTCTGAAAATTAAGAGCATCCTTCCTTCTTTTTGTGACTCATATTTTGAGCTTTTTAGAGTCACCTTTACTTCTTCATTCCAGCCCTAATTTTGATCCTGTTCGAGTTGTTTTCTTCTTTTTTCCTGGTTCAAGTTTTGAGAATGTTAGAACCAGATTTCTTCCTTTTTCTCTGTCTCAAGTTTTGGTCTAGTTTGAGCCATTCCTTTAAAAACTCCATAGGTTCAAGATTTGAGCTTGTCTGAACCTTTCTTTTTCTTTTCTTTTTTGTATATTTTTTCTTTTCTTTAAAAAAAAAAAACAAAGCAATGATATTTACAATGGCAGTGAAAAATTTAAACTAAAATTTAGTAGAAATAATGCTTGAGCATCCTGCCATTGACAGGACCCCCAAACAAATATGTACCATCCACTTCTTTTAGAAAAATTGCATTGGGACCAATGGCAGATTGAGTGATGTAAGGGCCTTGCCATGAATTTTCAAACTTGACATGCTTACCCTTATCCTCTCTCCTAGAGTCCAATTTGAGTACCTTGTCCCCAATTTTGAAATCACAGGCCTTTGTCCTTTTATCAAACAATTTTTGATGTTCTCTTGCACTTTTCGAGCTCTGTTGTAGACTTCTTCCCTTGTTTGCTAGAGATGAATGTTCTGGTTTATCCTCCTTACCATGCTATCTTCCTCTGATTGTATTTCTTGGAAAAAATTTATCACCAGTACTCCTAAACTGGTAGGAAACACTGCATCTGCTCCATAGAATAACTGATAGGGAGACATTCCAATGGATTTCTTTGTTGTTAATCTGTCTGCCCATAAATCTTGCACCAGCTGATTATGCCATGAATTTTTGTTTTCTTCCAGCAGCTTCTTGATGATGTTCACCAAACTCTTATTTGATGATTCTGCCAGCCCATTACCTTGAGGGTAATAAGCAATGGAATGACCAAGTACAATTTGATACCTGTGGAAAAAATCAATCATCTTTTTGGAACCAAATGCAGCAACATTATTAGTGATAATTTTCCTAGGGCAGCCAAATCTAGATAGGATATGGTCTTCAAGGAATTTTATGATAATTGAGTCTGTGGCATTCTTAGAAGGGATGGCCTCTATCCATTTACTAAAATAGTCAATGGCTATGAGTATCCATCTATGTTGGGCAGATGAAGTAGGGTGGATTTCCCCTATGAAGTCTAGGCCCCACTGTTGAAAAGGAGCTTCAACAGTTACTGGTTTTAAAGGTAGAGGAAGGAGTTTTCTTTTGCCTTCAAATATTTGACATTTGTGGTAGGAAACTATCATTTTGTGGACATCTTGGAAGTGGGTGGGCCAGTAATAGCTAGCTCTTAGGATTTTATTGGCAATGGTTTTCCAGTAGAGATGGCCTCCACATTCACCTTCATGAAACTCATGCTCGATCCTATATGCATCAACTTCAGGCAAACATTTAAGCAATAAACCATTGGCATTTTTCCAATATAAACATTCATTTAAAATGCAATAATTTCTAGCTTTCAATTTTAAAAACCTTGCCTTTTTCTTAGATAAATCAGGAGGAGCATTTAGATTGATAAGCACATACAAGATATCAGCATACCAAGGTGAGTTTTGGAACTTTTCTTCAACAATGGGAGCTGGTAACCCTTTATGTTCATCCAAAGCATCTACCATATTTATGTCAAGGGCTTGTAAGTTAGATTCATCCATCAATTGTGCTAAGCCTTAACCCTTGATGAGTTTAGTGGGTTTGATTTCCAAATCATATTCTAGTATCACAGCAATCCAATTTCCTCTTTTTCCATCTGGATCTTGTGACAAAATGTCCTTTACCACTATGTTAGGCACAAAGGCAATAATATGATAATGTAAAATATAAAATCTGAAATCTTTCAAGGCCTTTACCAAGGCATAGGCCTGTTTCTCCATGATATTATATTTCAGAGGTGCATCCCTCAATGCCTTGCTGAAAAATGCAATTGGTTGCTCTTGTCCCTCTAGATTTTTCTGTAACAAGACAGTAGCCACAGTGTGCTCTAATGCAAATGAGAATATGAGGAAATATTTAGTAAAATCAGGACTGATAAGAACTGGTGGTTGAGTGAGAGCATGTTTTACCAGTTCAAAAGACTTCTTGGCTTCTAGAGTCCATTTAACTCCTACTTATTTCTTTAGCATGTTTGTCATGTTTCTAAGGAGTTCTGCTAGGTTGGTTATAAACCCCCTCAAGAAATTAATCTTCCAAATGAAAGACTGCAATTCCTTGATGTTTCTTGGGTGGCTAATCTGCAATATACCCTCAACCCTTTTTGGGTCTATTTTAATCCCCTTTTCAGATATAATATGACCAAGAAGTTTACCTTCTTGGAGACCAAACAATGTCTTTTTGGGATTTAAAGATAGCCCAAACCTTCTGCATTTCTCAAAGACATTTCTCAAATGTTTAAGGTGTTCTTCATCAGTTTTGGAATAAATTGTGATGTCATCAAGGTAAATTACAATAAATTACCCTATTTCTTCTAAGAATGAAATGTCCATGGCTCTTTGAAAGGTGGCACCAACATTCATTAATCCAAAAGGCATTTTCACATACATGAAAGTACCCCAAGGATTTGTGAAGGTTGTCTTGAGTTGATCTTCTGGGAGTACCAATACCTGGTTGTATCCTGAAAATCCATCTAGCAGTGAAATCCTCTTGGAACAAAATACCTTTTGTAGGATGTGTTCCATTTTGGGTAAAGGGTAATTATCTTTTAGTGAGGCTCTGTTTAAGTTTCTGAAATCGATACACAGCCTAATTTCTCCTATATTTTTCCTTACAGCCACAAGGTTAGATACCCAGTCTGAAAACCTCACAGGGACTATGATTCCAGCATCATACATTTTATTAATTTCTTTTTCTACCAGGGGTAATTGTACAAGGTTTATTCTGTGCAACTTTTGCCTAAAAGGTTTCTGGTTTTCTTTCAATGGAATCTTATGCTAGATGATCTCTGTGTCATAGGCCTTCAAATATTCATAGCTCCAAGAAAAAACATCAACAAACACTTTAAATAAATCAATGTATTTCAGTTTGATATGCGCTGGCAATGTTTTTGATAATTTTATCATCTTAGGCTTGTCTTTGCTGCCTATATTGCATTCTTCAATATCAGATTCATTGGGTTCTATTGTAGGGTTATTTGCCACGTAATTAAAATCAAAGAGGTCTTCTAGAGAGGCCAGCCCTTGAGGTATACCTTTGTCTTTGGACTACAGTACCTCTATGTCTTCTTTATCTAGGTTCATGTATTCTTCTGTTTGATTTTCAAATTCTCTGGTCAGCATGTTTATTTTTGCAATGTGGAATGGTTCTTCTTCATCAAGGGGTTCTTCATCCAAACAAATTTCATCGGACTCAGAGTTTGAATTTGGCAATTCAAACTCATTCCTGGAAAGTAGGAAATTCTCTATCTGTTTATCACCCTCAAAGACCTACCAATATTTTTCATTATCTGGTACTGCTGGTCTGTATTTTGTTTGAACAATGAGTTGTTTGTCCTTATGTGATCTCTGATATGAACTAGTAGCACAGGCCAATCCATCGGCAAGTATGTTTTGACTTCTAGGGACAAACACAAGCTCATATTCTACAAATTTTCTCAATAGATCCATGGCATCATTCCTATATGCCCTTAACCTAGGATGTTTGGCAGTTTACTCTCTGTTTATTTGTTTGATGACTAGTTCTGAATCCCATGAACAACTATCCTCTCAGCTCCTAGTTTTTTCAGTAGATGTAATCCTAAGAGGAGAGCTTCATATTCTGATATATTGTTCATGCATTTGAATTTTAGCTTGAAGGCATGACTCTCAGCATAATTTCTTTTAGTATTGTGCAACCATACCCCAGCTCCTGAACTCCTTTTAGTACAAGACCCATCAAAAATCATGCTCCATAAGGGGTTATTGGCAGTTTCATTATTAGCTTCATCCTTAATGTCATCTTGTCTTCTAAGGTCAGTGTGTTGATGGGTGCCCTTCTCTCTAAGGTCTTGGTTTTGATCACTTTGATTTTCCAACTCAGCAGACTTTTCGAGCATTTATTCTTTTTTTTTCTCTATTTCCAGAGTTTCCATTATGTTTGGATTTGGATCTTCTACTCTGCTATTTAAATTTTTATCTACTATCTTTTTATCATTAGTAAACTCATCATTGTAAAGGATAAAAGAGTCTAGGTCTGTATGAACAGAGTAAAGAGTGGAATTTTTTGGTTTCTCTGGGCTGCTCACAATGAACTTCATGTGTGATTCCCTGTAAAGTCTTCGAGGTTGGCTAAAAACAGGGATAGTGGCATATGTCATGTCCATTTGCAATGTACCCTGTAGCTTAGCACCCCATGATCTTGACAACAACATGCCATACTTGGGAGGTACATCAGCCACTACAACATCCATCACCATGCACTTGGCTGGGATTTGGGTCAAATTTACATAGAGATCTTTGATCAGGCCCAAACACTTCACTCTGATAGAGTCAAAAGAATATAAATCCTTATATGGTCTAGTTATCTCTAGGCCTAATTTTTCCATGATCACTTTTGGCATGAGGTTGTGTGAAGCCCCTGAGTCATGTATAGCATTATGTAGGATTTTGTCATGGATATTTAGATCGACATAGAAAGGAGGCACTACTCCTTCCTGAAATTTCCCTTCAATTTTTGGGCCAAACAAGAGAGTTGGTTGATCATCATTCAAGTTAACAGAGTCACTATTTTCTCCTAAGTTTAAAGCTTTAAAAATTTTCCATTTATATACATCTTGGGTGACCAATTCAGTGAGAGGGACAAAAATTTTGATTTTGGTAATTTCACTCTCCAGATTGAAAGGAAACTGACTCTTTGAAAGGTTCAGATCTATTTTTTTGGTCACTATTTTATTAGAAAAATCAACTTGTTGATTCTCACTATGTACATTATTTGAAACTGTTTTTTCAGGGGCACTATCTGAAATGCTAGTGCTACTAGTTTCTAGTCTTGGTTTATCAATGGTTTGGATGTCTTTGCCCTTGTTTTTGCTAGAACTCTCAGCTGTTGTTTTGTTGCTTTCAGCAGTCCCTTTAGGAGTCTTTTCAGATCTTTTCTTAATAGTGATTTTAGAGGTTTTTGGTTTGGGAGATTTTGGGTTCTTTTTTCTTCTGAGATCATATTTTTCTCGGACCTGCATGATGGAATTCTCGAATCCTAACCTATAGTCTTCAGATTCTAACCCTTCCTCATCCCAATATGTGTATGAGGTCTGGTTGTCTTATGTGAAACAGGTGTGATCTTGGTTATCTAATTCAATAATGTTTATAATAGTTCCCTTTGACTCTTCTGTTATTCCCTCATCGTCATCAAGGAAATTTTCTTGGAATGGAGGTATGATTTGTTGGTCAGAATCCCTTTGTCTATTGGGAGGAGTGTTTCTCCTAAATTTTTGGTTTTGGTTTTGAGACTGATTTCTATTCTAATTATTGGCTTAGAAAACCATTTTCTCCATCATTCTTTCTAACCTATCCATGTTTTTGGCTAGATTATCTAATTTGGAATCAGATGTAGAAGTTTTGGTGTCTTCCCTATAAGTTACCTTCTTTTCAGCCCTCATCCTGGCTCATTTGGAAATTAAGTTTGCCTCCACACTCACTACCCCTTTTTGCATATCCTCTAGTGTGTTATAGTCTCTTTCCCTTAGTTGGTAAGCCATCTCAGGATTGAATCCATCAGGGAACTTCATGAGGGCTAACCCTTGAGGAGGTTTCATGTGGGCTGGTAAAGCGTTGTAAATACTATTGTACCTAGCAAAATATTCCTAGACCCATTCTTCCACATTTCTTTTAATGTTCTCATATTCAGACAAGGTTTGGAGAGGGTTCTTCCTGACTTCCCACTTGTTCAGAAACAATTGATGAAAGGCGGGGACGTCCTGGATGCTATGTGGAGCTAGATTTTAAAACCATTTCCTAACAGCCTAAGTTTTATGGTCTCATCAACTATCTCATTTCTATCACAGTAGTCATTCATTTTGTCTATGTTTTGTGAGGCAGTGATTAAGCTCGTGGCTTCATATAATGGAATAGAGGTCAGATATCCTTGGGGTAAGGAAGCTAATTGAGTAGGTAGGACTAGGGGGTCGTACCAGGTTTCCATGGTAGGATTTTGTGGGAGTAAATGAGTAGCTTGAGCAGCAAGTATATGGATGGAAAAACTACTTGGACCAACCACAGACTGTTGAGCAGAATTAGGGTGAGAGAGACCCAAGTTATGAATGAGGTGGATATAAGGAGGTGTTGATGGAGGGGTTTCTCTATCACTAATGTGTTGACCACTATGTGGTGGTGAACTTGGAGGTTCAAAGTCTGTCTGGTCTATACCACTGAATGATTTAGTTCTTGGTAAATTACTTAGTAAATCTAAATCAACTTGAGTATCTAATAGAGCTGCAAGGTTTTCAGGTGCTGAGTTAGCTCTATGAATGGGTCTGACAATAGTTGGATCCCTAGTTGTGGGAGACTTCCAAAGAATTATTTCTAGATTGTCAACTATTTTAGGAGGATTTGGATCAGGATATGCTCTGGTATGGATTTTTCTTGAAGCCAGTATGTTAAGTTTTCAGACTCAATGAAGAAAGTTAGCCCGGTATAACAATATTTAAGAGGAAAAATATCCTTAAACAAAGAATCTTAATCCCATGTGTTTCCTTTACTATGGATGATGTTGTGATGAACCTGGTCTCCCAGTGGAGTCTTGTGAAAACAAAGATAATCAATAGGCCTACTAATCACCAATGGAGTCTTTTTGTCATTTAGGAACTGTGGAGTCACAAGGTGGAGGGTTTAAAATGTTTTGAATCAGGCTGCTATCCACCACCATCAATCTATACCAAATTGAGGCTAATTGGTCTTCTTTGAGTTCTTAGAGATGTTTTAAGGAGTTTTTTACTCAAAGTTCCCCAGTGGAGTCATCATTATGTTAGGGTTCCTGTGATTTGGTAGATCTGGAAATACCAAATGACAAAAAAACATCAAACCACTTTGGGATCTCAGGATCTAGCCCTCCTCGATCCAAAGAGGGATCTCTCTATAAAGGTAAAGAAATGTATATCTTTGATGTTCAATTTAAGGTGTTAGGCTAGTTATAGGGAAAAATGGTTTTTGTTTTGTTTGTTTGGTTGGGAATATTGAAAGAAGGTTTCAATGTAAGGTAAAGGAATGAGTAGAGAAGTATTTTTGGCAATGGAGAGATAATTCAAAGAGAATAAAAGTTCATTGGGAAATGGGGTCATAAAAGGGTTTACATGCAATTTAAATATCCAAGGCTTACAAAGGGCTAGTCATCTAAAACAAAGGATCTCTTAAGATGATAGTATGGGATGAAACAATAAGGAAATGAATGGGAATGACAAGGAAAAACTTCCAAGGTGACCATTTCAGAGTATGTCAAGGTACAGGGCATACATTACACCTCTATGGTAAATACTCCTAATGAGGCTAAATTCAAAGACAACAATTCAACAGTCCTCTTGACCACTTTTAGACAATAGAAAACACTTAAGTTCAAACACAGAGTGAAGTCTAAGATCAGAGAAAGACTTTCAACCTTCTTTGCTTTTGGAATTCAACTCAAAGGGATCTTAGAAAGGCTAACAGTTGGAAAGGTAACTTAGGGGATAGTGCTAATCACTAAATCTCCCTATTCTCCTATTCTTTCAGCCGAACCAAACAAGGACATCTAAGAAAAAAACTCTAAATTCATACATCAGTAAGTATGGGCAAACCAACTATTTGATTGGTTAAATTATATTGAATTTGTTCTAAGATACACAAGCAGCAGAAAACATAAAAATAAGAAAGTGAAAGAAGCATTAGGGTACATTCAGCAGTATATCATAAGCTAAAATTACTATTTCTTATCAGAGAAAATGAAACATGGTGTAAAACAGAGGGAAAAAAATAACGAAGAAGGGAGACATCACCACTGATTTAGATCAGGATCCAATGAACATGCTTGTCATATTAGTAGAGTAAAAATATTCACATACATTCTTGTCCAATAGCTTGATGTCATCCAAAAATCATCTCCCAACCTATTTACAACTATTACTCACAAAACGCTAACTCGAACTTGCTTACAATCAATGATTTTCCAACAACCAAACCACATTTTCAATGTAATTTATAGGGGTTCTTATAGGTGAATGAGTGATAGAAGTGGTATATAGGACTTAAAAGCTTCATTAAAACAGAGGGAGAAATTTCTTCGAAGCCCATTTTGTTCAATATATTTACATTAAGTTTCAGTACCCTTTAGTCGGTTTGGAAGTCCTTATCAGGTTGAAAATTACTTCTAGGGTGTGCCTTTGAAGTACTCTTTGGCTTTAGGTACTATGTTTTGTCTTCTAAGACAAGTAAGGTGAGGATTTGTCTTTCAGGTCTTCGATGCATTCATAACTACTATTCTAACAGTTTTTAAAAAGGCTCGGTCAGAGTAATAACTGTTATGGTGCTTGAAGGAGAATGGAGTAGGTCATGTGGCTAGTCCTTTCTTGGAGAAAGAACATTCTGTTGATATCAAATCATTGATACTTTGAAACACTGATATGACTTGAATATATTTATGATCTAAGCTTTATTAAGTTTCCTTCATTGTCCTTAGTTACGGATTAGATACTTAAACCTTCAGTATCATGCACTAATCCTTCTAATCTTCTTCTGATACTCTTTAAACTTCTGTTGACCTGTGTTTGTGAATATACAGGTGACCGGGGTGCTGGAGGGTTTATATTAGGGTTAATAACCCCAACCTTCAATAAAAAATGCTTTTAAACCTTCTCAGTGATTTCTTTCTCTGCGATCTTCAGCTCTGTGATAGTCTTTCTTCATTATATGTCACCTGACTGTGACTGAGGAGACTGTATGAATCCATCACCCTGTAAACCCTAAAAACACGATAAATACATTATAAAAAACTGCGAGAGCAAGAATGACTACTTCAGAGGCTCTTGGGGGTGGAGGAGCAGTGCGAAGATGGTGAATGCAGCGGCTGGAGGGTCGAAATCATGGCGAAAGGTGAAACCAGGTTTAAAATTTGAATTTGGTGCAACATTGGAGAAGGGTGGTTTTGGGAAAACCATTAATGGTTTTCGCACAACATTTGGGATGGGAGGCGATATTAAATTTTGGAACGCGATTCCATTCATCACTTGACACGTGAAAAATGAAAACTTCTTTTATCGCGCAGAAGTAGCGCACTTTGGGGAGGGGCCAAAAATTGTGTGATATTGTGTTTGAGTCATCGGATGATCGTCGGGAGATCGGATGGTGCAATTAGAACGCGATGAATGGAAAGTTGTAGGGAGAATGTATGGTGGGACCGACAATTGCATCAGTGCCTTTGTCGCGTAGCGTACAAGTGCAATGGGTTACCAGGTTAAGTCCCGATCATTGGATCTCCAAAATGAATGATGGAGATTTAAAGATGAAGCAGAAAGTTTGAAAAAGGGAAGAAGCTAAGGCAGATGGTGATGTGGAGAATGGGTAACCCGATGACCGTTGATTTCCAGAGATCAACGTTCCATATTTATTGAAAATTGAAATGTCATGGATAGAAAAATAAAGAAAAATAAAGGTTTTTTCACGGAGGCTACTGTATTTTAAGCGCCCAATTTCGGGGCTTAGATTATATAAGATGGGTGGCTAAAGGATATAAGCCCTTGGGGGCTTAATAACTTATAAGGTAAAAAGACTGTTTTTAAGGCCAAAAACAGGGTTTTTAAGGCTTAGTAAGGGTTCTAATAAGTAAAGGAAGGATTTTTAAACCAAATAAAGGGAAATATAAGGTTTAAAATGGGTTTAGGATGATTTAGAGGTTAAAATGAAGGTTTATAGAGGAATTTTTGTGAATGGAATAAGGGTGAAAAATGGAATTCTTTGCGAGTGAAAAGAGAAGTGAAATGATGGAAAATGAAGCCTCATGAACAGTTTTTCTTTGGTAAACAACATGGTTCATCAATGGAAACAACAATAAAGATTCTCTAAAGGATAGAAGATGCACGAAAGCTTCAAGGATGATAGATTTTCAAGGGAATTTATCACTTGAAGGCTTAATGACCAATTTAACCACCTGTTTGCTTTGACAAATTATTATAAGTGGCTAACACCTCCTACTTCCAAATGAAGATGAAAGGCAACCAAAACCAATTTTCCCCAAGTAATCTAGAACCCAAGTCATAAGGGAATACATAGACCATTTCTAACCAACAACAGGGCCCTCAATCCAAGCAGGAAAATACTATTTGCATGAACAAACCTTGTTCTTATTTCATTTTTTATGGTCACTGTACCCATGATTGTCCTCTTTTACATCAGATGCAGCATATGTGGGAAGGTTAAGAAACATCCCGAGGATAGCAAGCCTCCCCTTCTATTTCTCCCCATGCTAAATTTATCCAGCTGGCTGTGTTCACCAATCCTTTCCCTCTGCAAGGATTCGTGGCTACCCAGCCCCCTGAAGGTCAGGTGGCCACTCAACCTCCTCCATTTGGTACCTATAATTTCTATATTCTCATGATGAACTCTGACCAATCCAATATTGTTGATCTTAACCTTCAGACTCGGTCCCGTCACTATAAGAAGCCCCCTGCTATGTCTTCCCTTGAGCCCCCTTCTTTAGGTCCCATAGAGCCTCTTTCGACACCTAATGGTCCTTTAAAAATCCCTCAACCTAAGGCAGAGGTTCATACCAATATTCCCAAGGGACTATTACGCTAAAACACCACTTCTGGTAAAGCTACCCATTCGTATGGTATAGTAGATGATTTGGCGTAATCCCTTGCTTCCATCTCAATGCTGGAGCTCCTCCAATCATGCCCTTCACAAAGAAAATCTATACTAACTACCATGGGCATTGTGAATCCTTCAAATGATTTTTTAATCATATTCGATGTTGAATGGTCAAAACATCCCCCCCTTCATGCTTCTGTCACCTTCCAGATCCCTATCAAGGTCTGGAATGCCACCGTCTCCCATTGTATCATTGATGAGGGGGCATCCACCTATGTGATGTTTGCTTCGGTTTGGAAGAAACTTGGATCTCCTGAGTTGGCCCCTTCCACTATCACCCTCCGAGTGTGGGATGGAAACTCTTCCCAGCCCATAGGCATGTTCTACAATTTTCCTATTACTCTTGTGGGAAAGACAATTTGTGTTGACATGGAAGTCATTGATGCCCCCTTAGACTAAAAAAATATATTGGGTCATAGCTACACTTATGTGATGTCTACTGTCCCATTTGCGGTTCACTGTAAGATGTGATTTTCTCACAATGGAAATATTGTCACCATTGACTAGTTGACACATTACGAATCGAAGTCTCAGACCGCCCTTGAGCCCATCATATCTTCGGTGGCTAGTAAACAAATAGTCGAACCTTTGACTAGTGTTTCACTCAAAGCCTATGAAGAATCATCTTTTCTTGGTTCATTCCCTAGTCCTTCTCCTCCTATCTCTGATCCCAACTCGTCGAATGTTTTCATGATGCAATCATCTCGGTCTGACCTCAAACGGACTGGTTCGACTAGTCAGCAGAACTGCCCTCCACAACCTGCTCCTAGCACCTCGACTTAGCCTTTAGGACCCCCTCCTCAAGGACCCTCATATGCAGCTGATATCCATGAGCCTATCTACTCTCTTGATATGGTTCCTCCTAGCCTTAACCATCTCGGAGCTGTCCCACCTGGCCATTACCCCTCCAGTCAGATACCGCTTCTAGCTCCCCATCTTGAGGTATTTTCAGTAACCATTATGGCTAAATTATCTCTTCCTAACATGACCCTGGGGATCGCAGTCTAGTACATTGATCCCCTAGCCACTATCCTGCTTGGTCAGTCCAAACCTTATCTTTCTTTGACCCGGGTCCAACCAGTCACCATGACCCCTCCCTTTGCCTTTATGCCTCAGCCACCTCAACAGGAACCTAATCCTATTTCAAAAGCTTTGGGTGAGAGGCACAAAGCTCACAAGAAGGCACCTATGGATATGGCTGCCCAAACAACCACTGTTCCTCCTCAACCTCAAAAGTGTACCCCCCTGTGTGCTTCCTGTGATGGTTTCGGTCATGCCACCCATCATTGTCCTGAACTGCCTTGTATTAAGCCCATGGTTAATGTCACATTTCCTGAGTATAAGGTACTTAAAGCCTCTATTTCTTCCTCGATTGTAGCCAAGAACACCAAGACCATTCACACAAACCACCCTTATGCTCTGTGTGATCTCCATGGCCATTATACCCACCATTGTCCCTACCTCAAGCATTAGTGCACTTCTTTAGAGGTAGTTTAGGAGTATGAGATTGAACCGAACTAGTCTACCTCTCCCATCCTTGCGCAGTATGTTTCAAGCCAACCTAAGGATACCTCTACTCCCCTTCACGTTTGCCCTCCCGATGTCGAGATTGTAATATCCCAAAATGGGAATAGCTACACTATTGGGAATAATTTGAGTTATTACCAATGAGGAGCTTCAAAAAATGATGAGCATGGAAATTTAGGGAAGCTCATTATATGTGTAATAGCATCATACCAGCAGATGAAATAACCTTAGTAAAAAGATAATATATATTCTCCTTCCCGGGTGGGGAAATTATAGAGCATAAAACAACTTTTTTCATAAAATAGTGCTATACAAGTGAGAAATGGGACTTGGATCACTTAGAATACATCATGCACGACTCACATGCAGATTTTGAGGTGAAAAAAATGAGACTAGATACCTTAAACAGATCTCCCCAAGTCAATGCAGCTCAAATAAGCCCAAACCCCATAGTCTAGCTCATGTAGAAAGTATTGAAGCAAGGATTGCGTTATTATTATGAGGGTTTATCCATAAAATAATGAGAGAATACTTATATGAAGCTTATATCAATCAAACAATAGAGAAATGGAGGATTAAACTCTCTTACACAAGGAAAAAAGACACCCAGCAAGGGTTTCCGACAAAATGCATGAAGAACAAGTAGCACTACAGAAAATAACGTAGTTACTACATATATGTATTATACATGGCTGAATATGACATTAGATATCTGAATAATAGAAGAAAATGGCCCTAGGACCTCTTATGAGAACTCCCAGAGGGAAATGAGCACCTCCTCCTTAAAGACTGGCAGAAAATCAAAGGGTGCAACCCTTCTGTTGCTGCCCTGCATAAAAGACGCAGTTTTCAGAAGGAAAATTTGCTGTGGCTGAATGTGGATGAATGGCGCCAAGTCAAATGCTGAAATTAAGCTCAAAACCTTCCCTCTTCCCTTAAGAAAGCTGATCCAAAGAGAGGATGGAATTACCGCACGGAAATTCTTTGCACTAAGCAGTGCAGCAATTCTAGCTAAACAACTAAAGCATGCAAATAGTCACAAGACCAAAATAGTTGAATACATGAATGAATCCCTTTAATTCTATGCCTTCCTTTTTATCTTTGGTGAGCCTCCTCACCCCGGACCCCCCACAATGTTGAGGTGACTTCCTAGTGAAGCTTCCTCATTCAAAACTGTGATGCCCTAGCTAGCTTCCCTCCTCTTTGTAACAACGTTGTTGACTTGGTAAACTGGAACTAATGCACCTGCAATGCCTCTTTTCACACTAAGGGATCTTCAATCCTATTCTAATATGTGTGTCTAGGCTGATCCTTGTTCACATTGAGTTAGTTTACTTGAGTGATTTCCTCCTCCTCAAGAATGGATGTTGACTTAGTCAAATTTGACTATGTCTCCATCTAATTTGCCCCTGTTCACACTTGGAAGTGTAAAACCAACTCCTAAGGTGATATCCTTCCTTAATAAGGTGGAATTTATTCATATTTTTATTTTCCATGGGCTTCCTTACCCATTTATTCCTTTCCTAGGTGAAAGTAGAAAACTCTAATATTCCAAATTGCTGTGTGCAAATTTTGGAGTATTAAAGTCCTCCCCTCCCAAATGTTGAATGTCCTCAAGCAACTGAAAGGATAGGATTGAAGAGCATCCTACTCTCCCCTATAGAAACCTCATAAGATTAAAGCCTCCAAATATTAAGGTGCTGCATCATCAACATATCTCCAAGTTGCCTTTCCCAAGTATGTAAGCTATCCAAGTAGCTGGCATCATGTGACAGTGGATCATCCATGGAGGCAACAATGGGATGTTTGAAGGTCCTCTTGGGGTATGAAGGTTTATATATATTTGGATTCATCATCCCCATTTGAATCTCTCGTCGCCAAAATATCAACTAAGCAAAATGAGCCACCCTCCAAAATGGTAACTCATGCAAATCATCCTCCACCTGAAGCTCCGACAAAGTAGGTGGGCTGAAATTATGGTCATGGTAGGAAAGTAGTCTGCCCCATGCTGCCTTCCTCTCCACTTACGACAAGTGTAAAGTATTTTCTGATCTTAGGCCGCAATAATGTTGCCCTCCAATGGCAAGAAGGAAACTAGACCTCCAAAGGTCCCTTCCTCAGTGCTGTGAATCAAGTTGGCCCAAACCATATCATACATGAAGGATAAGAAATCCCCATCATATGTCATCCCCTCCATCTCATGATCCTCCTCATAAAGAAACAAATATTTTTCTGTAGAGGCCATGTCTCTTTCCATGCTCCCCTTAGAGCATGTAATGCAGAAAGTGTGGGGATGCTCCTCCCCCAAGAACACACCCACTCCATGTGTTCCTCCTCCAATCATGTTCCTCATATAGGAAAGAATAATAACAACAAATAGGATCATGATCAGCATCATAATGAGAGAAAAACTGAAGTTTTTATGTGGTGCTGGAAGGTACCAACAGTCTCCCAAGTGGTCACAGTGCAGTCTTCCTTGTTACAGCTTCAAAAAATAGCATGGAAACTTGTCTCTTGATATATGGCTAGTTGTGTAAGTCACCATGTCTACCAGAAAGTAGTAAATGGCTGAGTGCATCAACTGAGCATACAAGGAGTAACCAAACACTTGCCCCAAATAACATAGTATATGGTTGTCTCCATCATAATAGCTGGCCAAAAACAGACCATGGAGCCTAAAGAAAAACTTGTGCCTTTGTAGAGAAATGCACTGCAATGAAAAGGTAAGAGCATGAAAATATTGTATGGAACAATCAATAAATGCATAAAAAAAATTCTTACCATGTAAAGAAAGTAAGAAGGTAACAGGATCCATAAATGAGCTCTCCATAGTGATAGGACATACTCCTGTGAAGAGGAATAAACCATATGTTTCCTGAAGATCCCCCTCCTCATGCTTGGAAGTCCAAGCGAAGTAGGACATACCACAAAAACAGAGGATTCCATCCACTACTCTATCAGTCTCACCTCCTCCATGTTCCCCGAGTGCATCATATGTGAAGTGATCCTGGGAACACTCCATCAACAAACTCCTGCTCCAAAGTGACAGTGTTGTTGGCCTATGAAAATATGCTCCTGCCAACTCATAAATCCCTTCTCTGAAATTTCCAATTCCAAATACTCCTCCCATAATGTTTCCATCTCCTCCCATCCAGCATCATGCAAAATGCGAGAGCAACTCTGCCCTTGCTCTCTCGCTCAATCCTCCAAAGAAACAAATGTCTTTGCTGACTCGACATACCTCCATCATATAACTCATGTGGTGAAAACATAATGATTATATCATCATAATGCATCCACAATCCTTGTTATCTCATGATGCAAGTACCCTGCCAAGTGTTCTCCTCCCACATACCCTTGGAAATAGGATATGTCTCACGATGCCCAAACTCTCTCAAGAGTAGCCAACGCAGTTTTCCCTCTTGCTACCCAGTATCATAGATTTTCAAGTATCTCTCCAGATTCTTTCTCTTTATCCACATCCACTTGTCCACCGATGAATGCCTTTTATTATTCTCAATTTTGGTACTCCTCCAAAAAATATTACCATCCTCCCATATCATATTTTTCTCCTTGCATTCCATGGGATGCTGAAATGCAACTCCTTGGAGACCTCTTAGAGAAGATCTCTCACCAATGAAAATTTTGAACCCATAAGGATATAAAGGGGCTGAAAGAAAAGCCTCCTTGTTTCTACCTCTTGACAGCATTGTAACCCTCCTCCAGGGTGTTTTAGCTATCTCATGTATCAACCCCCGGATGAACATTTGACTCTACATGAATTTGTTTGGAGCAAAGTTCACTTCATCCTCCAAGTTCATGATTCTCTCCAAAATATCACACCTCAACATCAAGGGTTGTGTGCAACTTAACCAGGGTCTATGAGATTGATGGTCCATTTACTCCTTGAACCATTCAAGCTTGCACAACGCAGTGTAATCCTGCTGCTCTTCCTTAGCAACAATGTTTGATCCTGGGCCATATGAAAACAAAGATCCAAAGTATCCCATTAAAATTTCTGAAATGTTAGGACATGGAAATTTATGCATACCTTTTTGAGCCTTTGGAACATCTTGTATGGCTGCAACAGTCCCTCTCTTCAATTTTTTGGCTGATCCAATTGCTACTGTGGATGGCTGCCCCCTCATGAATATGTCAGTGCTGGTAGAGGTCTCCTCAAATGGAGAAGAGAACTCCTTCTCTAATCTTCGAATGAAAAATATTCTGATTATCTGATGAGTGAAATTAGTAAATGAAAATACTCTTCCATGGCTGAACCAACAAGAGATTTTCTTGCCCTCCAAGTGCAGCGTTGATATTTCCAGGCCTCTTTTTCCACTACCATATATAGTAGGAAAAATGCCTCCAGTTTCATCACCCAAGTCTTTTCTGCACACTTGAGTGTCCCATAAAATGTAGACAATAGGAATCTATTTCCTCTCATCATTTTTTTACTGCAAGGTCTTCTCTCTTCTCTCAGTTGAATAAACTAAGGGAAATCTCGGGTCTCTTTGAAAGCCCTAGGTTGGCACTTGTATTCTGCCAAATACCCACTCAGTATTTAATGCTCTAAGTGGTCTCAATTCTCTCCACTTCCTCTATGAGAACAAGAAGTGCATGCATCTTCTTCTATTTCTTGAAACCTTCTAGAGGTCTCACTGCAACTCTCTCCTCCTTGAAACCCTCTTGGAGTTTCAATGCATTTCCCTTCTTCTTTCTTCTTAGATCTAAAAATGGATGAGAGTAAGCTCATCCTCTCCATAATTTTTTTCTCCTCTTATTATTATCTTCTGATTGGATCTGAAATCCACAGGCTAAGCCAAGATGGCAGCTTTTATACCACTATGATATCCCAAAATGGGAACAGCTACACTATTGGGAATAATTTTATTTATTACCAATGTGCAGCTTCAGAAAATCATGAGAATGGAAATGTAGATCCGCTCATTAGATGTGTAAGAGCATCATATTAGTAGATGAAAGAACCTCAGCAAAAAGATAATCTATATTCTCCTTCCCGAGTGGGTAAATGCAACAATATAGAGCATAAAATAGCTGTTTTTAGAAAATAACGTTATAAAAGTGAGAAATGGGACTTGGATTCCTTATAATACTTCATGTAAAACTCACATGCATATTTGGAGCTAAAGAAAAAGAGACTATCTACCTCAAACAGATCTCCCCAATTCAATGCGGCTCAAATAAGCCTAAACCCCATAGTCTAGCTCATGCAGAAAGTACTGAAGCAAGGACTGTGTTATTCTAATGAGGTTTTATGCAGAAAATAATGAGAGAATACTTATATTAATCTTATTTTAATCAAAAAATAGAGAAATGGAGGATTATCATCTCTTACACAATGAAAAAAGACACTCGACAAGGGTTTCCGACAAAATTAATGAAGAACAAGAAGCACTGTAGAAAATAACATAGTTACTGCATCTCTGTATTATACATGGTTTAATATGGCATGATATAGATTAATAATACAATAAAATTTCCCTAGGCCCTCTTATGAGAACTCTCGGAGGTAAATTAGCACCTCCTCCTCAAAGACTAGCGGAAAATCAAAGGGTGCAACCCTGCTGCTGCTGCCCCTGCATAAAAGACGAAATTTTCTGAAGGAAACTACATTGTGGATGAATTTGGATGAATGGCCCCAATCCAAATGCTGAAATGAAGCTCAAATCCTTCCCTCTTGATCCCTTAAGCAAGATGATCCAAAGAGAGGATGGAATTCCCGCACGAGAATTCTTTGCACTAAGCAGTGCAGCAACTCCGGCTAAACAACTGAAGCATGCAAATAGTCACAAGAAAAAAACAGATGAATACGTGAATGAATCCCTTTGATGCTATGCCTTCATTTTTATCTTTGGTGAGCCTCCTCACCCTGGACCCCACACAATGTTGAGGTGACTTCCTAGTGAAGATTCCTCATTCAAAACTGCGTTGCCTTAGCTAGCTTCCCTCCTCTTTGTAATAGCACTGTTGACTTGGTCAACTAGAACTAATCCACCTAAAATGCCTCTGTTCACACTAAGGGATACTCAATCCAGTTCTAATATGTGTGTCTAGGCTGATCCTTGTTCACATTGAGCTAGTTTACTTGAGTGATTTCCTCCTCCTCAAGAATGGATGTTGACTTAGTCAAACTTGACTATGTCTCCATCTAATTTTCCCTTGTTCACACTTGGAAGTGTAAAACCAGCTCCTTAGGTGATATCATTCCTTAATAAGGTGGAATTTATTCATATTTTTAATGTCCATGGGCTTCCTTACCCATTTATTACTTTCCTAGGTGAAAGTAGCAAAATCTAATATTCGAAATTGTTGTGTGCAAATTTTGGAATATTATAGAGATGATGGAGTCTTTGGCCACTATCCTCTACCTATCATCATCTATGAGATCCATGGTGGAAGATGCCCCTTGGGAATTACCCTTATGTTTCTCTTGACCTCCCTTTAGCGATCACCTTGGACTCAACATCAGTGGATCCCTTATCTACTTGCTCTTCTCATGATGATGAGTCAGGTAGGTTTGTCACATCATGTGGTTACCCTTCCACCTGTCACCCCATATTTTACTATGATGACGACATCATGGAAGCCTTTTCCACCCCTAACTTCATCTTTACCACCGATAAGAGAAATTCTACCATCTATTTCTATGGTGAATTTTGCAACCTCAGCACAAGATGCCCCCAAGGCCACTCCCACACACCACCTACCCATCGATGTGTGGGTGGTAGAGATCCTACCCAGACCACTCCCTCTAGTAGTGTTTTTTCGATCTCTACCTTGTGTTCGCATTGCCATCATTTTTCATCATCCTATGATTTTTTTTCTTATGGCACCTTTAAGATGGATCCCCCTTCCACACCATATATTGGTTATCCCGATAGTGCAAGTCACTACTCCCTGAATCTATCTTCAGCATTTTGGGCCATTTTTATCCCTTTACATTCACCTATTCTCTCGAACGGAATATGCATTGGTACTGCCACCAATAACCAGGCCTAATATGATGCAATACAAGGTTTATTAGCTGATTCCCTTTCTCATTGCATCCTTCACCTTCATGTTCATTTAGACTCCCTGCTTCTTGTCATGCAATTGAATGGTGTCTATCATGTGCATAATCTTATCCTGTTTAGAAGATATTTACGAGTGAAGCTTTTGATGCGTGAATTTTAAATCATTACATTCAGTCATGTACCTAGAACAAAAAATAACTATGTATATATCATTGCAAACAATATTCTATATTGGCATTTATCTCATGCATTGCATAAAAGACAATAACAAATAAACCATAAAATGATGAATATACATAATATGTGTCGTTCAACATGTTTTAGAGTCCATCAGCTCTGATACATATGACATGCCCGTAGCATGTTACAAAAACACAAAACTGGGGACACCTCATGCCCCTACACCTAATCACAATCTGGAGGATCCCGAGTCAATGTCTCTACTCTTGCAACTCATAGATCGTTCATCCCCTGTCCATCCATCGCATTGCATTGCATGACCCCTCACCACTCCGAGGGTAGAAAAATACATGGCTCTATGTTTTGGTCATCTAAGTCTTGTAGGGCGCACTCTGAAACACTGGTAAAAAGTCTCTCACATCTATGATGGATGTCCTCCAAGAGGGCCACTGCATCCTCATCTTGTAGTGCTCTTGACCCACTAGGTCCTACAGCTCCTGCTACTGCAGACCTTCCCATGTACCTGACCGGTTTCTCTAGTGCTATATGTACATACCAAAAGTGAACAAATCAGTACCATATAAAATCTTCTAAAAATTTAAAAATGCACATAAAATAATATAATCTTGTCACTTACCATTGGGACCTCATACTAGACCATGTGGTAGTGGTAAGTTTGGGTCCCCACGATAACTCATACCACTATAGGGATAGTTGTCTATTTATAGTGGCATTTGATCCTAATGAGCAAAAAACATGGGTCGAAACACCCATCCGACTGCCCCACCTCCCCCTCTGCGTAGTAGCCACTCCCAGCGGCACATCTTGGGCTCTCTTGGGCCCCCATCCTAGATCTGGATGCGAGGTCAAAGTGTCGAGATCTTCTTAAAGAAAAGATAGCACAACACTGTACCATATGCACAATCATGGTTCACTTTCTACTTACATAGCGACAAATTTCGTTTCAATGATGACAATATCATTTGGGCCCACACATTGTAGTTATCACCCAACACACTCTCAACAAGCATCGTGTGACCCCCAGTGATGTGATGGAGTGCCTGGTTGCCCAGGATCCGAAGCAATACTATGGCCACGACACGGGTCTCTAGCCTCTCTAGATCCCCGATCGGTATCTGTGTCCCCTTCACATGGAGACCTGGTTGGTAATGGCACTCTACAAACTCCAGGATGTTTCGCCCTCATGGTAACATTGGTTGTGTATTCTCCACCATCCCAAGTGGTGGGAGACCAGTCAGGAAATATATATCCTCGACAGTCAACTCAATCTGGTGCCCCTGCACTATAAATATCTCATGATCTAGATCCCAATAACTGACAATCCAGGACAACAAGGGCTCCCCAGCTCTCATCAAAGGGTTCTCCACAAACTTCAGGACCCCAAACCTGGCCAATGCACTACAGACACCATGATCCTCTCGAATCTCTGATCGTAATGTGTCCATATATCTCTCTCTCTAGTTGATGCTCAACTCTACCATATTTTCACAAAACTATCATATTTTTTAGTGTATAGAAATGAAAGACAACATTAAACCATAAAAATCCCAGCTCTCTGCCAAGAAAGAGACCTAAATTCCCCCTCCCTGTCAGGTCAGAATTTTTAGGTGATTTCTGGGAGAGGCCACAATTTTCTGCCCAAAACCTGCTACCGAGGTCACAGATATTGCCCCAAAAAGTGCGACCTAGTTGTGAAGAAGAGCAGGGGTCTGTTCCTGAGCTCTAGGTGCCCAAACTAAACTTTCAATCAACTGAAATGAAAGATTAGGGTTAGGCCTCTTACATGTAACTGATGGATCTAAATTCCAGTGGTTAGGCCTTTTATCCTCTCTACATTCCCCACAGCTACACTTGCAAATGAATCAAATTGGAGGGAAAAAGCCTTATTAAAAGAGAAACCCCATATTTTTCTATCACCAGTTGCGACCAAACCGTAGCTCAGTTTGAAAAATCGCTGGCATTGTTGGAAAGCTCTCACCAAACTCTCAAATGGGTATCCTTTAGTTTTCTATGATTTGATACTTCACCCAGACACATGTTTTCCAGGAAGGGTCACTTCACCACTCCTCAAAATCGAATTTATTCACTTGCAATACTTGTACTTGGGGCACCATTTTTCCTTCATACTTTTCCATGCTTGTGTTGATTTTCGCCATGAGTAAACATCTTGTACTCATATTTTCTATGGTCCCCAATGGGTCTATTCTGTATCGTAGCATCATCGAATCACCATTTTTTAGAGCATCCCAGTTGAGTCATCATCACATCCATGGAGTCTATCCCAAGTCCCTTTGTATCCCGCTATAGTCCTCCATCCTTCATTTGCTTTTTCCCTTTCTCGTGTCACACATTTTTGCCTTCATTCATACTGTCCCCTATCCCCTCTGGTATTGTGTCAGTTGCTGCAATGTCATCCATTCCCTTTACACTCTAACAAGTGAATTCATCAACCCCCTACTCAGTACACCCATTCCATCATTATCCTTGGTGTTAGTCTTTCAGTCACTCTATTATTATCTCTCGTGCCTTAGTTGAGGATCCCTGATTTCCTCACCTATGACGGACCTCATTTTGTCGCCTTTAGCTTATTCATTCCAAAAGACAGGTCTAGAGGGCAGTTTACCTTGGTTCCAGCTTCCACTCCTGTTTGGTGCCTCAGATTAGGCAAAGTGACTCTTTATTACCCTTTAACTTGATTTTTTCTCAGCTCCAACTTCTCACGACATGATTGAGATTTGTATACTTGATGGTTCAGTGATGCAATAAATTGTACCGGTGATTTTCAAGCATGTGTGAGATGCTTCAGACCTCATGAGGGGGTGGCCCTTCAGGTAGGCACCAAAAATCCCATATGACCTTTCTATTACAGCCTTGGATGGAACTTCATATATTTTATGGTTCCAGCCTAATCTGCTTGCAACACCTTTTAGTTTTCATGTATCATTCAGATTTTCAGAGCCCTTTCCTGTTTTAAAGGGCCTCTTTGGTTGTACTTATATCTCATGTACTCAGATATTATTGTATAAGTCATGGCTGTTGTCCTAGGCACAATATGTATGTGGGATCCATTATCATGTTTTTATCTGGCCCATGTTTATGCCAGCATGTACTATATAGTTCAGTCCCTTGTTTACTGGATGCATTATTCCTCGTACTTTGTTGTCTCGGCGGGCATAGGTATGCCTCCCCCACCTCATGTAGAATAGGTACTCTCTCATAAAAGAGACTTGTCACACCTGTAAGTATCACCTCCTCACGGTCTTGTCCTCTCATGCTTTACTCTACCTTATATATATCTCTCTCTAACTCCCCCTCCATTGTCTAGTGATTGAGTTCTTACAATGTAATTCGGTCATACGATTTGCTCCTCGCACTCGCACGCTGGGGGGAAATATGTTACACCAATTTTCTGTCATCTAACTTGTTACTATTAGATTGACCAAACTACGCCATGTAGGACCAATTTTGCGCTTGTAAAATTGCATTCGCTATGAAAAATAACTTAGTAATCCATAATTTATTAATTTGTGTATGGTCTAAACAAGAAACCCCATGAGGAAATATTGAATAAATCCCAAATTGTTTGACTTTCCTCAAGGGATAATTAATTAAACAACTGTTGAATTAATATTCCTAGTCATATTTAACCCAAAATAGGAAAATTAATTAGATAAATCACTATTTATATTATTATTTTATAGGAATAATTATTTAAACATTATTTAAATAATATCAGTGTTGTTAAATTTGACTAAATCATTTATAAATAATCAAATAAATCACTATTTATTTAATTATTACTCAACCATATTCTTAAAATAATAAATAAATCATCTATTTATTTATTATTTACAACTAAAGGGATTTGACCAAATTCAAATTCTTTTTCCCTCCAAAAAAAATAACAAAATGTTCCATAGAAGTTGCATCTTGATTTGGTTAATAATATTTTAATTATGCACCAATAACTCAATATTTTGTTATAAATAGAAGGGGTTTTCCATTCATTCACTACCTTTTTAAGCCTAAATATCGCTCTAGATCTATACTTTTGGTCTAACTTTGATCCTGTTAGGGTCCCATGATTTGGGAGATTAGTCAACCAAATGACAGGGTAACATCAGACTAGTCTTTAGAGTCCTAGGACCTAGCCTTCCTGGACTTAGAGAGGGCTCTCTCTATTATGCGAAGGATGTGAACTTGTTCGCTTTGAATGATTGATTTTAGGCTAGTTGTTAAGTGTAGGTTTGTTTGTTTGTTTTGGGTTGGGGTAAGATGATCAAGTAGGATAGGTGGAGTGAGAGGTTATCAAATCAATTGGGCAATGGAGTCTATGAAGTTATTGATATCTTGGTAGCGAATCGGGGTACATCACAGGGAAAATCTAGTGTAGTTAATGGATATTTTAAGTTTATGTGTGAGGTGAAATGGACAATAAGTTTGGGAACCAAGGTAGCGAAAAGGGAAGTTAAGAATCCTTTGTCAAATACCTATGAATAGGGAGGTATTTAATATTGATAAGCAAAAGATACTAATCATGAGATAGGGTGCACCATTTTACTCAGTGACAGTACTTTTAAACAAATAAACATTGAAGATAAGCAATCCAGTGGAACACGAAAGAAAGACAACTTATCTAATTTCAATGATTCAACTTTCAAGATTTGAAAACATATAAGAAACAAATAGCATAAATAAATGAAGAGGGAACACCTAAACATGATTTATTAAAATATAAAGAACTTCGAGGCAAACTGATTAGCATATTCAAAGGGAAAGGTCGAAACAAGACCTCTTTGACTTAACCTAACAATCAATACATCAAAGAGAGATTTCAAGATAGATTTTAGATAGCATTAAAATAGTAGGGATTACCATGAATAATGTTTATAAACTAGCATATTAATACAATAATGAAATAGACAAGATTAGGTGGGCCTTAGGAGCAATGAAGAATTCTTTAAGCTAACCCAGCAAAAGAAAACATGAAAACAATAGCTAACAGGAGGACTGAGGTGCCTCAAACAACATTTCTTATACTATACTCTTCTGAACTATTTCAAAATAGAAATATGGACATATGGGGAACAAGAAAAAACATGAGCATATGAGAGATACATCACCATTAACTAAACTTAGGGATCCTGTAAGCAAGCCTTCATCACCATCAATCAAGGCAATCCATCCACAAGTTCCACAACACTAAATTGTTCTTCAACTTTAAAAAACCATATATTGTTGTTAAACACATCAAGTTCCCAACTGTTTACAATGAGTCCTCATGCTATATATAATAATCAAGGAGGAGGAAAAAAAAAGAGAGTATCTAGAAGCCTATTGGCCAGCAAGAAATATCCTAAGTTGTCCTTGAGGCCTTGCAAGGCCCAAGGCACAAAAATATCTAACAAATATCTTGTCCGGCCAAAAATAGCAATTATATTAAATTTTAGGCCCTAAAAAGCATATGAAAACTTTCCAAACGTACATTCTGCCCAGTCATCTACATGAGCGCACGTTGTGTCAAAAATTGAAAAAATGCCAGGAGCCCAGCACAAAAGTAGGCCTTTTTACAACAGTGTTTAGGAGGCCTTCCTGAAATTGGAAAAGGCTTCGATATGGCTCGTTCGAAAGCCCTTGAAGTCTAATTTCTAGTTCTATTTTTTTCTCTTCAGTATGACCTTTGCAATTTTTCCAAAAAGTGAAAATTCCAAGACTACCGGGAGCACCGCACATGCTCTGAAAAGTGGGCATAATGGTGGAAAAATGAGTGTTTTTGACCCTTTTGGGGGATCAAAAAAACTTAAAATGAGCTGAAAATTGGTGATAATACTCCTCTAATGATGGGGAATCCAAAAATATAAACCTCACCTCCTGAGGATGCCCTAGGAAAAAGTGCAACACAGGGTGTGCTGTGCTCCTAGCCTCAAAATTTGCAAAAAACAAAAACTTGTTCAATTTATCCCAAATTTGGTAGGTAGGTGCCTCATGGGTCCTTGAAGACCTATAGAGAAGATTGGGAGAAAATAATAAGCCTAGCTTGG
Source organism: Pinus albicaulis (assembly GCA_034641835.2). Lineage (NCBI taxonomy): Eukaryota > Viridiplantae > Streptophyta > Pinopsida > Pinales > Pinaceae > Pinus > Pinus albicaulis. Next base: position 192,989,018 of record CM076578.1, on the reverse strand, counting down.
TATTTTTCATCTTTTGGTGGCGAGCCCTCATTTTGGGCAGTTTTGAGTTTTTCCCTTGCTGTGATGCTCATTTTATTCTTCACTAGGTGAGCTATCTCGGCTGATTCCCTCTTGACTCTTTGGTTCATTACCTTCATTATTGGGCTCATAATCTTCATTATTTTTCCCATTGAAATCACTTTCAAACTATGTTTCTTGGATCCTCTTGCCATCTTTTACACTGTCATCTTTGACCACTTTACTGCTGACATATGCCTCACCTCTAATGTCCTTTGTATTTTCGGTGTCACCTTCTTCATTGTTTACTTCTTTTCCTTTACTGTCACTTGTTTGTTGACTGTCACTAGGCTCATTGTTTTGGTATTTTCATAGCTCACTGTTTTCTTCTTGATAAGATGCCTCTGTCCCTGTGTCCTTGGAGCCATCCTCTTCATCATTAGACCCACTATTTTGGCCTTTTTTTCTCATCATTAGGCTGACTAATTTCTTCATTTTTTTCTTCATCAATACTTTCTTCTTTGTCACAGCCTTTATCACTTTCTTCTTCCTCTTTTGCTTTACTGCCTTCTTCATTTTAATCATCCTCTCCCTCACTGCTTTCTTCATTTTCATCATCCTCTCCCTCACTGCTTTCTTCATTTTCATCATCCTCTACCTCACTGCTTTCTTCATTTTTTTATTTCTTAGGGGAGGGTGAATGAGGAAGGTGTATTTGAGGAAATGATTCATGTGAAGAGGATGAACCAAGGTTAGTGGAGGGTGATGGAGGTGTGTGAGGAGGATTTTGAGATGATGATGGCATACTTTGCAGAGGGATGGGTGTTGGAGTTGTGAAATCATCATGGGCGATGAAAACCTCCCATGGGATGCCTTGTTGTTCTAGTTGGTGTGAGACAATCACTTTGATGAGGGAATGATGAAAAAGGCTTGAAATTTGCTGGGATGGAGGCCTCTTTTCCATGATGGAAGACATTTTCTCAATAATTTTACAAAGGTAGTAGGGCATATGTAGTAGCTTGTTTTTGGTGAAGTGCATGAGGAGTCTTTTGTGGTAGGAATAGACTCTAGAGAACCTACCATCACAATTGAAGTATTTCATAATGATCTTCATTAGGAGAGCATATCTATCCAATAGATGAGAGAAGGGAAACATGGTTTTGAAATCAGCTTGAAAACTTGGTTTCAAGAATGGGTGATATTGGCTTAGGTCCAGATGCATTTTTTTGAACCACCTTTCTCCTATGCAAGGTATTCCAGTGGCATTAGAGATGGCATTGGTGGTCAGCTCAAACTTCTACCCAGCTAGGTATAGTTGGTGGTTATGAAGGTTTAGGACAAAGAGCTTGGTCAATTTAGGGTGACTTTGGATCTTTTTCACTCTCTCACAAAATCCATAGCATCCTAATTCTTGAAAACATTAAAATATAGTAAGGGAGGCTATCAGCTCTTCAGTGTTTATAGATTCAAACCTATTTGGCTTCCCACCCTTCCTCTACTTCCCTTTAGGTCTTTGGTTTGTCTCACCACTGTCAACATTCTCTTCTTTAGACATTTTGTTTTTTACCCCTTCCTCAAGATCCTTAAAAATAATTGACATTGCTTGTGGAATGATGTGAAAAGGGGTATAGGAGATGGTGAGGTTCCAATGATGTTAATGGTTCAACAATGTGGAGAACAAATATTCCTTTTTAGGGTTTCTCTTCCGTTTCTAAGCTCAACCTCGAATTTTCTTTATAACGATACCCTTTAAAAAACATGGATATCAGGTAAAAGCTCAAATACCTCTTGAATTATCGCTTTAGTTGAAGAAATTCGTTCAACACACCTTGTGGGTAGGTTGGGAACCTCTTGAACGAAAATTTGTGTGGCTCCTGAATGCTGGGCAGCCCTTGCATGAGACTTCATGCAACTCCTGAATGATGGGTAGATCATGCACGAGACTGCATGCAACTCCTGAACGTTGGGCAGCCCTTGCACGAGACTGCGTGCACCCCGTGCAGGAGACTGCGTGCAGCTCCTGAACGTTGGGCGTGCCACCCCTTTGAATGCACAGTCATGTAGCTTGGGCGAAGGTTGCACAATAAACCCTTTGATAGGCACATAGCAAAGGGCTTGGGTCACCTTTTAATAGTGTCACATAGGCTTGGAACACTATCGCGCATCTCGGGTAGACGCTGCACAATATACCCTTTTATAGGTGGGTAGTGAAGGGATCAGTCACCTTGTGAATGTGTTTGTGCAGCCTTGAACGGAACTTCGCGCAACTTTTGGGGGGCCCTGAATGGGCTGTCATTCCACCCCTCTGAATTCACAATAGTGCAGCTTAGGCAGATGATGCATGATATACCCTTTTACAGGTGCGCAGTGAAGGGGTCGGGTCACCTTTTTACAGTGTCGTGTAGGCTCAAAACATTGTTGTGTAGCTCAGGTGGAGGCTGAACCTAGAGTTTTCTATAGGTGCACAATGCCTCTACATAGGAATGCATCACCGAATAGACAAAAGCACAGGGATAAAGTATAGGAGCATAGTGCAGCTATCTAGGAGCACAACGCGATAATTTATTTGCATGAGAACTCTACTAGAAACCATGTTTTCAACACTTGGAGCCCTCCTTTCCCTCAATTTTGCATAGGAAAATAATTTGAATGATAATTTTGTCCCTTGTATCCTTTTGAAAATATTTGAAGATAAAACCCACTCTAATAAGGTTATTTTTTACCTTTTCCTTTTGCTAATACTCTCTTTTCCCTTTGCAGGTGGTGTATTTAAGGAGCAGTGCCTTTTTGATCCTTTATTCCTTTTAGAGTTGGCACCCTTTAAACCCTCAGCAACTCGTGATTTTGCTTGGTTTTCTCCATTTTCACATGTTGAACCTATGCATATTTCTTTGTATACTTGATGGATATTGAATTTATTCATGAGTTCTGTGTACTTCATACTGATACCCTTTTCAAACTTTTATAAGGCTGCTACCCAAGCCCTTCTAAAAAACCCTTTGTCTCTGTGATGGAACTGTATGACCCTTTTTTGTAGTGAAAGAAATCTGTGGTTTTACTTCATGGTGTTGATACATCCCTTTTGTGATTTTTAGCATATATCTCTCACTAGGCAGTCACCTGCTGTGCTACAAAGGTGTAACTCCACTGATACTCTTTGTAATTTTGGCTTTTGCTATAGTGAAATGATGTTGTCCTATTAAACCTTAGGAATTATTCCCTGACATCATCTTCTAATCTCTGCCTATAGTCAACCAAGGATACTTTTCATCATGACTTTTGTTTATTGAACCTTTGGTTGGTGCACAGTTGTGTTTATGTGCTACTACCTTTAAGACCTCATGCATGGGCTTTTTGATGGGCATAACCTTACAAGAATTTGTTATGAGACCATGATCCTCCTTGTGGACTAGTTTTGTTGTATTAATTTACTTGTTGTGGATTTCCTTATGTGTTTTAGGCCTCTTACTTTGGATCTGTTATGTGGTTGACCATTTATAAAGCATTCCTGCAAAAATGCTTGACCATGGGCAAAGTGTCTTTATGCAGATTTAATGCTTGATCAATGAGATACCTTTGTAGGATTTTGATCTTTTTTTTTGGATAGTGATAAGTTTCACCCTTGTGTTCTCTTGACTTTATCTTTGAATATTTGTAGAATCAGTGAATTTAGAACCATGACATTGCATAGCGTAGGAGATTTTATATGACTTATTTGGAATGTCCTTTGGAATAGGTCTTTGACTGAAAAGGTTGAATCAGGGTTTGGAGGTGGAAAGAGGGTTTTAGCACACTTTTGCACCACCATCCCAGACAACTAAATAAATTTTATTTATCTAAAGATCTTAGAAAGGGAGTTTTGAAATCACCATTACTTGAGGCACTTGATGAGTACAGGAAATTTTTTGGGTTACTTGGCAAACCGAGGTATGAAAATAGAGGGTTTAGGCAAACAGAGATAGAGTTTTATAGGTAGAGGTGGCAAGCATAGTGAGAATGAGGGACATCAGTCTATTATTTGGTTTTCTTGGTGTGATAGGATGGCCATGCCTCGATAGAGTAGCAGGATAGTGAAAAATGTATCCTAAGGATAATGAAGGCAGTGAAATTTCTAGAACTCGCAAGAATTTTATGATTTTTGTTTGTAGAAATCTTGGAGAAGCATTTAGTCATCTAAATAGTTAAAAATTACTAATGAATAACAATGCCTCCACTTGGGGAGGAAAAATCCTTTTTAGGAGGTGTCCATAGTTTTATATCTCTTGGTTTATGAAGACCAGTGCTTCATCCATTGGGCAAAATTTATTATTTTCTTTTGCTACTGCTTTCCCAAAGTAGTGATTTTGATAATCTAAAAGCATGATTAGTTCAACTTCACTTCTACTTACCCAACCTATTTCCATAACATTTTCTCATCCTTGGGTGCACTTGAACTGGCAAACCCCTTGACATCTTTTCTTTTTGAAAGCAAAGAAATAAACTACCTACTCCTACACTTTTTTCTTCCAAGAGTTCAGATTATGCTAGTGAACTCTTCTTATTCTCTACCTAGTCTATTTGACTGTCAAGGTTAAGCAGTATGATAGACTTTATTCTCTAAGCTATTTGACAAGAAATTTAAAGCATGAATTGAACCAGGATTAGACAATCTGATTCATCATGATTTGTGGCATCAAGAAAAACTTCACGCAAACTTTATTTTCATAAGCAACCAAAACTAGAAGGTGTGAGGGCTATGTTTCATCTTTTGCTAAGCATGCCTATCCTTCTCTTTGGTTTAGATTTAAGCATGTGGAACCAGTATCTTTCTTTCTTAATCTATTTTCTTCGACAAGTCAATCTTCAATGATTCAACTATAATTATTTTCACTAACTTATCAACAATAAATTTAAAACATGTTCAACCATGATTAGGCTAGATAACTGAACAAGACATTCTTTTTGCACCAGTAGTGGCATTTAGGCTTGCACACTTTCAGTACTGCTATTTTTTGGGTGTGGGGTTGTACCTTTTTTTTTGAATCTACCCTCTTTTCCATTATTTTCTATGTTTTTTTGTTTTTCTCTTCATGGCATTTTCTTCAAACAATGGTATGTACAATGGATGAAAAACAAAATCTAAGGATCTTGACAGAAGTAGTATTTTAGCATCCTGTCTTCCAAAGGATCTCCTAACATTTTCTGTCTATTCAAATCTTGTAAACAAAAGACATAGCTACCTCCATTTGACAACATGGTATAAGGATTATTCCAAGAGTTTTCAAAAATCCATGTTCTCCTTGGTGCTTCTTCTTTGGCCCTTGCTTCTCAAATTTTTCTGTGTCAAATACCTTCCCTAAATAGTCAAGGTATTATTTATCATCTTTGAAACAAATGATGAGGTCATCCATGTATACCATAGTGAAAAAATTAAAAACTAAAGGCATAGTTCTTCAGAAGGTGTCTCCAGCACTCTCAAGCCTAGGAAGTATTTGTTTAAACATGAGATTTTCCCAAGGAAACTTGAAAAAATATTTGAGCTAATTGATCTGAAGTGGTATCATTTGATGGTAACTTGAAAAACTAACATACAATGAGATTTGATTAGAAACCCCTACCCTTTGTAAAGTATGATCTTCCTTGGTAAAAGGGTATTTTTTCTTTGGGAAGGGTTTATTTAGGTGTCTAAAGTCTATACATAGCCTATATCCCTTTGCCTTATTTCTAAGTTACCTCAACTGCTCAAGGTTTTGATGATTCCTCTTAAGAGGAGGGCTCTTTAGAACAATGTCATTGTTAGAAGTTTTTAGATTAGCTTGACTACATACATGAGCATTCTGAAATTTTTTGAATAGTATTGTATTTCTTTGTTTTGTGTGTAGTGATAAAATTCTAGACAGCTTAATCATTGCAATTCACTTAAGGTTACCCATGCTATCTTTCTCTATATCAGCTTTAGTAAATACTTCTTTGGGATCTATAAAAATATTTGTGGAAATTGACAATTTTTTTGAAAAGGAAAAATTCTTGGATGATGAAGTATCTAGGTAAGGTAAAAACATAAGACTATCTTGCTCCAGATTCCCAAATATTTTTTTTTTGTGAGGGTATTTCATTTCTTTTGGATTAGCAAAAGGAAGAAGTGGTGTTTTTGTGGTTTTTCCTTCTTTTGAGAAAACTGATTCATATTCTAAACTGATTTTTGTTTCTGATATTTCGTTTTTAATTTGCAGAGAATCAAGTTTAGTTGTATCATCATATAGTGCTTCAGGATTGTGATAGTTTTTACTATCAAACTCATCATAGAGGGAATGATTTGGCTATTGTAGTGTGCCTAAATATTCACGATCCTCATTCACTAGTTCATCAAGGTCATCTTCATTATACAAGATGAATGAGTCCAAGTCTAAATGAATGGAATATATAGGGGTGTTATTGAGTCTATCTAGGCTACTTACCATATACTTCATGTGAGATTCCCAGTAGAGTCGCCTTCTTTGGTTAAAAATTGGGATGGTAGCATAAGACATGTCAAGTTGGAGGTTCCCCAGAAGCTTGGATCCCCAACATCAGGACCAAAGCATGCCATATTTGGGGGGAATGTCAGCCACTAATATGTCCATGACCAGACTCTTAGCAGGGGTTTGTGTCAGATCGACACATAAATCCTTGATTAGGCCCAAGCACTTAACCCTGCTTGAATCGAAGGAATACAGATCTTTATAGGGCCTAGTTATTTCTAGGCCTAATATTTCCATCACTACCTTTGGAATGAGGTTGCGAGAGGCGCAAAAGTCTAGCATGGCATTGTGCGAGATTTTTTCGTGTATGTTTAAGCTAATATAGAGTGGGGGAATGACTCCTTCTTTGTATTTTCCATCTACTTTGGGTCCAAACAATAGCTCTGGTTTATCATCTGTCAAATTCACACTAGTGGTATTATTTCCTATGTTTAGAACTTTCAGAACTTGGGATCTATACATATCCTGAGCTGCCAGTTTAGTGAGAGGGATGGTTATTTTTATTTTAGCAATTTTTCCTTCAAAACTGAAAGGTAGTTGGGCTTTGGACATATTTACATCAGTTTTATCAGCCATAAATGTTTCCACATTTTTAATTTGTTGATTCTGATTTGGGTTTTTGGTCAACAAAGTTTTCTCAGGGCCACTAATAGAGGTACTAGGGCAGCTTGTGTCAACACTTGGCTGGCTACTTTTGTCTTTGTTAGGATCAGTTTTCTTAGCCATGGTATTATTATTATCTGTTGTTATTTTAAAAATGTTTTCGGGAGTTTTCTTAACAGTAGTGTCTGAGTTGTTTTTCTTGGAGTTGTCTTGGTTTTTCTTACTCATAAGATCATATTGCCTATGGAATTACATTATGGCATTTTATAATCCCAATTCATGGTATTTGGAATCTTCATAGTTTGTTTCATCTTGGTTTCAGGAGAAAAAACCTTGTTCTTCTTCTGTGAGAAAAAAATCACCCTCGCTATCACAGCCTATCAAGTTTAGATGATTTTCATCTGGTTGTTCAATATCTCTTTCCCCCTCATCAACATAGTTATCTTGGAAGGGTGGCCTGATTTGTTGATAATTTTCCCTTGGTCTAGTTTGGGGTGGGTCTCTTCTAAAGTTCTGATTCCGGTTTCTATTTTGGGGATTTGGTTGGTTGTCCCTAGAGGGTTCTCTTTCGTTTATTCTTATTCTCTCCATCATTATTTCCATGGTACTAAGAAGGTTGTCAATCTTCAAATTATATGAGGAGGTGGAGGGCATTGTGTCATCTTTGAAGGTTACCCTCTTTTCTGATCTTAGCCTAGTTATTTTTTTAATTAAGTTGGCCTCTACACTTATAGATCCCTTTTGGATGTCTTCTAAATTTAGGGGCTCTCTTTCTCTTAGATGATAGGCCATGTCGGCCTCAAAACCTTCTGAGAATTTAGCTAAGGCTAGGCCTAATGGGGGTTTCATGTTTGGCGGTAGTGTGTTGTAAACACTATTGAACCTACTGCAATAGTCTTGGACACTTTCCCCTGTGTTTATTTTAATATTTCTATATTCCGAGAGGATCTGTAGAGGTTTTTTCTTGATTTAACATTTGTTTATGAAAGTTTGGTAAAGGTAAGGAATATCATGTATGCTGTTGGGAGTTAGGTTTTTGAGCCATTTCTTACCTTTTCCTCCTAGGCTTTGGGAAAACATCTTCATCTTCATGGTTTCCTCTTCTAATTCCATGTAGTCAAAAGCATCATTCATTCTATCTACATGTTGTTGGGAAGTGGTGGATTCATCCCCGGTGAAATGTGGGATTCTGAATTGGTAATCATTTGGCAAAGGTATCAATGGTTGTGGTAACATAAGGGGTGCATAACATGCTTCCATGATAGGAGATAATGGTGGATTTACAAGCGGAGGATTTGTGATATGAGATGGAGTGGTTTGCACAGTGGAGGTGTGAATGGGTGTGGAGGAAGTACTTAGACTATTAAATTGATTCTCAGTAGACTTGGGGTGAAAAGAGCCAAAGTGGTGGATAAGTTGGAAATCAGGTGGTGTGGAAGGAGAAACTTCTCTGCTAGGACTCTGCTGCAAGTCTATGGGCTCAAGATCAGTATGGTTGATTCTACTTTCTGACTTGGTTCTAAAAAGGTTTTTGGTATGGCGCAAGTCAAACTGGGGATCTTGCAAGGCTATAAGATGTTTAGGTACATAGCTAGATTTATGAATGGTCCTATTAATAGCTAAGTTTCTAGTTTCAGAAGTTTTCCACAAGATCTTTTCTGGGTCATCAACTATAGTAGGAGGGTTAGGGTCCAGATGAGATCTGGTATTGATTCTTCACGAAGCCAGATTTCAAACTCAAACTTTAGAGAGGCTGAAAGTTTTTAAACTTTTTCAAAAAAAATTCCTCTTTTATGTTTGCTAAACTCACACAGTTTGTGACTAGGATTCTAGACTTCCCAGGCTTGTTTCGGCACAATATTTTAGGAGCTTAAGGACATTAGTAAAGTTAGAAGGCCTAATAGAGGCTAGTGGAGTCACTAGGTGGATATTTTTAGTTGTTTTAAAGGTAAGTGTCTATGGTCCATCACCGATACTGACAAAAAACCAATATAGAAATGTTTTGGGGTTTTATGAGTTTGTATATGCAGCCCTTAAGGTATGTAAGAGTGTCCTATATCCGAGGCATCATTTTTCTAGGATGGTGAAAAAGCTAGATTCTACTCTTATGCCATCAGTTAAGTTTTCTTTGATTTGACGAAGGTTTCTGAAGTCCTAAGGGATACTTAGTTTGTCACTGATATCAGACGTTGCACAATAATCACCATTATGTTAGTGATAGTGATTAGGTATCTATAAATCATAGGATACTATTTTATGAAGGGATTATGGAGTCCTAAGGGGTATTTATATTGTTATGAACTTAGAAGGTCCCACCATGATCGCCATTATGTTGGGGTCCTGTGATTTGGCAGATTGGTAAACCAACTGATAGGGTAACATTAGACCAGTCTTTGGAGTCCTAGAACCTAGCCTTCCTGGGCTCAGAGAGGGATCTCTCTATTATGTGAAGGATGTGAACTTGCTCACTTTGGATGATTTATTTTAGGCTATTTTTTAAGTGTAGGTTTGTTTGTTTATTTTTGGTTGGGGTAAGATGATCAAATAGGATAGGTGGAGTGAGAGGTTATCAAATCAATTGGGAAATGGAGTCTATGAAGTTATTGATATCTTGGTAGAAAATCAGGATACATCACAGGGAAAATCTAGTGTATTTAATGGATCTTTTAAGTTTACGTGTGAGGTGAAATGAACAATAAGTTTGGGAACTAAGGTAGGGCAAAGGGCAGTTAAGAATCCTTTGTCAAATACCTATGAACAGGGAGGCATTTAATATTGATAAGAAAAATATACTAATCATGAGATAGGGCGCACCATTTTACTCAGTGGCAATAATTTTAAACAAATAAACATTGAAGATAAACAATCGAGTGGAACATGGAAGCAAGACAACTTATCTAACTTCAATGATTCAACTTTCACGGTTTGAAAACATATAAGAAAAAAATATAATCAATAAATGAAGAGGGAATGCATAAAAATCATTTATTAAACTATAAATAACTTTGAGGAAAGCTGATAAGCATGTTCAAAGGGCAAGATCGAAACAAGGCCTCTTTGACTTAACCTAACAATCAATACATCAAAGAGAGATTTCAAGACAGAGTTTAGATATCATTAAACGAGCAGGGCTTACCATGAATCATGTTTATAAACTAGCATATTAATCCAATAATGAAATAGAAAAGCTTAGGTGGGCCTAAGGAGCAATGAAGAAATCTTTAAGCTAACCCAACAGAAGAAAACATGAAAACAATAGCTAATAGGAGGACTGAGGTGCCTCAAACAACATTTATCATCTTATACTCTTCTGATCTATTGAAAAATAGAAATATGGACATATGGAAAACAAGAAAAAAACATGAAAATATGAGAGATACATCACCATTAACTAAACTCAGGGATCCTATAAGCAAGCCTTCATCACCATCAATCAAGGAAATCCATCCACAAGCTCCACAACACTAGATTGTTCTTCAACTTTCAAAAACTATATATTTCTCTTAAACACATCAAGTTCCCAAATGTTTACAATGAATCCTCATGCCATATATAATAAGCAAGGAGGAGGAAAACAAAGAGAGTATCTAAAATCCTATTGGCCAACAAGGAATATCATAAGTTGTCCTTGAGGCCCTACAAGGCCCAAGGCACAAAAATATCTAAAAAGTATCTTTTCCGGCCAAAAATAGCAATTATAATGACTTTTAGGCCCTGAAAATCATATGAAAACTTTCCAAATGCACATTTTTCCGAGTCATCTACAGGAGCCTAGCACACTGTGTCAAAAATTGAAATTATGCCAGGAGCGCAACACAAAAATAGGCCTTTTTGCAGCAGTGTTTTGGAGGCTTTCTCGATGTCTGAAAAGGATCCGAGATGGCTCGTTGGAAATCCATTGAAGTCTACTTTAAAAATATACCTTTCGCTCTTCAATATTAACTTTGAAAATTTTCTAAAAAGTGAAAATGCCAAGACTCCTAGGAATGCAGCACATGCTCTGAAAAGTTGGCAAAATGGTGAAAAAATGAGTGTTTTTTAGCCTTTTTTGGGATCAAAACAACTTCAAATGAGCTGAAAATTGGTGATAATAGTCCTCTAATGATGGGAAATCCAAAAATATAAAACTCACCTCCTGAGGATGCCCTGGGAAAAAGCGCAGCACAGGGTGTGCTACACTCCTAGCCTCAAAATTTGCAAAAAACAAAAACTTGTTCAATTTCTCCCAAATTTGGTAGGTAGGTGCCTCATGGGTCCTTGGAGACCTGTGTAGAAGATTGGGACAAAATAATAATCCTAGCTTGGTCTTTTTCATCTTTTGGTGCTGAGCCCTCATTTTGGGCAGTTTTGAGTTCTTTCCTTGCTATGATGGTCATTTTCTTCTTCACTAGGTGAGCTATCTCGGCTGATTCCTTCTTCACTGTTTGGTTCATTACCCTCATTATTGGGCTCATGATATTCATTTTTTTTCCCTCTGAAATCACTTTCAAAGTCTGTTTCTTGGCTGATCTTGCCATCTTTTCCACTTTCATCTTTGTCCTCTTTACTACTGACATATGCCTCACCTCTAATGTCCTTTGTATTTTCAGTGTCACCTTCTTCATTGTTTACTTCTTTTCCTTGACTGTCATTTGTTTGTCGAATGTCACTAAGCTCATTGTTTTCCTCTTGATAAGTTGCCTTTTTCCTTGTGTCCTTGGAATCATCTCTTCAATATTAGACCCACTTTTTTTGGCCTTTTTGCACATCATTGGGCTGATTGCTTTCTTCATTTTCTTCTTCATCAATACTTTATTCTTTGTCACTTCCTTTATCAATTTCTTCTTCCTCTTTTCCTTTACTGCTTTCTTCATTTTCATCATCCTCTCCCTCACTGCGTTCTTCATTTTTGTCATCCTCTCCCTAACTGCTTTCTTCATTTTTTATTTCTTAGGGGAAGGTGAATGAGGAAGGTCTATTTGAGAAAATGATTCATGTGAAGAGGATGAACCAAGGTTAGTGGAGGGTGATGGAGGTCTGTGAGGAGGAATTTTAGATGATGATGGTAGACTTTACAAAGGGATGGGCTGTGGAGTTGTGAAATCATCATGGACGATGAAAAATTTCCATGGGATGCCTTGTTGTTCTAGTTGGTGTGAGACAATCACTTTGAAGAGGGAATGATGAAAAAGGCTTGAAATTTGTTGGGATGGAGGCCTCTTTTGCATGATGGAAAACATTTTCTCAATACTTTTAAAAAGGAAGTAGGGCATATGTAGCAGCTTGGTTTTGGTGAAGTGCATGAGGAGTCTTATGTGGTAGGAATAGACTCTGGAGAACCTACCCTCACAGGTGAAGTACTTCATAATGATATTCATTAGGAGATCACATATATCCAATATATGAGAGAAGGGAAACATGGTTTTGCAATCAGCTTGAAAAATTGGTTTCAAGAATGGGTGATAGTGGCTTAGGTCTAGATGCATTTGTTTGAACCACCTTTCTCCTATGCAAGGTATTCCAGTGGCCTTAGAGATGGCATTGGTGATTAGCTCAAGCTTCACCCTAGCTAGGCATACTTGGTGGTTATGAAGGTTTAGGGCAAAGAACTTGGTCAATTGAGGGTGACTCTGGATCTTTTGCACTCTCTCACAAAATCCATAGCATCCTAATTCTTGAAAAAATGAAAATATAGTAGGGGAGGCTATCAACTCTTCAGTTCTTATAGGTTCAAACCTATTTGGCTTCCCACCCTTCCTCTACTGACCTTTACATCTTTGGTTTGTCTCACCACCATCAAACTTCTCTTCTTCAGACATTTTGTTTTTTACCCCTTCCTCAAGATCCTTAAAAAGAATTGACACTGCTTGTGGAATGATGTGAAAAGGGGTAGAGGAGATGGTGAGGTTGCAGTGATGTTAATGGTTCAACAATGTGGAGAACAAATATTCCTTTTTAGGGTTTTTCTTCCTTTTCTAAGCTCAAACTCTAATTTTCTTTATAATGATACCATTAGAAAACAAGGATATGAGGGAAAAGCTTAAATACCTCCCAAATTATCTCTTTAGCTGAAGAAATTGGTTCAACACACCTTGTGGGTAGGTCATGCACCTCCTGAACGAAATTTTTTTGCATCTCTTGAACACTGGGCAACCCCTGCACGAGACTGCATGCATCTCCTGAACGTTGGGCAGCTCCTACACAAGATTGCATGCAGCTCCTAAACGCTAGCCAGCCCTTCCATGAGACTACGTGCACCTTGTTGAGCCCTATAATTTCCTTCTCTTTTATAAACCATCACTTCATTTCATTACTCTTTGATCACTTCATAAGCATAAAATCAATGAAGAATTATTATAATTTCTTAAAGGTTACATACAAATGATTAACATGTTGTATTTTCGTGGTTTCCGCTGTTTTAATAATTTTGAGCAGTTTAGTTACAAAATACAGGCATTCTGTAGCTGTTCAGGAATTCCACAACTATTTTTGGGTTTAAGTATGATGCAGGTGTCAATTGAAGAAAATGATTACATGGGTAGATCTAGAATCTTTCCTACATGATTTCTTCCTATCCACGAGGATTGAATCAACAGTTGGAGGATCCTAATCCAATAGTCAAAGAGAATTTTTTCTATAGGAATTAGGACTCCTGATTTTCTCCGCAACAAATCATGAGACCTAAGAGTCCCAATTCAATTATAATTTAAATATTACACCTGTAGCTATTTCTATTCAAATTCAGTTATGTAATTTGCATATAAATTAAGTTCTGTAGAACTGAGAAAGGAGATTGTTAATAGCATAATTCAGAATTATAGTGATACTTTGTTTTATCAAACTTTGTTTCAATAAAGGGAGATCAATTTTTTATGTTGTTTTGATTACATCTTCAAGGAGCTAAGGGATTGCACCGAATTGGTAGTAGAGGGACCCTACTATCTAAGGATGTTTTTTGTTTTCTAGCTAAGTTTATTTCAATTTATGTTTAGAATTTCTCTTTACTTTTTGCTCAAATTACTGCTTTCATAATTTGCAATTACTCTATCCAACTGTGTAAAGTATGTTGATGAATGGATAAAGTGATTTATAGGTGCAGTAATTGTTTAGGTTTCATTTATGTCATTGCTTTCATAATTTGCAATTGCTAGATTTAGCTGAGTAAAATCTATTGGATAATAGATAAGTGACTTATAAGAACAGTGATTGCTTAGAATTAATTTCTTGATTTTCATAGTTAACAGTTATTGTGCTCAACCAAGTAAATACCATTTAAATCTTAAATTAAAATGGTTAGTGTCTTATAGATATAGTAATTTTCTAGCATTTTATTTCCTGTCATTTGCTTATTGAAATTAAGGGAATAATGGATTTGTCTGAGAGCCATGCTAAGAAGTGAAGACTTCGGGTGTGATAAGTTGGTTATTCACTTAATCAGTTTTTAGATAGAATATCCTCAATCCATTGCAATTAATCTTTTTAAAAAGACATTCTGATTGAACTTGAACTTGAATATAATGTGTAAGAATGACTAAATGATTAGATTCAGATGCAATGTTTTGAGTTATCAAATGCTTTCCTTGTTTTCATTTCTTGAAATCTCAATTGAGTTGTAGGATCCATGGATTAGGTTTACTTGTTAAAACACTTGTTTCATCTCTTCTTTATTAGAAATTAGACTTCAAAATTTGTCCATAAAACTCTGTTTTCTTTCATAGGGAATTAACTAGTTTTACAACATTTCCTTTTCTTCCTTTTAAATAGATTTATTCTCATATTTCTTATTTAAAGGTAGAACATTAAGGATCAAAACATAAAACCCAAAAAAAAAATAAAACATCAAAACAACGAAGTAAGAAAAGGGACACCTAGGCACATATAGTGCACCACACTTCATCAAAGTTACAAATACTGGTTGATAATTAATGTTAACAATTTAGGACACTAAATTGACTAAACACACCTCCTGCACGAGATTGCATTCAACTCCTAAACGCTGGGTGTGCCACCCCTTTGAATGCAAATTCGTGCAGCTCGGGCAGAGGTTACAGAATATAACCTTTTACAAGTGTGCAATGAAGGGTCACCTTTGAACGGTATCGTGAAGGCTCGAAACGCTGTCGTGCAGCTCGGGCGGAGGCTACACGATATACCCTTTTACAGGCGCACAGTGAAGGGGTCAGTCGCCTTCTAAATGTGTTTGTGCAACCTTGAACATAACTTCATGCAACCTTTGGGCGGCCCTAAATGGGTTGTAGTGCCACCCCTCTGAATTCACAATTGTGCAGCTCGGGTGGAGGATGCACGATATACCCTTTTACAGGTGCACAACGAAGGGGTCGGGTCACCTTTGAATAGTGTTGTGTAGGCTCAAAACGCTGTCATGCAGCTTGGGTGGAGGCTACACGTGGAGTTTTCTATAAGCGCGCATCACCTCTGAACAGGAACGCAGCGCCGAATAGACAAAATCATAGGGAGATGGTATAGGAGCGTAGTGCGATAATTTCTTCGCCCGAGAACTCTGCGAGAAAACCTGTTTTCAACACTTGGAGCCCTATTTTCCCTCACTTTTTCATAGGAAAATGATTTGAATGACAATTTTTTCCCTTATACCCTTTTGAAAATATTTGAAGATAAATTCCACTCTACTAAGGTTATTTTTGACCTTTTCCTTTTGCTAATACTCTCTTTTCCCTTTGCAGATGGTGTTTATAAGGAGCACTGCCTTTTTTATCCTTTATTCCTTTTGGAGTTAGCACCCTTTAAACCCTCAACAGCTGGTGATTTTTCTTGGTTTTCTCCATTTTCACATGTTGAACCTATGCATCTTTCTTTTTATACTTGATGGATATTTACTTTATTCATGAGTTATGTGTCCTTCATACTGATACCCTATTCAACCTTTTTCAACTTTTGTAAGGATGCTTCCCAAGCCCTTCTGAAAAACCCTTTGTCTCTGTGATGGAATTGTATGACCCTTTGTTGCAGTGAAAGAAAGATGTGGTTTTACTTCATGGTGTTGATACATCCCTTTTGTGATTTTTTACATAGATCTCTGAATGGGCAGTCACCTGTTGTGCTACAAAGTTGTAACTCCATTGATACTCTTTGTAATTTTGGCCTTTGTTGTAGAAAAATGATGTTGTCCTATTAAACCTTAGGAATTATTCACTGACATCATCTTCTAATCTCTATCTGTAGTCAACCAAGGAGACTTTTCATCATGACTTTTGTTTATAGAACCTTTGGCTGGTGCACAGTTGTGTTTATGTGCTACTGTCTTCAGGACCTCATGCATGGGATTTTTTATGGGAAACACCTTACAAGAATTTGTTAGGAGACCATGATCCTCCTTGTGGACTACACATGTTATATTTCCTTATGTGTTTTAGGCCTCTTACTTTGCATCTGTTCAGTGGTTGACCATTTATAAAGCATTCCTGTAGAAATGCTTGAACATGGGCAAACTTTCTTTATGTAGACTTAATGCTTGATCAAGGAGATACCTTTGTAGGCTTTTGATGTTTTTTTTTTTTGATAATGATAAGTTTAACCGTTTTGTTCTCTTGACTTTACCTTTGAATATCTATAGAAGCAGTGAATTTAGAACCATGACAATGAATAACCCAGGAGACTTTATATGACTTATTTGGAATGTCCTTTCGAATAGGTCTTTGACTGAAAAGGTTGAAACAAGGTTTGGAGGTGGAAACAGGGTTTTGACACACTTTTATGCACTACCATCCTAGACAACTGAACAACTTTTATTTATCTAATGATCTTAGAAAGGGAGTTTTGAAATCACCATTGCTTGATGCACTTGGTGAGCAGAGGAAAAAGTTTGGGTTACTGGGTGAACCAAGGTGTGAAAATAGAGGGTTTAGGCAAACGGAGATAGAGTGTTATAGGTAGAGGTGGCAAGCATAGTGAGAGTGAGGGACATCGGTCTATGATTTGGTTTTCTCAGAGTGATAGGATGGCCATGCCTTGACAAAGTAGCAGGATTGTGAAAAAATTATCCCAAGGATAATTAAGGCAGTGGGATTTCTAGAACTCACAAGACTTTTATGATTTTTGTTTCTAGAAATCTTGGACAAGAATTTAGTCATCTAAACAGGTAAAAATTACTGATGACTAACAGATCCTCCATCATTGTCATATTTTTCTACCTTTTTCTAGTGAGCTCCATTCCATTTTTGTCTGGGTTTTCTACACCATCAAGAGAGATAGATATTTGATCTGGAGCATTAAGGACATACAAAAACCCATCCCCATTGAGGGGGACTAGTAACATCTTTCTATGTTCCCTTCCCAGCTGTCATAATACAAAAATTCTTTAAAAATATTCTTGTCTTGTCTATTGGATGCATGGAGAAACTCTTACTTTTATTTTCTGTTTAATGTCTTTATCTGCATAGATATTGATTTTTTAGCATTTGCCTTGGTCAAATAACTACAGATCTAAAGAAATTGACAACCATATTTGATGTTAGGGATGTTTGTTATGCACATCTAAAGTGATCTTTTTTTGTACGCTTGCGATTAGAATTCACACTGACAATGGTGATGTGACTGAGATGGTGATGAAGACATTTCAATGATGACTTATCACAATGAGTGATGGCAAAACCAAAACATGGATTGAAAGGAGTAGTAACACACCTATACATGCTAGCTAGTGACCAAATTTTTATTTGAAAACCTATTGAAACCATAAAAAATTGTAGTAGGACCCTATAAAAACCCTTGTAAGAGCATATTTGATCACTAGTGACTGGTAGGACTAACAGACACTAACATTGGCTCTAGCTGTGGATGGAAACTCCTTACGAGGTGTCAATAAAACTGTAGACCAAGTAGCCTAATCCATTGGGCATGGAGTCAAAAATAAAGAGATAAAAATCAATATTGAAAAGTGGCTGACAAACTGAAGTGAATTTGACTAAACCAAAATTCACTATACTTACAAACCAACAGCCAATAAAATCAACCTTATGTCCTTCACCTCGAGCTTCAAGATTCCATGATTAACTCCTTCACAATTTGACATAAAAGTAAAATGATATTTATAATGATGATGAGAAACTTTAGAAATTTGATCAAAAGAGGTAGTGGTTGAGGAGCCTACAATTGACTGGTCCTCCTCCATAGTCTTCTCCATCCATTTCCCCCAAAAAATAGGCATTCTTCCCTCTTGAAGCTAAAATTTTGTATGGTTCCTTCCATAAGTTTAGGGACATGTCGCACTTTCCTCTTTCTTCATTCTGAGCATCCCAATGGAGAAATACATCTCCCATATTGAATTTATTCGCTTTCGTTTTCCTATCATACACTTTTTTTTATTTTTTCTTGAATTTTAGAAGTTTTCTTAAAAGGTTCCTCCCTGGTTTGCTGCAAATGAATCATTTGGTTTATCTTCCACTGAACATCATTTGGTTCGCTTCCAAATACCTACAAAATCTTCATGACTGGAATAACAAGAGAAGTAGGAAATATTGTATCAAAACCATACACTAACTCAAAAGACGACATGCCTATGGAATTGTTATTACTTACTCTATCTTCCCACAAACCATTGATGAGCTTCTCATGCCAATTGTTCTTATTTACCTCCAACATATTTTTGATAAAATTGACCAAAGACTTATTTGAAGACTTGGGTAGTCCATTGATCCAGGTGGATATTGGTGGCCACCCACCTATTCCACTTGGGGCCCCACCATTGCCTCTTTCAGTTTTTTCACAACTTACTATTTTTAGTATTCTTTTGGGTCCTGAACTTTAAGAGCCGTTTTGAGGCCCCAAACGGAGATAGTCTGCCAAAGTTACATCCCCAGGAAGTTGAAACACCAATTTACCCAAATGGGGCCCATAGTTTTGACGCTTCATCTCCTAGGGTTAAGTTTTTGGACGTTTAGAGTTCTCCATTGTTTCTCCATAATAAATAGGCCCTCAAACCTCATTGTGACACAATTCAAAGGTCTGTAGCTGCCACATCTCTTCTCAAAGATTCACTACCAACACCCTAGCTATTTTATTTCGATCATGTTTGTAAGCATATTTCTGTGATTTGATATTAATGAAATGAAGCCTTATGTCAGCTATATTTCTATGTTTATGGTTATTTCTGTATTCTATTGCATTCTTGCATAAATCCAGATCAGTGGTATCAGAGTGGTATGCTTTTTCTCAATCCTTCTTTGCGTGTCCCCAATGAGGTCGGGATATAAGGAGTTAGGGGTCGATCTAGTGGAACCTTTGCAAGATCAGCCTCACAAACCCCAATGGACACCCTTGGGGGACGAAAATAAAGATGAGGGAGTAGGAGATCCTATCAAAATATTGCTCGAGGAGGCCCTCGAAAAACAAAGGAATGTGGTGATGGATAGATTTGCCTAGATCCTTCAATCACTACCCACCGACGATGTATCTGCATCCAGAAACCACTCTGGAGGCACGACTCCCTTTAAGGTACAAGTAAAATTTTACATTCCCATATTTGAGGGTCAAATAGATGTAGATGTTATAGATAGATGGTTGAATCTATTAGAAGGATATTTCTCCATTCATGACTTTTCTGACCAGGAGAAGATTATTTTTGCACTCCTCAAAGCTACCCCCCATGCCAAGGAATGGTGGGAAACCTACTGTGAGAAAAAGGACGATATAGAACCCTCTATGCTCTCAGCCATACCCACTTGGGATTCTTTTCGAAATTCCATCAAGGAACAATACTATCTCATGGGGAGATATGAGGACAAGTACAACTAATGAGTTAACGAATATGTTCCATAACCTGCACACAAAGTTGGGTATCAAATATTCAGAGAAAAATTTGGTGCTAAAGTATCACAATTGCCTGCACAGATACACTCAGGATGAAATGGAGTTCCTCGAAATCTCCTCGCTTGGTACGACATATCGGTATGCTGTCAAGATTGAGCATAAATTCAAACATAAGAAGTGAGACTTTGGATCTGCGAATCAAAAGCAAGGGAAAGGTTCCCGAAAATAGCAGAAAAAAAGACAAAGCCAAGGCATGGCGGCCCAAGACAATCTGCCAAAGACATAAGCAAAGAACAACACTGCAAAGGCAAATAAGGATAGGGGAAAGTGGTGTGAGTTCCATAAGAGTTCCACTCATAACACAAGTGAGTTTTGAGCCAAGCATTCATTCATGGCCAAGATGAGGGCTTATGAATCAGATGCATGGTCTGACTTTGAATCAAAACCTGACAAGGTGAATGAAAAAGGGAAGCAGATTATTGATGTGGAGCCCAATGCCACTGTTGCCAATACAAAGATCTAGAAGGAGGAACCAGAATATCCAGAGGAGGCAGAGCATCTCTTCCATTCCCAGATGTGGGTAAAGGGTTCCTCGCTATGGTTCATTGTCGACAATGGGAGCCAAAATAACCTCATTTCAGTAGATGTCGTGAAGCGGTTGGGCTTGCCGACCACAACACACCCACAACCATACACCATCGGGTGGCTTCACCAAGGAAGGGATCTCCACGTTAGCCAACAATGTTGCCTTCCCTATAGCATCAAGCCATTCACAGATGAGGTATTGTGTGACATTGCTCCTATTGATGTTTCTGATGTATTATTAGGCCAACCATACTTGTCAAAGCAACATGTTGTGTATCAGTCCCGGCCTCACACTATTATTGTTACATTGGGAAGTAAATTGTACAGGATGCCAAAGCTACCAACACCTCCCACTATCTCTTTGGTTACTGCAAAATAATGAAGTAATCTCATTTCCCAAACCAAGAAATTTTTTTTCTTGATGATCTACCCCCAGGGCAAGAAGAATATTGTGGCCATGACCTCCAGACATGGCTCCTCTGCACGACAACAAAAAATGGACAAGGTTGTGGAGGAGTACGGGGACATCTTGACCTCACCCATAGGGGTGCCTCTACACTGTCAGGTAAAGCATCCCATTGACCTAACCCCAGGTGTCCCACTACCCAATGGACCGATCTATAGTCACTCTTTTATGGAGAATGATGAAATCAAGAGACAGATGTAGGAGCTGCTGCAGAAAGGTCACATCTGGCCAAGTTCATCACCCTGAGGGAGCCCAATCGTGTTGGTATAGAAGAAGGATGGGACTTGCAGACTGTGTATTGATTATTGGGTGTTGAAAAATATCATTGTCCAGAATAGGTACCCGATCCCATGGATTGATGATGTTCTGGACCAACTCAAAGGGGAAAAATATTTTAATAAGATCGACTTGATGTTTGGGTATCACCAGGTACCAATCGAACCCTCCAATGTGTGGAATACTGCTTTCAAAGCCAAGGAGGGCCTTTTTTAATGGCTCTTCATGCATTTTAGATTGAACAATGCTCCCACAACCTTCATGAGGTTGATGGATGACATCTTGCGTCCATTCACCAACTCATTTGTAGTGGTATACTTGGATGGCATTCTGATCTTCAGCCAGACTTGGGAAGAGCACCTCCACCACATCCGAGAAGTCCTTCAAACACTGTAGCAACACAAGTTGTGTGCCAATTTAGAGAAGTGCACCTTTGGCATGACCCAGGTTCAATATCTGGGATATATTATTGATGAAAGGGGGGTGCATGTGGATCCAGCCAAGATCCAAGTCATTCGAGATTGGCCAGCCCCAACCACCCTAACAGAGCTTCACAACTTTCTGGGTCTTGCTAATTTCTACCACAGGTTTGTGTTGGGATTCTCTAATATCACTTGGCCCTTGATTCAATTAACAAAGGTAGGAGCAAAAGAAAAATTATGTTGGTCAGAATATCAACAGAAAGGATTCGTAGAATTGAAACATCACCTCTGTTCTACCCCAGTGCTCACATTACCAGAATTGTAACAGCCATTTGAGATCGAGACAGATGCCTCTGACTATTCTATTGGGGTAGTTCTTACTCAACAGGGGAATCCAATGACATATCACAATGTGACATTGTCCGACACAGTTCTAAAGTATCCCACTTATGACAAAGAAATGTATTCCATTGTGCAGTGTTGTCGATAATGGAATCATTACATTTTGGGGAAGGAGACAATCATCCACACATACCACCGACCCCTGCAGTTCATATAGACACAAGGGAAGTTGCAGAAATATTTCCATCAGAAGTGGTCCACATATCTACAACAATTTCATTTGAACATCAAGTACAAGAAGGGTCGCACCAATAATGTTGTAAACTGCCTCAGCCGACCACCGATCGTGGCCATAACCACTGTTCTCAACTCTTGTGGGTATGAGACTTCTGATTGGCCTCTTCTCTACAAGAGCGATCCAGAATTCAGCTGCACATACAAGGCACTCTTGGGGGGTATGAAAGTTCCAATTTTTCACCTCCAAGATGCACTATTATGTCACCTGGGACACCTTTGTGTTCCTTCAAGCGAGCGTGCCAAGATGATATGGGAAGCGCACTATAGTTGAGTCACTAGGCATTTTTGGATTGAGAAAATAGTTCCAGTACATCAGAATTATTTCTATTGGCCGAACCTTCGACAGGATGTTGGGAAGTACATCAAATCTTGCACTGCTTGTGTCATTTCCAAACCGACCATAAAAAAGCAAGGGGTCTATACTCCACTACCTACCCCTAGTCGACCATGGGAATCCATCTCCATGGATTAAATGTTAGGCCTTCCTTCTACTAAGCATGGAAACGACTTTGTTTTCGTGGTCGTCGACAGATTCTCAAAGATGGCCATTATGGCAGCCTGCAAGAAGAATATCATAGCAGAAGCCACTGCTAAACTCTTTTTTGAACGAGTGTGGGTGAACTTTGGGATCCCATAGTCTATCATATCAGATCATGACAGTAGGTTCCTCAGCACATTTTGGTCCAGCCTCTGGTCAATGTTTGACACCAAGCTCACCAAGTCCACAGCTTTCCATCCCAAAACTGATGGCTAGACAGAGGTTGTCAACAAGATGATTGTACACATTATGCGCATATACAATTCAAAGCATCCATGCACATGGGATGAGAGCCTTCCCTATGTACAACACAGTTATAACTGGGCTCTCCACAACTCAACCGTCCACAGCCCCTTTTGGGTGGGCTTGGGATTCCATCCATTATGTCCCATTGACGTAGCCATGCGATTTGCAACTACTTAGGCTAATTCGGCTCATGTCCAGTATGAAGCTAAAAAACCAAAAAACTTCATCGAGTGCATTTAGCACATCCTCCAACAAGTCCATGACATATTGGATAGAGCCAATGCTAAGTACAAGCAATGACATGATCAAAATCGAGTGCCACACAACTTCCAGGTGGGCGAAAAAGTGTGGCTATATTTGCAGAAGGAGCGCCTCACTGGACCCCATCGCAAGATTCGCCTGCTTTGATATGGGCCATACACCATCACCAAGGCTATAGGTAACAATGCCTTTGAGCTCAGTATTCCACCATTCCTTGGTCTGCAACTAGTATTCAATGTTGACCGCCTTCGTCCCTACTTTCCACCTCTATTGAACACCTCTAACATTGGAGAAGAACTCACACCAAAAGAGTTAAATCCAGACTGCATGGAATAGGAAGCCACAAACTGTATCATGGACATTCAAATCAAGAACACTTGCTAATAGAAGATCCAACTGTATCGGGTTGTCAAAGCTGGCCAACTCCTACACCAAGGCCAGTGGTTCACCAGGGACCAAGTTCAATAGAATTTTCCTAATCTCATGGAGGAACTCAACGAAATGGAGACCATTGCTTCCTAAGGGGGGAGGAATGATCTAGGTGGATATTGGTGGACACCCACCTATTCCGCTTGGGGCCCCACGATTATCTCTTTCTGTTTTTTCACAACTTTACTATTTTTAGCATTTTTTCGGGTCCTGAACTTCCGGAGCCATTTTGAGGCCCCAAACGGAGATAGTATGCCGAAGTTACATCCTCGAGAAGTTGAAACACCAATTTACCCAAATGGGGCCCATATTTTTGGCGCTTCATCTCCTAGGGTTAAGTTTTTGGACGTTTAGAGTTCTCCATTATTTCTCCATAATAAATAGGCCCTCGAGCCTCATTGTGACACAGTTTAGAGCTCTGTAGATGCCACATCTCTTCTCAGAGATTCACTACCAACAACCTAGCTATTTTATTTCCATCATGTTTGTAAGCATATTTTTGTGGTTTGATATTAATTAAATGAAGCCTTATTTCCGTTGTTTTTCTATGTTTATGGTTATTTCTATATTCTATTGCATTCATGCATAAATCTAGATCATCCATTGCCTTACGGATAGTATGCAGTTTAAGGACCCAATTTGATATTGTACTTATCACAAAATTCCACCATCTTTTTGGACTTAAATGCAACAAATTTATCTGTGATTGTCTTCTGTGGACAACCAAATCTAGACAAGATATTAGATTAAATGAATTGAACGATTACCAAATCAGGAGCTTTCCTCGTCAGGATTGCCTTAGTCCACTTTGGAAAATAATAATTAGAAGCGAAAATACACTTGTGTTGAGTGAAATATGAATGATGTATCTCACTTATGAAATAAAGACCCCATTGTTGAAATGGTGTCTAAACTGAAATAGGTTGTAAAGGCAGCGGAAGCAACTTTCTTGTAGTACCTGAAAATGGGGATGTAGCAATACATGAACACAAAACTATAAATAGTAGTGTAAATAAACTCATAAACATTGGAGACCAACATGGAGACATAACATCATGTATTATATTAGAAAATCAATACATAATAGTGAGGCATGAATCATATACAATGAAGGAACAAGCCTCCCACAAGAAATCCATCTACTAAATGAACTATTGTCACAATACAAGAATGCCAGAGACTACTACAGCACAGTTAAAAATGCAGTGTTATAGAAAAATAATGTAAAAAATATTTAGGCTATTATATGCCTCAAAATATATGCCCAATACAGATCTAGGCTCAATACAAACTCCTACAAGAACCCGGAAAGGGTTTTCAGAAATACACCCTATACAAGATGGGATCTAAAGGCAAATGGTTGAAGATTGACTCCAAACTAAAGGATAAGAGTGTAGAAGTCTGAAATATAATAGATCTGATGTAGATCCCCTCAAAGGTATCCTCCCATGAAAGGATGAATCCCTCAATCACCATAAAACACTACAAAGGAACCACATGATATTCCACTGAATCTTCCACTGAATCTGCCCTCCAAAATAACGCAATTACTAGTAGGAACAATTCTGGAAATGATGGGAAATATATGACCTGGTGCCAAAGATCTTAAAAATGCTCTAGAACACTCCAAACAGATCTCCCAAGAGAAGGAGACCTTCCTCCTATGAGAAACTAGCTCATAAAGTGGGATTCTAACCCCTCCACTGCTGCACCCTACAACACAGCACAATAACCTGTAGAAAATGTGATGATGAAGAAAGTTGTATCTTGGCCTAAAAACCTGAATGTGGAAATGAATAAAATACTCTTCCAAGAGGCCCCTCAAGGAAAGAGGTGGGATTCCTGCTTGGGAACACCCGGGGCTAAACAACACATCAACCATGCTAAACATCAAAAGGAAGCAAAATTCTAAGCAAACCAATATCCAAAATAATAATCTAAAACATGAGCTCATATGGCTTCCATCCTCTTCCTTATATATATTATGAACTCACTTGCCCTTGGCCCCACTCAATTAGGTAATTTCCTTCATCAAATCAGTGTCCCTCCAAAACTACGCTATTCCTCAATTAATCTCCACTCCTCCATAACAGTGTTGTTGACTTGGTCAAAGTTGACTGAATCAACATGATCCAACCTAGTTCACACTTTGAGGTGCTTTATCTGGCTGCTTGAAAAGGTCTCCTTTCACACTTAAAGTGTGTTTATTGCTGTTTAGGAGACTTATGGGCCTTCCCACCCATTTATTCACCTACCTAGTGATAAAACAAACTATAACATTCCATTTAGCTTAAGGCTAAATTTTTGGAATATTACAGTCCTCCCCTCCAAAATTTTGGGTTTCCTCAAGAAAATGTATAAGGAGAGTAAAATTCCTCCCCTCCTCCTCTTCTGGCCTCCTCATCAATAGTCCCCACCACTTCTCAAGATAATTTGCAATAAATCTTCCCTCCAATGGCTCCTCCCAAGTATTCAAAACCAAGTGGCTCACATCATAAAAAGGTGGAAGGTATAAGTGGAAACCTTCTT
Source organism: Pinus albicaulis (assembly GCA_034641835.2). Taxonomy (NCBI): domain Eukaryota; kingdom Viridiplantae; phylum Streptophyta; class Pinopsida; order Pinales; family Pinaceae; genus Pinus; species Pinus albicaulis. Next base: position 192,962,762 of record CM076578.1, on the reverse strand, counting down.
GTTGTCCAATGGCCTCCTCAGGCTAGGAGTTATGAAAAGCATAGGGGATCTCATTCTCAATGAGAAACTCCCAAATCCATGCTATCATCCAGATGAAATGAGCCATCCTAGGTAGCTTATCAAAAGAATCATCAACCCGCGGTTCATGCAATGTATTGGGGCTGCATGGAGAGATTAGATTCTTCCACCTAAGTTGTTTCTCTCTCCATTTATGGTATGTATGGGGCTATTATTGATCTTGGGCTGAAATTATAGTGCCTCTAGGAATGGCCCAAGCTACCCCAACAAAAAATCCAGCCATGAAGTGCCTCCTCCAAACACTCAAGTTCTCCAAATGGCTCCTTCCACATGAAGAAAAGAGAAGTAGTATGGCCATCATGGTTTGCCCATTGTTTCTCCTAAAACATGCAACATGTAAAGTAGGGAGAATAATAACCCAAATGGGCACCTCCAACTCTTGTCCCACTCTCCAAACAAAGCTTCCCATGAACATAGAAACATCAGTGATATATGGAAGAAAAAACCAATGAAAACAAGTTTCCATATGACAGCCGCAAAGTGGATCATAGTTCCACTCATGGAACTAGTGCAGTGCATCCCATGCCTACCTCAAATCAAAGCCTAACAAGTACTTTTCTAGCCACTTTTTTCTACCACAATCATCCCATAAGATAGGATCATGAAATTAAAATGTGGTGCTAATGGTGTGTTATGGCCTAAATCTCCCTCAGGCTGAGAAAGGTAGGATCTAGGGTAACATCAAACCACGCTTAACCTGGTAGCTAGCCCTACCAGGCCAGGAGAGGGCTCTCTCCTTGTCAATATTAGCAAAAAATGATCAGTGAGGCTTGAAATGACTTGAATGAAGGCTGATTTTAGGCTAGGTATATATGAAAAAAATTTTGATTTGATTTTAAGGGTTTTTTTTTTATCAAAGGGAAAGGCAGATTTTGGGTCTCGGGAATGAAACCCAGTTTTGCAGAGATTTGAATGGGGCAAGGTAGACAATCGATTTGACACTTCAATTTGAAAGAAACGGAGAGTTGAGACAGGTGAGGAGTTGAAGAGGGCAAGAAAACTTCAGGGATCCTCTTCAAACAGCTGAAAACCTAGAAAATTAAACAAACCCTAGGTAGAGCACTGCAAATTTTAATGAATTCTACCTTTATCATTGTTTTTTTAACTCAAGAAGAACTAAGAGGGAAAATGGTATACATAAAACAACAGTAGACTTAAATTTACAGAGAGAAACACACTATCAAAGGAGAATACCACAAGAAGCCCATAGAGTGCTGCAAACCTTGGTCTATTCCTTTCCCAAACTACAGAGATGAATGTACAATGATGCTCAAAGCATTCCCAAAAGTCCAACCATGATAATGACTGAAAAACCACAAGATATAAACAAACAACCACTCATCCTAGCTTCTAGAGGTCGAGCTCATGAGTTTAGGAGCTATTCCAACAAAATCTAAACTAAGAACTAGAAAGTAGGCAGTGGAACAACTTGCTTCTATAAACTAAGAAACTGATTCATTCAGTTGCAATTCACCTTTTGATGGATGAATCTACCTCCATGAGTGAAAATTTAACAAAATTACATAAAGATCCATCAAATTACATCAAATTACATCATGATTTTGACATTTAGAAGTAAAAAGATCAAACTGTCAAAAACTAGGCAAAAAGCAGAGTTATTGAATAAAAAATAGGCAAAATCCTCCAATGCGCCGCGACTGATTTTTCTATGCGTTGTGCCAATTTGCAGCTGATTTTGGAGGCCTTTCTGGTGTCAAAATTTTCTCCAAGTGGGATTTTAGGAACATTCTACCTGTCTGATTTCCAACACAAGTGGAATTTCTGAATTTGGCCTTCATTTTCCCCTCCAAAACTGATTTCTCCCAACACTGCTTCCTGTGTGTCAAAAAAGGGGCAGAAAGGTCATTTTTAGGGTGTTTTTGACCTTTCTGGAAGCCCAAAACCTGTCAAAATTTCTTGTCCATAGGTAGGAATGCATATTTTCCATGAAAAATAAAAAAAATAATGATTTTTCATCAAAAGGAGCCCCCAATCATAAGCGCGTGCCAAGTGGCGCGGCGCATAGAGTTGAAAAGTCTATTTTTAGGCCCAAAATTTTCAAAAATGCAAAAAGTGTCCCAAATTTTTTGAAATTTGGGCTGAGTGTCCTTCATTATGTGCTATTCTGGGCCAAGGAATCCTTGGCCAAGATTTGAAGTCTATCATGCCTTTTCCGATGCTTTGAGGCCTTCTTCAACTTGGCCTTCAAAATTTTGATTCGTGCCCTGCAAACATGATTTCTCGCCCAATAATGATTGGCCATGTGCCTCAACATATTTTTCTCTTTTTTATTCTTCTCCAGCATATTTTCCAATTTTTTCTAATGTGTGAGTTTTCTTGATGAGTATGAAGATGTTTTTGGTGTTTTTGGTTTTCTACCACCAAGGGTAAAAATGTATGAGGGATTGTGGAGGGAAAGGATATGAGGGGTTTTGGGAATGATATGGAAAATATTTTTGGGAATGGAAGGGTTTTAGGGACAGGTTTTAGGCTATGGAATAGAAATTATGGTTTGGGATAATGGGAATTGGAAATGAGTGGATGAAACTAGAAAATAAATGGAGAAGTGAGAGAGTGTGGGAGTGGACTTGGTAGCAAAAACACAAATACAAATCCTAGGCTTTAAGAAAAAATCTTTCACTAGCAATGGAAAAAGGCTTGAATTAATTGCACACCATAATATTGAGAAAATTTGGAAATTTTAGAATGTTTATAGGTGAAATCGGGCTTGCAGCTCTATGTGCCACGTCGCAAACCCAACGCGCCGTGCCACAAACCCAATGCGACATGCCTTTTTACAGGAGACTTTTGGAGACCTTCCCGGTGTCCAAATTGGATGCAGGATAGCTCGTTGGAAATATTATTGAGTCTAATTTCCAACCCAACTATAATTTTTCAATTTGGAGATCATTTTCCCTATCAAAAATCAAATCTCCCAAGACTATTCAAAATGTGAAAAATGAGGCTGCCTCAAGGCAGAGTGCTGTTGCAGTAAAATTTTGAAGGTCTTCCTCAACTCAAAATTGAGCTCATGATAGCTCATTGGAAATATATTTATGTCTAGTTATCATTTGACTCATCAAAAAATTCATTTGGCCAACCCAGCTAGGAGAAAACTTGATTTTCCCAAGGTCACTTCAGAGGTGCATCAATTCTCCTGAGGCAACTGTATTTTTGACATTTCTATAAAACCATCACACCTGTGTAAAAATTGAAGGATTTTTTTCTTCCTTGGCATATTTTGGATGAAAACCTCTCTCAGGTTTTCCAAATTCATCTTTTATTGCTCACAAACAACATTGGAGTAAAACCTATCCCGATGTGTGGAATAAGGGATTTGTTGAAATGAAGTGAAATGAAGGGGATAAGGGGCTTCTAAATTATTGAGAAAATTTTGGTAATTAGGGAGGGATTTTATAAAGTAGGTAAAAGTGGAATTTAAAATATTGAGTTAGGGTAAGGGGTCCAAAAGGGCAAAACACATGCCTAGCCTAGAAAATTGCCAAGTTATAGCAAGAAACTAGGGTTTGTGCGAAAAGAAGGAATTTTGGGTATCTCAGTGATGGGAAGTGTTTAATAAGGTACATTAAGGATAGGGAAAGGTGTATGAACATCAGGATACAAGTTTTGCTGATGATTTGACCATCTAAGAGAAATTACCTTAAAAACCCTAGGAGAGGGAAATGAACCTTACCTAGGCACAACTGAAGCATGAACAAGGTGTAAAATGACCCAGTGGAACTTGACATGATGATAAAAACCCTCTAAATGATGGTACACTCAGCTGAATGGTGACATGGACCAAAATTTGGACAACTTTGAAAGGAGTGAAAACAAACCCTAGACCTAATACCTAGTGACCAAATTTTACTTGAAGACTCACTGAAATGACAAAATTTGAGCTTGACACCTTAAAATCACTTTTTAAGAGCATGTTTGATCACTGGAGGAAGGCTGCAAAGACTAACACTAACATTGGCTCCAATGGGGATGGTAGCTCCTTGGAGGTGCCAAGAACTACAAATCTCTAGGAAAGTAGGCAGTGCCTTCGTCCATTGGGCTATGGAATCGATAACTTTGACAAACCAAAACCAGACTCTTGACTCAATTTTAGGACTAAAATCTGACTCAAATACTGACTCAAACATACCAAACCAAAACTGAAATCAACCTTTAGATTTATAGCCTTCACCCCGGGCCCTAAACTGAAAGAATGATGACAACACACACTTGCTCTGAAACTATGTCGAAACTGACTAAAACAAAAATGACTCAAGACCTACTTGACTGAAATTAGTACTTACAAATAGGCAACATCCCATCGAGATTTGAGGGCTTCAAATCATTATGACAACCAACTTCCTACTGATGGAATATGTACAATCATGTGTAGTGAGCCTTCCAATGTAACCAATCCAGCAGATGGCTACATACCAAAATTCTGCTCTCACTTTTATCGAGCAGGTAGAACGATGTACATGTCGGCAACTAAAAATAACCACCGAAACCAAGGCTTATGATAATGAACCAAGCAACATTTATCTTTTCTGATGCTTGCAAAATAATGCCGAAGGGATCTTGAAAATCCTGAAGCACTAGTTGGTCTTGAGATCCAACAGCAAAAACACAACTACTCCCTTCATTCTGATCTAAAAGAACACTTGATTTCCAAGTGATAGGAAGGCATAGAGGGGTATAAGCTTCTGCCATCTTAGTGTTAGTTGTAAGTTCCTTGACCATGAGAAATTCTGGCATATTGTCTCTCTCAAGCTCATATTCCTCAACTTCATGGTCTAGGTCATTCTTAAACAAAAAACAATCTTCAAGATTATCAAACATGACAGCCTTATCATCTTCATGAAAGAAAATATTATCTGTTTGCTGATCTATAAAGCTAATTACAAGACCGTCATCATTTTCAAAAGAGGAATAAGTTTCACCAACACTTTCTTGACCATGTGGACATTGCAAATCTGCTTTAGCTTGGGCTGTAACATGACTTTTCAGGAGTTGATCTATCTCATCTTCAGACAAAGGAGATGATACTTTTTGTTTTCTTTTTCTCAAACAATGATTGTCTTCATGAAATAACATTTTAAAATGTGAAAAACCTGAATGACAGTCCTTAATTTCCTAATCTTATGAAATTTGAAAACATTGTTGATCATTTTCATATGACATGGCAATCAAATTATCATTTATCACTGAGTTATTGAAAGAATATTTTTCACTTACTTGAACAAAGATCTCATCTTCTTTTTCATGAACTCACTGAATTACCTCCTCATGAAGGCTTTGTTCTAATGAAATGAGAACATTTGGATCAATAACTCTGTCTTCTTCATTCCAGATGAGCTCCACAGCAGAGCTCTCCTTCATGGGATTCAGCACAAGGTATTCTTGATCATCACGATCTGAATCTAGATCTGAAATAGCTGACTTGAATTTATCACATTCTGAAATTGAAACTTGACTTTCCTGCATATTTTCTCCTTCTATGGACAGATTTGAAACAAAACCTTCTCTTTCATCATTTTCCATTGTACTAAGATCTTGATCCTGCTGCAAATTTTCTTGAGCATCTTGATGAGTATCCTCTAAGTTCTCTTTATGTTGCTGAAATGGATTTTCCTACAGAGCCTCCATGATCTCATCATCCATGAAGTCATCATCTTCATAAAATTTTTCAAGATTTTCAATAAAACTATGAACATGGCCACAAAAGTTCTGAACTAAAGTTAAGGATGGATAAGATTATTTATACCTTTCAAATAACATGGTATGAAAATCATTTAAATAGTAAATACAGGCAGGTGGCGAACTTTCATACCAAGATCGGGCTTCACCTTCTAGAGTGGCCATGAATATCTTCATCAAGCAATCTTCAGGAAAATCAACCTTAAACTTGCGAATATGTATGTGAAATCTAACCAAATGTAAAGAAACATCCTTCCTATCATCATATTTAAACGTAGGCAAATTCCTTTGCCAATCTACCTTAGGAATTTTATTTTGAAAACCTGGAATATGATCTCGGCTCATGGGAGCATACCTTCGATCCAGCGAAACCATTTTGATAACAATGAATTCAGCAAGAAATTCCTCAGGCCACTAATTCTTGAAGAGTAGAGTCGCCATAAAAATTCTGAACCTTGGGATTTTTCGACACTGGAGTCGCCAGGTGAATGATTTCAGCCTTCCTATGTCTGATCGTTATTCACCATCAACAATCAGATCCAACTTGATACATTTACTGGGGAAATTTGCAAGTCAGATGCTACGTTTTATAAAACTAGACCAAAGATTGACTGAAGCAATGTTTATCTACTTATGCACTTGCAAAGCAATGTGCAGTTCAAAGGCTACTTGCCTAACTTCAGGCTCCATCTCTAGTTTATAAAATGAATAACACTAACAAGAAAATATTCTTCCCCATTATGGTTTCCACTATGTTATGGCCTAAATCTGCCTCGGGCTGAGAAAGGAAGGATCTAGGGTAACATCAAACCACGCTTAACCTGGTAGCTAGTCCTACCAGGTCGGGAGAGGGCTCTCTCCTTGTCAATCTCAGCAAAAAATGATCAGTGAGGCTTGAAATGACTTGAATGAAGGCTGATTTTAGGCTAGGTATATATGAAAAAAAAATTGATTTGATTTTAAGGGTTTTTTTTTTTATCAAAGGGAAAGGCAGATTTTGGGTCTCGGGAATGAAACCCAGTTTTGCAGAGATTTGAATGGGGCAAGGTAGGAAATCGATTTGACACTTAAATTTGAAATAAATGGAGAGTTTAGATAGGTGAGGAGTTGAATAGGGCAAGAAACCTTCAGGGATCCTCTTCAAACAACTGAAAACATAGAAAATTAAACAAACCCTAGGTAGAGCACTGCAAATTTTAATGATTTCTACCTTTATCCTTGTTTGTTTAACTCAAGAAGAAATAAGAGGGAAAATGGTATACACAAAACAATAGTAGACTTAAATTTACAGAGAGAAACACACTATCAAATAAAAATACCACAAGAATCCCATAGAGTGCTGCAAACCCTGGTCTATTCCTTTCCCAAACTGCAAAGATGAATGTACAATGATGCTCAAAGCATTCCCAAAAGTCCAACCATGCTATTGACTGAAAAACCACAAGATATAGACGAAAAACCACTCATCCTAGCTTCTAGAGGTTGAGCTCATGATTTTAGGAGCTGTTACAAAAAAATCTAAACTGAGAACTAGAAAGTAGGCAGTGGAACAACTTGCCTCTATAAACTAGGAAACTGATTCATTCAGTTGCAATTCACCTTTTGATGGATGAATCTACCTCCATGAGTGAAAATTTAACAAAATTACATCAAGATCCATAAAATTACATCAAATTACATCATTATTTTGACATTTAGAATTAAAAATGTCAAATTGTCAAAAACTAGGTGAAAAACAGAGTTACTGAGTAAAACATAGGGAAAATCCTCCAATGCGCCGCACCTGATTTCTCTACGCGTCACGCTAGTTTGCAGCTGATTTTGGACGACTTCCCGATGTCTAAATTTGCTCCAAGTGGGATTTTTGGATATTTATACCTGTCTACTTTCCAACACAAATGGAATTTCTGAATTTGGCCTTCATTTTCCCCTCCAAAACTGATTTTTCCCAACATTGCTTCCTGTGTGTCAAAAAAGGGGCAGAAAGGTCATTTTTGGGGTGTTTTTGACGCTTCTGGAAGCCCAAAACCTGTCAAAATTTCTTGTCCATAGGTAGGCATTCATATTTTTCCATTAAAAATCAAAAAAATTTGATTTTTCATCAAAATGAGCACCCAATCATAAGCGTGCGCCAAGTGGCGCAGCGCATAGAGCTGAAAAGTTTGTTTTTAGGCCCAAAATTTTGAAAAATGCAAAAAGTGTCCCAAATTTTTTGAAATTTGGGCTGAGTGTCCTCCATTATGTGCTATGCTAGGCCAAGGAAGCCTCGGCCAAGATTTGAAGTCTATCATGTCTTTTCCGACGCTTCGAGGCCTTCTTCAACTTGGCCTTCAAAATTTTGATTCGTGCCTTGCAAACATGGTTTCTTGCCCAATAATGATTGTTCATGTGCCTCAACATATTTTTCTCTTTTTTGGCATTCTCCAACATATTTTCCAATGTTTTCTAATGTGTGAGTTTTCTTGATGTGTATGAAGATGTTTATGGTGTTTTTAGTTTTCTGCCCCCAAGGGTAAAAATGTATGAGGGATTGTGGAGGGAAAGGGTATGAGGGGTTTTGGGAATGATATGGACAATATTTTTGGAAATGGAAGGGTTTTAGGGATATTTTTTATGCTATGGGATAGCAATTAGGGTTTTGGATAATGGGAATCGGAAATGAGTGGATGAAACTGGAAAATAAATGGAGAAGTGAGAGAGTGTGGGAGTGGACTTGGTAGCAAAAACACAAATACAAATCCTAGGCTTTAAGAAAAAATCTTTCACTAGCAATGGAAAAAGGCTTGACTTAATTGCAAACCATAATATTGAGCGAACTTGAAAATTTCAGAAAGTTTATAGGTGAAATCGGGCTTGCAGCTCTATGCGCCGCGCCACAAACCCAACGCGCCACGCCACAAACCCAATGAGCCCGCCTGTTTGGAGGAGACTTTTGGAGACCTTCCGAGTGTCAAAATTAGACGTAGGATAGCTATTTGGAAATATTATTGAGTCTAATTTCCAACCCAACTAGAATTTTTCAATTTGGAGTTAATTTTCCCTATAAAAAATCAAATCTCCCAAGACTGGTCAAAATGTGCAAAATGAGGCTGCCTCAAGGCAGAGTCTTGTTGTAGTAAAATTTTTAAAGTCTTCCTCAACTCTAAATTGAGCTCATGATAGCTCATTGGAAATATATTTGTGTCTATTTATCATTTTAATCATCAAGCAAGTAATTTTTCCAACCAATATAGGAGAAAACTTGATTTTCCCAAGGTCACTTCGGAGGTGCATCAATTCTCCTAAGGCAGCTGTATGTTTGACATTTCTCTAAAACCATGAAATCTGTGTAAAAAGTGAAGGAGTTTTTTCTTCCTTGGCCTATTTTGGATAGAAACCTCTCTCAGGGTTTCTAAATTCATATTTTCTTGCTCAGAAACATCATTGTAGTAAAACCTATCCTGATGTGTGGAACAAGGGATATGTCGAAATGAAGTGAAATGAAGGGGATAAGGGCTTCTAAATTCTTGAGAAAATTTTGGGTAGTAGGGAGGGATGTTAGGAAGCAGGGGAAAGTGTAATTTCAAATATTGAGTGAGGGGAAGGGGTCCAAAAGGGCAAAACACAGGCCTAGCCTAGAAAATTTCCAAGTTATAGCAAGAAACTAGGGTTTGTGCAAAAATGACGAATTTGGGGGATCTCAGTGATGGGAAATGTTTAATAAGGTAAATTAAGGATAGGGAAAGGTGTATGAACATGAGGATACAAGTTTTTCTAGTGATTTTACCATCTAAGAGAAATTACCTTCAAAACCCTAGGAGAGGGAAATGAACCTTACCTAGGCACAACTGAAGCATGAAAAAGGTGTAAAATGACCCAATGGAACTTGGCATGATGATGAAAACCCTCTGAATGATGGTACACTCAGCTGAATGGTGACATGGACCGACATTTAGACAACTTTGAAAGGAGTGAAAACAAACCCTAGACCTAATACCTAGTGACCAAATTTTACTTGAAGACTCACTGAAATGACAAAATTTGACCTTGACACCTTAAAATAACTTTTTAAGAGCATGTTTGATCACTAGAGGAAGGCTGCAAAGACTGACACTAACATGGTTCACACCAAGAATCATGTGGTATCCCCTACAAACGACCAATAAGGTAGCTAATCTCAATGCTACATTCGGTCTTAAGTACATCGCAATATAATGCATAAGAAGGAATGACCCTCATTAATACAACATGCTGCTCATATAAAGTAAAGAAGTGCAAATCATTATGCAAAAATGTACCTTCTCTACTATGTACTTTGGTCCTCGATCTGAAATGGCTCAACTAGAAATTCTCCCTCACCCCCAATGAGTAGGGAAGTGGCTGTGACATCCTCTCCATCACCATCTGGGCTATGCATCTCTCCATATGTTGATATATATCCTGCTGGATGCCCTCCCTTGTGAACTCCTCCGCTAAGGAATGATATGCATCAAAGTGCATAGAAAGGAAGTCTTCATGTGTTGCATGTAGCAGCTTCTCCTTGAGCTCAAAAGCTTTAGTCAAGAAGACTCTGCCATAGGAATAGATAACCACATCATCCACCATATATCTATCATCTCCATCTAGGTCATTAAGTATCATGCAAGCACCAAGATCCTTGGAGTACGCTACCAAGAGTTGAGACCTCCAATATAGATCAATCCTCCTAAGAGACAGTGCTAAAAATCCAAAATGTGAGGTTCCCCACATGTTTTTGTCTTCTCCTTTGACATCCCTCATGCAAAATTCATCCTCCAAACTACTGGCATGCCCATCATGCAGCTGCTCATGCTCAAATAGAAGTGGTGTCTTTTCAAATTTGGCCTCCCATGAGAAGCTCCCATCCAAAAAGAATCTCCTGATCTTGGCCAATGTAAGCATGAGTGGCCTCCATCTGCTCCAATGTATGGAGGATTACTTCCTCAATGGAAGTTTCCTCTATTTCTCCAAACCCATGGAGCAGCTCCCTTGCACCATGAAGGTGCCATCCTACATCAATGCAATAAATTTTATCGGCATAGTATGTGTAGTGAGAGTGGGTGATGCTGAAAATGGAAGAATGTATCCCTCCACCTTCAGTCTATCCCAAAATATATGTGCTATAATATACCCCTCTAAAGTATCCACCCCTCCGGGATCGAAGAGTGGTGCTATCCAATGTGAAGCATTCCTCACCATCTCGTGATCTGGTGGTATTCCCAGTGGAATGCCTCCATGTAATGAGACATCAATGTCAAGAGAAAACTTCACATATGGATGGAAAACTTTGTCCCTACCCTCACAGCTCAAATCACTATGCCTCTTTCTTGCATTAAATCCCTGAAATAGATAGGTGTGTGTGCTCCTCATCAAGTAATGTTGACCTTCCTCCCTACCTTCTCCTTCCATCTGCAATGTTTCAAAATCATGTTGTACATTGATTGTGCCTTGACCTCCATATATGAGATCCTAGGGAATTCCTTGCAATGATACAAGAATCCCTCTTGTTGGAGCATATTCTCCTTCTTCTTCTACATGAGGTACTATATATTCTCTAGATGTGATAGCATTGTTTCCCCCAACCTTTTCTTCTTCCTCAATATGAATGGGAGTCACCTTCTTAATAAGAGGATCCTCTTTTGAAAAAGGTATCTTGATGCCTTCTTGTCCAAGGATATGAGACAAAGATCTTGCCTCTAGAAAAGTAGTATGCAAGATGTGAGCTTCTCCAATAGTTTTCTAAAGTGGATTTGAGTTTATAGGTTTGTCCATCATATGCAAAGGTTTTGTTTGTTTTGGTTCCACTAGTGATGTTTCAAAATGTTTTCTATCAAGCCTTTCCATTAATCTCTTAGTGAACCTTGCATAAGAAGAAATATTTTCATTTCTTAATGACAAAGACTCAAATATCCACCAAGCATATGCCTTATCTTCAAAATGGAGTGTTGCAACTTTAATGGCCTCCTCTTCAAAAACTTGGTGCTGATGCAAATAGGTGTGTAACTCCTCCACCCAAGCTCTAACTGAACATGTTGGTGACCCATAAAAATTATATAGGGAAAATCCACTCATGTCATGTTTCTTGCTCCTCTCCACCTTGAACTTTCAAAACCCTTGGAAAGTGATATGATCTTTGACCCTCTTAGTTTTAGATTCATATTCCTGCAGATAATCTCTAAGAGTCTCCATCTTTGAAATTTATCCTTCCTTCATCTCCCACATAGTAGATCTGGGCATATGACTGTGCTGTGAATTATAATATGTAGATACATGCTCACACACATCAAGTGAAAATCTAGAGTTGGATTTAGATCCAAACTCCTCTGGAGATTCCCTCTCCCTTCTCATCTTCTTGAGATCCCCTTTAATGCTCTGTATAGATTGAAAAAAAAGATTTGAGAGCCTCTATTCCTTCTTTCCTCCAAATAATGGAGTCTTATTCTTGTCTTCTCTATTCATCTTTTCTTTTTCTTATCTTTTTGATAGGATAATGACTCAGATTCCACGGGCTGGGCCAAGATTATGCTCTGATACCACTATAGTATCCCAAAATGGGGATGCAACAATACATGAACACAAAACTTGAAATAGTAGTGTAAATCAACTCATAAACATTGGAGACCGATATGGAGACATAAAATCATGTATTATATTAGCAAATCAATACATACTAGTGAGGCATGAATCGTATAAAATGAAGGAACAAACCTCCCATAAGAAATCCCTCCACTAAATGAACTGCTGTCACAATACAAGAATGCTGGAGACTGCTACAGTGCAGTTAAAAACACACTGCTACAACAAAAGAATGTAAAAAATATGTAGGGATATTATATTCCTCAAAGGATACGCCCAATACAGATCTAGGCTCAATACAAACTCCTACAAGAAACCGGAAAGGGCTTTCAGAAATAAACCGTATACAAGATGGGATCTAAAGAATAATGGCTGAAAATTCATTGAAAATGGAAGAATAAGAGGTATAAGGCTGAAATATAATATATATAATGTATATCCCCTCAAATGTCTCCTCCCATGAAAGGATGAACCCCTCAATCATAAGAAAGAACTGCAAAGGAACCACAAGATCTTCCACTGAAGCTGCCCTCCAAAATAACACAATTCCTAGCTGGAACAGCACTGGGAATGATAGGAAATATATGGCTTGGTGCCAAAGATCTTAAATACGCTCTATAACTCTCCAAACAGATATCCCAAGAGTAGGAGACATTCCTCCTATGAGAAACTAGCTCAAAAAGTGGGATTCTAACCCCTCCACTGCTGCACCCTACAACACAACACAATAACCTATAGAAAGTGCATTGATGAAGAAAGTTGTAGCTTGGCCTGAAAACCTGAATGTGGAAATGAATACAATACTCTTTGAAGAGGCCCCTCAAGGAAAAAGGTGGGATTCCCGCTCGGGAACACCCAGGGCTAAATAGCACAACAACCCTGCTAAACAGCAAAAGGAAGCAAAAGTATAAGTAGACCAATATCAAAATAATAATATAAAACATGAGCTCATATGGCTTCCATCCTCTTCCTTATATATATTATGAACTCACTTGCCCTTGGCCCCACTCAATTAGGTCATTTCCTTCATCAAATCAGTCTCCCTCCAAAACTGCATTATTCCTCAATTAATCTCCACTCCTCCATAACAACACTGCTAACTTGGTCAAAATTGACTGAATCAACATGATCCTTTAGCAGTGTTTATTTCGCTGCTAAAAAAGGTCTCCTTTCACACTTGAAGTGCCTTTATTTCGGTTTAGGAGTCTTATGGGCCTTCCCACTCATTTATTCACCTACCTAGTGATAAAACAAACTATAATATTCCATTTAGCTTAAGGCTAAATTTTTGGAATATTACATTTTTCTTCCCTTTACAAATCTCACATTCATGAAAGCTTACCATGGTCTTGTATACAACAGCAAAAAGAGTGGGCCAATACAAACCAAACCTCAAAATTTTTTTTGCTGTGGTCTTCCAGAATAAATGACTACCACAATCACCCTTGTGAAATTCATTCATCACCTCCTTCAGCTCACTTTCAACGTGACACCAACTGGGTCTTTCGAATACAAAACACTATCTAAAATACAATATTTTGAATCTTTTAATTGCAGTGATCAAATATTGCTTTTAGACACACCCAAGAAATGATTTAAGTGTTGAAGTATGTAAACAATATCAACATACCAAGGGGATGAAATGAAAATCTCAGATACTTGTGTCAATAAGTCATCAACCTCCTCTTGGGAAGGTGTAGAAATCAACTTATATCCATGTCATGAAAATTAGATTCTACCATCAACTCTTCCAGACCTTTTCCCTTGATCAATGTTGTGGGCTTGATCTTCAGGTCATATTCAAGCATCGCTGCAATCCATTTCGCTCGCCTACCTTCTGGATCAGTTTGATTAAAAACATCTTCCACTGCTACATTCAGAACATAAGCAATGATGTGAGAATGAAGGAGGTTTACCCAAAATTATTCCAATGATTTCACAAAGGCCAAAGCTTTTTTTTCAATAATGTTATATCTCAGGGTGGCATCTCTTATGGTCTGACTAAAAAAGGCAATTGGTTGCTCTGTCTTTGAGTCCTTTTTCTACATTAGGAAAATAGCCAAGGATTGCTCAGAAGTGAATGAAAATATATTTAAGTCTATAGTATAACCAGGGTTGATCAATGTGGGAGCACATGTTAAATGAAATTTGACTAAATTGAATGATTTCTTTGCATATTTTGACCATATTACCTCACTTTCCTTCTTTGGTATGTCTTTCATATCTCTAATGTGTTCATCGATGTTGGGGATGAATCTCCTAAGAAAATTTATCTTACCGTTGAATGACTTGATCTCTTTTTTGTTCCATGGAAAGTCCAACTTCTGAATTTCTTTTATCCTAGAGGGATCAATATGGATGTCATATTTTGAGATGATGTGCCCAGGTAGTTTTCCTTCTTCCATGGAAAATAGTTTTTTCTTAGGATTCAACAAAATGTTGAATTTCCTACATTTCTGAAACACTATTCTCAAGTGATGAAGGTGCTCATCATTTGACTATGAGAATATAGTAACATCATCAAGGAAAGCCACAAGAAATACATCCTTTTCATTTGAGAAAGAAATGTCCATAGCCTGCTGAAATGTCACCCCTGCATTCTTTAGCCAAAATGGAATTTAGGTGTACATGAAAGTACCCCATGGTGTTGTGAATTTTTTTTTCTCTTGGTCATATTCATGCACCAAGATATGGTTGTATCCCAAGTATCCATTGAGGAGTGACATTATAGAACCGCCAACTACCCTCTGCAAGATGTGGTCCATCTTCTGGAGAGGATAATTGTCCTTAAAGTACCCTGTTTAGATTTTTGAAATCTATGAAAAGATGAATTTCCCCTGTCTTCTTCCTTACTGGCACAAGATTGGACATCCAATCTGAGAATTGAATAAGAACTATAACACTAGATTTGTAAATTCTATTTACCTCTTTTTCGACTGATTCCAGTAGTTTAGGATTGATTCTCCTCAACTTCTGGCGAAATGGCTTTTGATGTGGCTTGATTGGGATAGTGTGTTGGATGATGTTTTTATCATCCACTTTTAAATCTAAACAGTCCCAAGAAAATACATCAAAAAAATCACTCAAAGGAGAAGTGTATTTAAATTTCAATTAGGGGATAAATACCTCGATAACTTGACCATTTTGGGGTTATCAATTGTACCAATGTTTACATCTTCAACACCTGATTATGTGGGGATCATTTTCGTCTTTTTGGAAACATTATAGTGATCAAATAACTCTTCCAAATGTATAAGATATAGTGGAATGTTATTTTACTTTAGCTACAACACTTCAGCTTCAGTAGCTTCATTTACCTGATCATCTTCATTGGACACATCATAAATATGGGAATTAATAAAATCCTCTTCCATTTGCAAAAAGTTATCTATTTTTTTATCATCCCAAAATAATTTCCAGTATCTCATATTGTTAGGGACAACCGAGCGATGCTTCACATAAATTTAAAAAATTTTAGTAGCATGAATAGGAATATTTAAGTTGCTCGACATTGTGGCAAGAGAATTAGCCATAAAATTCTAACTTTTAGGAATCATAGACAACCTATATTCTGGAAAAGTTTTAATAATATCAAGAAAAACATTATGATAAGCTCTCATCTTGAGATGTTTAGCCTGGTACTGCCCTTTTACTTGTTTATTAACCAACTCGGAGTCTCCATATACTGTAATTTGGTTTTCACATAGCCTTTTTAGAATTTAGAGATCAGTGATTAAGGCCTCATATTCAGCCTCATTGTTCGAAAAGTGAAAAGTTAGTTTAAAAGAACACAATATTACATTCTTTGGGACTTTAGATTACTTATGTATAGGGCTATGGATCCAGATTCGGATACCATCTCTATATTTTCCCAAAGAAGCATCGAAATCCATGGTCCAAAGACCCTCCTCATCATCGGGAAGCTAAAATTATATGGATTGATCTGTGTTTTCATTTTGAAATGTTTTCTCAACCTGTTTGTTTCATTTCTCTGAATCAAATTTATTTTATCTGAAGTGTTTCATTGCAAGCCATTAGAATCCTGAATTCTTTGTTATGGAGAATATAATCATGAATCCTCAAACTGTGATAAAAGGGAGGGACTTCACTATCATCAAGATTTCCATCTACGGCTGGGCCAAATAGATGTTTGGGATGGTCATCACTGAAATTGACCATGTATAACATGTGATCTACTTTCAACATCTTGTCAACATGGAATTTATATTTATCATTCTTTAGAAGCTCAGTAAGGGGAATAGAAATTTTTAAATTAGAAATTTCACTCTCTAAGCTAAACAAGTTAGATTGTTTCTTTACCTCTTTGGAAATGGTATCTTTCTTTTCAGGCTACTCTTTTTCTTGAGACTCCATATTTTTTCCTTCCTTGTCTACCTTTGATGTACTTGTAGATGGCTCACTGTTCTTGCTCTGATTTATGGTAGCAGGCTATTTCTCCTTGTTTGGACTAGCTTGGGAAGTTCGTTTGGACTGCGTATATTTTTTCAGAGTTGTCCTCTTTTGGGTAGAATTAATAGGCACATATTGGTTTCTAAAACTATACTGTCTATGCACTAATCTAAGAGAATTTAGGTACCCACTTTTATAGTATTCATATTGTACTCCTAGCCCATCATCATATGCAAGTACATATTCTCGGTCATCTAGCACATATGTTTCATCGGTATACTCATTATCCTCTCTAAGAAAGATAGTTCCATGATATTTTTCAAATAAATGGTTCTCTTCAACAATGCCATATTCATCTTTAGGTCCATGGGGATAGTTTTGCTATAATGGAGTGCAGACTTGTTCTTGTGCTTGTTGATCTGGAGCTCTTTTCTCTCTCTGCTTAGTTCTAAAATGACCTTGTTGCTGTTGTATTCAGAAATTGGGATTCTGGAATTGATTTTCGAACTTCCTTTTAGAAGTAGACATCCTATCTAGCATATTTTCCACAGTTCTAATAAAACTATCCAACTTTTCCTAGGATGAAGTTGATGGATCTTCCTTAATTGTAACTCTCTTTTCAACTTTGATTTTTGATTCTTGATCAAAACATTGGCTTCAACGCTGACAAAATTTATATGAATTTCCTACAATGAGGTGGGATTTCTCTCTCTAAGTTGATATGCCATATCTGGGTCAAATTCATCTGGATAGTGCAGCAAGGAAAAGTCAGCTGAAGGTTTGATATTTCCAAGTGTTGGGGTTCCCATGTTTTGGCTAGATTGGCAAGACCAAAAGATGAGACAACATCAGAACCACTTTTAGACCCTAGGATCTAGCCCTACTGGGTCCAGAGTGGGATATCTCTATATAAGCAAAGTTTTTATGTCTTTGAAGCTCAAATTTAAGATATTAGGCTAGTTATAGGCACATGATTTGTTTGTTTGATTTTTGTTTGGTTGTTGGGAATCAGGAAAGAAGGGTTCAATATAAGACAGGATGAGAAAAGAGGATTTTAGGCAAAGGAGGGATGATTCTAAGAAAATCTAGACCATTGGGCAATGGATTCAGGAGAGGGTTTACTTGCTATTCAATATGCAGGCTTTCAGTTGGGCTAGTCATCTAAAGCATTGGATCTTAAAGATGATAGTGTGGCATGAAATGGTAAGAGAAAAGGTGAAAGCAAGGAAAAATTCGAGGTGACCCTTAAAGAATCAAATCCAGGGACAGGACATGCCATTGGACAACCTGTGATCCAAGACCTAAAAATTTAACTCTTCAGACAAGGAAACATGAAAGATTTAAACACAAAGGTGAAAACCTGAGATCAGAGAGAGACTTTGAAATCTCAATGCTTTGGCATCCAGCTTAAGGGAACTTAGGAAGGTTCAATTAATTGAAAAAATATCTTAGTGAGATAGATACAGAGTTATAGACTCCCAGTATCCCAATTCATCCAATTAAAACCTAACAAGAACATCTAAGAACAGATTCATAAATTCACACATCAGCTAGTAGTATATTTGACCACTACACTGGTTAAATTAGATTGAAATCAATCCTCAGATAACACATACAACAGAAAAAATTGAAGTTAGGGAGAGCAAAAACATAGGGTACCTAACAAGGGTAAATCCTATGCCAGAGTTCTGATGCATGTCAGAAGAAATGAAATGTAATGAACTGAAAAGGAAAACATAGACAAAGACATAAAAACTTCACTGCTGCTTTAAATCAGGATCCAAAGAAATGTGCTTGTCATATTAAAGAGTAACACCAATCAAGTACAACATTACCAATAGCTTAATATTCAGTCTGAAAACATATTCCTCAGCCTATCTTACAACTTTAGACAGAGAACATGTCTCAAGAGAAACAACTTGCAATTCACAGATAGCCGATCAACAACCTTTACAATGAGTTTCTTCATGGATTTTATAGCTGGAAAAGACGTAGAGGAGGTAGATGGAAAAATAAATGTAGCATTAAAACTCAAAAGAGTAAGAGGGCCGAGGCCCCATTCTATTTTAAATTCTGGGCATTTATCTTCAGTACTCTTTGGATGAAAGAGTGATCTTCGTGAGGATGCAATTTGCTCTAGGTATGACTTTGATGTACTTGTTGTAATACCTCTGCAGAATTCTGATGAACTAAACAAAGGAAAAGCAGCGATTTCAGGTCTGCCATACTGTGTAACAAATGCGTCTGATAGCATTTGGACTGTTTTCAGGGGGAAACCTTCTCCTAGACACAGCGTAAAGTAAAACCGTATGAGTATTATGTCCTTTCTAGGGAGGATACATTCTGCTGATGTAAAAACCCTGATGATATGGTTTTCTGTGCGTTGGACCTTCTAAGTGATCCACAGGGTCTTCGATCTGGTACCCTACCTTTAAAATGTTAGGTTAAGGCTCAAAATATTCAATTACAAGCCTTAAACTCTCTGCTTTTTTACTGATACTATTTGCTGCTCCATGATTGCCTTTGCCTGCGAAATCTGCGCTTTAATGGCTCTGGACAGGTTTTATAGAGTTTACCTCTGTTATTTTAATGAGAATCATGTCATAACACCTTCCCAGGACTTTTTAATAATCTCAGTCCTTAAAAATGGTCTTTTCCTGCGTTCTGTGCCACTGCAACACTGACTGTGAACAGCGGAGGTTTTTACCACCTGCAACCCTGAAAAACATGAAAACACGTTAAGAAATCCATGCATGGGGTGGTACGTTGTGGATGACTACGAAAATGGAAATGTGGCACATTGACTGTGATGCATGCAAAGGATACTGTGGAGGAAATCCGTGGAACAACGGGAAATGCATTTGGAAGACGTCGAGATAGAAATTTTAACGTAAAACATTAAAATTTGACCTTGGAATGAAATATATAGGAAACAGACAAAGACGCGACAAAAACACGTGGAATGGGTGATGTGGTGGGACCCGATCAATGGCGGGGTGTGAATTAAATCCTGACCGTCCGATCTCAGGAGGATATCGACGGATGTAAATGCGTCGGAGGGCGACAGATGGTAGGCTAGGGGCCGTGTTTGCCTTAGAATAACTCCCGAGCATCTTCGTGGCACGATCACCCTTGGATGGACAACTTCAGATCGGACGGTGTACGTGCATATCATGTTGGGTCCACAGCCAAACTTTAACGCACGATGAGGGCGGTTTCCCCACAGTGCTCGAAGCCACGTGTCGGCCGGTGTATGGCACCACTGCCAAATGAAAAATACCACCCTCCTCTCAAAGGCGATGCGATAGAAACCATCGGTTTCTACACAGTGCTCTGGTGCGGGGACCATCGGGGCAGATGAAATACGGACCGTCAATCTATGGATAAGATCAACGGTTGTGATATGATCGGAGGGGCGAACGTGGAATGAAAGGTGCTTGCGATGGCCGTCGGATGCCGGGAAGTTGACGATTAATAGCACTCCTGATATCCAATCGCGCTAAGTGCTTTTCGGGCTAGCCCCTGGTTCTAGCATTGGGTCATTTGGGGGGAAACATTTCTGGGGCTGAGCCGAAAGGGGCTAAACCTAAAATGTGAAGCATATGGGTTTTTTGTCCCATTTTTAATGAAATTCAAGGCCAGAAAGAAGTAACGGTAGAGGGAATATGGGGCCCTTGAACCCAACAAAGGTATTTGCAGGTTTTAAGAGGGGAATGAAGGTGATTTATAAGGTTTAGGAGGGGTTTGAGGGGTAAAAGGGAGGCTTTGACACAGGTGAAAAAGGTTAAAATGGGACATTCTGCAAGGATATAAGGGGAAAATGAAGGCCTCCTTGAGCACAGTTTTTTACAATCAGTGAGGCTCTCTGGATGGAAACAATAGTGAGGTTCTTTTTGAAAGGCAATGGACACACAGAGGCTTCAAGGATGATGTGTTTTCAGAGGGAAATGCATTCCTTGAAGGCTCAAAAACATTTTAGCCCCCTATTTTCTTGTCAAAAAATTCATAGGGGGCTAACAATGGCTCCACATGGGGATGTCTTCTTCTTGAAGAAGTCAAGAATTCAGAAAAGGATCTTTGGAGTAGGTCAGATGCCTGATCTTCGAGCCACCTTTCTTCTTTGATTTCAGCTATTACAAACATGATAAATCAGCATGAGCACTCCCAAACAATCTACCTACCCATCCTACAATCCTAGAATTTTTTCTTCTAGGGTGCATTTGGACTTGCAGACCCTTTACATCATTTATTTTTATAAACAATAAAATAAACCTATTCTATTTCTACCCTTATTACTCCATGAGACCAGATTAGACTATTGGCCTCACATTTTTCTCTACCTATTCTAATATTTGATGGGATTAAACTGTCCAGCAGATTTCTTCTCTACATTCTACGACAGAAATTTAAAAACAGTCAAACTAGGATTAGACAGTCTAGTTTGCTGTGGATCCAAGGCATAAAGACAGTTTCACATGGACATGAACTTGCAAAAAACTAAAAACAAAATCTTGAAGGCTTGAATACTAAAACTTTGAAGCATCCTTCTACTCTTTGTGACTCAAGTTTTGAGCTTGTTAGAGTCACCTTTTCTTTTTCATTTCAGCTCTGGTTCTGGGCTTGCTAGAGCTGATCCTTTTCCCTTTGCTGGTTCAGATTTTGGGCATGTTAAAACCAGTTGTCTTCACTTCCTTTGGCTCAAGTTTTGATCATGTAAGAGCCAATATTTTTACTTCAGAGGTTCATGTTTTGAGCATGTCTGAACCTCTCCTTTTCTTTGTTTTTTGAAACATTTTCTCTTTTCTTTGAAAATAAAACATGGCAATGGTATTTACAATGGAAATGGAAACTGGAAATTGGAAATCAATAGTAGTAGTGTTTGAGCATCCTGCCATTGACAGGACCCCCAAACATCTCTGTACCATCTAGCTCGCAAAAAAAAGGCATTTGGACCAATAGTGGCCTAGATGATGTATAGACCCTACCACAAACTATCAAATTTTCCATGCTTTCCTTTGTCTTCTCTCCTTGAGTCCCATTTCAGAACTTTATCTCCAATTTTGAAGTCACAAGATTTTTTCATTTTATCAAATAATTTCTTTATATTTTCTTGAACTTTGATAGCTCTATTATAGACCTCTTCCCCTGTTTGCTGGAGATGGATTGTTTGATTTATCCTCCTTACCATGCTGTCTTCTTCTGTCTGAATTTCTTGGAAAATTTTAATCACTGGTACCCCAAGGCTGGTAGGAAACACTGCTTTTGTTCCATAGACAAGCTGATATGGTGACATGCCAATGGATTTCTTTGTTGTAAGCGTGTCAGCCCACAAAGCATGCACTAACTTGTTATGCCATGATTTCTTATTTTCTTCAAGGAGTTTCTTGATGATGGTTACCAAACTCTTGTTTGATGATTCAGCTAACCCATTACCTTGTGGATAATAAGAAGTTGAATGACCGAGTGATATTTTATACCTGTGACAAAAATCAACCAAATTCTTGGATCCAAATGCAACAACATTATCAGTGATTATTTTTCTTGGGCAACCAAACCGAGAAAGGATGTGGTCTTCTAGGAACCTAATGATGACAGAATCTATGGCATTCCTAGCAGGTATGGCCTCTATTCACTTAGTGAAGTAGTCTATTGCTGTAAGGATCCACTTGTGTTGTGTAGAAGAAGAAGGGTGTATTTACCCTATGAAATCTAGGCCCCATTGCATGAAAGGACCTTCAATAGTGATGGGTTGTAAAGGTAGAGGGAGGAGTTTTCTTTTGCCTTCAAAAATCTGGCATTTATGGCAGACAATTATCATCTTATGGATGTCATTGAAAAGTGTAGGCCAATAATAGCCATCTCTGAGTATTTTGTTAGCAGTGGATTTCGAGTTCAAGTGGCCTCCACACTCTCATGCATGGAACTCCTGTTTAATCCTCTCAGCTTCAGTTTTAGGCAAACATTTAAGCAATAGGCCATTCATATATTTCCAGTATAAAGATTCATTTAGAATGCAATAGTTTCTGGCTTTTAGCTTTAGGAATATGGCCTTAGTATTTGATAGTTCAGGAGGAGCATTGAGGTTTATGAGAACATACAAAATGTCAGAATACCAAGGAGAGTTTTGAAACTTCCCCTCAACAGTGGGATCAAGAAATCCTTCCTGCTCATCCAAGGAATCTACCATGTTTATGTCAAGAGCTTGTAAATTTGATTCAGCCATTTGTTGAGCTAAGCCCTGACCTTTGATCAGTTTTGTGGGTTTTATCTCAAGGTCATATTCTAAGATTACAGTAATCCATTTGCCCCTCTTCCCATCCAGGTCTTGGGACAAAATGTCTTTAACCATTATGTTTCGCACGTAGGCTATGGTGTGAGAATGCAGTATGTACACCCTAAAGTCTTTCAAGGCCTTTACCAAGGCCTAGGCCTGTTTTTCCATTATGTTATTTTTTAAGGGTGCAAGCCTTAGAGCCTTGCTGAAGAAAGCAATGGGCTGTTCCGTACCCTATGGATTTTTCTACAGTAAAACTACAACCACTATATGTTCGGAGGTGAATGAAAATATCAGGAAATATTTTGAGAAATCAGGGCTAATTAGGACAGGAGGTTGGGTGAGAGCAAGTTTAACAAATTTGAAATATTTTTTAGCCTCAACAGTCCACTTAACCCCTACACCCTTTTTCAACATATTAGTCATATTCCTGAGGTGTTTAGCTAAGTTGGGAATAAACCTCCTTAGGAAGTTGATTTTCCCAATAAAGGACTGTAACTCTTTGATGTTTCTCGGGTGTGTGATTTGTAGTATTCCCTCAAATCTTTGGGGATCTATCCTAATCCCCTTCTCAGATATGATGTGGCCGAGAAGCTTACCTTCTTGCAGCCCAAATACAGTCTTTTTAGGATTCAATGAGAGACCAAACCTTCTACATTTTTCAAAAACTCTCCTCAGATGTTTTAGGTGCTCTTCATCAGTCTTGGAATAGACTGTTATGTCATCTAGATAGATGACAATGAAGTGCCCTATTTCATATGAAAAGGCTACGTCCGTTGCTCATTGGAAGGTGGCACCAGCGTTCATCAGTCCAAAGGGAATTTTTACATACATAAAAGTGCCCCATGGAGTGGTAAAATCTGTCGTGAGTTGGTATTCTGGGAGTACTAAAACTTGGTTGTAACCTAACAAACCATCTAACAGGGAGATCCTTTTTGAGCCTACTACCCTCTGAAGAATGTGTTCCATTTTTGGCAAATGGTAATTGTCTTTGAGTGAGGCTCTGTTAAGGTTCCTGAAATCTATGCACAATCTGATCTCACCTATTTTCTTTCTCACAGCTATAAGGTTTGAGACCCAATCAGAGAACCTCACAGGAGCTATTATGCCTACCTCATACATCTTTTTTATTTCCTTTTCCACTGCAGGAAATTGTTTTGGATTTATTATACGAAGTTTTTGTCTAAAAGGTTTTTGGCTCTCTTTCAAAGGTATTTTGTGTTGTATGATGTTTGTGTCATAGGCCTTTAAGTATTCATAGCTCCAAGAAAACACATCAATGAATTCTTTGAACAAGTCAATGTATTTATTTTTCATGTTTGCAGGCAGGGACTTAGCCAATTTGATCATCTTGGGCTTATCTTCAGTGCCTATGTTGCATTCCTCGACATCAGAGTTTGAGTGCTCTATAGTGGGCTTTTTCGCTACATCCTCGAAGTCAAAAAGGTCTTCTAAAGGTGCCAGACCCCGGGGTATGTTCTTGTCTTTGGCCTGCAGCACCTCTACTTCCTCTTTATTTGCGTTTTCACAATCTTTGCTTGGATTTCCAGTCAGTTCATTTAAAGTGTTTATTTATGTGTTACAGGGTGGATCTTCTTCGTTTGAGGACTCTGAGGGCTCTTCATTTAGGTAGCTATCATCAGAATTAGAGTCTGAATCAGAAAATTCAAACTCGTTCCTGCCTATCAGGAAATCGTCAATTTGCTTATCTCCTTCAAAAACCTGCCAATATTTCTCATTATCAGGTACTGCGGGTCTGAACTTCGTCTGAATGATGATTTGTTGATCACTGGGAGGCTTGTGATATGAACTGGCTATGGAAGCTAATCCATTTGCAACTACATTCTGACTCCTAGGGATAAACACTAGTTCATATTCCACAAAGGTCTTCAATAAATCCATGGCATCATTCCTATATGCTCTCAACCTAGAGTTTTTAGCTGTATTCTCACCGTTCACTTGTTTTATGACCAACTCAGAGTCTCCATGCACAGTTATCCTACGAGTTCCTAATTTTTTCAACAGATTCAAGCTTAGGATAAGAGCCTCATATTCTGCGATATTACTTGTGCATTTGAAGGTCAGATTAAAGGCATGACTCTCTGCATAGTCACTCTCTTTGTTATGTATCCACACTCCTACTCCTGCAGTCTTCCTAGTACAAAATCCATCAAAATTCAATTCCCACAAGGGATCGTGTTCATGTTTATCATCCTTTTCTTCCCTAATGTGGGTTTCACTGGTCTGTTGATGGTTTTGCTCTCCCTGATGTGTATGGAATTCAGAGAGGTGACTATTTAGCTGATTGCATTCTATTTCTTGTTTGCTCTGAATTTCTGTTTCAGTGCACTGTCAAAATTTTTCTTCTTCATTTTCCTCTAAGTCTAGAGTGACCATTATGCTAAAATTTATGGTCTCAACCCCTTTGTTTGCATCTCTGTTTTCTGATTCTGGCCCTCCCAAGGATTCATCATTGCAAAAGATAAAGGAATCTAGATCTATGTGCACATAATACAAAGGAGAGTTTTCAGGCTTTTCAGGGCTGCTGACTAGGAATTTCATTTGTGCCTCTCTATATAGTCTCCTCCGCTAGCTAAAGACAGGAATTGTGGCATATGCCCCATCCATTTGCATTGTGCCTTGCAGCTTGGCTCCCCATGACCTAGATAGTAACATGCCATACTTAGGTGGCACATCTGCCACCACAACATTCATAACCATACATTTTACAGGGATCTGGATAAGGTTTACACACAGGTCTTTGATTAAGCCAAGGAATTTTACTCTGCTATAGTCAAATGAATATAATCTTTATAAGGGAGAGTTACATCTAGGCAGAACTTTTCCATAACTACCTTAGGCATTAGGTTGTGTGATGCCCCAGAGTCATGCATTGCATTGTGAAGGATCTTATCATGGATATTGAGACTGATATAAAAAGGTGGTACTACCCCTTCCTGAAACTTTCCTTCTATATTTGGACCAAACAGAAGGGTTGGTTGATCATCACTCAAATTGACAGTGTCATTGTTTTCCCCTAGATTTAATGCTTTCAAAATTTGGCCTTTACATACATCCTGAGTGGCCAGCTCAGAGAGTGGAACAGAGATTTTATTTTTTGCAATCTCACTTTCCAAATTGAAGGGAGATTGACTCTTTGTAATACTCGATTCTATTTTGTTAGACACCACCTTAGTGGCTGAATCAGTGTGTTGATTCTCACTATGTACAGTGTTTGTGATAGTTTTATCAGGAGCACTAACTACAGTGCTAGTGCTGCTAATTGGTTGACTTTGTTTATCAGTGTTTTGGTTGTCTTTTTCTTTTTTCTTCCCAGAACTCTTAGCTGCTGACTTGTTACTTTCAGTAGTCACTTTAGAAGTTTTCTCAGGCCTTTTCTTGATGGTAATCTCAGAAGCTTTTGGTTTGGGAGTGTCTAGGTTCTTTTTACTTCTAAGTTCATACTGTTCTCTAACCTGCATGATGAAAATTTCAAATCCAAGTCTGTAATCCTCAGATTCTGATCTTTCCTCATCCTAGTATGAGGATGAGGCCTTCTCTTCCTCTGTGGAATAGTTGTGGATTGAGTTTTCTATTTCAAACATGTTTATTGTGGTTCCCTCAGACTCTTCTATGATTCCCTCATCTTCATCAAGAAATTTCTCTTGAAATGGGGGAATAATTTGTTGATCTGATTCTCTTTTTCTGTTGGGAGTGGTATTATTCCTTCTAAGGTTCTGGTTCTGGTTATGATTTTGATCCCTGTTTTGGTTACTAAATGTGACAACCATTTCTTCCATCATTTGCTGTAGCTTTTCCATGTTTTTAGATAGGCAGTCATAATTGGGATCAGATGTGGAAGCTACATTGTCATCTCTATATGTTACCCTCTTCTCAGCTCTCAATCCTGATTTCTTCTCAATCAGGTTAGCCTCTACACTCACTGCTCCTTTTTTCATATCTTACAGTGTGTTGTAATCCCTCTCCCTAAGCTAGTAGGCCATATCAGCATCAAAGCCTTCCGGATATTTCACTAAATCCATACCTTGGGGAGGTTTCATATGTGGAGGAAGAGCATTATAAATGTTGTTAAACGTTGTAGAGTAGTCATGGACACTCTCTCCTACATTTATTTTCAGGTTCTTGCATTCTGCTAAGATTTGGAGAGGGTTGGCCTTAACTTCCCATTTTTTTTATGAAAATCTGATATAAAGCAGGAAGGTCTTGGATACTAGGAGGGAGGCCTTTAAACCATTTCTTCACATCACCTCCTAAGCTCTGGGCAAAGATTATCATTTTGACTGTATCATCATCTATCTCCATTTAGTCGAAAGAATCCTCCATACTATCTACATGGTGCTGAGCTGTGGTGGACTCTTTTGCAGTGAAGTGTGGGATCTTTGATTTATAATCATTGGGTAGAGATACTAGAGGTTGGGGTAAAACCAGAGGTGCATACTAGGCTGCCATGATGACTTTATGGGGAGGGAAAGGGTTAGCTTGAGTAGCGGGTATGTGGATGGTAGGGATACTAGGACTAGCAGAAGTCTGTTGAGCAAATTTATGATGGCAGAGCCCCAAGTTTTGAATGAAGTGAAAATCAGGAGGTGTAGATGGGGGGGTCTGTCTATCCCTAATGTGTTTACCACTTTTAGGTGGTGAACCAGGAAGCTCAAGGTATGGCTGGTCTAGGACACTGAATGACCTAGTTCTAGGTACGCTGTTTTGAGAGTCTAGGTCAAAAATAGGGTCTGATAGAGCTGTGAGGTCTTCTGGTGCAGAGTTAGATCTATGGATGTGGCTGAAAATAGTTGGTATTTTAGGTGTAAGATATCTCTTGAGGATGATCTCAGGGTTTTCAACTATTTCAGGTGGGTTTGGGTTGGGATAAGCTCTTGTGTGAATGGTTCTTGAAGCCAGAATGTTGTTCTCCAACCAAGCAGCTTAACCCTACTTGTTACTTCTATTGTAGTTGATGTTGTAATGGGCTCTGGTCTTCCAGTGGAGTCTTATGATTGTTTAGGAACTATGGAGTTGCCACGTGGAAGGTTTAGGATGTTTCAAGAGGGTATACTGTCCACCACAGTGTTTCTGTAATGTCCTTTTTAGGGAAATCCTTAAAACACAACAAAATCTAACTAGAGATGGACTGGGAGGGAATTTATCAAATATTTTACCCCTGAAAGAGGATGAGATCCGGAGGCTATCTGGCCCTTTCCAGACTCTCTCTAAGAGTGTGGGAGAAAACACACCAAGTGGTATAGAGTTTGATTTGCGAATAGGAGTGTTTAACTGCCAACCTAACCAGAGATTGTAGGTTTCTAAGGCTCTTGTGATGTAGTAAGATGGAAAATACTTAGAAGTTCCCCAGCGGAGTTGCCATTATGTTGGGGTTCCCATGTTTTGGCCAGATTGGCAAGACCAAAAGATGATACAACATCAAAACCACTTTCAGACCCTAGGATCTAGACCTCCTGGGTCCAGAGAGGGATCTCTCTATATAAGCAAAGGTTTTATGTCTTTGAAGCTCAAAGTTAAGATATTAGGCTAGTTATAGGCACAAGATTTGTTTGTTTGATTTTTGTTTGGTTGTTGGGAATCAAGAAAGAAGGGTTCAATATAAGACAAGGATGAGCAAAGAGGATTTTAGGCAAAGGAGGGATAATTCTGAGAAAATACAGACCATTGGGCAATGGATTCAGGAGAGGGTTTACTTGTTATTCAATATGAAGGCTTTCAGTTGGGCTAGTCGTCTAAAGCATTGGATCTTAAAGATGATAGTGTGGCATGAAATGGTAAGAGAAAAGGTGAAAGCAAGGAAACCTCTAAGGTGACCTTTCAGAAATCAGATCCAGGGACAGGACATACCATTGGACAACCTGTGATCCAAGACCTAAAAATTTAACTCTTCAAACAAGGAAACATGAAAGATTTAAACACAAGGGTGAAAACCTGAGATCAGAGAGAGACTTTGAACTCTCAATGCTTTGGCATCCAACTTAAGGGAACTTATGAAGGTTCAATGAATTGAAAAAATATCCTAGTGAGACAGAGACAGAGTTCTAGACTCCCAGTATCCCAATTCATCCAATTAAAACCTAACAAGAACATCTAAGAACATATTCATAAATTCACACATCAGCTAGCAGTATATTTGACCACTACACTGGTTAAATTAGCTTGAAATCAATCCTCAGATAGCACATACAACAGAAAAAATTGAAGGCAGGGAGAGTAGAAACATAGGGTACCTAACAAGGGTAAATCCTATGCCAGGTTTCTGATGCGTGCTAGAAGAAATGAAATGTAATGAACTAAAAAGGAAAACATAGACAGAGATAGAAAAACATCACCACTGCTTTAAATCGGGATCCAAAGAAATGTGCTTGTCATATTAAAGAGAAACACCAGTCAAGTACAACATTACCAATAGCTTGATATTTAGTCTGAAAACATATTCCTCAGCCTATCTTACAACTTTACATAGAGAACATGTCTCAAGAGAAACAACTTGCAATTCACAGATAGCCGATCAACAACCTTTTCAATGAGTTTCTTCATGGATTTTATAGCTGGAAAAGAGGCAGAGGATGTAGATGAAAAAATAAATGTAGCATTAAAACTCAGAAGAGTAAAAGGGCCGAGGCCCCATTCTATTTTAGATTCTGGGAATTTATCTTCAGTACTCTTTGGATGAAAGAGTGATCTTCATCAGGCTGCAATTTACTCCAGGTATGACTTTCATGTACTTGCTGTAATACCTCTGCAGAATTCTGATGAACTAAACAAAGGAAAATCAACGATTTCAGGTCTTCCATACTGTGTAAAAAATGCGTTTGATAGCATTAGGACTGTTGTTAGGGGGCAAACTTCTCCTGGACACAACGTAAACTAAAATTGTTTGAATACTATGTCCTTTCTCGGGAGGAGACATTCTACTGATGTAAAAACCCTGATGATATGGTTTTCTGTGCGTTGGACCTTCTGAGTGATCCATGGGTTCTTTGATCTGGTAGCCTACCTTTAAAATGTTAGGTTAAGGCTCAAAATATTCAATTACAAGCCTTAAACTCTCTGCTTTTTTACTGATACTCTTTGCCGCTCCATGATTGCCTCTGTCTGTGAAATCTGCGCTTTAATGGCTCTGGACAGATTTTACAGAGTTTACCTCTATTATTTCAATGAGAATCATGTCATAACACCTTCCCAGGCCTTTTTCATAATCTCAATCCCTGAAAATGGTCTTTTCCTGCATTCTGTACCACTGCAACACTGACTGTGAACATCAGAGGTTTTCACCACCTGAAACCCTGCAAAACACAAAAACATGTTAAGAAATCCATGCATGGGGTGGGACGCTGTGGATGACTGTGAAAATGGCAACGTAGCACGTTGACGACGATGCATGCAAAGGATACTATGGAGGAAAGCCGTGGAATAGCAGGAAATGCATTTGGAAGACGTTGAGATAGAAATTTTAACGTAAAACATTAAAATTTTACCTTGGAATGAAATATATAGGAAACAGACGAAGACGCGATGAAAACACGTGGAATGGGTGATGTGGCGGGACTCGGTCAATGGCAGGGTGTGAATTAAATCTGGACCGTTTGATCTTGAGAGGAGATCGACGGTTGTAAATGCGTTGGAGGGCGACAGATGGTGGGCTAGGGGTTGTCTTTTCCTTGGACTAACTCCTGAGCATCTTCGTGGTGCAATCACCGTTGGATGGACAGCTTCAAATCGGACGGTGTACACACATATCGCGTTGGGTCCACAGTTGAAATTTAATGTGTGATGAGGGCGGTTTTCCCAGAGTGCTCGAAGCCATGTGTTCGCCGGTGTATGGCATCGCTGCCAAACGCAAAATACCGCCCTCCTCTCAAAGGCAGTGCGATAGAAACCGCCAATTTCTGCACAGTGCTCTGGCATGAGGACCACCGAGGTAGATGAAATATAGACCATCGATCTATGGATCAGATCGAAGGTTGTGATATGATCGGAGGGGCGAATGTGGAACGAAAGGTTCTTGCGATGGCCATCGGATGCCAGGAATTCGACGGTTAATAGCGCTCCCGATATCCAATCGCGCTAAGTGCTTTTTGGGCTAGCGCCTGGTTCTGGCACTGGGTCATGTGGGGGGAAACATTTCTAGGGCTAAGCCGAAAGGGGCTAAACCTGAAATGTGAAGCATATGGGTTTTTTGGCCCATTTTTAATGAAATTCAAGGCCAGAAAGAAGTAACGGTAAAGGGAGTATGGGGCCCTTGAACCAAACAAAGGTATTTGCAGGTTTTAAGAGGGGAATGAAGGTGATTTAGAAGGTTTAGGAGGGGTTTGAGGGGTAAAAGGGAGGCTTTGACACTAGTGAAAAAGGTTAAAATGGGATATTCTGCAGGGATATAAGGGGAAAATGAAGGCCTCCTTGAGCACAATTTTTTACAATCAGTGAGGCTCTCTGGATGGAAAAAGTAGTGAGGGTATTTTTGAAAGGAAATGGACACACAGAGGCTTCAAGGATGATGTTTTTTTAGAGGGAAATGCATTCCTTGAAGGCTCAAAAACATTTTAGCCCCCTGTTTGCTTGTCAAAAAATTCATAGGGGGCTAACACCAGGAATGGAATTGTACACCTTATTAAAAGGAGTAGTATAGTCTTGAATTGATTCATTAGGATGAATTCTCAATGAGTTGTCTTCAACCAATATCTGGAGAGGAATTTTCTTTTCCTCCCACTTAGAAATAAAAATATCAGTTAGCTGCTGTGAATCCGACATTGAACAAGGTCCCAAAGTTTGGAATAAATTTTTCACTTTTCTTGAGAAACTCTCAATGATTATTCTCATTTCCACATCATCATTATCTACCTCTTCTAAATATATGAAATTTTTGATTCTATAAATGTATTTCCTAGCTGTAATCTCAGTGGTTCCATAAAAAATAGGTAGCCTTTGTCCATAATTCTGAGGTAAATCAGTGAGTTGTCTCAGCAGAGCTAAAGGAGAAAATCTGGCCATAGTTTTTCTAGGAGGTAAGCTTGTAGTCACAACAATAAGTAATGGTATGAGTGATGGTTGTGTGGGATGAAGTGTGGATGATGAAGAAACAAAATTGTGAGGGGATGTAGTAGTAGCATGAATAGATGAATCTAAAAAGGGGTTACCACACAAGAGCTCCTGCTGATATTGTATACATGCCTTCTCTGAGGTATATTGAAGATGGTTTCCTAGTTTTTGAAGTTTTTCAAATTGAATCCAAACCTTTCTATCTAAATATACTTATGAACCTACTTATAAATTGGATTCTATGGGCAAGAATCTTGTTTCAAACCTTGAAGGATCGAATACAATTTTAGACAGAGATGTTTCAGATTTGGACTTAAAGAATGATAACTTGAACTTTAGATCAAATGGAATATATTCAAGTGAAACCAGTTCTGAAAAAATATATGTAGACCTTACCAAGTGAGATTTACTTGACTGTAACTTAGAATGATGAAGTCTCTACTTTCTTATGAGTCTTTCTGGATCTTCAATAGGATATGGTGGATTTGGAATAGGATTTGATTGTGTTTACCTTTTACGAGCCATTGTTGTCGTGAATCAACACAGTTTTCCTCTCTGCAACTTGAATCAACCTTCTTGAAAACTAGGTGTTGTCACCCACGGGCCTATAATCCAATGAAAATTTAATAATACACCCAGGGAAGATATGTCACTTTCGTTCCCTGACAACAGTGCCAAAAATGTTAGCCTCCACAATGTCCCAAAGCTAAAAGAAGATCAATAGAGGTAACCTCAAACAAAGCTTTTGGTTTGGTATCTAGCCCTACCAGACCAGAGAAGGATCTCCGTATGAAAAAAAAAGTGAAGGAATTGACTAGTGCAAGAATGTATTTTAGGCTAGATAGTTCAACTCATGTAGGATTTGAATATTTAGGGTTTTCTGTTGGATCAGGAGTGAAAATCAAGGAACTAGGTCAAAACATGAAAGGTGTCAGTTGAAAGAAATATAGAGGAGCACGGTAGGTATGATTTTGTGATAGCTTAGAACTAAGTCGGTGTAGTGTAGGTTTGAATGAGCAAGGATTTCATAGTGAGCATGCATGCCATGAATTCATTAATCAAGAATATGAAATACACAAAAGGAGATTCTTAACAAAACAAAGCTTAATTGAGAGAATTATGCTTAAAGCCTTTTAGGAAAATCATTGAAGATAAAATATATGGTAAGGAGACTAGTTTATCATTCATATAAATATATAACAGAGACAAAAAATTATCACAAACTCACAACATAATAATTCATGAATAATAGCTGCAACTATCCTTTGATTTCCTGTAAATAGTGATGAAGTACAAGCTACAAGAATTTCACCCTCTGATGTCCAACCATCAAAATGAATGAAAACAACATAAATATATGCTAAAAACAACTTCCATCTCTCAGGGGTTGAATCCCTCAATGTAAGAACAACTTTCATGAATCTCTCAACAAAACCCTAATGACTAGGGAGGTTAAAACAAATCCTCCATTTAGAGTTTGACTGACTTGATCCTCATCAACGAGGTCCAAAATTACATCAAAATGACTATAAAAAGCTCATTTACCCTATATTACATCAACTCAACATGAAAGTAAAATAAATTACATCATCTAACTATGATTTAATGAAGAAAACCATGAAATTTTCACTAATAGGTAAAAGCGCAGTGCCTCTTTGCAAAATCATAGCGCCTCGAGACAAAAGTGTAGTGCCAAAATTGTAAGGAAGTTTTGAAGGCCTTCCATTGCTCCAAATATAGCTCTAAAAGATGAAATGGAAATCTGAGGATGTCCAGCTATCATTAGGCACCAAAAGCAAGGAAAATGGACACTCCATGACAAACAAAAACACATTTTCCCAAAGGTACTCCCAAATGCGCAACACCTAGTCTAGAAAGGTGGCATAAAATGTATTTTTGACCTATTTTTGGGAATTTTCTCCCAAATGTTTTTCTGAAAGGGCTCAAAACGTTGACAACTGACATGTATGAGTGATTATCTATCCGGCAAGGTAATTTTTTTGGCATTTTGAGGTATGAGGAAAAAGTGCAGTGCCAAGGTGTTGTGCTTTTGGCTGAACTGACATTTCCAATTAGGCCAAAAGTCACCAAAAATGAAAAATTTCTCCATCAAACCATGTGATTATGTGTCAAGCTATGATGGATGTTTCAATAAGAAAATCAATATTATCTATCTCTTTTTTCCTCATTAAGGTTTGCATGATATTTTGCTTCACTTGCTTGATTCTGACTTGGGAGACCTTGTTCCTTGTATAATAATGCATGGCCATGTGTCTTTGCAGGTTGTTTCCTTGTATGCCCTCTTGAGTGGCTTCTGCAAGTGGAAATTCACTCTATCAATCCAATATTCCCTATCTTTCTCAATTTCTACCAGAACGAGTTCGTCAACAATCATTTGAGATTTTGGTGGAGATGTTCCTTTTTGCTGCTCAAGTGTCCTCTTGAAACCTATTTTTCTTGGTATCCTTGTTCTAACCTACTCTTATTGATCCTTTGAATCATCAACCTCAACAATTTACTTACCTTTGGCGTCATCCTTTATCAAATCTACTTTCGGCTTGTTTAAGAGAAACTAATTTACCTTAAGC
Source organism: Pinus albicaulis (assembly GCA_034641835.2). Classification (NCBI taxonomy): domain Eukaryota; kingdom Viridiplantae; phylum Streptophyta; class Pinopsida; order Pinales; family Pinaceae; genus Pinus; species Pinus albicaulis. The sequence continues at coordinate 192,928,079 of CM076578.1, read as the reverse complement.
TGCATGTTCTCTTGTTGCAAGAATGAGAGAAAGAAATTTTCCTTTGAAAAACTATGCTTGAGCTTTGTTGAGAAAGCTCCCCTAAGTTAGAAGCTGATTTTTTGATATATTTTTGTAATAGATTTTTCAATTTTAGCTGTGCGCAGGGGCTTTAGGGTGGGTCAAATCCCGTCATGAATTGTAATGGGTCAAAAGGGTAGAACAAGGGGTCACAAACCATGGTTTTCGAACCCTAGAGTAGTGCAAGACAATATTATAAATAGAAGTTTAGATCGAGCTTAAGAAGGTGATTTTTGGTTAATTTTGAAAATTGATGTTAGATCTGGTAACTTTGTGATATTTTGTGCGGATTTGTCTAGGTAGAAGGCTCCTACTGGCTACACAGTGCAGGATTCCTAAACCTACTAAGGATTCTATATTTTGGAAGGTATTCAATCACCATCATCTGCGTGCACCAGTTGTTGGCCTTGGTCCATGAGGGATCCTTATGGATCCAGGGGTGAATTCCCATACACGCCGCACTGATCCATCGGATAACCAACTTGCCCAAGAAGGGGCCCCATCCAATGAAGGGATTTAGGAAGAGAAATGAGTTAAACGTGGAGACTGATGTAAAGAAAAAATTCAAGGTGGGACGGGACAAGAGGGTATTTTTGGTCCAGACCATCACTGACCCAGTAATGCGCCTGGGCACCCTAGTCCTCGACTACAAGCTCATGAGGAATTTTTTGCTGGAAATGGTCCCTGTGCACGTCATTGCCTTAGCAGGTCAATGTGCAAATGGGATGCTATATAACTAGTTGCAGGTTTTGTGTGAAGAGTTTCTAGAAAATGTGTGCAAGGCACAGGAACTGGGGAATAAGTTCTAATACGCGTGGTTACTGTTAGGGATCTGTAATTTTAGCAGATTGGTGAGACTAAAACTGCAGAAGCAACATCGTTTCAAACAACTTTGGGATTCTAGGATCTAGCCCTCTTGAATCCGGAGAGGGATCTCTCCAATAAGTGCAAATATGGATTTGTCTTTTAAGTTTGGGGTAATGATATTAGGCTAGTTATGAAGGCCAAGGGTTTTGTTTGTTTTTGGATGGTTGAGCATGCTTACTGTTTGACGTGGAAAGTCCTGAATGCAAAGAGTTTCAAAGGTGAGAAGTTTCAAGCAATTAGAGTAAGGTTCGGCCAAAAATATAGATAATTGCAGGTTTTAGTCCATTGGGCTATGGAGTCATAATAGGGTTTAATTGGAACAGAAAGAGGAAAGAGTGGTCCATGGGGCAAGTCATCTGTGTCTAAGGATCTCTTTGAAGATTGATTTATGGAATGAAATGACACAACAAGAAGGAAAATTAAATAGATACAGAACAAAGAGTAGCCCAGGATCTGGTAAGTAATTTTAAACTAGCTAGCCTTTGACAAACACTTGAGAAGAACATAAAGAAAACTAGGATCTGGTAGGTACTTTTAAACTAGCCAGCCTTTGATACACTTTCAATAGAAAACTTTTTAAAACAAAGGGAAACTTGAAGGAGACCGTTGGAGTAGAAACTAGTGGGCCAGGCTCGCCACAAATCCTCTCCTAGCTCTGCTTTACCTGGTTATTTTCAATACAAACACAAAGATAACACAGAATGGCCTAAGATCTGGTAAGTACTTCTAAACTAGCCAACTTTTAACACATTCCAAGGGAAACATTCAGACAGTCTTTGGGGATAAAACTAGGACCAAGGCAGACCATATCTTCCATAGTTCATCTCTAATTAAATAATACTGAACATAACATTCAAGAATAATATTCAGCTAAGGCAATAAGACGAGGGAACGCCAGCATTCCTATGCTTAAACTAAATTGAATCATTCCAAAATAACACAGTTTGGAAGAAAACATATAAATAAATATTTTCAGTCAGATAAGGTTATTGATATACAGTGGATCCTAACTCTATGAATGTTGTTCTTTATAAGATAAAATGAAACACAGTGAAAGTAGAAACAAAATAACAAGTTACAATTAGAAAAACATCACCGTCAACATAGACCAGGATCCCATAAATCAGCTTGTATTGATGCTCCAAACCAGTTACAGCTTTAAGTCCAATGATTTAGTTTAGCAATCATCTACTCATCTCAACCTAACTTATCTATCACCAGCAAATCTCCAAGAGCCAGTGAAAACTATTTACAATCAGAAGTTTCCAGCTCAATTACATTACAATGTTCAGCAACCTGATTAACCAATAGTTGCTCATCTTCTACAGAGGTATTTATAGAAGAATGAGGAGGTGAAATCTGATATAAAGATCTGCCAAGGAAATTAATACAAAGTAATGACTTCTCGGCCTTTTGAGGGGCTCGATGGAGAAGTTTACATGTGTTTTACTGTATTAATTGATTTACATTTATGAATTAAGCTCGGTGGGAGCTTTTATTGACTTTAAGGCTCTGTGTCATGCTTGGAGTAACTCTGCAGATATTTTTTTCATTAAGTTGCTTGCAGAAGTGACTCTCTAGCTGCGTCGAGATGAATATTTGAATATGCTCAATAACTTCGGCCTCTGTCTTGAATGCTTTGAGGCACAGGTGGCACTTATGGTAGCTGAGGAATCAATTCGCCTCAATTAAGGCAGTGGAGGCATTTCTATCTGTTAAACACTTATGAATTTCTTTTGACTGTGTTTTAATTTGGGGGATTAGGCTTTTGATAATCCATATTAGCCGTAATCCCTGCAAATCGGTCTTCAATCTTCTGTTCTGTTGTGCTCTGTCTTCAACACTAATACTCTTTTAACTATGTTTTTAATAAAACAGTGTCTTGTCAATGTGCAGGCCGCGCAGGGCTCTCAAGGCATTAATGCCCATGAAGCACCAACGAAACGTGGATCTTGAACCCTGCGAACGGTTTCCCTTTATAAATCAAAGGCGTGGGAATCGTCATTCCCAACTTTCGACCTTTCTTTTTAATATAATGGAAAAACCATTAATCCTTGCAAAATACAAACAAAAATTATAAAATCCTGCGTAATTGGAAAAACTGCTTCAGAAGGCGGGGGAGGAGCGTAGCCATTGGAAGGCAGCATCCAATGGTGGAGATCTATGTAGAAGAGCTAAAAAGGAGATCGGGGAGAAGGATAAGATAGAGTGATTTTGGACCGTCCGATCTAGACACGTGGATGGTCCAGATCCCATCGGAGGATCGCAATCGGGGGTGGCAAGAAAATGCACCGATTTAAAAAATGCGATGCGATTAAGCGCTGGCCATCGATCTAAAGATCAAATCGATGGAGGGGAGTGAATTAGAGGGTTTTGAAGCAGAGGTAAGACTTGTGGTCGGAGGGAACAAGGACCGTTGGATCATGGGAAAGTGGGGAGGAGATCAACGACGGACAACCAATCGGGGATCGGAAATCGGAGGTGGTAAATAAACGCGCCCGATGAAAAGTTGCGATGCGATTTTGCGCGGGTCGTTGATCAGCCTTAGATCAATGGTCAATATCTTTTCAACTTTGCACCGGCAGAAACCCTTATACTTTATGAAAAACCCACAAATTTTTAATAAAACCAAGGTTTTAGTGGATCGGGGCAGAGAATATATATATATGAAGTGACTGGCACCCGATTGCGGGGCCGTTGGATGTATGAAGTACCATGGGCCAGGGGATTTATATAACAAGTGCCAATCGCAATCGAAGCTTCGGGCCCGGTCTTTTTGATCTAACCATTTTGAAAGTTTACGATGCGATTCAGCGCTTGGGACTTTTAACCTTGGTCCCGAGGTGTAGGTTGTATGGAATGAAAGCAAATGGGGCGGGGTTTACATATATGAGACCTAATCACATCAGAAGTTTGATGCGGTATTTCAATCAACCCATTTGGAATTTCCCCGATGCGATTGCACGATCGGGTCTTTTTAATCTAACCATTTATATTAACACGTGAATTTGGCTCATCAGATCAAAAGTTTGGATAAATGGGTTTTATGTTTTTACAAAAAGAAAAAGGTGATCGGGAATGGATTATTCCAAGGTTTTAAGAGCGGAAGGAGGGCCCACGGTTTATATGAAAAAATAATATGATCGGAGGTCTTAAATACAAAGGCTAATCGCATCAGAACTTTCGGAACATGGAAAAAGACTTGCGCACTTGGATGTTTGCGATGCGATAAGCGCCGAAAAGGGTTAGCGCTTGGTTCCAAACTTTAAAGCATATGGTGGGGAAGTGGTTAGGATTTAGCCCAAGGGGGCTTAAGTCCATGGTAGCAAAAAACTTGTTTTTTATGAAAATTTTCAAAGTTTTCAATGGATTTGGGGGTTTCGGTATAGTTTAAAAATGAGTTTTAAACTATGTAAAGGTGATTTTCATGAATGGAATAAGAGGAATCATGAAAATAGAGGAATTTTATGGAGAAAAAGGGGTGCAAGATGAAGGGTAGTTTTGAGTGGGAGAAGGGGAAAAATGATGGTTTCTCAGCAGTCTTTTCTCATGAAATCAGCAGAATTTCGGAGTATAAAATGGAAACAGAAAATGAAGATTTTGGAAAGAGGCATGAGGGCTTCAAGAGCCAACACTTTTTCGTAATAAAATTTGTTCTTTAAAGGCTCAAAAAAGTCTTAGCCACCTTTTGCTATAACAAATATTATAGGTGGCTAACAGTTACTATTGTTAATTGTGCTGGTGGCATGGGAGACCCCATCAGATGCAGTCCTCTAGGAGATCGATTCAGGCATATGCGAAGGGGCGCGCTATGTGAACTTATGGGATTCATCCAACCCCTGACAATTTGAAGAAAATAAGTTATTTTGGGTACTTTTTGAAGGCGTGCTAGCTCAAGCCATACATTCCAGACCAAGACTCTCATCAACAGTGCATGATAAGTACAAAAGTGTCATGGAATTCTAGGTGACCATGCACAACGTGCAGATGAAGGTGCGCAAGGATAAAAATTGGTATGCCTTTGTATATATTGACACGGAGCGAAAGTTGACCAGGTCATGGCGATGTGGCTAAATTCATGGAAGATCGGGGTTGGCTTCACCTAGCCCATTACACTATCTAGCTTAGGTAAAGATACGGCTTCAAATAATACAAAAAAGCTGCACATGGAGACAAGTACTGAGCAGATTGGTGGGAAATATACTGGGGCCAAAGAAAAAAAGGTGCCAGATGCCGAAAAAGGTAAAGATCAGGAGTTGGGAGGACACCAGGAGGAGGAGGACCTCGGAGGTTTGGACAGGCTTAATGAGGATGGTGTCGAATGTCCACATGGCACCAAGTGAGGTGAAGAAACATCTAAAGGGACATGCAATAAGAGGAAAGGCTCGAAGGCTAGAGGAGAGGAAGAGGTTACTTTGATAGAAGAGGACCTCGATAATATTTCTGATGCAGTTGCTTCAACATTGAAGGATCAATGGAACTGTATGGAAAAATAGTACAAGGCCATGGTGGAGGCCTTGCAATCAAGGTTGTACATTCTCTGGTTGAAGACATATAATTTTCAAGTGAGCGTAGATCAAGCGAGACTGGTGCAAGCGATCCTGCCATCTACTTTGATCGTCACAACAGTTGAAAGCAGAATCTACCCCTTCCTAGGTGCAACAATGTCCATGGAGAAATCAGATTTGTGAGCGCAGGTCAAAACCTACCCTGAGGTTGTCATTGACCTTGATAAGCTACCAAGTGGGAAGATACACACTCTCCACATATTCATATCAATAGAACTGCAAAGCATAGGGTATCATGCACAGAAACAGCTCACTGAGGTCGAGTAGATTGCAACAACAAATATGGCTGAGTCTATCCAAGGTCAAATAGTGCAGCAGGCAGTTGTAGCTCAGCACATGGAGCTAGAGAAATTCATTGACATACTATGTGGCAATATCCCTGATGTATCCATCCTGGCCTTCGTCAAACCACAAGAAAAGATTGAGAGCTTGGTCACCGCACTCAGGGATTCCATATCGAAGATCTATATTTTCAATGCTAATTTTTAGCAACAAATTTCTGGATTACAATTGAAGCTCTAGCATGAGACCACTCTAGTGGTGTGAATGCAACATGCAACTTTAGTGAAGAAAATATTCACCAACATCTTTGCCAATGTATATAATGGATCAGATCTCCTCCGGACAACTATGGGACTATGGACATCTAGGCTAACAGATCCACTAGTCAAGAAAATTACCTAGGACCTGTGCACTAAAGAGCACGAATTTGAAAACTTGCAAGAGGCTTTGACTACATTGATCCCTACTCAGTGAGTTTCACACATTGAGACCAACCAGGTGTTGCGAGATGATTTTTAGGAGCAGCGCTACAAGAAAAAAAAATTCAGCGATCATATGAAACCATGCACAGACGAGGAAATGAAATTGTCTCACGACCTCAATGTTGTAGTTAGAAACATGAACGAGATGTTGCAAAGGGTCACTTTGGCCAAAGAAGGGCCAACTTCAGAGAATATGGTGGAGACCGTGGAGAGCACAATGGACCAAAGTGAGGGTGTCTTGGCACCATTTTTTGATGCTATCGAGGAGCTCCAGAACAAAATGAAGAATCCAATGCCAGTGTGTCTCAGGACGATTCACAAGATTGTGCTAGAGGCCTATTGGAGCGGGGTCCCCTAAGTCCGAAGACCTTTTTTGCTATATTTTTGTAATATATTTTTCAATTTTAGTTATGCATAGGGGCATTGGGGTGGGTCAAATCCCATCATGAATTGTAATGGGTCAAAAGGGTAGAACCAGGGGCCGCAAACCATGGTTTTTGGACAATAGAGTAGCATAGGCTAATAGTATAAATATATGTCTAGATCAAGTCTAAGAAGGCAGTTTTTGGATAAGTATGAACATTGATGTTAGATCTGGTAAATTTATGATATTTTGTGCGAATTTGTCTGGATAGAAGGCTCCTGCTAGCTGTGTGCGTGGAGACCTTATTACTGCTGTGTGGAGACCTCGGTGGCTGTGTGCGTGGAGACCTTAGTACTGTTGTGTGGAGACCTCGCTGGTTGTGTGCATAGGTTGTTGAAGGGTTTTTTATGAAGGATCTGAACTGATATTAATAAAGGAATTTTGTTGTGGATATTTTAGTCTAAAATGCATCTACTATCTATGTTATGAATTTTTCCGCATCTTAGTTGTGATTCCTTTATTGTGTGAAATTGGATCTTTTACGTGAGTTTGTTTGGATTTATATGAATGATTATCTGATGGATCTGATGGTATAAGGCTCTGATATTATGTGTTAAGGGTTATTACTTGATTTATAGATGTTGTATTGACTTGCGCAAGGCATTCCGCATAATTGACCTAAATCTGTCTGTAAGGGTTCCCTAGTTCAGGCTTCTGTTGCAGAGGTCTGTTCATGGTTATTTTGGATCTTAAGGCACCCACATCATTTAAACCTCTCTCAGGGTGTAGAAACCTAGTTCCAGCACCCCCCATACTGCTTCAGGTGAGACTTTGACTTGCACAAGTAGGTCACTGCCAAAAGGGCCAGTATTAAGAATTTTTTGTTGGTTAACCTCAACTCTGAACCTGTGTCAAGACCCCTCAAGACAACGAGCTCTCTAATCTCAACCTCCTTCCCCATGATGATCTTCTCTAGTGTTTTTTCCTTTTCATGTACCAAAGTTTCCATATCAGTGTCATGATTGAATTTTTCCTCATGCCGTTGTTGGGGTCCTGTGATTTGGCTAATTGGAAAACCAAATGACAAGGCAACATTCAAACCAAGATTTAGAGCTCTAGGATCTAGCCCTCCTAGTCTTAGAGAGGGATCTCTCAATATGTTTGTAAGGATATATCTTGATGCTTTTAAGAGTCTAATTTTAGGCTAGTTATTAAGTGCAAGTTTTTTTGTTTGGGTTCGGTTGGTTGGACATGAATGGTCTAGGAAGCATAGATAGAAAGGGGAAATATCAGAGCCATTGGGAAAAGGAGTGAAGAAGAAGTTATAACAAGCTCAATCAATGGATATGGGACATCAAAGGGCAAATCTAACTTGGCCAATGGATCTTGGGTTTGGTGGATTAAATGAAATGGAAATTAAGGATTTATAAGGAGAAGTAGAACTAAGGGCAGTTAAGAATCCTTACTTATATTTACTTCTCAACAAAGGGACTTAAAACATTATCTAAACATAAAGAGGCATTCCATAGATAGGGATAACCATAAATTCTAGAAATCACACTTCAGCAGATAACAATTTCAAGATAAACTTTTCAAATGAAATCTAGGAGTCGAGAAACACTCTATTTCATCCAAAGATTTCACTAGCAATGATTTAGAAAACATATAAAATTCAAAAATAACTGCATTTGTAGAAGAGGGAATACCTAAACATCTAAGATTGCAATTATAAAGACCTTAAAAAAAATTATCTCAGTAAGAACAAAGGGTATGACCCAAACAGACCTCTTTGGCAGACTGTAAACAATGGTACTTTAAAGGGAGACTTCAGAAACAATTTTCAAGTGGCAAAAAGTAAGTAGGGAAAACCATAAATCATTCTTGAGACCAACTGTTTGAACTATTTCTGAAATAAACAAGCATAAGGGTTCAAGAGAGCAATTAATAATTCTGTAGAATGCCTCAATAGAGGAAAACATAAAACAGTGAAGGGTAAATAGGTCTAAGGTGCTTCTCGGAGACATTTCTTAGCCTACACTTTTTACTCTACTGTAGTAAGAAATGATGAAAAAGAAGGGAAAACAGGAAAAACATGAACATATTAGAATACATCACCAATAGCCATGCTTAGGGATCCAATGATAGAGCCTTCTCATTAACAAAACATGTCAAAACATCATCAATTTTCCAATACTTCAATTTCTCCTTAATCTTCAGCCAGACTATGTACAACTTCAAAGAGTTTGAATGCCATCAACCAACCCCTAACAAAGAGCTCCTCATAAAGTATTTATAGAATAATGAGGAGGTGGAACTCTTTTTAGGGTTCAAAATGTTATTAATTACAGAGTAAATGCATTCCTAGCCTTGAAAACTACGCAAGGCCTAAGGTAGGAATGAATTGCACTACTTCTCTGTTTAATAACTCTATATTTACTTCCTGAGGATAAAGTAGGTCAAAAGAGTGGTTTTAAGGCTTTCCCATGTCTTAAAATAGCTGTTCTGACAGTCAAAAGATGTCCTGCCAGTGTGAGAACTGTCAAAGTGTCTTTGTAGGTGAAAAGTAGGCTACAGGTGGCTTCAGATATTTTGATGAATTAACTACTCTGTCCTGATGTGCTCGGGGCTCCCTGCCCTATTGATCTGTCCTTTAATCATCTTCAGCTTCATTCTTTTAATTGCAGGTTAAGTCTTTGGATCCTCTGGATTTGACTGTAACCTTTAACCTTTATCTTAAACTCTAATACTCTTCACTGTTTATTCATTTAATTTTCACTATTTGCTGACGGGTACTTTCTTTGCACTGGAGGGGTTTATTTAATAGTCAATATCATGATTTATTTACTAACAGTCGGAATTTAACCCTTTTTCCCCTTTCTTCAATTGAATAGGCCACAACATTGTCATCCTGAGCTCTATGCCACCTTTAGTGACTGTGGGATGCTATGAATAGCTCAAACTGCCATAAAACCTGTAAAAACCAATAAACTTGTTAAACAAAACCTGCATGAGGGCTTAAACTGCTTCAGAGGCTTGGGAGGAAGTGGAAGAGTTATGAGGAGGCAGTGGATGCAGTGTAAAATGGCCTCATTACGAAAAACCACGAAAACCAGAGTTCAAAACTAAATTTGGCACGAAGAGGTTCAATGGTGGTTTGGCGGAAAACCAAAGGTAGTTTTCGCACGGGGCTAGGGTGGTAAGTGGTTTTACCCTGGGCGAACATGATCGGACTCAGGGGCCGACACGTATCTGAGGAAAATTGCCCATTTCTCATTGACTATTGGGTGTTAAAAGGTTTTGGTGGATTGGGTGCGAAAACAGTTCTAGACCGTCAGATCTGGGAGATCAACGGCTGAGATCAAACACGAAGGGAGAAAGGATGTGCAAGAGGAAGAAAGGTGGGACTCGGCGGATGAGGTCATTATTTTTGTCAGGTAGCAAAAAGCTATTGGGTGGAGTTGAAAAGAGGAGATCAATGGGACGCGTTGGATCTTGAGGATCAATGGTCGAGATCTAGCGTTGAAGGAGAATGGAAAGGGTAGGGTTGAAAATGCAGGAGTAATATGGGCTGTTGGATATAGAGAAATGGACGGCTGCGATTGAATCGAGGGCTTCACATATCGGAGATCCAGACAGACCAGAGGAGGAAACGTGGAGGGAGATATTGCGATATGCCGATGGAGTGAGAGCCGTTGGATCAGGGATGAGATCAACGGTGGAGATGTGATTGGGAAAGCGCATCGGTGGGGGAAATGGGAATCCCCGAAGTGTGATGCCGATGGGGAAGGCCAAGTGTGACCGAGCGAGGACCATTGGATCTGGGAGAGATCAACAGCTAGGATTCCATCGGTAGAGAAGGGAATGTGGAAGGGAAAGGGCGAAGCACGATGTGATGCACCAATGCGATGGAGAAATGCGATGGCCGACAGAGAGCGGAGTGCAGAGTGTGATGGGCGTCAAAACTTGGGGAATGGACGGTCTAGATCTTATCGGAGGATCGGCGATCGGTGAAATAGAAAACTTGGAAGTAGGAACTTGGAAAGAGCGAGGTGTGATCACCGATGGGCTTAACACTCGGTCACCAGGCCCGGTCTCATGGTAGAAAAGGGGCTCAGGCTTAAGCGAAAGGGGCTTAAGGCCTGATATTTAAAAATGAAGGATTTGGACTAAAAATGAAGAATTTTGAAGGATTTTTGGAGGTTCAGATATGATAAAAAAGGGGTTTAAAACTAGAATAAAGGTATTTCATGAGGTTTAAAGGGGATTTGATGGGGAATGAAGGGTAAATGAAGGTCATAGAGGGGAAAAAGGGGAAATGGTGGAAATGGAGGCTTGAAACAGTCTTTTCGAATCAGCAGGGCTTCTTTGAGGACTTTAAGTGAAGTTTATCAATGGAATGGATCTTTTTGGATAATGAACACAGTGAGATTTCAAAAAATCACAAGTTTTTCACAGAAGCTTGTTTTTTGGAAATCTAGGGACTAATCTAGCCATCATTAAGTATACCAGAATTATAGATGGCTAATAGTGGCTCCACCTGGGGAGGAAAGTTGTCCATTTAGGTGTCCAGAACCTCAGTTTATCAATTTATGGCTTTTAGCAGACCAGTGTCTCATCCGTTGGGCAGAATTTCTTTTTTTTCTTGTTGTTTGACAATTCTTCAATGACCTGTAGCATGAAAAATATTTAAGACAACACCTCTACCTACCCAAAACTACTTGTCCTAGCATTTTTTCTTCTCTTGAGTGCACTTGGACTGGCATATTTTTTACATATTATTTTTGAAAATAGAAAGATAAAAATATCTAATGCTACCCTTGTTTCTTCCAAGAGTCCAGATTAAATAATTGGACTAAAAAACTTCTCTACCTAATCTATTATCTGTCAAGATTAAGCTATTTGACAGATATGCATTCTATACATTCTAAAACATAAATTTGAACACAGACAAACCAGGATTAGATAGTCTAATTTGTTGCAGTGTCTATGGCATAAGAGACCAGCTGCATATAGAATTTTATTTGCAGAAAATTAAAACAAAACTGTGAAGGCTTAAGATCTAAAAATAAAAGACATCCTTCTTTCTTCTTGGCTCAAGTTTTGATCTATTTAGAGCCATATTTTTCTTTCTTTTTTTTGGTTCAGATTTTGAGCATGTTTGAACCATTCCTTCTTCTATCCTAATCTATTCTACTGATAAGCCAAGATTAAATAGTTTGGCAAATCTTCTTCACTAACCTATCAGCAGAAATTGAAATCCATCTAGTCATGATTAGGCTGTATGACTAAATATCAGTGTTTTATTTTAGTAGTGGCATTTAAGCTTGCACACTTTCAGATTCTTCTTTTATTTTTAGTATGGGGTTGTACCTTTCTTATTTTAATCTTCCCTCTTTTCTCATTTTCTATTTTTTTTTGTATTTTTTCAGTTTTTCATTCAAAGCAAAAAACAAAAAGCTAACTAAATTCTCACAGGCTGAGCTTATTTGATTTCCTATCTAACCTAATCTAACCTGGAAAATTTACATATTTAGCTGATGAACTCCCTTTTCCAATATAACCAATCGGGTAAATGGCTCCATGATTGGTCTTTGCTCATCTCCTTGAGCATGGTGGACAAACAGGGCCACTCCCATTTCCCTTGTTCTTTAGCAGCAGTGCTAAAACATATTCTTGCTTTTGGTAATACACTGCTTCTAACAAACTTTATCCCTTCTTCAAATATCTTCAAGAAATGAGCATAGGGATCTTGACATAATGCTTGGTTATGAATGTTTGGAAGATAGGTTTCTACCATGCTTACTTTTTTCTCCACTGGATCAAGCTTAGATTCTTTTGAGAAAGAACTTCTTCCTCATCTTCATTATCATCTGAACTAGAGGACTCATCATATATTGTAGTGTTGTCCTCTTGTAGTCCTGGTATGCTCTGATTCAGTGGATTGTACTCTATGAAGAGATCATCATATTCTTGAATAGGGGTATCTTTTATCACCTCAACCGTTTCAGGAGAAGGCTCCCTATCTTCAACTTGCTCAAGAAATTCCTCTTTCTTCTCAACCTCATCATCAAAACTGATAGATTGCTGACTCCCAATTATGTGAAAGCTATTTCTGATGGATTGGATTGATTGATTGCTGATTTCAAGCTGATGATAGTGAAGTTCTTGATACCAATCAACTATTGGTTTCCCTGCATGATTAGTTTATGTTTGAAGCTCATCATCATCATCAAACTGATAAAAAATTGGAAAATCATTAGTATAAACAATCTCACCAATCAAGCATATTGGGTTATAAATTTGTTTTTCTTTAAGCTTATCTACAAGTTTATTTTTTGGTTCAAGACAACAAGGTTCAGTAGGTAGATGAGTAGAAGTGTTCTGTTCAAATGAAGTTTTGAGGGCTGGTTGTTTGTTTAATATTTGATCAATTTCTTCTTTTGTCAAAAGAGGGGGAATTTTTATTTTTCTTTGGACAGAAGTACAACAGTCCTCTTTCTCTTGTGTTCACTGGGCTGGATGTCTTCTTGAGCCTCTCCTAGGGGATCTTTACTTGTGCTTGCAAGAAAAATTTGAGGATTCTCTTCTATTTCCTAATCTTTTCCACTCTCAAACAACTCTTCTTGATCTTCGTGATGGTCAGTTTGAGGTCCATGAATTGTTTATGTTACATTGTTAGGATGCCACTCTCCTTTTAAAATCTAAAATGAGTTATATCATAGAGGGAGAGTCCCTATATGTGTGATTTTTCTTCTATCTCAGGTTCTGTGTTTCCTAGGAGGCTTATTGTTTCATCAAAGCACTACTCACTTTTTGCATTTTAATTTTGGTATTAAAGTTCTCTTAACAACACAATACAAGATAAAGGTATGTTTTCAGGACTTTCTTGACAACCTTCTTCATTGTTTTCTTTGTAACCTTGCTCATCATACATATTTTCTTGTTGTATATGTCTTGTAGTGGTTTATTTTTTGTTTGATCAGGGAAAGGCATAGGTTGCTTTGGATAATCAAAATCTATATCAACCTCATGCCTTTTCCAGTTTCTTATCAAGTATGTACACTATTTTTCCAAATGGGTCCAATAATGTGTTTAGTTTAGATTCTCTGTCTATACCTAATTCCATGTTTGTTAATTATAAAGAGGTCACTGCATCTTTTCAATCAGTTCAGAGTCTTCTACCAGTGGAGTCATTAGGTCTTTCGGAGGTTGTGGAGTCGCCAAGTGGAAAATTTGAACTTTGTTGTCCACCAAAAGTATGATTGGGTTTTCTCAATGCATTCCCAAGGGAGTTTACATGGAATAGTGAAGTAATAGGCATACTGGAGGCCAGTGGAATCGCGAGGTGGAAATTTTTACCTTTTCTGAAGGTAAAATGTTTTATGGTCCACCACCAATGATTTATTTGAAAGCCACTCTGAAATTTTTTTGCGGTTTTCTGAGTTTTTTGTAGTTCTATGGTTGTGAGAGTGTCCTATACCTGATTTAACACTTAGCTAAGGTGGTGAAAAAACAAAGTTTATTCTATGGCTTGCTAGTTGATTTCTTCAAGTTTTGATAAGGGTCTCTTGGAATCCCAAGGGTTACTTAGATTTCCACTGATTCAGACAGGTCCTATCATGATCACCATTATGCTGGTAGTGCTTGAAGAAAGCTATAGTTCACTTGAAATGAATACTAAGTGTTTTGTTTAGGGACTTTTACTCAAAAATGTCCCACCATGATCACCAAAATGTTGGGGTCCTGTGATTTGGTTGATTGGCAAACCAAATGACAAGGAAAAATTCAAACCAAGCTTTAGAGCTCTAGGATCTAGCCCTCCTAGTCTAAGAGAGGGATCTGTCAATATGTTTGTAAGGATATAGCTTGATGCTTTTAAGAGGTTGATTTTAGGCTAGTTATTAAGTGCAAGTTTGTTTGTTTGGGTTTGGTTAGTTGGACATGAATGGTATAGGAAGTATAGATAGAAAAGGGAAATATCAGAGCCATTGGGAAAAGGAGTCAAGAAGAAGTTATAACAAGCTCAATCAATGGATATGGGATATCAAAGGGAAAATCTAACTTGGCCAATGGATCTTGGGTTTGGTGGATGAAATGAAATGGACATTAAGGAATTAGAAGGAGAAGTAGAACTAAAGGCAGTTAAGAATCCTTAATTATATGTACTTCTCAATAAAGGGACTTAAAACATTATCTGAACATAAAGAGGCATTCCATAGACAGTGCTAACCATAAATTCTAGAAATCACACTCAGAAAATAACAATTTCAAGACAAACTTTTCAAATGAAATCTAGGAGTTGAGGAATGCTCTATTTCATCCAAAGATTTCACTAACAAGGATTTAGAAAACATAAAAGATTCAAAAATAACTGCATTCATAGAAGAGGGAACGCCTAAACATATAAGACTACAATTATAGATACCTTCAAAACAATTATCTTAGCAAGGAAAAAGGGTATGACCAAAACAGACCTCTTTGGCAGACTGTAAACAATGGTACTTTAAAGTGAGACTTCAGAAACAATTTTCAAATGGCAGCAAGTAAGCAGGGAAAACCATAAATCATTCTTGAGACCAACTGTTTGAACTATTTCTGAAATAAACAAGCATAAGGGTTCAAAAGAGCAACTAATAATTCTCTAGAATGCCTCAGCAAAGGAAAACATAAAACAGTGAAGGGTAAACAAGTCTAAGGTGCTTCTAGGAGAAATTTATTAGCCTAAAATTTTTACTCTACTGTAGTAATAAATGATGAAATAGAATGGAAATCAGGAAAAACATGAACAGATTAGAATAAATCACCAACATCCATGTTCAGGGATCCAATGATAGAGCATTCTCATTAACAAAACATGTGAAAACATCATCAATTTTCCAATACTTCAATTTCTTCTTAATCTTCAGCTAGACTATGTACAATTTGAAAGAGTTCGAATTCCAGCAACCAAACCCTAACAAAGAGCTCCTCATAGAGTATTTATAGAAGAATGAGGAGGTGGAACTCTTTTAAGGGTTAAAAATGTCATTAATTACAGAGTAAATGCATTCCTAGCCTTGAAAACTACGCAACGCCTAAGGTAGGAATGAGTTGCAATACTTCTCTGTTTAATAACTCTGTCTTTACTTCCTGAGGATAAAGTAGGTGAAAAGAGTGGGTTTTAAGGCTTTCCCATGTCTTAAAATAACTGTTCTCACAGTCAAAAGATGTTCTATCAGTGTGATAACTGTCAAAGTGTCTTTGTAGGTGAAAAGAAGGCTACAGGTGCCTTCAGATATTTTGATGAATTAAATGCTCTGTCCTGATATGCTCAGGGCTCCCTGCCCTGTTGATCTGTCCTTTAATCATATTCAGCTTCATTCTTTGAACTGCAGGTTAAGTCTTTGGATCCTATGGATTTGACTGTAACCTTTAACCTTTATCTTAAACTCTGATACTCTTCACTGTTTCTTCATTTAATCTTCACTGTTTGCTAATGGGTACTTTCTTTGCATTGGAGGGTTTGACTTAATAGTCAATATTATGATTTATTTACTGACACTCAAAATTTAACCCTTTGTCCCCTTTCTAAAATTTAATAGGCCACAAGATCGTCATCCTGAGCTCTATGCCACCTTTAGTGACTGTGGGATGGTTTGAATAGCTCAAACCGCCATAAAACCTATAAAAACCAATAAAATTGTTAAAGAAAACCTGCGTGAGGGCTTGAACTACTTCAGAGGCTCGATCGGAAGTGGAGGAGCTGTGAGGAGGCAGTGGATGTAGTGGAAAAGGGCCTCAAGGCGAAAAACCAAGAAAACCAGGGTTCAAAACTGAATTTGGCGCGAAGAGATGTAATGGCGGTTTGGCGCAAAACTGTAGGCAATTTTCGCACGGGGCTGGGGTGGTAAGTGGTTTTACCTTGGGTGAGTGCGATCGGGCTCAGAGGTTGACACGTATCCAAGGAAAACCGCCCATTTCACGTTGAATTTTGGGTGTTAAAAGGTTTTGGTGGATTGGGCGCGAAAACAGTTCTAGACCGTCAGATCTGGGAGATCGATGGCTGAGATCAAACGCGAAGGGAGAAAGGATGTGTGGGAGGAAGAAAGGTGGGACCTAGTGGATGATGTCATCAGTTTTGTCGAGTAGCGAAAAGCTATTGGGAGGAGTTTAAAAGAGGGGATCAATGGGAGCCGTTGGATCGTGAGGATCAACGGTCGGGATCTGGTGATGAAGGAGAATGGAAAGGGCAGGGTTGAAAATGCAGGAGTAATATGGGTTGTTGGATCTAGATAAATAGATGGCTATGACTGAATCGGGGGCTTTGCATATTGGATATCCAGATAGACGGGAGGAGGAAACGCAGAGGGAGTGATTGCGATATGTCGATGGAGCGAGAGCCATTGGATCGGGGACAAGATCAATGGTGGAGATGCGATCGAGAAAGTGCATCGGGGGGGGAAGGTTTTGGAAGTGGAAATGGGAATCGCTGAAGTGCGATGCTGATGGGGAAGGCGAAGTGCGACGGAGCGAGGATTGTTGGATCTAGGAGAGATCAATGAATAGGATTCCATCGGTGGGGAATGATCATCGGCGGAGAAGGGAAGGTGGAAGGGAAAGGGCGAAGCTCGATGTGATGCACCGATGCGATGTGCCGATGCGATGGATTGATACGATGGCCGATAGAGAGCGGAGCGTAGAGTGCGATGACCGTTGGATCTTGGGGAATGGACAATCAAGATCTTATCGGAGGATCGGCCATCGGTGAAACAGAAAATTTGGAAGCGATAACTTGGAAAGAGCGACGTGCATTCGCCGATGGGCTTAGTGCTCTGTAAAGGGGCCCAATCTCATGGCGGAAAAGGGGCTCAGGCTTAAGCGAAAGGGGCTTAAGGCCCGATATTTAAAAATAAAGGATCTGGACTAAAAATGAAGAATTTTGAAGGATTTTTGGAGGTTCAGATATGATAAAAAAGGGGTTTAAAACCATAATAAAGGTATTTCATGAGGTTTAAAGTGGATTTTGTGGGGAATGAAGGGTAAATGAAGGTCATAGAGGGAAAAAGGGGAAATGGTGGAAATGGAGGCTTGAAACAGTATTTTTGAATCATCGGGGCTTCTTTGAGGATTTTAAGTGAAGTTTATCAATGGAATGGATATTTTTGGATAATGAACACAGTGAGATTTCAAAAACGCACAAGTTTTTTCACAATTTTTTTTTTTTTTTAAATCTAGGGACTAATCTAACCATCATTAGGTATAGAAAAATTATAGATGGCTAATAGCCGCAATGGTGCCTCATGATGTGATGATGTTTCTTTCTCACCTGATTTAGGCTTGGCCATTTCAACAATGTCTGGAGAAAACACAAGCCTCTTACCTCTAACATATTTTTGATTCACCTCTACCCTAGGGGTTATGGTGATAGGTTTGCTTGTGGAAACAACCTCTTGATGTGTTGGTGAAGTCAAAGGTGTAGAGTGACTGCTAGACTCAGCTGGAGATGACAAAAGAGAAGTTGAATATATAAAACCATCCCATGAAAAATAGATTTGTGTTAACTGGTGGAAAACAAGGATTTTCACCAAACCATGGTGTAATAAACTAGCTTGATGATTTTCTCCCAATCTCCTTACCTTCCCTTCCATTTTTACCATGCTTTTGTAAAGGTAATGAGGCAAGTTTAGGGCATTTACACAGATGAAATGCATCAAGTGTCTCATATGATACTCATATTACCTTGAGTACCTACCATCACATGTAAAATATCTCATGATAAATTTCGTGAGAGGGGCATACTTTTCCAACAACTGTCTAAATGGAAATATGTGTGTTGGAGCTGCTTTAAATGATGGTTTCAAACACATTTTGTAACATTCAAGGTCAAGGTCTCTACTCTTGAACCAATTTTCTCTATTGTTTGGAATACCTAAGGCTATGGAAATGATCTCTATTGAAATATTGAATACCAACCTTGCAATAGTCACCTTATCTCTCCTTAATCTGGTGTCAAAAGTGCTGGTAAGTTTGTCATGAAAACCTAGTTCCTCAACCTTTTGGCAAAAGGAAAGGCAACCAACATCCTGAAATGATTTCTTGAGGAAGGGTGAAGTCATGATCTCATGTGCTGAAGTGGGATCATACGTACTAATTAGATCTCCCTTGTGCCTCTTCTTCTCAGTTGTCTCTGATTCCATAACAAACCCTAGCTCAGTGGGAAGGGAAATTAGGGTTTGGTGTAGGGAAAAATAGGTTATTTGGGAAGTTTTTAGAACTGAAGGGAGATAAAGGGGTTATGGGTCTCCAAAATTCTTGGTAAATTTTAGGGGCATAGGGAGAGATTTTAAGGAGTAGGGTAAAGTGAAATTTGAGGGAATGAGTGAGGGGAAGGGGCCCAAAATGGGAAAACATAGTTCTAGCCTAGGGAAGTGTAGCATGGGCTAGGGTTTATTGGAAAATAGTGGAAATAAGGGATAGGGGTGAGAGAAAATGTATATGAAGGTATATGAAAGGTGGGGGAAGGTGTATGAGCTTGAAACTTAGGTTTTTTCTCAGCAACTTGTCAATGAGCTCATGAAACCAAGAAAATACAACCAAAACCCCAGAAGAAGGAATTGATCCTTCCAAGGAAAAAATTAATACAAAAGAGGAAATTTGAGGACCCGTTTACTTGTATCTGATACAATGGAACCTCATTGTTGATGTAGAAACCACTGGAATGAGATATTTTCTTCCTATCATAAAGCACAACACCTTGTGGAAAAAGCGTAGCAAAAGTGCAACACAGCAAATGTGCATTGAATGCACAACACAAGTGCAGTGCAACAAATGATGAAGAACTTTGATGGCAAGGAATGGTTTCTCTGAGGGTGAAAATGGTCTTTCTTGGTGGAGTGATATCTTTTGAGGTTCGAATGAGCAAATAAGAAGCTCCATTTATCTTTAAATAGCTTGGAAATCGATTTTCTTGTTTTGTGGTTAAGTGGCCCCGCCAAGTATTTTCATTTTTTGATTTGGAACTGCGGATTTTAGAACATTTTTATTCATATTGCAACATGATAGGAATAAAATTACACTTTTTAAACCTTTATTGAACATTTTTAACTATTACTACTCCTTCAATGTTGAATTTAATGGTGACATAACTTATTTTTATGATTTTGACCCTAAGACCTAATGATGACACTACATGATATGAGATAAATGATGACCATGGTAATGTGACTAAGATGGTGATGAAGACATTTCAATCATGAATCATCACAATGAGTGATGGTGAGACCAAAACATGGACTGAAAGGATTAGTAGCATACATAGACACACTAGCTAGTGACCAAATTTTTATTTGAAAACATATTGAAACCATAAAAATTTGTAGTAGGACCCTATAAAAACCCTTGTAAGAGCATATTTGATCACTAGTGACTGGTAAGACTAACATACAATAAAATTGGGTCCATTTTGGGATGGAAACTCCTTAGCAGGTGTCAAGAACATCGTAGACCAAGTAGCCTAATCCAATGGGCATGGAGTCAAAAATCAAGATACCAAACTAAATATTGAAAAATGACTGAAAAAATGAACTGATTTTGACTAAAAAAAGTTACTGTACTTACAAACCAACATCCAATCAAATAAACCTTATGGCCTTCACCTTGGGCTTCTAGCTTCCACGGTTAACTCCTTTACACTTTGACTACAAATAAAATGATATGTACAATGATGAAGAGAAAAATTAGAAATTTGATCAAAATAGGTAGTGCTTGAGGAGAATACCATTGATTGGTACTCCTCCATAGTCATGTCCATCCATTTCCTCCAAAAAATAGGCATTCTTCCCTCTTGAAGCTAAATTTTTTTACGGTCCCTTCCATAAGTTTTTGGACTTTCCGTGCTTTCATTTTTCTTCATTCCGAGCATCCCAACAGAGAAATACATCTCCCATATTGAATTCATCCACTTTTGTTTTCCTATCATAATTTTTTTTATTATTTATTGAATTTTAGAAGTGTTTTGAAAATTTTCCTCCCTGGTTTTTTGCAAATGAATCATTTGGTTTATCCGCTGCTGAACATCACTATGTTCACTGTCAACTTCCTGAAAAATATTCATGACTGGAACAACAAGAGAAGTAGGAAAGGCTCATCTTTCAACTCCATACACTAACTCAAAATGTGACATGCCTATGGAATTCTAATTACTTACTCTGTCTGTGCACAAATTATTGATGAGTTTCTTGTGCCAATTTTTCTTATATACCTCCAACATATTTTTGATAATATTGAGCAAAGACTGATTCGAAGACTTGGCCAGTCCATTTCCTTGCGGATAGTATGCAGTTGAATGACCCAATTTGATATTTTACTTCTCAAAAAAATCCATCATATTTTTGGACTTAAATGTAACAGCATTATCCATGATTATCTTCTACGGACAACCAAATCTAGAAAAGATATTAGATTCCATGAATTGAATGATTACCAAATCAGTAGCTTGCCTCATTGGGATTTCCTCAATCCACTTTGTAAAATAGTCATTGGTTGTCAAAATCCACTTGCGTTGAGGATAAGATGAAGGATGGATATCACCTATGAAATCGAGACCCCATTGCTAAAATGGTGCCTCAACTAAAGTAGGGTGCAAAGGCAACAAGAGCAACTTTCTCTTCCTTTGAAAGATATGACATTCATGACATCTCATCATGGTATTGTGTACATAAAAAAAAAGAATGGGCCAATAAAAACTAGCCCACAAAACATTGTTCATTGTGGCCTTCCAGAATAAATGACTGCCACAATCACCCTTGTGAAATTCATTCATCACCTCCTTCACCTCACGTTCAACAAGACACCTCCTAGGTCTTTCCAATACAAAACACTGTCTAAAATGCAATATTTTGAAGCTTTTAATTTTACTGATCTACTCTTTATTTTAGACACACCCGACAGAGGATTTAAGTGTAGAAGTACATAAAAAATAACAACATACCATGGGGATGAAATAAAAATATGAGATACCTATTGCAATGATTCATCAACCTCCTCTTCAGAAAGTGCAGAAATCAGATTAATATCTAGGGCATGAAAATTAGATTCTGCCATCAAATTTTCCCAACCTTCTCCCTTGATCTTCTTTGTGGGCTTGATCTCCAGGTGATATTCAACCATGGCTGCAATCCATTTCCATCGCCTACCTTCAGGATCAGTTTGCATTAAAACGTATTTCACCGTTGCATTCAGAAGATAAGCAATGATGTGAGGGTGAATGATTTATACCCGAAACTATTTCAATGCTTTAACAAAGGCCAAAGCTTGTTTTTCAATAATTTTGTATCTCAGCTCTGCATCTCTTATGGTCTGATTGAAAAATGAAATTGGTTACTCTGTCTTTGAGTACATTAGGACAAGAACCAAGGAGTGCTCGGAAGTGAATGAAGAGATAATGAAGTCTATAGTATAATTGGGGCTGATCAATGTGGGAGCATATGTTAAATCAAATTTGACTGAATTGAATTATTTATTTACATCTCTTGATCATCTTACCTCACTTTCATTCTGTTGTGCTATACATCAAACCCCATTTATTTTTATAAATAGGGACCCTTTAGAAATAAATAGGAAATTCTTTTAATTTTCTAAAAAAAAAACTTAGGAAATAAATATTTTCTTTTAAAGTTTTCCACTTTATTTTTCTTGAGCGCATTGCAAATTGCATATCTTAAGAATTTAAAAGACTCATAAACTTTAAAATGTGCGAGCTGCGATATGCGCTCAACTTTTCTGAATATATGTTTGAACTTTACAAAAAATTCAATCATCGTTATATTTACTTTATCGCATTGCACTTCACTTAATCAGTCAAAATCAATAAAAGCAAATCGATATAAGTTGCGACTTCATAGACCCAAGGAGAAAATAAAGAAATGAATATAAAACCTTCGACAATATTAGTCACTTAAGTTTTGCAAAAGGCACAATTCGCATTTCACACAACTTATAACATACGCCAAATTGTTATCCTATAAAAGTTGCGATCTGCGATTTACACAAATTGTATTTTGCAATATTTAATGGTAAGTATTACGAATGATTATAAATTATGACTTTTTATACATGCACCAACAACATTTAACGGATCAAGCATGTGAAGTAACTTGTGTCATATGAAAATGAAATTAGAGACCTTAACGACTTTAAAGTGATTGATATATTTTACGTGTGAAGGTGTATGAGATATTAATTCAGAAATTATGATTGATGATTGATGTTATATCTTGATATATTTATTTCTACTTGCGTGTGTTTGAAATAAATGATATATTTGTCTCTTTGATTCTTTATACTTGTAAAATTCGCTCTCTTTTTAGGAAACCCGTTAACGGATTGAGGAAAAGTAAAATGAGAAAAAAGGGCAAAGAGATTTCTCAGACGTCATCTATTGAAGATATAGAAATGTCTCCCTTATTTTCAGATACCATCTGCAACAAATATTGTGGCAGTTTGACATGGGAGGCAATGTATAATCTTTTTGAAAGTGAAGGACCAAAGGTGATAAGAAAATTTTCTTCGATATGCACGAAATCTACCTCTGACGCAACTCTTTTTGACGTTGCATGCTCATACATCCATGGGATAGATGCAACACCAAATATTCTCCCTTACATAGACATGGTTAAGTGGGTAATTGATCAATTAGACATTGAAGATAGAATTTTCAAGAATTCGAAGGGAGAAACTATGGGCTCTTTTAGGGAAGAATATTTAACAACAATGTATCATCTACCACCCCCGTAGCAGAAATATGACAAAGAATTTTTGCAAAGATTTAGAGGATAACATCCAGATCTTCTCAAAGTCATCAAGAATGGAAGGAGGAACAGGGGAAGTTGAAGTGAGATAAGCTTGGTACATACCCAATTACCCAAATTCATAATCCTTAGTGTTATGCTGCCGATATGTTATGTAGATTATTTGCCAAACCTGATAGCACTAGATTCACAATAGAATGGGTACCCCTTATTGATGCAATCATAAATTCATAAATGTTGAATTGGGAAAACATATTATCTAATAATCTAGCCAAACACATTACCGAATATAGGAATAGAAGGAGTATTTCATCCAGAGAAATACCTCCCTTTTATATGTCTGCCTATGTCATGGACACTATCTATTTTACTTCTAGTTTTCTTACCATGGGATGGAAATGGACTACCTAAGACCCTACCCCAATTCACATTCACCATAGAGAACTATGGGATTTAGACTTCCACCTACACTTCTATAAAATCCGTTATGGAGTCATATTGCCTATGCACCAAATGATTTTCAATAAAAAGGCCCCTAGGGTTTTTGAAGAAGCCAGTGTAGACATTATTTCTATAGATATATGGTTTGTAGAGGAGAATTTTAAATATATTAGAGTATTCGAGAGTTATGCTTCTCCCCATGTTTTACCCTATTATGTTCCCGATAAGTTACTTGCAAGAGAAATAGCATATCAGCTTGTTAATGGTATCACAAAAAAGCTGAAAGACGCTAAAAAGGCTATTTGGCCTAATTACCCTATACAGTGTGCCACTTTTGCATTGTTTGACATCGACCATACTTACAAGGAAGTTTACAACATTCATTTATTGAAATTGGCAGTAATGCCAAAAGGGTTATATTATCCAAATTATTTAATTAAAAATTACATCACAGAGCTTAAGTTAAAGCCTTTTGTAAAGGAGAAAGACAGATTTGATGATCTCCTCCAGGGAATAATTTCATGGGTTTATTAATCCCTTGGGTTTTAAATATTAATCCCTAAGGTTTATTAATCCCTTGTGCTTTTAATATTTTCAGACATTATCAAGTATGCATCTAGCCAACTAAGTTGAGATGATCTTGAAGCTTTCCAAACGTATAGAAATAGGAGACTAGAAAAAGTCCCTCTCAATTTGTTAACTATTGAAGATGACAAAAAAACACTGCAAGTATCAGCTTGGATGATGAAGTAAAATATATGTCTGAAGATGAATAAATTCAGTCACAACAGTAATATCATAATTCAGATCACTCTAAAAATGAATCTCAATCTGAAAAGGAAAGCTCGGAAAAGATAATTGACCAAGTAATCCATAAGACAGAGATGCTAGAGGAAAAGAGAAATAATGGAACAAAATCAGATTCTCAAGCAGTTCAACACAGTCATAATATAATAGATCAGTCCAGTTCACCACAAAAAAATATCTTATAGATGAATGGAAGGAGTTTTCTGAAGCAATAAAAAATCCTAAAGAGAATCCCAAAACTAATCAGGCAACGAGTTTCCAGACACCTGAACACTCCCAAAATATAGTGGAAAATTTTAATCCACTACAAAGATTTCTAGCAATGCATGATAAAGAAATCATACCGGCCTACCCTATAGATCATATAGTTCTACAAATTGAAGATATTCCTTCGTTGGATATTTTCTACAGTCCTAGTTATAAGGTTGTAGTTAAAAGAAACAAAAGGAGGAGAATTGATGAAACAACTTCAAATCCTATAGATGAATCAGTTGATGTATTATGGAAAGATTCCATAGATTATCCTATTGAACATCTAACCAAATTATCGTAGTATGCAAGGGCATATGCTATTGCTACTATTGATAAAGCTACTGAGGTTATATTGTTGCTAAAAAAAAGGAAAATAGAGTACAAGAACTAGAGAAGTTGTTGAATTAAGAGAAATCTAATTCCAGTGAGAAAGTCAAAGTAACCACAACCTAATTTCATAAATATGTTCAAAGCCTTAAATTGCAACATCAGATAGAAATTAATGAAAAACAAGCACAACTGAAAGTAGCAATGACCAAGTTACAAAGCCAACCGCAATTAGAGAAATTGATCAAAGAAGCACTGGATTTGAACACTAAGTTAAATAAAGAACAAGAAGTGTTTTATCATCAAGTTTCTATAATTGACTCTTACTGTTATTCAAATAAAATACTGATCCAACAGATATAAATCTAGAGAATTGAATGTGAAAGAATTGAGAAGAAAATTGAAGAACACATCCAATGGAAAGTATCAGATTTAGGGAAGGAATCTAATCTACCTCAAGTAGATAAGCTTCACAAAGAAATTCTATTCAGTGAATGGGAATCACAAATCAAACAGGGAGAGAAATCAGTAGCGAAGACATCCAAGATATCAAGTGAGATTATTGAATCTATGTGTGAACAACTGTATAGAGCAAAACTTCTCAAGAAGAACACATATGATGTGTTATTAGAAAAAATATAGGTGGAAACACAGTGGAAGCAGAGAGTAGATACATAGGAGGAAATTACTAAAAAGGTAAATAATTTTGATCAAGAAAATTACTGAAATTTTCTGATCAAACCTTATCATCAGCATCAGACTCTGCAGTCTCTTACAGATTCAGAGAAGAGATCTCAATCAATACTCTCAAATGCTATTTTCAAGGGACATATCAGATCAAGGATATCAGAGACAGCTTAGCTCAAATAAATGCTATATATTTGTCAACTTCGTGACCACATTCAGAAGAAAGGGCAGGACTAATAAATCGGAATTGTTAGTTTAGTTTCCTATATAGTAGTTTAAGTTAGCTTTATGAGGAAGGTTGTTTGAAACCTCCTCTATATTTTTGTAATAATCTATTTTAGTTTATAGTTAGTTTAGTATTTAAACCCTTCTCATGCATTTAGAGAAGGGTCCAAAAATTTGTCAAAAACATTTGCAAAGAATGCACTATTGTAAGTTTGTGAGTGCTTTGATTAATTAATGGAACACATCTGTTATCTTTTGACAATTAAAGATGTTTAACTAATGTTGCACTACTGTACTCTTTAAATTGCTTGAAAGTGATAAGGAGCAGATTCATTTCTATTATTTCACATGAGTAGAACTTCGTACATATGGTACTTATATTCACTTGTATTAAGTCTTCATAGATTGACAATCATCTTTTTATTGCATTATATATTTGAAACATAATATATATATATATATATATATATATATATATATATATATATATATATATATATATATATATATATATATATATATATATATATATATATATATATATATATATATATATATATATATATATATATATATATATATATATATATATGTATATTACTTTTATTACAATATTTAGCTATGGTTTCTTATTTAATATGTAATCACACTGATAAATGTGATATTTCTTTCAAAATTATTCTATGCAAACTACTTTGCTAGAAGAATCATTTTACATAATTTTCATCTCTTTCATCTGTTAAATGATCTATATTACTGACAATTGAAAGATATCATTTTAGATCGCATAAAGGAAAACAATTCTGGGTATATATTAGATTAAATAGTTTATATAGATGCATATAGATTAAAATAATTATCCATTTGCATGCTATATTCACAACACCCTCAAGATCATCCTTATTGGGAAACTGGTCCCATTATCCTGAGTTAGAGCCACTACACCAAACAGAAAAGGAGTTTCTTTAAGGTCTGGACCAGGTGGTTTTCCCCCATGTTTTGGTAGTGGAATTATGAGTCCTCAACATGTTCTTCAGCATGTCTGTCATGTCTCTAATCTATTCAACAAGGTTAGGGATGAGTCTCCTCAAAATATTTATCTTACCGTTGAATCACTTGATCTCTTTTTTGGTCCAGGGACATTCCAATTGCTGAATTGCTTTGATATTTTAGGGATCAATAAAGATGCCATCATTTGAGATGATGTTCCCAATTATTTTTCCCTCTTCCATAGAAAATAGGCTATTCTTAAGATTCAGCGAAATGCTGAATTTCTTGCATTTTTTAAACATATTCTCAAGTGATGTAGGTGCTCATCATTTTAGTTTGAGAAGATAGTAACATAATCAAGGTAAACCAACAGAAATACATCATTTTAATTTGAGAAAGTGATTTCCATAGCCCGCTAAAATGTCGCCCTTGCATTATTAATCCCAAATGGAATTTTGGTGTACATGAAAGTACCCCATGGTGTTTTGAATGATTTTTTCTCTTAGTCATATTCATGCACCAAGATCTGGTTGTATCCTAAGTATCCATTGAGGAGTGACATTCTAGAAGTGCCAAATACCCTCTGCAATATGTGGTCCATCTTTGGAAGGGGATAATTTCCCTTCAAGGACACCTTGTTCAGATTTCTAAAATCTATGAAAAGATGTATTTCCCTTGTATTCTTCCTTACTAGAAAAAGCTTGGAAATCCAATTTGAGAATCAAATAGGAACTATAATACCAAAATTTTAAAGTCTATTTACCTCTTTTTCGAATCATGGCAGCAATTTAGGATTGATTCTCCTCATCTTCTAGAGAAATGGATTTTGATCTGGCTTGATTAGGATAGTGTGATGGATAATGTTTTTATCATACCATTTTAAATCTAAATAATCCAAAGCGAATACATAAAAAAACTCACTCAAAAGAGCTCTGTATTTACCTTTCAACTCAGGGGATAAAGACCTCGATAACTTGATCATTTTGGGGTTATCATCTTAACCAACGTTTACATCTTCAACACCTGCTTATGCGGGGACCGTTGTTGGTTTTCTGGAAACATCATCATGATAAAATAACTCTTTGAAAGGTGCAAAACCTCATGGAATGTTATTTTCCTTCAGCTACCACACCTCAACTTTAGTAGCTTCAATTAACTAATCATGATATTAATTATACACATCATCAATATGGGAATTAACAAACTCCTCCATTTGAAAAATGTTATTTATTTTCTTATCATCCAAAAATACTTTCTAGTAAATCAGATTATCAGGGACAAATGGGTGATGATTCACATGAATTTAAATTTTTTTAGTAAAATGAACATGAATATTTAAGTTGCTAGTCGCTGTGGCAAGATAATCAGCCATAAAATTCTGACTTCTAGGAATCACAGACAATGTATATTCTAGAAACATTTTACGAATATCAAGAAAAACATTAAGATAAGATCTCATCATGGGATTTTTGGCCTGGTACTCCCCTTTTACCTATTTAATAACCAAATCAGAGTCGCCATACTCTGTAATTCTCTTTTCACCTATCCTTTTCAAAATTCGCAGACCAGTGATTAAGGTATCATATCCAGGCTCATTGTTTGAACAGTCAAAGCCTAGTTTATAAGAACACAATATTACATTATGTATGAATTTAGATGAGTGATGTATAGGGTTACGAATCTAGATTCAGATACCATCTCCATATTTTCCCAAAGCACCATCGAAATCCATGGTCCAAAGATCCTCCTCATCATCAAGAAGCTGAAATTTTGTGGACTGATCTGTGTTTTTTTTTTGACACATTATCTAAACCTATTGTTTTCCTTTCTATGACTCAACTAAACTTTTCTCTGAAGTGTTTGGTTGCAAGTCATCATAATTATGATTTCTTTGTTCTGCATTCAAGACTACTTGGACACAATTTGACAAATTTGAAATGTCTTCACCTTCTACAATTTGACACTCTAAATCATCACTACTATGATCATTATACAAAATGAAAGACTCAAAATTAGTATGTGTAGAGTGAATTGGGTGATTTTTGGGTTTGTCTTTGCTTGTGATAATTTATTTCATTTTTACTTCCCGATATAGCTTCCTAAATTGACCAAATACCGAAATTGTAGATTATGAAAAATCAAGTTGTAGAGTACCCTTTAATTTGGCTCCCCGAGACTGTGAAAGAAGCATGCCATACCTCAGAGGTATGGCAACAACTACAACATCCATCGACACATTTTTGCCAAGAATATGATCAAGAGGGATCACCAACTCCTTGATAAGACCAAGGCATCTAACTCTACCTGAATCAAAAGAATACGGGTCATGATAGGGTTGGGTTATGTCTAGCCCTAACTTATCCATGATGGCCTTCACCATTAAATTGTGTGAGGCCCATGAATCTAACATGGGATTATGGAGAATATAATCATGAATCCTCAAATTGAGATAAAAGGGATGGACTTCACTATCTTTAATATTTCCATCTACAGGTGGGCCAAATAGAATTTTAGGATGGTCATCACTAACATTTACCATGTATGACATCTGATCTACTTTCAACATCTTGGCAACATGGAATTTATATTTATCATTCTTTAAAAGTTTATTAAGGGGAATAGAAGATTTTAACTTAGAAATTTCACTCTCTAAGCCAAACAAGTTAGAATGTTTCTCTACCTCTTTGGCAATGGTATCCCACTTTTCAGGCAGCCCTTTTGTTGAAGACTCATTTCTTTGTCCTTCCTTGTATCTATTTGATGTACTTGTAGATGGCTCATTGTTCTTGCTCTCATTTGTGGTAGCAGGCTCCTTATCCTTGTTTGGACTAGCTTGGGAATTTTGTTTGGACAGAGTATCTTTTTGCTAAGTTGTCCTCTATTGAGTAGAAGTAATATGCAGATATTTTTTTCTCAAAATATACTCTCTTTGCACTAAGCTGAGACAATTTAGGTGCCCCCTTAGATAGCCTTCAGATTTGATGGCTAGCCCATCATCATTTTCAAGTACATATTCTTGGTCATCTAACACATATGTTTCCTCGGTATACTCATCATCCTCTATAAGAAAGATAGGCCCATGATATTTTTCAAAGAAATGGTTCTCTTCAACAATTTCATCTTAATATTCAAGTCCTTGGGCATATTTTTTTTGTAATGGAGTGCGGACTTGTTCTTGTGCTTGCTGATCTAGAGCTCTCTGCTCTCTCTACTTAATTATGAACTGAGGTTGTTGCTACTTTCCTTGGAAATTAGGATTCTAGACTTGATTTTCTAACTTCCGTTCAGAAATAGACATCCTATCCACCATCTATTCCATAGTTCTAATAAAACTATAAAACTTTTCTTTGGATGAGGTTGATGGCTCTTCCTTAATTGTAACTCTCTTTTCAAATTTTCTTTTTGATTTCTTGATCAATAGATTGGCTTCAAAATTGACAAAATTTCTTTGCATTTCCTCCAATGAGGTGGGATTTATGTCTCTAAGCTGATATGCCATATCAGTGTCAAAGGAATATGGATAGTGTAGAAAGGCCAAGTTAGGTGGAGGTTTGAAATTGGCAGGATTGGAATTGTACACCTTATTTAAATGAGTAGTATAGTCTTGAACTGATTCATTAGGCTGCCTTCTGAATGAGTTGTATTCAGATAATATATGAAGAGGATTTTTCTTCCCCTCCAACTTAGCAAGAAAAATATCAGTTAGCTGGTGTGAATTTGACACTTAACGAGGTCCCAAAGCTTGGAACCAATTTTTCACTTCTCTTGAGAAAATCTAAGCGATTATTCTCATTTTCACATCATCATTATCTACCTCTTCTAAATCTATGAAATCTGTGATTTTTTCAATCTTTTGCCTAGCTGTAATCTCGATGGTTCCATCAAAAATATGTAGCCATTGTCCATAGTTCTCAGGTAAATTAATGAGTTGTCGCAGTAGAGCTAAGGGAGAAATTATGGCCATATTTTTTCTAGCAGGCAAGCTTGTAGTCACAATAGGAAGTGCTGGTATGAGTGATGGTTGTGTGGGAGGAAATGTGGATGATGAAGAAAAAATAGTATGAGGGGATATAGCAACAACGTGAATAGATGAAGTTGGAAAAAGGTCAAAAAACAAGAGCTCTTGTTGATATTGTATATATGCCTTCTCAAATGTATATTGAAGATGTTTTGCTAGTTTTTTAAGTTTTTCAAATCAACTCCAAACCTTTCTTTCATAATCTACTTCTGAGCCTACTTTTTAATTGGATCATATGGATGAGAAGCTTGTTTCAAACTTTGAAGGATTGAATACAATTTCAAACAGATATGTTTCAAATTTGGATTTCAATAATGATAACTCAAAATTAAGACTAAAAAGGAATACATTCAAGTGAAACTAGTTCTGAACGTAGAGATTTAGACCTTACCAAGTTTGATGAACTTGACTGAAACTATGAATGCTGAAGTCTCTTATTTCTTATGAGTCTTTCCAGATCTTCAACAATAGATGGTGGATTTGGATCAGGATTTGATCGTGTATACCTCTTAGGAGCTAGTTTTGTCTTCTTTTTGCACTTTGGCTCTCTGCAACTTGAAAACTAGGTCCTGTCACCCATAGGCGTAGAATCGAATGAAAATGTATTAATACACCCAGGGAATATTTGTAACTTTTGAAACCTGGAAATGACGCCAAAAATGTTAGCCTCCATAGTGTCCCAAGGCTGAAAGGAGATCGATGGATGTCACCTCAAACCGCATGTCTTCTCATGACGATGAGTCAGGTAGCTTCGCTGCGTCATGTGGTCTCCCTTCCTCTCATCACTCCATCTTCTATTGTGATGATGACATCATGGAAGCCTTATCTACCCCTGACTTCATCTTTCTCGTCCATAAGTAGGATGATATAATGTGTTTCTATGGTGACTTTCGTGGCCTAAGCACAAGCTATGCCTCCAGTAGCTCTCACACCCCACCTACCCATTGGCAAGTGAGTAGTAGACATCGTACCCAGATCACTCCCTCTCGCATTGTTTTTTTGGTCTCTACTTTGTGCTCAGGTTGCCAACATTTTTCATCATCCTCCCATTTTTTGTCTTGTGGCACTTTTCAGATGGACCTTCCATCCACACCCTATATCGGTTATGCCAATGGTGCAAGTCGCTACTCCTAGAATCTAGCCTTGGCAGATTGGGCCATTTTTACCCCCTTGCATTTGCTTGTTCTCTCGAATGGTGTATGCATTGGTACTGCTACCAATAACTAGGCTGAATATGATGCAGTGTGAGGTTTTTTAGCTGATGACCATTCCCATCACATCCTCTTCCTTCATGTTCGTTTAGATTCCCTACCTCTTGTCATGTAACTGAATGGTGTCTATCATGTGCATAATCGTATCCTTTTTAGAAGATATTTATGAGTGAATTTTAAATTGTTACATTCAGTCATGTACCTAGAGCACAAAATCACTATGTAGATAACATTGCAAACAATATTCTAGATTGGAATTTAGCACATGAATTTAACACAAGACAATAACATAACATAAACCATAAAAACGATGCATATCCATAATATGTGTCGCATTATATGTTTTAGAGTCCATCAACTCTAATACATATGACATGGCCATAACATGTTACAAAACTCAAAAATAGGGGGCACCATATACCCCTACACCTAACCACTATCTGGAGGATCCTGAGCCAATCTCTCTACTCCTGCAGCTTGTAGATTGCACATACCTTGTCTGGCCATCGCCATGCACCGCATGACCCCTCCCCACTCTAAGGGTAGACCAATACATGGCTCTATGTACTGGTCATCCAAGTATTGCTAGCCGCACTTTGAAACACTGGTCATAAGCCTCTCACATCTATGACAGATGTCCTCCAGGAGGGCTACTGCATCCTCATTTTCTGGCGCTCTCAATCCACTAGGTCTTGAAGTTCCTGATACTACAAGCCGTCCCATATACCTGGCCGATTTTGTCGGTGCTTCATTTGCATACCAAAAGAGAAAGAATCAATACCACATAAAATATTCCATAACTTTACATGCACATAAAATATTATCAATTTTTCACTTACCATCAGGCCCCCATACTCGACCAGGCGGAAGTGGCAGATTCAAGTCCCCACGATAACTCATCCCACTATAGGGATAGTCGTCTATATAAAGTGGCAGTTGATCCCAATGAGAAAAGAACTTGGGTCGGAACACCCATCCAACTGCCCCAACTCCTCCTATGCAGATTAGTTGCCCCCAATGGTGCATCCTAGGCTCTCTCGGGCCCCCATCTTGGAGATGTATGTGAGGTCAGAATGTCGGGATCTTCTCAAATAAGAGCGAGAACAGAAATGTACCATATGCATAGTCATGGTTCACTTGCTGCTTGCATAGCAACAAATATCATTTCAATGACAACAACATCATCTAGCCCCAACCATAGTAGGTCCCACTCAACAAACTCTCCAAAAGCATCATCTATTCTCCAGTGATGTGGTGGAGTGCCTGGCTACCCAGGATCCACAACACCTCTATGGCCACATCATGAGTGTCTAACCTCTCTAGATCCCCGATGGGTATTCGAGTCCCCTTGACTTGGAGAACTAGTTGACAATGGTGCTCTACAAACTCCATGATGTTCCGCACCCATGGTAACACTGCTTGAGTATTCCTAACTATCCCAAGTGGGGAGAGACCAGTCAGGAAATATATATCTTGGACCGTCAACTCGATCTGGTGCCCATACACTATAAAGAACTCATGGTCTAGATCCCAATAGCTGACAATCTGGGCCAATAAGGGCTCTCCAGCTCTCATCAGAGGGTTTTCTACAAACTTCAGAACCCCAAACCTGGCTAATGCATTGCAGACACACTGATCCTCCCGAATCTCCAACCGTAATGTGTCCAGGTCTGTCTCTCTCTATTCCATCTGTAATTTTTCCATATCTGCACAAAACCATCATATTTTTCAGTGCACAAATAGGAAATACTATATCTCAACATGAAAACCTAGTGCTCAGCCAAAAAACAACACAGAAAAACCCCTCCTTGACAAGTCGCACTTTCCAGGCCCAAACCTGGGATAGGTCATAGTTCTCTGCCCAAAACCTTCTACCCAGGTCACACTTTTTTCCCCAAAAAGTGTGACCCAGTCGTGAAGAGGAGCAGGGGTCTATTTATGAGCCTTGGGAACCTAAAATGAACTTTTAGTCCACTAAAATAAAAGAGTAGGGTTAGGGCTCTTACCTGAAACTGACAGATCTCGATTCTAACGGTCAGTTTATCCACTACTATCACCACAATATTTAGCACCTTCTCTCCTCTCTACGTTCACCATAGCTCCACATGAAAATGAGTGAATTTGGAGGGAAAACGCCTTATTAAAAGAGAAACCCCTTATTTTTATTTCGCTTGTTGCGGCAAAACCGTAGCTCAGTTTGAAGAACCATCTGTACCGTTGGAAAGCTCTCACCGAGCCCTCAAATGGGTATCTATTAGTTTTTAGTGATTTGATACTTAACCAGGATGAATTTTATCCAAGAAGCGTCACTTCACCCCTCCTCAAAATTGAATTTATTCACTTGAAACACTCATACTGGGGGCACCACTTTGCCTCCATACTTGTCCATGCTCGCGTCAATTTTCGTCATTAGTTAACATCTTGTACTCATTTTTTTATGGTTCCCCATTTGACCTTTACTGTGTTGCAGCACCATCGAGTCACCCTTGTTTAGAGCATCCGAGTTGAGACATCATCACATTCATAGAGTCTATCTCAAGTCCCTCTATATCCCGCTATAGTCCTCCATCCTTCATTTCTTGATCCCTCTCTCATGTCACACATTATGGTCTCCAGTCCCACTGTCCCGTATCCCTCAAGATATTGTGTCAGTCACTGCCAAGTCATCCATCCCCATTATACACTATCAAGGGAAGTCGTTCATTCGCTACTCAGTCCCCCCTATTTTATCATCATCTATGGTGTCTGTCTCTCTATCGCTCTACTATGTTCTCTCGTGCCGTATTTGAGGAACCCTTATTGCCTCACCTATGGCGGACCTCCTCTTGTCGACATCAGATCATTTATTCTAGAAGACAGGTCTAGAGGGTGGTGTACCTTGGTTCCAGCTTCCACTCTTGTTCGGTGCCTTGGATTAGGTGAAAGGAATCCTTATAGCCCTTTGAATTGATTTTTTCTCAGCTCTAGCTCCTTTCAGCATGATCAAGATCCATATACTCGATGGTTCAATGATGCAGTAGATTGGACCAGTGATTCCTGGCTGTGTGTCAGATGTTTCAGCCCTCATGAGGGGGTGGCCCTACAGATAGCCCCCCACATTCCCGGATGACCTCTTCATTTCCGCCTTTGATGCAACTACATAGATTTGATGATGTTCGCCTCAGCCGCTTACAACACCTTTTTGATTGCATGTATCGGTCAGATTTTCAGAGCCCTTTCCTCTTTACAAGTGCATCTGGGTTGTATTTCTGTCTCATGTACTAATATATTATTGTATAAGTACTGGTTGTTATCCCAAACACAGTATGTATGTGGGATTCATTATCATGTTTTTTATCTGGCTCATGTTTACGCCAGCATGTACCATATTGTTCAGTCCCTTGTTTACTGGATGCATTATTCTTTGTACTTTGTCTCGATGGGCATAGGTATGCCTCCCCCGCCACCTATAGCACAGGTACTCACCCATAAAATATACTTGTCGCACCTGTAAGTCTTGCCTCCTCACAGTCTAGTCCTCTCAGCACTTTGGTATACCTCATATATCTCTCTCTTTGACTTCCCCTTCGGTGTCTTTTGATTGAGTTCTTACAACGTACTTCGGTCATACGATTAGCTCCTAACGCTCGCACGCTGGGGGGAAATATGTCACACCATTTTTTGGTCATCTAACCTATTGTTATTAGATGGACCCAAGTACACCATGTAAGACCAATTTTACCCGAAGTAAAATTGCATTCACTATGACAAATAACTTAGTAAACCACTTTTATTAAGTTGTTTGTGGTCTAAACAGGAAACCCCATGAGGAAATATTAAATAAATCTACATTTGTTTGATTTTCCTCAAGAAATAATTAGTTAAACAACAATTTAATTGATATTCCTGGTTATATTTAACCCAAAACAGGGAAATTAATTAGATAAATCACTATTTATCTTGTTATTTCCTAAGAATAATTATTTAAACCTTATTTAAATAATATTCTTTGTTGAATATGACTAAATCACCCATAAATAATTAAATAAATCATTATTTATTTGATTATTACTCAAACACATCCTTAAAATGATAAATAAATCATTTATTTATTTATTATTTAAAAATAAAGGGATTTGACCCAAGTCAAATTCCTTTCCCTCCAACAAATATAATAAAATATTTCATAAAAGTTGGATCTTGTTTTGGTTAATAATATTTTAATTATGCAACAATATCTAGACTAACTCTATATTTGGTTATAAATAGAATGGTTTTTTCATTCATTCATTACCTTTTGTTGCCTAAAGATCACTCTGGATATAAACTTTTGGTCCGACTTTGATCCACCATCATAGTCACATTTTGCTATCATTTTTGTGTAGGTTTTCTACACCATCAAGAGAGAGGAATTTTAGATCTGACGTGTTGAGGACTTACAAGAACCCATCCCATTGAGGAGAACTAGTAACACCCTTCTGTGTTTTCCTCCCTGGTGCCATTAATACAAAATTCATTCAACAAATTCTTGTCTTGTCTATTAGATGCATGGAGTAAATCTTGTTTTTCTACTGCTTAATGTCTTTTGATGCATAGATCTAGACTTTTGCAACATTTATCTTGATCACCTAACTGTAGATCTGAGGATATTGGTAGCCATATTTTTCGTTAGGACTGTTTTATATGCACAACTAAAGTGGTATTTTTTTGTACACTTGGAATTAAGATTCATACTAACAACTGGTGACTCCACATGGGTTTACGACTACAACCGTTGTCGTTTTTTTAATCCTTGCATATCCAACTACTTCAAACCCTAGGATTTCTCTTGATCCTCTTGTTTTTTTTTTTTTTATGTTGTTTTTAACCTATAAAAACATAAAATGATAAAAATTCTCACTTCCATGTGTTTTCGGACATATTGTGCAGGTGACAGACATCAGCCGCAGCTAAGATGACACTTTTTTCTGAAATCTGTTGTCGAAAGTGCCGGAAGTGTAGGTTTCAATTTTTGGCCCAAAACCTGTGACCTAGAGCTTCAGGAAGCGGGAATCTGCCCAAAAAATATGACCTCAGCAAGAAACAGGTCAGAAACTGCGACCTGGAGTTTTTCTTAAAGTTTTATGGGTTTGTCTGAGAGTCTGTTCAGGGTTGTTTGACCTCTGTCCCCACCCGTTTTGGACATGTAATTGTTCTGTTTTTCTTAAATAAGTGGGAAGCTAACCCCTAGGGCTTCAGTACCATCCGCTTTTTGTGGAAGAGTTTTTGTTGTTGCAGGTTGTCTGAAATTTCAGTGTGTTCAGCCCTTTTTTCAAATTTGATGCCTCACCTTCAAATCTTCTTTAGATTGGTTATTTGTTCATCCAAAACACCTCCATTAGTTTTTTTTGGGTTTTCCTCTATCGTCACCTCTGTTTCCCTCCAGGACATAGCCTTTCGCCACCTCATTTACAACAATCTTTCCTCTTATTTGTTGTTGTTTTCTACACCAAAGTCCAGCAGATTTGACCTTTAGATCCCTATCCCTCCTGAAATTCGATATATTGGCTATTTTAGTGTGTTTTGATTAGCTTTTTGCCCACCTACATATTAGTTGTTGAAGGGCCCGCCTTGGGTTTCGATTATTGCATGATTAGTTGTTTATTTTCTGTTATTTCAGTCTTATATACTGTTATTTGCAGGTTCATTTGCAGCTATAAAACACACTTTTTATTTTTCTCTACAAACATCTGGGTTTAAAAATTAAAATTTACACACTTTACACACACACCCTAAGAGAAAAAAGGCTCGGTTAACACTGCCAAGCAAAGACTCTAAAATATTGAAATCAATTGATCCTGCACCTCTCTGCCCTTATTTCGACATTGTAATAAGTTAATCCTACACCTCCTTGCCCTTGTTGGTCTCTTTTTCTTTTTTGATGTGTTTTTGTCATCATCTTTGTGCCACCAAGGTGTTTATCCTGGAGACTTCTTAGCCTTCATAATCAGTTTCCGGTAGGAAGGCTTACTCCTCTGCGTAGGATTCGAGGTAGTCCTCCACCAAGTCTGCACTCCGACTCTTCTTCTGGTTCATTGGTTTCTCCTTCTTGTTCTATCCCCAGTTCTCCCCATGTCACCTTCACCATGTCTAGTGCAGGACCTAATGCTGGCGGTAACCCCGAACCTAATGCTAGAAATGCCACCAGTGGGACCACAACAGACACTACCCCAACTGCGCCCTTGCTCCCCTACATGCCAGGTCTCAGCCTTCCCGATTTTGACCAGTTGATAAATGACCCTATACACCATGATGTTGCTTGGCCTGCTATGCCAACCAAGTTCCATTCTGACATC
Organism: Pinus albicaulis; assembly: GCA_034641835.2. NCBI lineage: Eukaryota > Viridiplantae > Streptophyta > Pinopsida > Pinales > Pinaceae > Pinus > Pinus albicaulis. The sequence goes on along the minus strand of CM076578.1, from coordinate 192,889,397 downwards.
CCCAAGTTTGAAGGTCTTGCTGGTGAAGATCCTACAAATTATGTTCGATCTTTCCACATGTGGTGTTCGTCTAACTCCATTACCGATGACTCTGTCCATATTCAGTTGTTCCAACGTACGCTTACTGGTGAAGCTTCTAAGTGGTATGTTTATCAAGCCCCTTCCTCTCATACCACCTTTGTGAATCTTTCCCAGGCTTTTGTGTCTTACTTCCAGCTTCCCCTTCATTATGACACTGGTACTGAACATTTGACTTCTTTCCATCAATCGTCTGTGACCCGCCTATTCGACCATGTCCAAGAATGGCGGAGAGGAAAGAGCCTATGTCGAGCCCCTACTTTTGAAGACCATGTCTACATGGACTGGTTCCTTAGATCTCTCTTGCCTCCTATCGAGAAATATGTCGCATCGCATTTTCCTCAAACCAAAGAAGGTGCTCTCCAAATTGCATTAAAATATGACCTGATCTACGCTCAGTCGGGTTATGTTTATATCGTTCTACCTAATCTTCCTAGACCTGGTGGTGCCAATGCACTGGGGGCATCTCACATCGCCGACGGTATTGTTGGAGCTATCTCTAATCCATATGCTCAGCCTCCCATGGGCTATGGTTTTCCTTGGGGGGGCCAGAACCTCCTCCACTTTTTCCCCTCTGAGTAGCACATATCCAGGATAAGACATGCCTCCTCTTTTTTCCCAACCTCCTGTTTACCACACTGTTACCCAACCTCCTTATTGGTCATATCCACAACTCGGTCCTCCAACTCCTCCAGCATTAGAACGTCTACCTCCCTTTCCTTCTCAACCACCGTAACAACAACCACCGCTCCCTTAGAGGTAGGTGTATTCACAGCAGGGCATGAATAATCCTCCTCCTTCCAAAAAGAAGAGGAAAGGCACTCAAAGTCAATATTCCTTCGATAATTTTGGACCTAATCCACAAAATAATCCCCCTAACACTGCTAACCAGCAACAGGGAACTCAGCCCAAGTAGGACAGGCATGTTCGTACGAATAAGCCTTATTCTTGTTGTGGTTTTTATGGTCATTACATGCATGATTTTTCTCTCTTACCACAGATGAAGCAGATGTGGGAGTCTCAAGCAAAATTTCGAGGACATCAAGCCTCCCCTTCCATCCCTCTTAGTCCTGCGCCTAGTTAGCCGACTGTGCTTACTAAACCTTTCCCTCAGCAATGATTTGTTGCTACACAACCACCTGAAGGTCAAGCGGCCACTCAACCTCTTCCATCTGGTACCCCCAATTATCAGATCCTCATGATGAACTCTGACCAGCCTGTTATCGTTGACCTCAACCTTCAGACTCGGTCTCGTCAGTACACCAAGCCTCCCGCTATGTCTATCCCCGAGCCACCTCCTTCAATTTCTACAGAGCATATTTCGACACCTAATGGCCCCTTAAAGATCCCTTAGATTAAGGCGGAGGTTCGTACCAAGATCCCTAAGGGACGACTATGTTGAAATGTTGCTTCTAGCAAAGCTACCCACTCATATAGTATAGTAGATGATTTGGCATAATCTCCTACCGCCATCTTAATGATGGAACTCCTCCAGTCGTGCCCTTCACAATAAAAATCTCTACTATCTTCCATGGGTGCTATTGATCCTGCCGATGATCACTTGATTAACTTTGATGCTGACCGGTTAGAACATCCTCCTCTTCCTACTTCCGTCGCCTTTAGAATCCCAGTCAAAATACCAAACGCCAACATCTCCAGGTGTACCATTGATGAGGGGGCATCCACCTATGTGATGTCCACTTCGGTTTGGAAGCAACTCGGATCACTTGAGTTGGCTCCTTCCATGATCACTCTCCAAGATTTGGATGGCCACACCTCCCAGCCCATTGGCATGTTCCACAATTGTCCTTTTACTCTCGGGGGCAAGACTATTTGCATTGACGTACAAGTCATTGATGCCCCCTTAGATTACAACATTCTATTGGGTCATAGCTACATCTATGTGATGCCTGTTGTCCCATAGTGGTTCACTCCAAGATTTCCTTCCCTCATAAAAGAAAGATAGTGACCATCGACCATGATTTTGACAGATGTTGTCGCTCATAGAGACAGCCTACAGTTGCTATAGACCAGTGCCTAGGACATCTTATCATAGCAAGGAGCACATAATATAACTTGGGTGTCAATCCAAAAGGCTCTCCTACTATCTCTTGTAAAGTAAGGAAATGAATTTAAATGGGACCAAAACTTACATAAACTACCACAGGGAAAGTAATGTTGTAGAGACAAGATGCAAAGCTCTAACACAAAAGCATCAGACAGTTAAGAGACAATTTATTTTAGAGAGGGCCGATTCAAGTAATATGCCATAGAAATCAAATATCAGAAGGTGTATGCAGTGAAAGAAATATAAGAAGATATTAGTTAGCTTTGGTATGATACCCAGATACACAACAGAACCATATATGGGCTTATCATTCTAAGAATCCATACATGACAATGGCGTTTTAAAAGCACCCTCCCAAAGCAACTAATATAGCAGAAAGATGGATGAAATGAATCATGAAATAGTATATCATGCCTGAGCCATATTTAAAGCGCTTGACTGATCCAAGTATGGGTATCAACTAGGATAAATCCTTACCTAAAATCAGTGAGCCACTCAAATTCTAGTACATGATACAAGAAGATGGATAGAATGAAATGTTGTATTAAACACATAAAAGGAAGTTACATACTGTGGGATACCAAAGACCAGAATCCTAAAATACAGATAGAACTCCTCCTCACTGAGACCCTACGGGCTCTGAGCCTTCATACAAAAGCTTTACAAAATGTATACAAAAATGCCTTTCACTGCACAATTCTCTGATAAAAATATGGAACCCTTACAATGTCTTTCGTCCTCCTCTTTATAGAGGAAGGAGAAGAGAAATCAATAAAAGAAGTAAGTGAAAACAATTAATTGTTTCATTAAAACAAAAAGGTGGAAACATTCTCACCCACACTATTTGACGGCCATGAAATACTGCATGTACTCTATTGCCAGCTCCATGAAGTAAATGTATTGGGTAGGAAATCTCTTTAGGGGTAAGGTATGAAGAATAAAATATGTAACACTTTGTACTTTCCTGAGAGAAAAATCTGTTGAAGTAAAACCTGGAGGATATGATTTTTATGCACTTGTACTCTTTGCCTTCTAAATATGGTATTGGTATTTAAAATCTTCGGCTCGAGACGTTGAATCCTTTGCTCTTTGACTGATACTTTTTGTCGTATGATTAATAACCCCATCTATGGAAAATCTATGTTTTAAATTGCTCTAGAGGGTTTGGTAGAATTTTACCATGGCTTCTTTAATGCAAGCCATGTCACAGAAACTATCCGGGATCTTCTTCATGAACATGGTACTTGAACACCCAGTATTGCAATGCATCTTTCGCTTCATAAATGGATGCCTCGAATTGTGATAGCTCTTCTTCTTCACCATAAACTTGCAGAACCCACAAACATATTAAATAAAACCTGACACAATGGTGGTGAATGTGATCTTGATCATGGAATGGTGATGTAGATTGGGAGAAATGATGAGAAGATGCAGGGTGGCGAACAATGCAGATAAATAGTGGAGGAACGAAGGGTGGAAATGAGATACATAGCGGAATGAAAATAAATGAACACGGTGGAGACACGTGACTTAAACACTGAAATATGACACATAAGCGGAGTATATGAATGGTGGAGGAGAACGCAAATGCCACGTGGGCGTACAAAAGGATAAGCGGAAGGGACGACGTGGAGGTGGACTTGGCCAGTCAACGGGGTGTGTAAATGATTTTGGGTCATATGATCCAAAAATGAAATCAACGGTCGAAACTTAATCACAGGGCAATGGAATGGCGGGCCCAGAGTGCCGTATAATTAAATTAAAGCTCGTGCAGCTTTAGAAAACAACCACCATTGGATGAAGGCTTGTAGATCCAACAGTTAACATATATTTCGCTACGCGTCTCGGATCGAACGTTAACGCATGAAATAGGGGGGTATTGAAACAGTGCCCTGGGACGCGTGGCGCCTATTGAATGGAATCATTTGGATTTGAAGAATACTGCCTATCCTTCGAAAGCGGTGCGGGGAAAACGGGCCGGTTTTTGCAATAAGTGCAAGCGCGGGGCGGGGGTCCACAAAGGCGATGAGCTGTGGTGTGTTGATTTGCGATTGATTGGGCGGCTAAGAGCACATTCGACGGCCACAGAAGGTAAGCGCTTTTCTTTTGGCTCATGGTCTAGCTCCTGCGCTACATGGAGAACAATAATGAAGAGGGCTAAGGCCAGAGGGCCTATGACCCCTGATATATTTCCAAATACGGACCTTAGCCATTAAAATGCAATCTTGAAGCTAAGAGAAAACAACGATAGAAAGCTAAGGGTCTTTGCAAGGTGGGGCAAAGGAATTAGAGGATCTAAACCAGATGGTCCATGGAAATTTTACTGGGGAGATGATCATGATCAACATTGGCTCCACCTGGGGACGGCACGTTCGTCCCTGGACGTGTCAAGAACTCGCAGACCTTTTGATCATTATCTATGTAAACTCTGTTCTTTAGACTTCTTCATGAATCATCAACATGCCCACCTTGTTTAAACAAAAACTATAATACAAACTAATATACAGTATGGTACGTCAGGCGGCCTCGGCCTGAGTTAGAATTGGAAGTAGGGCTTAAGAAATTGACCATTTACAGGGGCATCAAGAAAGTCACCCTGTAAATTCTCCAATATGAACGTATTATTGCCTCCCTGTTCCATGATTTTAAATGGGCCAAACCAAAGTGGATCAAACTTGCCATGTTTTCCTTTTTCAGCCCTTCGGATATCCCACCTGAGCACCAGATCTCCAATATGTAATTTCCTGTATTTTTCATGTTGATCGAATATGTGTTTCATTTTTTCCTGATATTCAGCTAATCTCGGATTCACCTGGCTCCGTGTTTCTTCTAATTCTACCAATTGATTGATTCTCCTGATCATATCATCAGGTTCCTCCTGGATTTCTTGCACGAAACGTGCCATTGGTAAGGCCAGCTGCACAGGAAACACTGCTGCTCGTCCATATACCAACTCATATGGAGATTTCCTAGTTTCTCTCTTACTGGTGATTCTATTTTCCCATAGAGCAAATCTCAATTGGGAATCCCAATTTTTCTGATTCTCATTTATAGTTTTCTTCAAGACCCTCACTAAAGTTTTATTAGAAGATTCTGCCAAGCCATTCCCCTATGGATAATAAGCTGTGGAGTGATTTAGTGCAATATTATACTACTGGCAGAAATTTACAAATTTTGCAGATTTGAAGGCCTGTGCATTATCAGTCACTATTCTAGCAGGGCAGCCAAACCTGGACATAATGTTTTCTTCCATGAAATTTATGATGATAGTGTCAGTAGTATTCCTTGCAGGTATGGCTTCCACCCATTTTGTAAAATAATCTATGGCTGTTAATATCCATTTATGTTTTCCACTTGATGAGGGATGTATTTCTCCAATAAAATCTATTCCCTATTGTTGACATGGCTCATTCACATGAACTGGGATTAGGGGCAGAGCTGCCAAATTCTGTCTCTCAACAAATTTCTGACACTTATCACATGCTCTGACCCAAGTAAAAACATCTCCAAATAATTTTGGCCAGTAGAAACCGACCTTTAAGATTTTATGAACTGTGGCCCTCCAGCTGTAGTGTCCTCCACAGATTCCTTCATGAAATTCCGTCATTATACTTTCTACTTCATCCTCTGTGAGGCACAATAATAGGATGCCTGAAGGGTCCCTCCAATACAATTGTCCATTAGCCACTATATACTTTTGTGATTTTAATCTTAATGCTCTGTATTTTTCTTTATCACAACTTGGAGGATAGCTGAGTGTCAAAATATATTCAACTATTTCTTTCTACCATGGACTAGTAAGATATTTTATATGTTCTTTTTGAGTGGCTACCTCCAGTCCTTGCTGTTCTTTTTCATTCTCAGACTCCCCACTTACTATCATGGTCAAATTCATTCCCAGAGCCTGATAGTTTGATTCAGATAGAATTTTTGCAAGCCCATGTCCTTTGATCAACTTAGTAGGACGGATATCTAGATCATACTCCTGTATTTTAGCAATCCATCTCCCTCTTTTTCCTTCGTTGTCCCCCTAAATAAGAATGTCTTTAACAGTTGCAGTAGGGACAAATGCATTATTGTGAGACTGCAAAATATATATGCGAAAAGCTTTGAGAAATTTCACCAGGGCATAGGCCTGCTTCTCCAATATATTATATTTCAGTTCTGCGTCATGGAGAACCTAACTGAAAAAGGCAACATGCTGCTCATATCCTTCTTCATTTTTCTGTAATAACACTCCAGCTACTATATGTGGTGATGCAAAGGAAAATATCATAAATGGCTTTGCATAATCCGGTCTAGTTAGCACAGGAGCTTCATCAAATGCTTGTTTTATCCTAGTGAATGCCTCTCTGGATTCCTGAGACCATTTTACTTCATTTTTATTTTTTAGCATATCTGTTATATGCCTAACTATCTCAGCGTAGTTAGGAATAAATCTTCTCAGGAAATTTATCCGGCCTAAAAATACCTGTACTTCTTTCTTATTCCTGGGAAGAGGAATACCATTTATGACTTATACTCTTTTGGGATCTATCCTTACCCCCTCTTTAGTTACAATATGTCCCAAAAGTTTGCCTTCCTCTAATGCAAATAAAGACTTTTGTGGATTAAGAGAAAGGCCATACCTTCTGCATTTTTCAAAATTTCTTGGTAAATGTTCAATGTGTTTAGCATCATTTTTTGAATATACTGTGATATCATCAAGGTATACCACCAAAAACTTATCTTACTCCCCAACAAAAGCAATGTCCATCGCCCTCTGAAAGGTAGCCCCTACATTGATCAATCCAAAAGGCATCTTGGCATACATAAATGTTCCCCATGGTGTAGTGAAAGAAGTCTTCTTCTAATCCTCTGGGAGCATAGCTACCTGATTATAACCAGAAAAACCATCCATCATTGACATTCTGGAGGCTCCAATCACTTTCTGTAGGATGTGGTCCATCTTGGGTAGTGGATAATTATCTTTTAAAGATGCTCTGTTTAAATTCCTGAAATCCACACACAACCTTATTTCTCCATTCTTTTTTTAGACAGGGACCAAATTTGCCACCCATTCAGAATATCTCAAAGGCACAATTATTTTGGCCTTCATCAGCTTCTTAATTTCTTTCTCAATAGAGGGAAGCAGTAGAGGATTTATCTGTCTAAGTTTCTGCTTATAAGGTTTTGCATCTTCCCTCAAAGGAATTTTATACTGCATTATAGTAATATCAAAAGTTTTAAGGTCCTGATAGGACCATGCAAATATATCCTTGTATGACTGAAATAATTTCAAGTATTTTTCCTTATATTCCTCTGGGACCTTCTTGGATAATTTGAAAATTTTGGGCTCAACATTGGTACCCAGATTCATATCTTCCACCTGATCTTCTTCTACCACTTTACTAGGCTGCGCTAGGACATCATTCATGTCAAATAACCTTTCTAGAGCTACCATCCCTCTGGGAATAACATTTCCTTTCAGCTGCAGCATTTTACTGCCTGCCATCTTCTCTTCCCAATTATTTTCTGAAACATTCTCAGCCTCATCTTCTTCACAATCATCAATCTCCATATTAGAGAATTCTCCCACTATTTCCAGGAATCTCTTCATTTGTTCCTCATCTTCAAATACCTGCCAATGTTTAACATTATCTCGGATTGATGGTCTATAACGTACTTCGATTTCATACCTCAGGAGAGGATTCTGAGGAGGACAAAATGTACTGGCAGCTACAGGAAGAGAATCTGCCATTCTATTCTTCTCCCGGGGCATGAACTGGATATTGAATGCCAAGAAGAAGTTCTCCCCCAGGTCCCATATTTCATTTCTATAAGCTCTCAGGCGAGGATGTTTGGTTTGAAATTGATTTCTGACTTGTCTGAACACCAGCTCAGAATCTCCCAAAACCTTTAAACTCTGTATTCCCATGCTCTTGGCTGTCTGCAGTCCTAGCAACAGTGCTTCATATTCAGCCACATTATTAGTAGCTTCGTATTCCAATTTAAAAGACAGTGGCACCCATTTTCCTGTAGGAGAGATTAATAACACTCCAGCCCCATTACCTTCTCTCGAATTTGCTCCATCAAAATGTAGAGTCCATACTCCTGCTTCAAGGTCTTCTAAAGGCTGCTCAGTTCTGATTTGACAGAAGGAAGGTTCATGAGAAAAATTTTGATCTTCTTCTAACATCAAACATGAGAAATCTCCTTCTTTACTGTAGACTGGTGAATTCTTTGAGCTGTCAGCCTTAGTCACCGTCTTGACAAATCTAGTTTCTCTGTATAACCTCCTCTCATGTCCACCAGAAACAGGGATAGTAGTGTAGGTTAAATCCATCTTAAGTGACCCACCGATTTTTGTTCCCCAGGACCTTGACAACAGCATGCCAAAGCGAGCTGGGATGTCAGCCACCACAATCTCCATTACTATACTTTTTGCTGGAATTTGGGCCAAATTGACCACTAAATCTTTAATCATCCCTAGAAATTTAACTCTTTTGGAATCAAATGAATAGAGGTCTTTATATGGGCGTGTGATTTGTAGTCCTAGCTGTTCCATGACTGATAGAGGCATAAGACTATGGGAGGCTCCAGAATTTAACATACAATTGTGTAATAGCAGGTCATGAATCACTAGAGACACATAGAAAGGAGGAGTAGAGGGGTCTATCTCCTCGACATCTGGGCCAAAAACTACCATGGGTCTTCCTTCTTGAAGATTAAGACTGTCTGGAACTATTGGTGCTTCAGGAGGGAACAATAAAGAAGTGACTTGAGATTGATATGCAGGTTGTTTCAACAGTTCAGTCAAAGGGACTGGGATTTTGACTTTCTCAAGTTCTTTTTGCAAATTGAAAGCAGGAGGGGACTTTTCTATTGCAACTTCTTTTGAATCTTTATTTTCAGCTGAAGGTTTAACTTCTTTTGATAGAGACTCAACATTAGGAGGAGTTACTACTTTTGAAGAAGAAGGAATTTGATCATCAGACTGCAAAGGTTTGTTCAGAGGACTCTTACCTTTGTCTGTGGCTTTCTGCATCGTTGACTCCTTTTGAGCAGATGCTTCCTTCTGGGGAGGCTCTTCTTCTTGTTCTTTAGTACGAGTTCTCTTCCTGGAAGATCTTAGATCATATTTTCTATTGAAATGTGCTTGCATGAAATCATTAAACTGTTTCCAATAATGATCAATTTCTACATCTTCTGTGTCCCTGATTTCCTCTTCTTCTTCGTGCAATGGACATTCTACTTCATCATTGTTTGAAAAAGCAAGGTTTGCATCTTGCAGTTCGTAAGTAGCATCTTCAGTGGAGTCATCTACTGGGCCTTCCAGGTATAATGGGTTTGGTACCTGATCTTGTTGCTCTTTTGCTTCCCTTCACAATATTTGCAGGGGTGGCTTTCTATAATGAGGATTGTAACCCCTGTTTGGAGCATTCTGGAAGTTCTTGGAGGCTGAATTCTTGGTCTCCAATTCAAGCTTGACCAGTTTATTGGAAAGATTCTTAATCATTTTGCTCATTTCTTCAATTTTATCTGGGTCCTTATCCTGATTAGAAGTAGATACTTCCTCTTTACCCCTTCTTCTAGTGTCTTGTTCAGCTTTCCCTCTTAATTTTCCAGTGGAAGCAAAGTTTGCTTCCAATTCAAGTGCATCTGACTGAGCATCATCTAGAGTGGCAGGCTTTCTTTCCTTGAGAGAGAAACCAAAATCTGAGTCAAAGGCTGCTATGAAAAAAACTTTGGCAGCATTCTGATGAGGCTTCATATCGGCAGGGAGATTTAGATATAACTTATTAAATCTCTTGATAAATTCTGACACCCCTTCATTATGTTTCTTCTTAAGTGTATTGAACTCAGTAAGACACTGTCCATGGTCTTTCTTTTCTCCCGATTTCCTGAGAAAGGTATTTTCCATATCGTCCCAGGTGGTTACGAAATGGTTTCCTAATGTTTTGAACCATTTTCTGGCTTCACCATCCAGAGATTGCAGAAATAGTCTTAAGACTACATCCAAATGTTCTACATTAAAGTTTTCTGCAAAAGAGCAGAAGGTCTCAAGGTTTTTTTGAGCATCAATTTCATTTTCACTAGTGAATCTGGGCAAGATCTTCAAATAATCCTGTGGCATATCATTAAACACTTGGGGTAAGGCCAGGGGAGCATATTTGTTTAACAAAAAAGCTGGAACATTAGCCATTGGAGGAGGTGGGGGTTGCGCAACAATCTGGTGTACAAATGGAGGAAGAAGCGGAGGTGGAAGTGGAGTATGAATGACAATAGGAATATATTGTACAGCAGTCTGAGGTGTGGATGGGAACAGTTCGTGGTTAAAAGCAGCTACTTCTGTGACTTTTTAAACCTCTTCGACCTCAGGAGTGGGGTGAAGATGAGCTTTAATTCTAGCACTTCTCCTGGTGGGCTATCTGAGTAATATTCTATGTCTCCTGCAATGGAGTCGAGATTTTCTACTTGGATTTCTTGAGAAGAGGAGGATGGATAATCTTCTACAGAATATTCAGGAATTTCAGCATGGACTGATTTCTTCTCTTTCCAACTTCTTCTATGTATAATCTTCTCAGGGTCAGAAACTGAAGGTGTCTTTGATTGTGATGTATCTGACCTCAGGTGTGGCTTACGGGGATCTAGGAATACCAATAAGTTTGTCAAATAAACAACAATGGAGTTGCCAAGGTGAGAGATATGCACCTCTTCAACTCTCTGTGCTCACCTGATTAGAGAGTGAATATGATTTGTCGAGGCCCAGGGAAACTGATTTTCTTAAATTCGTCCCCGGCAATGGCACCAGAAAGATGTTGTCGACAGATGTTGTCGCTCCTAGAGACAACCTAGAGTTGCTATAGACCAGTGCCTAGGACATCTTATCATAGCAAGGAGCACATAATATAACTTGGGTGTCAATCCAAAAGGCTCTCCTGCTATCTCTTGTAAAGCAAGGAAATGGATTTAAATGGGACCAGAACTTACAGAAACTGCCATAGGGAAATTAATGCTGCAGAGACAAGATGCAAAGCTCTAACACAAAACCATCAGACAGTTAAGAGACAATCTACTATAGAGAGGGCTGATTCAAGTAATATGCCACAGAAATCAAATATCAGAAGGTGTATGTAGTGAAAGAAATATAAGAAGATATTAGTTAACTTTGGTCTGATACCCAGATACACAACAGAACCATATATGGGCTTATCATTCTAAGAATCCATACATGACAATGGCGTTTTAAAAGCACCCTCCCAAAGCAACTAATATAGCAGAAATATGGATGAAATGAATCATGAAATAGTATATCATGCCTGAGCCATATTTAAAGTGCTTGACTGATCCAAGTATGGGTATCAACTAGGATAAATCCTTACCTAAAATGAGTGAGCCACTCGCATTCCAGTACATGATACAAGAAGATGGATAGAATGAAATGTTGTATTAAACAAATAAAAGGAAGTTACATAATGTGGGATATCAAATACTAGAATCCTCAAATACAGATAGAAATCCTCCTCAATGAGACCCTACGGGCTCTGAGCCTTCATACAAAAGCTTTACAAAATGTATACAAAAATGCCTTTCACTGCACTATTCTCTGATAAAAATCTGGAACCCTTACAATGTATTTCTTCCTCCTCTTTATAGAGGAAGGAGAAGATAAATCAATAAAAGAAGTAGGTGAAAACAATTAATTGTTTCATTAAAACAAAATGGTGGAAACATTCGCGCCCACACTATTTGACGGCCATGAAATACTACAAGTACTCTACTGCCAGATCCATGAAGTAAATGCATTGGGTAGGAAATCTCTTTAGGGGTAAGGTATGAAGAATAAAATATGTAACACTTTGTACTTTCCTGAGAGAAAAATCTGTTGAAGTAAAACCTAGAGGATATGATTTTTATGCACTTGTACTCTTTGCCTTCTGAATATGGTATTTCTATTTAAAATCTTCGGCTCCAGACGTTGAATCCTTTTCTCTCTGACTGATACTTTTTTCCGTATGATTAATAACCCCATATGTGGGAAATCTATGTTTTAAATTTCTCTGGAGGGTTTGGTAGACTTTTACCATGGCTTCTTTAATGCAAGCCATGTCACGACAACTATCCAGGATCTTCTTCATGAACATGGTACTTGAACACCCAGTATTGCAATGCGTCTTTCGCTTCAGCAATGGATGCCTCGAATTGTGATAGCTCTTCTTCTTCACCATAAACCTGCAAAACCCACAAACATATTAAATAAAACCTGACACAATGGTGGTGAATGCGATTGTGATCATGGAATGGTGATGTAGACTGGGAGAAATGACGAGAAGATGCAGGGTGTCGAACAATGCAGATAAATAGTGGAGGAACGAAGGGTGGAAATTAGATACATAGCGGAACGACAATAAATGAACGCGGTGGAGACACATGACTTAAACACTGAAATATGACACATAAAAGGAGTATATGAATGGTGGAGGAGAACGCAAATGCCACGTGGGCGTACGAAAGGATAAGCGGAAGGGACGACGTGGAGGTGGACTTGGTCAGTCAACGGGGTGTGTAAATGATTCTGGGTCATACGATCCAAAAATGAAATCAACAGTCGAAACTTAATCAGAGGGCAATGGAATGGCGGGCCCGGAGTGCCGTATACTTAAACTAAAACTCGTGTAGCTTCAGAAAACAACCGCCATTGGATGAAGGCTTGTATATCCGATGGTTAACATAAATTTCGCTGCGTGTCTCAGATCGAACGTTAATGCGCGAAATAGGGTAGTATTGAAACAATGACCTGGGACGTGTGGCGCCTATTGAATGGAATCACTGGGATTTGAAGAATACCGCCTATCCTTCAAAAGCGGTGCGGGGAAAACAAGCCAGTTTTTGCAATAAGTGCAAGCACGGGGCGGGGGTCCACAAAGGTGATGAGCTATGGTGCGTTGATTTGCGATTGATCAGGAGGCTGAGAGCACGTCCAACGGCCACAGAAGGTAAGCGCTTTTCATTTGGCTCATGGTCTAGCTCCTGTGCTACATGGAGAACAATAATGAAGAGGGCTAAGGCCAGAGGGGCTAGGACCCCCGATATATTTCCAAATACGGACATTAGGCATTAAAATGCGATCTTGAAGCTAAGAGAAAACAACGATAGAAAGCTAAGGGTCTTTGCAAGGTGGGGCAAAGGAATTAGAGGATTTAAACCAGATGGTCCATGGAAATTTTACTGGGGAGATGATCATGATCAACAGACCAATTGAAATATTATGAACTAAAGTCTTGGACCTCCCCTGAGTCCATCATCTCTTCAGTGGCCAATAAGAAAACCATCGATCCTTTGACTAGTGTCTCACTTGGAGTCTAAAAAGAATCCTCTTTTCTTGGTACATTCCCTGGTCTCACTCGTCCTGCCTCTGATCGTAGCTCATCGAATGTTTGCATGATGCAATCATCTTGGGCTTCCCTCAAGAAGCCCATTTTGACTAATTAGCCGCCTCCTCGCCCTCCACAGCCTGCTCCTAGCCCTTTGATTCAGCCTTCTAGAGCTCCTCCTCCTGGCCCTTCACCCTCAGCTGGTATTCATGAGCCTCTTTATCCTCCTAGAATAGTTCCTCCAGGCCTTAATAGTCTTGGAGCCATCCCATCTAGCCATTACCCCTCCAGTCGGATACCATTCCTAGCTCCACCTCCTGGAGTCTACACGGCACCTGTTATGGCTACCCTCTCTCTTCCTAACTTGACCCTGGGAATTCCCGTCTAGTACCTTGATCCCCCAGCCGCTACCCTGCCTGGTCAACCCAAACATTATCTTGCTTTGACCCCAGTTCAGCCAGTCCCGATGACTTCTCCCGTTGTTACAGTGCCTCAGCCACCTCAATAGGAACCACCTCCTATTGCGACCGCTTCGAGTAAGAAAGGAAAATCTCGCAAGAGGGCCTCAAAGGAAAAAGCTACCCCAACTGACCTTGCACCTCCTCCACCCCCAAAGCCCTGTGATTTGTGTGATGTCATTGGTCACGCCACCCATACCTATCCCGAGTTGCCCCGCATCAAGCCTATCGTTAAAGTCACGTTCCTTGAGTCTTCGGTCCCTGAAACCTCTACTTCTTCCTCGACTATAGCCAAGAAAACAAAGACTAGTCACACCAACCAACCTTGTGCTTTGTGTGATGTCCATGGCCATTACTATCACCATTTTATTTACCTTACGCATTACCGCACCTCTTTAGAGGTAGTTTAGGAGTACGAGGTTGAACAGAATCGATCCTCCTCTCATGTACTTGTGCAGTATGCTGCGGGCCAACTTGAGGATTTACCTGCTCCCATTGAAATTCCCCCTCCTGATGTTGAGATGAAAAATATTGTGGCCACTATCCTCTACCTGTCATCATCCATGAGACCCTTAGTGGAAGCTCCCTCTGAACCTTACCCTGATGTTTCGCTCGACCTCCCTTCAGCGATCACCCAGGGCTCAACATCTGTATATCCTTTCTCTAATTTTTCTTCTGTCATCCCCTATGATGATGTGCATGTGAACCTCTCTTCTCATGACGATGAGTCAGGTAGTTTCACCGCGTCATGTGGTCTACTTTCCTCCCATCACTCCATCTTCTATTGTGATGATGACATCATGGAAGCCTTGTCCACCCCTGACTTCATCTTTCCCGCCCATAAGCGGGATGGCACCATCTGTGTTATTTTGACTTTCACGACCTGAACACAAGCTACACCTCTAGTAGCTCTCAAACCCCACCTACTCATCGATGAGTGAGTAGTGGACATCATACCCAGATCACTCCCTCTCGCAGTTTTTATTCAGTCTCTACTTTGTGCTCAGGTTGCCAGAATTTTTCATCATCCTCCCATTTGTTGTCTTGTGGCACTTTTCAAATGGACCTCCTGTCCACACCCTATATCAGTTATGCCGATGGTACAAGTCGCTACTCCAGAATATAGCCTTGGCAAGTTGGGCCATTTTTACGCCCTTGCATTTGCTTTTTCTCTCGAATGGTGTATGCATTGGTACTGCTAGAAATAACCAGGCCGAATATGATGCAGTGTGAGGTTTGTTAGTCGATGCCCTTTCCCATCGCATCCTCCACCTTCATGTTCGTTTAGATTCTGCGCTTCTTGTCATGCAATTGAATGGTGCCTATCATGTGCATAATATTATCCTTTTTAGAAGATATTTATGGGTGAAGCTTTTGATGCGTGAATTTGAAATAATTACATTTAGTCATGTACCTAGAGCACAAAATCACTATGTAGATAGCATTGCAAACAACATTCTAGATTGGCATTTAGCACACGCATTTAACACAATACAATAACATAACATAAACCATCAAAATGATGCATATCCATAATATGTGTCGTATTATATGTTTTAGATTCCATCAAATCTGATACATTTGACATGCCCATAGCATGTTACAAAACTAAAAAATAGGGGGCACCACCTGCCCCTACACCTAATCACTATCTGGAGGATCCCGAGCCAATGGCTCTGCTCCTGCATCTTGTAGATCGTGCATACCCTGTCCGGCCATTGCCATGCACCGCATGACCCCTCACCACTCTGAGGGTAGACCAATACATGGCTCTATGTATTGGTCATCCAAGTATTTCCAGCCGCGCTCTAAAACACTAGTCAGAAGCCTCTCACATCTATGAAGAATGTCCTCTAGGAGGGCTGCTGCATCCTCATTTTGTGGCACTCTCGATCCACTAGGTCCCGCGGTTCCTGATACTACAGTCCATCCAATATACCCAGCCGGTTTTACCTGTGGTGTATCTACATACCAAAAGCGAATGAATTAGTACCACATACAATATTCTAGAAATTTACATGCACATAAAAGATTAGCAATTTTTCACTTACCATCGGGCCCCCATAGTTGACCAGGCGGTAGTGGTAGATCCGGGTCCCCACGATAACTCATCCCACTATAGGGATAGTCGTCTATATACACTGGCAACTGATCCCAATGAGAAAAGAACTTGGGTCGGAACACCCAACTGACCACCCCACTTCCTCTTTTGCACAGTAGTTACCCCCACCGGCACATCCTAGGCTCTCTCAAGCCCCCATCTTGGAGCTATATGCAAGGTTGAAGTGTCGAGATCTTCTCAAAGAAGAGCGAGCACAAAACTGTACCATATGCATAGTCATGGTTCACTTGCCACTTGCATAGGGAAAAATGTCGTTTCAACAACGACGACATCATATGGGCCCACCCATAGTATGTCCCACTCAACACACTCTCCACAAGCATCATCTATCCTCCATTGATGTGGTGGAGTTCCTGGTTGCCCAGGATCCACAACACCGTTGTGGCCACAACACGAGTCTCTAACCTCTCTAGGTCCTCGATGGGTATTTGAGTCCCTTTGACTTGGAGACCTGGTCGACAATGGTGCTCTACAAACTCCATGATGTTCCACCCCCGTGGTAATAGTGGCTGAGTATTCCCGACCATCCCATGTGGTGGGAGACCAGTCAGGAAATATATATCCTAGACCGTCAACTCAATCCAGTGCCCCTGCACTATAAAGACCTGATGGTCCGGATCCCAATAGCTGACAATATGGGCCAATAAGGGCTCTCCAACTCTCATCAGAGGGTTCTCCACAAAATTTAGAACCTCAAATTGGGCCAATGCACTACGGATGCCCTGATCCTCTTATATCTTCGACCGTAATGTGTCCAGGTCTCTCTCTCTATAGTTGATCCGTAATTCTACCATATATGCACAAAACCATCATATTCGTCAATGTATATATAGGAAAGAATGTATCTCAACATAAAAACCGAGTGCTCAGCCAGAAAATAACATATAAAAACCCCTCACTGACAGGTCGCACGTTTCAGGCCCAAACATGGGACAGGTTGCAGTTTTCTGCACAAAACCTGGTACCCAGGTTGCACCTTTTACCCCAAAAAGTGCGGCCCGGCCATGAAGAGGAGCAAGGGTTTATTTCTGAGCCCTGGGAACCTAAACTGGACTTTCAATCCACTCAAATGAAAGAGTAGGGTTAGTCCTATTACCTACAATTGACGGATCTCGATTTTAATGGTTGGTTTGTCCGCTACGATCACCGCAAAATTTAGGGCCTTCTCTCCTCCCTACATTCAGCACAGCTCGACATGAAAATGAGTGAATTTGGAGGGAAAACGCCTTATTAAAAGAGAAACCCTTGATTTTTCTTTCACCTGCTACGGCCAAACCGTATCTCAATTTGACAAACCATCTATACTATTTGAAAGCTCTCACCGAGCCCTCAAATGGGTATCTATTATTTTTTAGTGATTCGATACTTCACCGGGACACATTTTATCCAAGAAAAGTCACTTCACCCCTTCTCAAAATCAAATTTCTTCACTTGCAACACTCGTACTAGGGGCACCACTTTTCCTCCATAATTTTCCATGCTCGCGTTGACTTTCGTCATGAGTTACCATCTTGTACTCATGTATTTGTTGGAAATACTTTGGGGGGGGGGGGGTTGAATCAGTATTCCTTTCAATTAGAGCATTAGTTAATATTCAATTATTATTAGTGTTTGTACAATGACAGCAGCAAAAAATAGGAACACAAATGCACACATTTTTTAAGGTGGAAACCCACTCCAGGACAAAAACCACCTAATGATTTTCTAATAATTCTTTAATATTCAACTCCAATTGAAAATAAAGCTCCAACTTCCTAGAATCTAGTAAAGCATTCTTCTACAATTCCACTGGATGGATGCTCCAATGCCCGAGATTCTTCAATAGTCAACGGAATGGCTGCCCTAACACCCAATGAGATACAACTCACCCTAGCACCACCCTACCACCCTATAGAAGAATAAAAGAAGAATGGACTTCCGTACCAGGGAAAATGGTTCACTTTACAATGATATAGAATGATGCAAAAGAAGAAGATATAATAGACCATAACCCCAACTTTGACACAACCACCTATTGATGATCCTAGACCTCCCAACACTGCCTCTTCAATCCTTGGAAGATAGACACTAGTACAAATTTTACAATAATGTATTTACAATAATCTATTTACAATGACTTAGTACAAAGATACCTTTACAATGATTGTATGCAGTGCTGCCCACATGAAGACTTCATATGATGAACTTCTTGCTGTTGCTATGCACCTTTGTTTTTTATCTTGTCATGCTACCCTCTGCTGCACCTTTCTTTGCTTTTCTTCCATACAAAGTCTTGTGCTTTGCAACTCTTGACAACACATGATCTAGCTTTTTCTTGCCTTCTAGGATCTCAATATTTAATCTGGTGTATCTCTGTTATTTCAGATCCTCAAATCAGATTTTTGGTCCTATAGTAGTTGTATGAGTTACCTTTCCAATGCCACAGTTCTGACCCAATTTAGATTTATGAAGAGAGAGTTATACCCAATCTGTAATAATGCCCTAATTATGGACTGTTTCAGCAGAGCGCACTTGGACGGCGTGCCACATGTCATTGTTTCTTCATTTGGATCTAAAATTGATAGAGAAAAAATTAAAGACCGTGCAATATCTGCCAATATTTACATCATTCCAATCCGATACTTAGAGAGAGAGTTATGATGAATTTACCAAAGTCACTTCTTTGAGATGAATTTCAGGAGCTTGCAAACACCCTGACTTCCACAGATCATATCTCCAAAAATATTGCACACAACAGTTTCCTCAGGATTTCAGCTTTGCCTCATAACAATTTCAGCTTCTGAACTTTGTATAAAAACATTTAGAGCTAAAATTCCACGATGACCTGTTTTAGATAGAGAAATCCCTTGCCTAAGGAGGAAATGAAGATCACAATTTATATAAATTCTTAGGTTGAGAGGGGCTTAAACAAGTGAATCTGGGAGGGATTTAAGGAGCTTAAAAAATATTAATTATGAATTTTCGATGACCCATGCCCCAACCCCATGTGGTTTTAGCCCACTAACTGGGGGTACAAACTTCAAACATGAATATCTCTCAAACCGTGAAGAATTACATGGCGTGCCATATATCAACGGAAACATCTCGACAAGTAGAAAACATAAAAAGAATTATTGACCTAGAATATATTAATTTGGTAGGTAAAAATTTCCATGAAATATTGGGTTAGCCCCTGGTGCTGCTTGGGTTGACATCAATGACAACAGCTGATCAACAATCTCCCTCTTTGGCATTGATGGCAACACAAGTACTCCCGCTGCGATCATGACACCTCTTCCTATAACATTCTCTCCCCCTTTAACATCAATGGCAAAGGGTAACTCCCCCTAAGACACAACCATCCTACAGACCTATACACACTTCCACTCCCCCTGACACACAACCTTCCTACAGACCTGTAATCTACTTACACTGTCCCTTTATATTATGAAAAAGTAAAATCTAATGAGAACTTAGGAAAATCCAAAGCTTTTGGCGAACATATTCCAATGCTGCCAAATATTTAATATGAGATTCTTTGGGTGCTGCTTGGAATCTTGCTACTTGTCCAACTACTTGCATAACATCTAGTCGGGAGGCTGTTACATATAGAAGACTACTAATCATAGATATGTACAACCTTTGATCCACATCCTTAGATGAGTCGTCTATGCTAAATTTGCAACCTGTTATCATTGGAGTAAGGATGGGTTTGCCATCTTCCATTTTAAATTTCTTGAGAGTTTCCTTGATGTACTTGGCTTGACATATAAATATTCCTTTCTCTTGCTGAAATATTTGAAGCCCTAAGAAGTATTTTAGCTCACTAGGTAAAGACATCTTGAAATCACTTTGCACCTTGTAGAAAACTTCTTACTTAGTCGATCATCATTTCTACTAATTATTGTATCATCTTATTTAGCTATTAGACATAATTTAGTTGCTTCATCCAAAACATATATGTCATTTAGAGCTCAACTTGCTATAGCCACAATTTCACCATACATGCCTTTCCTGATTTCACATTTTGTGGAGTTGAATAGTATTGTGTGTCCTTGATCACACATTTGTCCAACACTGAGAAGATTGTGATTCATGTATTCAACCAATAGAACATTCTTGGCTAGAGCATCTTTGCTTTCGAGAGTGACAGTACCTGATCCTATAACATTTGAAGATCCGTCATTTCCAAAGGACACGGTTCCATCCTTCTTCTCTCTCAGAGATACAAATTTATTTCTATCTCTAGTCATATGCGTTGAGAAACCGCTATCAACATACCACACATCTTTGTTCTTTTGAGCCTTAAAAGCGAGAGCACACTTATCATTCTTCTTCTTCTTCCATGTTTGTTCGTTCTGTGGCTTCAAAAATTCTTCTGGAGGATTTTCAAGTCTGCAGTCTTTGGATATGTGTCCAAAGTTTCGACATTTGTAACATTCAATATTATTTCTTAAATGTTCAAATCTATTTATGTTTCACTGAGCCTTGGGAGGTTCATATTTGACAGATTTCCTGGAATTGTATTCGTTCCTAGGGTACGTGCGACATTCTACAGCTTTATGACCAAATTTTCCACATGAATAATAGTAGCCATAAAAAATATGTTGGTACCTAGATGGAAATTTTCATCGAGGAATTGTCTTCCAAGGCTGTTCTTGCGAATCTTGTCCAATGAAGTCTAGATGCAAGTTATATCTCATAGTTTCATTGTATTTTTTTGTAGAAGGTCCTGCTTATTCTTCTTTGTAACCGATGCTAGTTTTGTCGTTGTAAGATCGTTGATTGTTGATGAGTTCTTCCAATGCCCTTGAGTTGTTGGCATAGTTCTGGATAGTTTTTCCTTTCTTCACTTCCTCACGCAGTGAGACTACTTCGGCTTCTAATTCTTCCCTTTCTTGGTTTCTTTCTTCCAACTTCTTTTGATGTGACTCTTCAATGCATTTGTGTTCTTCAACTTCAATTTTGAGACATTTAACTTGTTCTTCAAGAGTATTGGAATGAATCTTCTCCACCTTGAGATCTTTTATAACCTTGATTTCTTCCTCATAAAATTATTCTATGGTCCATCCTTCTTCTTTGTTGTTTGATACCTCATTTTTATTGTGATTGGGTTTATTGTGCTTGGCCAAAAAAAATACTCTCTCATTGGCTTCTTCTTCACTATCATTGTCTTCATCGAATGATGAGCTATCTTCTTTAGAGAGAAAGTTCCTTTTGTATCCTTGCTTTTTGAATTTCTTAGAGCCTTTCTTTCGTTTTGAGTTGCCATTACTTCTGTTTGGAAATTTTGCTACAAAATTCCCAACCTCATTATAGGTGAAACATATCAATGGAAGTTTACCTTTGAATTGTTCCTTACCGATTTTTAGTTTTCTCGTGAAGTAAGCATATTCTTCATCGGAAAGACCTTCTTCATCATCTCCCTTTTCTTCACACTTGTAGGTGCATGTCTTTTCAATTGAAGGCTGTTTATCCTTATTGGTTTTCTTAGATGCAACGAATGCAATTTCTAGATGCGAAGCACCCTATTCTTCATCAAGTGTCATTTCATATGCTATGAAAACTCCATGTAATTCCTCTTTGCTGAGTTTGTCCAGATTTTCATTGTATTCTAAGACAGAGACCTTTGGGTTGAATCTCCCTGGTAACGTTCTAAGAATATTCCGTATAATAGTCTTCTCGTCAACTGGCTCTCCCAATCCTTCCAGAGTATTGGTTATTTCATCAACGTATTGGAAGTATGCAACAATGTTGCAATCTTCTTTCGTTCTGAGTTGCTCAAATTTTTCTATATAGATTTGAAGCTTTGCTTCTTTGACATTTGAGTCACTTGCATATATATTATCAAGCTTGTCCCATACATTTTTGGCAGTTTTAAAACCCAACAGCTTATGATAATAAGATTCAATAAGTCCACTGATAATAATATTCTTTTCTTTTGCATCATTTACCAAATTATTCTTACCTTGTTCATCCGTAGTTGATGCAAATCCATTTTGAACAGTGTCCCATACTTCGTAACCTTGCGCCAAGAGATAGACCTCCATTCTTCCTTTCGAGAGTGCATAATTATTTTCATTGAATATAGGTAAACCATTCTTGGTATGCTCCATGACCTCCTTCCAGCTGTTAAACTGCTATTGAAGGAACCAAGCTTTGATACCAATTGTTGCAAATACTGAGAGGGGGGGGGCGGGGTGAATCAGTATTCCTTTCAATTAGAGCATTAGTTAATTTTTCATTATTATCAGTGTTTGTACAATGATAGAAGCAAACAAGAGGAACACAAATGCACACAGTTTTTAAGGTGGAAACCCACTCTGAGAAAAAAAAACACCTAATGCTTTTCTAATAATTCTTTAATATTAAACTCCAATTGAAAATAAAGCTCCAACTTCCTAGAATCTAGAAAAGCATTCTTCTACAGCTCCCACTGGATGGATGCTCCAATGCCCGAGATTATTTAGTAGTCAACTGAATGGATGCCCCAACACCCAATGAGCTACAACTCACCCTAGCACCACCCTACCACCCTATAGAAGAATAAAAGAAGAATGGACTCCTGTACTAGGGAAAATGGTCCACTTTACAATGATATAGAATGATGCAGAAGAAGAAGATATACCATACCATAACCCCAACTTTGACACAACCACCTAATGATGATCCTAGACCTCCCAACACTGCCTCTTCAACCCTTGGTAGATAGACACTACTACAATTTTTACAATAATGCATTTACAATGACTTAGTACAAAGATACATTTACAATTATTGTATGCAGTGCTGCCCACTTGAAGACTTCATATGATGAACTTCTTGCTACTGTTATGCACCTTAGTTGCTTCTCTTTTCATGCTACCCTCTGCTGCACCTTTATTTTCTTTTCTACCGTAGAAAGTATCGTCCTTTGCAACCCTTGACAACACATGATCTAGCTTTTTCTTGCCTTCCAGGAGCTCGATATTGAATCTGGTGTATCTATGTTATTTCAGATCCTCAATATCGGATTTTTTGTCTTGTAGTATTCCTCTGAGTTGTATTTCCAATTCCACAGGTGTGACCCAATTTGGATTCTTCAGGGGAGAGTTATACCCAATCTCTCACAATGCCCTAATTATGGACTGTTTCAGTAGAGCGCACTTGTACGGCATGCCACGTGTCACTGTTTCTTCATTTCACTCTGAAATTTATAGATCACAAATTATAGACTGTGCACTATCCACCACTTTTTACAAAATTCCAATCCGATACTCAGAGATAGAGTTATGATGAATTTACCAAGGTCACTTCTTTGAGATGAATTTTAGGAGCCTGCAAAAACCCTTACTTCCACATATCATATCTCCAAAAATATTGTGCACTTTGATCTGAAATTTTTACAGCTGCTTCCTTAGGATTTTGGCTTCACCTCATAAAAATTTCAGCTTTTAAACCTTTGCATAAAAAAATTTAGAGCGAAAATTCCACGATGACCTGTTTTAGATAGCGAAATCCCTTGCTTAAGGAGGAAATGAAGATCACAATTTATATAAATGCTTAGGTTGAGAGGGGGCTTCAAAAAGTGAACGTGGGAGGGATTTTAGGAGCTTAAAAAATATTAATTATGAATTTTCAATGACCCATGCCCCAACCCCATGGGGTTTTAGCCCACTAACTAGGGGTGCAAACTTCAAACATGAATATCTCTCAAACCGTGAAGAATTACATGGCGTGCCATATATCAATGGAAACATCTCGAAAAGTAGAAACCATAAAAATCATTATTTACCTATAATATATTAATTTGGTAGGTAAAAACTCCCATTCAATATTGGGTTAGCCCCTGGTGCTACTTGGGTTGACATTAATGACAACCGCTGATCAACAGTATTTATGGTTCCCCATTGAACCTTTACTGTGTGGCAGCACCATCGATTCACCCTTGTTTAGAGCATCCGAGTTGAGTAATCATCACATTCATGGAGTCTATCTCAAGTCCCTTTGTATCCCGCTATAACCCTCCATCCTTCGTTGCTTGATCCCTCTCTCGTGTCGCACATTATGGTCTACAGTCCCACTATCCCCTATCCCTCATGGTATTGTGTCAGTTTCTACCAGGTCATCCATGCCCTTTATGCTCTAATAAGTGAAGTCATATGTCCGCTATTCAATCCCCCATATTCCATCATCACCCGTGGTGTCTGTATGTCCGTCGTTCTACTATTTTCTCTTGTGCCGTATTTGAGGACCCCTTATTGCCTCACCTATGGTGGACCTCCTTTTGTCAACATCATATCATTTATTCCATAAGACAGGGCTAAAGGGCAGTGTACCTTGGTTCCAGCTTCCACTCTTGTTCGGTGCCTCGGATCAGGAAAAGGGACTCCTTATAGCCCTTTGAATTGATTGTTTCTCAGCTCCAACTCCTTTCAGCATGATCGAGATCCGTATACTTGATGGTTTAGTGATGCAGCAGATTGGACCAGCGATTCTTGGTTGTGTGTGAGATGTTTTAGCCCTCATGAGGGGGTGGCCCTACAAGTAGCCCCCCACATGCCCGGATGACCTCTTAATTTACACCTTTGATGCAACTTCATATATTTGATGATTTCAGCCTCAGCCACTTGTATCGCCTTTTTGATTGCATGTATCAGTCAGATTTTCAGAGCCCTTTCATGTTTACAGGGGCATTTGGGTTGTATTTGTCTCTCATGTACTCAGATATTATTGTATAAGTCCTAACTGTTATCCCAAGCATAGTATGTATATGGGATTCATTATCGTGCTTTTTAACTGGCTCATGTTTACGCCATCATGTACTATATTGTCCAATCCCTTGTTTACTAGACGCATTATTCTTTGTACTTTGTCTCAACGGGGATAAGTATGCCTCCCCCGCCGCCTGTAACACAGGTAATCACTCATAAAAGAGACTTGTTGCACCTGTAAGTCTTTCCTCCTCAGGGTATAGTCCTCTCAACACTTTAGTCTACCTCATATATCTCTCTCTTTGACTTCCCCTTCGGTGTCTAGTGATAGAGTTCTTACAACGTACTTCAGTCATATGATTAGCTCTTAATGCACGCACGCTGGGGGCAACCTGTTATACCATTTTTTGGTCATCTAACCTATTGTTATTAGATGGACCCAAGTACACCATGTAAGACCAACTTTACCCTAACTAAAATTGAATTTACTATGAAAAATAAATTAGTAAACCACTTTTATTAAGTTGTTTATCGTCTAAACAGGAAACCCCATGAGGAAATATTAAATAAATCTACATTTGTTTGATTTTCCTTAAGGAATAATTAGTTAAACAGTAGTTTAATTGATATTCCTGGTTATATTTAACCCAAAATAGGTAAATTAATTAGATAAATCACTATTTATCTTATTATTTCCTAAGAATCATTAATTAAACCTTACTTAAATAATATTCTTTGTTGAATATGACTAAATCACCCATAAATAATTAAATAAATCATTGCTTATTTGATTATTACTCAACCACATCCTTAAAATGATAAATAAATCATTTATTTATTTATTATTTACAAATAAAGTGATTTAACCCAAGTCAAATTCCTTTTCCCTCCGAAAAATATAATAAAATATTCCATAAAAGTTGGATCTTGATTTGGTTAATAATATTTTAATTATGCACCAATATCTAGACTAACTCAATATTTTGTTATAAATAGAAGGGTTTTTCCATTCATTCATTATCTTTTGTTTCCCAAAGATCACTCTGGATCTATACCTTTGGTCTGACTTTGATCCACCATCATAGTCATATTTTGCTACCATTTTGTCTGAGTTTTCTACACCATCAAGAGAGAGGAATTTTAGATCTGAAGTACTGAGGACTTACAAGAACCCATCCTATTGAGGAGAACTGGTAACACCCTTCTGTGTTTTCCTCCCAGGTGCCATTAATACAAAATTCATTCAACATATTCTTGTGTTGTCTATTGGATGCATGGAGTAAATCTTGTTTTTCTACTGCTTAATATATTTTGATGCATATATCTAAATTTTTGCAACATTTATCTTGATCACCTAACTGGAGATCTAAGGATATTGGCAGTCATCTTTGCTATTAGGGCTATTTGTTATGCACAACTAAAATGGTATTTTTTCGTACTCTTGGAAATAAGATTCATACTAACAGTTGAATCTCACTATAACACCAGAGACCATTGTAGCAGCAACAGGGATTCGAAGAGGACAAGAAAGATGGTTCAAAGGTTTCAAATTCAACATGGAGGAATGTAAAGAATTTATCAAGCTAGAAAATAGTGAGGTTGACCTTACAAATGCCATTCCAAGGAGTTGTATGAAGGATAATTTCTCAAAGATATTGTTTATCATTCCAAAATATTTCACTTGTGAAGGGAGACATCATAAAGTTTATTCTTACCACTTCAAGCTTCTTCTACATATTTTTTGTAAGATATCTCTTGATCTACCTTTTTATTTACACATAAGATTAGAAAAAATGGCAGATAAAGCTCAAGCTAAATCTGAAGGAAGTGAAACCTCACTTTTTCATCATGGCTTAATAAAATTGTTGGTTTTAGATGAGTTACAAAGACTACGTAGAGACTGGTCTTCTTTTATGTTTGTTAGTGGTTTTGAAATGGATACCATTACCCCTAAAAGAATTCCTAAACCTAGAGGCATACCATAACCTTTAGTGAAAGAAAAAAGTGAACAATTAGGGGCAAAGCAGAGTGTGCTAGTAATCATGGAAACAGAGCAGTTGCAGAAATTTGATACACCTAATGTTTCACATGCAAAAAAAAATTCAATAACGAGAAAACCTGCAAAACAAGAGACAACTATGAGTAAGCATGGAAACAAAAGGATTAGAAGGAGCCAAAGAGTGGCTAAAGGAAATTTAGAAGATATCCTACATTCTATTGATATTGAACAGATCCCCATAGTCCAAGCTAAGGATATAGATGAGGGAGGAAAGAAACTCAAGAAAGTTAAATGAGAAAAGAAGTTAGAGTTTGAAGGTGAGGATGTAGGTTTTATGTTTGAGGGTAGGAAACCTATGAAAAGACATGATAGAAATTTTTTGGAAAGTAGTAAGGAATTTCATCCATCCACTGACACTATCTAGCCACCACAAAGAATTATTAACCTTTCATCTCCTGGAGAAGAAGATCCAGTCATCAAGAAAAGGAAAGGAAAGGAGAAAATTATTGAAAAAATAGAGATTGAGGTCTTAAAGGAAAAATTGAAGTTAGAAAATCATGAAATATTAGTCTTGAAGAAGGAGGCAAGGAAACATAATGTTTAAAAGGTGCAGTTTGAGAAGAAGAAAGAGATTTGGGAAGAGCAGGTTGACAATGTATCAAAGACCTTAGATAACACAGAAGAATTAATCAAATGGACCATGCCATTGAGGAAAGAGGTGAATCATGTCAGAATAATAAACTTGCACTTGAAATCTAGTAACAGAAAGTTGAAGGACAAAGGTAAAGACCTTAAGAAGTAGAAATTTTAATTATAAAGGTCATTTTTTGGACGCTACGAAAGCACACTATGAAACTGCCATGGTTTTGTAGTGAGCTATTTTGAAGGTTTCTGAGAAGGCTTAAGAGAATTTTCAGACAGTTGGACATATTCAAGAGGTCAAGGAACCTTTCCAGCAATCATCTAGGACTTGAAGATCATGAAAGGATGACAACTTATCATTTGAATACTTCGTTGAAGATAGGCCCCTATTTTCCTAAAAAATAGGGTTTGTTGCCATATGTTGAGGAGGGTAATTAAGATGTCAAGTAGTGATGATTTATATCAAAGATTATTTGAACATGTGAAGCATTAGTCAAGTAGTGATGAGTTATATCAAAGCCCATTCAAACATGTGAAGCATCAATTATCAGATGTGTAACTGTTTTAAGAGATAAGTGTTCGAAATACTGAGAAACCACCTAATGCTTTTCTAATAATTATTTAATATTCAACTGCAATTGAAAATAAAGCTCCAACTTCCTAAAATCTAGAAAAGCATTCTTCTCCAGCTCCCACTGGATGGACGCTCCAATGCCCAAGATTCTTTAGTAGTCAACTGAATGGATTCCCCAACACCCAATGAGCTACAACTCACCCTAGCACCACCGTACCACCCTATAGAAGAATAAAATAAGAATGGACTCCCATACCAGGGAAAATGATCCACTTTACAATGATATAGAATGATGTAGAAGAATAAGATATACTATACCATAACCCCAAATTTGAAACAACCACCTAATGATGATCCTAGACCTCCCAACGCCACCTCTTCAACCCTTGGCAGATAGATACCAGTACAATTTGTACAATAATGTATTTACAATGACTAAGTACAATGATACCTTTACAATGATTGTATGCAGTGCTGCCCACTTGAAGACTTCATATGATGAACTTATTGTTGCTATTATAAACCTTGGTTGCTTCTCTTATCATGCTACCCTCTGCTGCAACTTGATTTTCTTTTCTGCTGTAGAAAGTCTGGTCGTTTGCAACCCTTGACAACACATGATCTAGCTTTTTCTTGCCTTCTAGGAGCTCGATATTGAATATATTGTATCTTTGTTATTTCAGATCCTCAATATTTTATTTTCGGTCCTATATTATTCCTCTGATTCTTATTTTCGATGCCATAGTTCTGACCCAATTTGGATTCTTCAAGAGAGAGTTATACCCATTTTCTCACAATGCCCTAATTGTGAACTATTTCCACAGAGCACAATTGTACGGCATGCCACATGTCACTGCTTCTTCATTTGGCTCTGAAATTGATAGGACTAAAACTAAAGACTATGCACTATCTGTAAATTTTACAGAATTCCAATCCGATTCTCAGAGAGAGAGTTATGATGGGTTTACCAAGGTCACTTCTTTGAGATGAATTTCAAGAGCCTGCAAAAAACCCTGACTTGCATAGATCATATATCCAAAACTATTGCACACCTTGATCTGAAATTTTTACTGTGGCTTCCTCATGATTTTAGCTTCCTCTCATCAAAATTTCAGCTTCTGAACCTTTGTAGAAAAAAATTTAGAGTGAAAATTCCACGATGACCTGTTTCAGATGGCTGAATCCCTCACATAAGGAGGAAATGAAGATCACAATTTATATGAATGCTTAAGTTGAGAGGGGCTTCAACAAGTTAACGTGGGAGGGATTTTAGGAGCTTAAAAATATTAATTATTACTTTTCAATAACCCATGCCCCAACCCCATGAGTTTTAGCCCACTAACTGGGGGTACAAACTTCAAACATGAATATCTCTCAAACAGTGAAGAATTACATGGCGTGTCATATATCAACGGAAACATATTGACAAGTAGAAACCATAAAAAGAATTATTGACCCAGAATATATTAATTTGGTAGGTAAAAATTCTCATTCAATATTGGGTTAGCCCCCGGTGCTACTTGGGTTGACATCAATGACAACCGCTGATCAACAATCTCCCCCTTTGACATCAACGGCAAAGGGTAACTCCCCCTGAAACACAACCATCCTGCAGACCTGTACACACCTACACTCCCCCTTTATATTCTGAAAAAAGGAAAATCTAATGAGAACATGGGAGAATCCCAAGATTTTGGTAAAGATATTCCAATACTGGCGAATATTTAATATGTGATTCTTTTGGTGCTGCTTGGAATATTGCTACTTGTCCATCTGCTTGTATAACATCTGGTTGGGAGGATGTTACATATGGAAGACTACTAATCATAGATTTGTACAACCCTTGATCCACATCCTTAGATGAGTCGTCTATGCTCAATTTGCAACCTGTTACCATTGGAGTAAGGATGGGTTCGCAATCTTCCAATTTAAATCTCTTGAGCATTTCCTTGATGTACTTGACTTGACACATAAATATTCCTTTCTCTTGCTGAGATATTTGAAACCCTAAGAAGTATGTTAGCTCACCAAATAAAGACATCTCGAAATCACTTTGCACCATTGTAGCAAACTTCTTACTTAGTCGATCATCATTGCTACCAATTATTGTATCATCCTATTTAGGTATTACACATGAATTAGTTGCTTCATCCAGAACATATATGTCATTTGGAGCTCAAATTTCTGTAGCCACAATTTCACCATACACACCTTTCCTGATTTCACATTTCGTGGAGTTGAATAGTATTGTGTGTCCTTGATCACACATTTTTCCAACACTGAGAAGATTGTGATTCATGTTTTCAACCAATAAAACATTATTGGCTAGAGAATATTTGCTTCCGAGAGTGATAGTACCTGATCCTATAACATTTGAAGATCCATCATTTCCAAAGGACACGGTTCCATCCTTCTTCTCTTTTAGAGATAAAAATTTATTTCTATCTCCAGTCATATGCGTTGAGCAACCGCTATCAACATACCACACATCTTTGTTCTTTTGAGCCTTGAGAGCGAGAGCACAATTATCATTCTTCATCTTCTTCCATGTTCGTTCATTCTGTGGCTTCGAATATTCTTCTAGAGGATTTTCAAGTCTGCAGTCTTTGGCTATGTGTCCAAAGTTTCGACATTTGTAACATTCAATATTATTTCTTAAATGTTTAAATCTATTGATGTTTCGTTGAGCCCTGGGAGGTTCATATTTGATAGATCTCCTAGAATTGTATTCGTTCGTAGGGTACGTGCAACATTCTACAACTTTATGATCAAATTTTCCACATGAATAACAATAGCCATAAAAATATGTTGGTACCTGGATGGAAATTTTCACCAAGGAATTTTCTTCCAAGGCTATTCTTGTGAATCTTGTCTAATGAAGTCTACATGCATGTCAGATCTCATAGGTTCATTTTATTTTGTCGTAGAAGGTCCTGCTACTTCTTCTTTGTAACTGATGCCAGTTTTTTCGTTGTAATATACTTGATTTTTGATGAGTTCTTCCAATGCCCTTGAGCTATTGGCATAGTTTTGGATAGTTTTTACTTTCTTCACTTCCTCATGCAATGAGATTACTTCGACTTCTAATTTTTCCCTTTCTTGGTTTCTTTCTTACAACTTCTTTTGAAGTGACTCTTCAATGAATTTGTGTCCTTCAACTTCAATTTTGAGACCTTGAACTTGTTCTTCAAGAGTTTTGGAATAGATATTCTCTGCCCTGAGATCTTTTAAGAGCTTGATTGCTTCCTCATAAAATTCGTCTATGGTCCATCCTTCTTCTTCGTTGTTTGATACCTCTTGCTTATTGTGCTTGGGTTTATTGTGTTTGGCCATAAAAAATACTCTCTCATTGGCTTCTTCTTCACTATAATTGTCTTCATCGGATGATGAGCTATCTTCTTTAGAGAGAAAGTTCCTTTTGGATCCTTTCTTGTTGAATTTGTTAAAGCCTTTCTTTCTTTTTGAGTTTCCATTACTTTTGTTTGGAAATTTTGTTGAAAAATGCCTTACCTCATTACAGCTAAAACATATCAATGGAAGTTTACCTTTGAATTGTCCCTTACCAATTTGTAGTTTTCTCATGAAGGAAGCATATTCCTCATTTGAAATACCTTCTTCATCATCTCCTTTTTCTTCACACTTCCAGGTGCATGTCTTTTCAATTGAAGGTTGTTTATCCTTGTTGGTTTTCTTATATGCAATGAACGTAGTTTCTAGATGTAAAGTACCCTCTTCTTCATCAAGTATCATTTCATATGCTATGAGAACTCCATGTAATTCCTCTTTGCTGAGTTTGTCCAGATTTGCACTGTATTATAAGACTAATACCTTTGGGTTGAATCTCCCTAGTAGCGTTCTAAGAATCTTCCGTATAATAGTCTTCTCGTTAGCTGGCTCTCCCAATCCTTCCACAGTATTGGTTATTTCATCAACATATTGAAATTATGCAGCAATGTTGCAATCTTCTTTCATTCTGAGTTGCTCAAATTTTTCTCTATATATTTGAAGCTTTGCTTCTTTGACATTTGAGTCACCTACATATATATTCTCAAGCTTGTCCCATATATTTTTGGCGGTTTTACAAACCAACACCTTATGATAAGTATATTCAATAAGTCCACTGATAATAATATTCTTTTCTTTTGCATCATTTACCAAATTCTTCTTACCTTGTTCATCCACAGTTGATGTAAATCCATTTTGAATAGTGTCCCATACTTCATAACCTTGCACCAAGAGATAGACCTCCATTCTTCCTTTCCAAAGTGCATAATTATTTTCATTGAATAGAGGTACACTATTCTTGGTATGCTCCATGACCTCCTTCCAGCTGTTAAACTGCTGTTGAAGGAACCAATCTCTGATACCAATTGTTGGAAATACTGAGAGGGTGGGTGAATCAGTATTTCTTTCAATTAGAGCATTAGTTAATATTCAATTATTATCAGCGTTTGTACAATAATAGCAGCAAACAAGAGGAACACAAATGCGCACAGTTTTTAAGGTGGAAACCCACTCTAGGACAAAAACCACCTAATTATTTTCTAATAATTCTTTAATATTCAACTGCAATTGAAAATAAAGCTCCAACTTCCTAGAATCTAGAAAATCATTCTTCTCCAGCTCCCACTGGATGGATGCTCCAATGCCTGAAATTATTTAGTAGTCAACTGAATGGATGCCCCAACACCCAATGAGCTACAACTCACCCTAGCACCACCCTACCACCCTATAGAAGAATAAAAGAAGAATGGACTCCCGTACCAGGGAAAATGGTCCACTTTACAATGATATAGAATGATGTAGATGAAGAAGATATACTAGACCATAGCGCCAACTTTTACACAACCACCTAATGATGATCCTATACCTCCCAACATTGCCTCTTCAACCCTTAGCAGATAGATACTAGTACAATTTGTACAATAATGTATTTACAATGACTAAGTACAATGATACCTTTACAATGATTGTATGCAGTGCTGCCCACTTGAAGACTTCATATGATGAACTTATTGCTGCTATTATGCACCTCGGTTGCTTCTCTTGTCATGCTACCCTCTGCTGCAACTTTCTTTGCTTTTTTTCGTAGAAAATCTGGTCCTTTGCAACCCTTGACAACACATGATCTATATTTTTCTTGCCTTCTAGGAGCTCGATATTGAATCTAGCGTATCTATGCTATTTTAGATCATCAATATCTGATTTTCAGTATTGTAATAGTCCTCTGAGTCGTCTTTTCAATGCCACAGGTCTAACCCAATTTGGATTATTCAAGAGAGAGTTATACCCAATTTCTGACAATGCCCTAAATGTGGACTATTTCAGCAGAGCGCACTTGTATGGAGTGCCACGTGTCACTGTTTCTTCATTTGGATCTAAAATTAATAGAGCCAAAACTAAAAATTGTGAAATATCTGCAACCTTTTACGTAATTCCAATCAGATACTCAGAGAGGGAGTTATGATTATTTTACCAAGGTCACTTCTTTGAGATGAATTTTAGGAGCCTGCAAAAACCTTGACTTCCATAGATCATATCTCCGAAAATATTGTGCACCTTGATCTAAAATTTTTATTGTAGCTTCCTTAGGATTTCAGTTTTGTCTCATAAAAATTTCAGCTTCTAAACCTTCGTAGAAAAAATGTTAGAGCGAAAATTCCATGATGACCTGTTTCATATGGCCGAATCCCCTTCATAAGGAGGAAATGAAGATCACAATTTATATGAATGCTTAAGTTGAGAAAGGCTTCAAAAGTGAACGTGGGAGGGAATTTAGGAGCTTCAAAAATATTAATTATTACTTTTCAATGACCCATACCCCAACCCCATGGGGTTTTAGCCCACTAACTGGGGGTACAAACTTCAAACATGAATATCTCTCAAACCATGAAGAATTACATGGCGTGCCATATAGCAACGGAAACATCTCGACAAGTAGAAACCATCAAAGGCATTATTGACCCAGAATATATTAATTTGGTAGGTCAACATTCCCATGCAATATTGGGTTATCCCTTGGTGTTGCTTGGGTTGACATCAATGACAATCGTTGATCAACAATAAGGTAGTTGATGTAATAAGTATTAGTTTGACTCCTATTAGGAAAAGGACTGTTTTATAGTGTAGCTTCCATTTTATCATTAAAGCACATCTTTTCCTCCTATGCAAGGTGTCATAGGAATAGTTTGATGAATCTAGCCAAGAGGCAGATCATCTCTAATGTAACAAGGTCTATTTAAGGTCAGATATTCGAAATTGTAAGTGGTTGGAGATTTTTTGCACTACTGCAGCTTTATGTAATTTGACTAATATCAGTAATACAAAGGACTTTTTCTTGACAGACCTAAGATTCTCATGGAGTTTTTAGTGCTTTTCTTATCTATATTTTTATGTGTACTACATGTAGTGGATTTCATCTTTATTACTTAGAATTCATATGTGTATGGTCTGACTTCCTTTATTGATGAAATGGTTGTGTTGCTCTATGTTTCATGTGTGATTTACCTTTGCTAAAAAATATTACCTGCCTCTGCTTCCATGTCAAGAGACCTTACCATGGAACCTACTAATTTTTTGATTCCATAACCCCAATGGTTGTAGACCTGTACTCTTTTCAACCTACACACATCACAATCAAGTTATTTTTCAAATAGATTTAGCCATGTAGTTTCATCATTATCTAATATCATAAACTCTATTGAGAGAGCCCTCTCAGACTGAAGAGGCTAAGATTCAATCACAAGCTGGTTCGAAACATTTACATAGAGTTGCATGATTAGTATCCAATCAAGTGAAAACTTGTGATAACATTTTGGTGCATTTGTGAGGAGCCTGAAGATTATACTTTCCTGAAATTTTGAAGCTGAACTTCTGAAGGTAGTAGGAGCTCAGAAAGTTGTTCGAGGCTGCATCTACTTTGGTGACTCCATTCCAAATTCATATGATCAAAGGTGGCTTCGAGAAGGAGATACATGAGGAGTAACCTTGACCTAGATCCACCTACCATTGTGGACAATCCAAACACCATCTCTAGAGGCAGTCAAGGCATTTCTGCAATATCAGATACTCCATTACATACAAATTCCTTGTCCTTTGATGTTCTAAGAAGTCATAAAGATAAAAGTTTAATGATAAAATTTAGGAAGCCTTGTTTAGGTCTCAAAGTGAAAAGGAATTGACTGAAATTGTCTTAGACATACATAAAAGAGATATTGATACCTCAACCTTAGTAACTTAAAAATATAAAGAAGATTTTTGGGAAGTAGTCACTTGAGAGTTACTGTTAGAGAAAGAATCTTTATATATGTTGAAGGAACTAGACCCATTTTAAATTTTGTTAAGAATTAAAACTGGTGTCCCTCTTCCTAATTTGAGTTCAATTGTGACTGGACAACAAAGACCAAACATCCCTCTTCGTAACGGTTCCTCTTCCTCTACTGTTGTTGTTCATAAAACTACCACAGTCCCAGTCATCATGGCTGGAAATGTGCCACCTCCACCTGCTTCTACACCTGCTAGGTATGCTCCTGTTGTTTTCCATCTATCCTAAATTCCCTTCCTAGAAAATATTTTGCTAGAATAAAAACTTGGGGAAGTGATGAAGAGATTACCGCTGAAGAGCATGTATTTCAGTTTAATGAATTTATAGACAGGGAGGAAGTTTACCATAAGGATGTCAAGATGAGATTGTTTGCTCAGAGATTTACTTTTGAATTTAGGAAATGGTTGAAATCCCTCACACCAGGAAGCCTATATAATTGGAATGAATTTGAAGATATATTCTTGAGGAAGTGGGGAAATAGAACTAACCCTATACAATCCCTCACTAAGTATAATAGTTGGAAGAGAGATGTTGATGAATCTGTTCAAAACTTTTCAAAAACATTTAACAAATTTTATGACTCCATCCCTGCCCATCTAAAGCCTCCACCAGGAGTAGCTCAGATGAGATATTTTGAAGCCTTTGAATATGCATTCTCTATCTTGCTAAGAGAAATATAATCCCCTTCACTTGGTGAAATGAAAAATGACGCAGTGAAGGGAAGGTCAATATGATAGCAGCCAAAAAGTCCAAGATGGGAAATACTAAATTGAAAGAATAATATAAGCCTTCCACCTCAGATGACAAATTTTATTCCATGATGAAGATAATGGAAAAACTAATGCATAGGCTTTCCCTTGGGAATGTCTCTGCTCCTCCTACACAACATGAACCTTAGTTTAGAAATCCTCAATTCATATGACCTCAAAACCAGAAGAGACCAAGGGAAAACATAAATCAGCCACCTGACCCTCAAGCAAGGCCTCCTTTTCAAAAAAACTTAGTTGATGAAGAAGATGAACCTAAAATACAAGAAGACTCAATTCATTTCTTAGATGAAAACATTTCGGGAATGTTTATGACTAAGGAGGAACATGATGAGTCAAATCATGAAGTAAACAAGGGTGAGGAACAATCTAATTATCTTAAAGGGTATCAACATGCAATCTTTGAAATGCAATAAAAAAAACAAAATCAGAAACAGAAATGTGCATATTACTACAAACAAAACACAGCCCAAGAAAGATGCCCCTAAAGCTACTGAAGTTAGGAAAGATACACCACCTCCTCCTCTTGCTAAAAAGACTAAAATATCTTCTTTTGTTACAGTTTGGAGAGTGAGATCTCTAAGATTAAAATCCCAGTATCCTTTGGAGAAATTCTTAAGTTAAATGAATATAGAAGTAAGATTGTAAAAATTCTAAATTCCCAGCCAGGAGCTATTGATATCCTAAATATTCAAGAATATCATCCAACCATATACTTGGGTCCAAGATTAGAGGATGAGAAAAATGAAGAGGTGCCTCCTTTCTATGTTAGTCTTTGTATTCATGACATGACATTACATCATGCGATGTTGGATTTAGGAGCCTCTCATAATATTATGCCCAATGTAATCATGGAAAGGATGGGATTGGAAATTACTAGACCATATAAGGATTTGTTTTCCTTTGATTCAAAAAGAGTTCAGTGCATTGCCTTAATAAAAGATATTTTTGTTGGTCTTACACAAGTCCCTTCCAAGACAGTGGTAATGGACATTGTGGTAGTAGACATTCCACCTAAGTTTGACATGTTTTTATCAAGGTCATGGGCAAAAAATATCAAAGGTAAAATGTAGATGGACCTAAATTATGCCACCATTCATGTTTTTGGTGAGAAAAGGAGACTATACAGAAAAACAAGGATGGATTACATGGTAAGTAATAAAGATAAACCTATGAAATTTCCAATATATGTTGTTGATACTGAACTAGGATCTGCTATTCTTTTCAATGAATTGACTGATGAAGCAGAAGATGAAAAGAAAGCACAAAATCATTAGATAGAAAATCAACAAATCAGTGAAGATAAGGCAGAACATTGGTGGTTTTTACACTTTGATGGATCAATAGGAAGAGAGGGAGTAGGAGCAGGAATTTGGATCACAACTCTAGAAGATGAAAGAAAGTTCTTTTCTTACAAACTAAATTTCGATTGCGCAAATAACATGGTTGAGTATGAGTCTTTATTTTTGGGCTTAGAAATTTTGAAACGAATGGGTGCCCAAAATATTTCTGTTTATGGAGATTCTAAATTAGTTATTAAGTAAGTTGACGGTGTATATCAAACTAAGGATACAAGAATAAGGGAATATAGAAATTTGATCATGGAGATGTTAGAGAATTTCCAAGATTATTCATTTATTGTGAAGACTAGGGACCAAAACTTAGTAGCTAACTCCCGAGTTGTCTCTGCAAATCTATTTATCATCCCTGCACATTCCACTGAAATATATGAGGTTGAAGTTAACCATAGACCTGCTATCCCTGATAACATTATCCATTGGCAAGTTTTTGAGGATGACCAGCAAGTCAAAAAATTTATAGAATTGAAAGAGGAGTTTGAAAGTACACAAGTAGATCAGCAAAACAAGCATGCTAAAACAAAGGGACATTCTAAAGTGTTACAGTTGAAGAATAACTCTATACCGAAAGTTCTCATACCCCTTCAGAAGATTTTTTGATCAAAATGATGTGTTAAAGTCTCCTAGGATATAAGTTGATGATGAAGAGGTAGAGAGTTATAACCTTGGTACAGTAGCAATGCCAAAAAAGATTAAGCTTTCAAACTTTCTTTCAGTTGACATGAAACAAAAATATATTGAGATGATGAAAAGGTTCTTAGATGTTTTTGCATGGAGTTATGATGATTTGAAGAAGTGTGATCCTATTATCATTCAGCATACCATTCCCATTAAAGAAAATGAAAATCCTTTAAAGAAGAAGTTGAGGAGGATTAATCCACTTCTCATGCCTCTGATTGAGAATAAATAAAAAAACTCTTTTATGCTAAAATTATTGTTCGAATCATATTTTCAAAGTGGCTTGCAAAATTGGTTCCAGTCAGAAAAAAGATTGGAGAAATCAGAATCTGCATTGACTTCAGAAACTTGAATAAAGCCTCTCTAAAGGACAACTAACCTCTCCCAAAGATGGACAAAATTTTGCAGAACATTGTTGGTTTCAAAAGGATGTCTATGCTTGATGGTTTTTTAGGCTACAATCAGATACTTGTGCATCCAGAAGATCAAGAGAAAATGACCTTTACCACACCATGGGGCACATTCATGTACGCCAATATGCATTTTTATCTGATGAATGCAGGTGATACCTTTCAAAGAGCGATGGACATTGCGTATACCGAGGAGAAGGACAAGATGTTGGTTGTCTATCTAGATGACATAATAGTCTTCTCAAGGAGAGAAGAAGATCACTTGAAGCACCTAGAAAATATTCTGTTGAACTATAGAAGGTTTGGTATTTCTCTCAATCCCACTAAAATTATTTTTTTCTCTAACTTCAGGGAAGTTACTTGGGAATATTATTTCCAAATATGGGATTAAGATTGATCCAAACAGGGTCAATGAAATTTAGAAAGTGGATCTTCCTAGAAGTAGAAAGGAAATTTAGTCTTTCCTTGAAAATGTAAATTTTGTGAGGGAGTTTATTCATAATTTTGTTGAGATTGTAAAAGACATAACAAACATGATGAAGAAAGGAGCTGACATCAAGTGGATAGTAGAATAAAAGAACTCATTTGAGGAGATTAAGAAGGCACTTACTCAAGCACCTGTGTTTATCAACCCAGATTTTTCAAAATAATTTATGGTTTTTACATTTGCATCAGAAAATACAATTGATGGAGTTTTGCTGCAGAAAGGACAAAAATGTACTGAGCAAACCATTTCATTTTTTGATAGGAAATTAGATAATTTAGAGCTGAAGCATGACATCTTAGAGAAGCAATCTTATGCCTTGGTCAAGGCCATCAAAGATTTCAGAATTTACTTTCTGCATTTTCATGTTATATCTTTTGTTCATAATACTGTCATGAAAGACATTCTAACGCAAGTTGATCCTGATGGTAAGAGATGAAAATGGATAGCTAACTTGCTGGAATATGATATAGAGATGAAACTAGAAAAATTGGTCAAAGGTCAAGGCCTAGAAAATATAATGGCACAATCAAACTTTGACTGTCTAGACATGAACTTAATTGTAGAAATTTCAGAATTATCAGATGAATATGAAGAGCTGATTCCCACTGAAGAAAAGTACATCATTTCAGTTTGGTACAAAGACATTGTTTTTGTCTTACATAATTAGAGAGTGCCTGTTGAGTTGAAAAATTCCAAGGCAATATTTGTAAAGCTAAAGTCTTTGCGGTACTGCATCATTGATAAAAATATTTATTGGAAAGATACTGGTGGTATTATTTTGAATTGTTTGCTGGAAGAGGAGGTTGAAAAAGAGATTGATGAGTTTCACAAAGGAGATTGTGGAGGTCATCATTTTTGGAAGGCTACAACAAATAAGATTCTTAGAGTAGGGTATTATTGGCCTATTATGTTTAAAGATGTCTACAAAAAGATTTCTGCCTGCCATGAATGCCATATTTTTTACGGTAAGAAGGAGCTTGTTCCTTTACCCTTGATGCCTAGCTATGTCGAGGTGCCATTTCAGTGATGGGGGCTAGATTTTATTTGTGAGATTCATCCACAATATTTAGGTCAGTATCACTAGATTCTAGCATCAACTAAGTATTTCACCAAGTGGATTGAAGCCATCCCAGCTAGGTAATCAAATGATTCAGTTATCATTTCATTTTTTGAAAATAATATATTGTCTAGGTTTGGTTGCCCTATGAATATCATCACTGATAATTCACAAGCATTCAAATCTAATAAGATGATATTTTTAATCATCAATATCACATTACACTTGGGAATTATACTACGTATTATCTACATGGTAATGGTCTTGTTGAATATTCTAACAAGAGCATTGTGAGGATTATTAAGAAGGTGTTGCAAGAAAATAAGAATTCATGGCATTAGAAGTTGAAGTATGCTCTATGGGCTGATAGAGTGTGCACAAAGATATCAATTGGAACTTCACATTATGAGTTGGCATAAGGAGCTGAAGTCATTTTTCCTACATCCTTGGGAGTGCCTGTCATGCAACTGCTACAAGGATGAGAGGAGGATCAAAATGCAATTCAAAGGAAGATTAATCAGTTGATAGCCTTGCAAGAGAAAGGAAATAAGTCTATAGAAACAATCATCAATCTATAAATAGAATCAAAAAGACATTTGACAAGAAGGTCAAGGAGGAAAACCTTCAAATCCAAGATGTGGTTTTGAAATGGGAGGCCAGGATTGAAAAAATGGGAAACATGGTAAGTTTGAGAATATTTGGAAAGGTCCATTCAGAGTAGTTTCATTTCATGGGAACAACACTTACATTTTTCAGGAGATGGATGGACAACCATGTGTTGGAAGGCCTGTCAATAGCAAGTTTTTGAAGCACTATTCCTCTTAAATTCCATTGATCATTCATTCCATTGTATATACTCCATTTTATATGTTTTTTTTCCAATAAAGATAAGTTGATCATTAAGCTTGAGCCTGAGTTGAAGGCCATTAGAGGTTGAAGGAAATCTTGGAAAATTTCAGAGTTTTTTTTTTTCAAGAAGATGGACAGTAGCACTAGAACTACAGGTTCTTTGGTGTACCGCATGGACACACCATCCCAAGTGGAGCCACTATTATCACTCAAAAAAAATGAAACATCATTTGAAAAAGTCCTATAGTTTCATGTGTCAAAGGTAGATTCATAGAATTCATTTTCCATTACTTAGTTAAGGAAAATTTTAAATTTTCCTTATTATCGTATCTGAAAGTGCAAAAATCACCCTTATTCAAATCATTTCATGTCACATCAGTCATTATTTTCTGACATTTTTCACTTCCCAATTTTATACCACTGAAAGAGTCATTTTATCCAAGAAACCCTACTTTCATAGCGAAATACACATAGAAAACACACTTTTCGCAATGAAACTACTAATACTTTCGTAGCAAAACTGCCTATAAATACACTAGGTATGCTACGAAAGTAAGGACTCCTATATGTCTTTTCAAAACATATGTTAAGTGTTATTAAATGATTGAAATGGATAGGGTAGATGCCATTCGAGTCAGTTGGGGTTAAGATCAAGGTAGAATGGTCATGGCTGAAGTCATTATCACCATTTTAAGCATGTATGAGTCATCATTATGCAATGAGTTTCCATCAAACTTCAAAATATTTCCAAATTGAGTCATTTTTCATTCTCCATTCCCTCTTTGCGTGTTATTGAGCTCTGGAGAGTTATTTCACTGAGTTGAAGCTCTGGTTGGTATTTTCAAAGGTTTGTAGGTACCACTGATAAAGCGAGGCAGAGAAGACATTAAAGCACCATGGCTACAAAAAGGAAGACCAACAAAGGTGGCCACTGTATCAGATATGAACCTGATAAATGAAGACCCAACAGCTGTAGAAATTTTCAGAAGAATAGGGTGTTTGCAGTTTTCTCGAATATTGCAAGGATGCCATGTACAGATTTCTAAATAATTTTCCCTAAATTTCAATGGAATAGCTACAAAAGTGGGAATGTTGAATCTCATTATAACACCAAAGACCGTTGCAGCAGCAACAAGGATTCCAAGAGGACAAGACAGATGGTTCAAAGGTTTCAAATTCAACATGGAGGAATTTAAAGAATTTATCAAGCTATAAAATAGTGAGGCTAACCTTACAATTTCTATTCCAAGGAGCTGGATGAAATATAATTTCTCAAAGCTACTGCTTATCATTCAGAAATATTTCACTTATGAAGGGAGATATCATAAAGTTTATTCTTAGCACTTCAAGCTTCTTCTACATTTTGTTGGTAATATATCTCTTGATCTACCTTTTTATTTACACAGAATCTTAGCAAAAATGGCAGATAAAGTTCAATCTAAATATGAGGGAACTGAAACCTCACGTATTCATCATGGCTTAATAAAATTGTTGGTTTTAGATGAGTTACAAAGACTAGCCAAAGACTAGTCTTCTTTTCTGTTTGTTAGTGGTTTTGAAATGGATACCATTACCCCTAAAAGAACTCCTAAACCTAGAGGTATACCATCACCTTTAGAGACAGAACAAAGTTAAGGAGTAGGGGTAGAGAAAAGTGAGCTAGTAATCATGGAAACAAACTAGTCGCAGAAATTTGATACACCTATTGTTTCACCTACAAAACAAAAGTCAATAATGAGCAAACTTGCAAAAAAAGATCCAACTGTGAGTAAGCATGGTAGCAAAAGGATTACAAGGAGCCAAAGTGTGGCTAGAGGAAATTTATAAGATATCCTACATTCTATTGTTATTGAAGAGACCCCCATAGTCCAAGCTAAGGATATAGATGAGGGAGGAAAGAAACTCAAGAAAGCTAAATCAGCAAAGAAGTTAGAGCTTGAAGGTGAGGATGCAGTTTTTATGTTTCAGGCTAGGAAACCTATGACAAGACATGCTAGAATTTTTTTGGAAAGAAGTAAATAATTTCATCCAGCCACTGACACTATCCAGCCACCACAAAGAATTATTGACATTTAATCTCTTGCAAAAGAAGATACAGTCATAGAGAAAAGGAAAGGAAAGTTGAAAATTATTGAAAAAATAGAGATTGAGGTCTTAAGGGAACAATTAAAGTTAGAAAACCATGAAATATTAGTACTGAAGAAGGAGGAAAGGAAACATAATGTTCAAAAGGTGAATTTTGAGAATATGAAAGAGTTTTGGGAAGATCAGGTTGAAAGTGTATCAAAGACCTTAGATAACACACAACAATTAATCAAATGGACCCTGCCATTGAGGAAAGAGGTGAAGCATGTCAGAAGAATGAACCTGCACTTGAAATATAGTAAGAGAAAGTTGAAGGACCAAGTTAAAGACCTTCAAGAGTAGTTAGAATTGATCCATGAAGAGATGGAGAAGAAGGGTTTAAAAATGACTATAGTTGAGGAACCCATAGCTCAACTCATCATTAATGAAGAAGAAACACCTCAAGGATCTTAAGTTGTGTTTTTTTATGTTTTGAGAGGTCAAATCCATGTTGAAAATAAAATGTGTACAGATGGAAGGTACCTTTTTGAAACAAATTCAAAATCTGGAAATTGCATAATTTTCCACAGTTTCGTAGCGTTTCTTAGGCTTGAAGCCAGGAAAACGCTACAAAAATTTTTTTAGCTTTCTTTTTGCTTATAAAACAAATTTTGGTAGCTTTCATGGAGAGAAATGGTAGGGATGATGTTTTAGGTTATGATGAACATCATACAAGAGTAAAGAAGCATAAATTTTAACTGTAAAGGTCATTTTTTGGATGCTACAAAAGCACGATACGAAACTGCCATGCTTTCGTAGCGAACTGCTTTGAAGGTTTCTGAGCAGGATTAAGAGAAATTTTGGATAGATGGACATATTAAACATGTCAAGGGACCTTGCCAGCAATCATCCATGAAAGGAAGACAACTTATCAGTTGAAGACTTCGTTGAAGATAAGCCCCTGTTTTCCTAAATAATAAGGTTTGTTTCCATATGTTGAGGAGGGTAATTAAGATGTCAAGTAGTGATGAGTTCTATGAAAGCCTATTCAAACATGTGAAGCATTAGTTGTTAGATGTATAACTGTTTTAAGAGATAAGGTAGTTGATGTAATAAGTTTAAGTTTAAGTCCTATTAGGAAAATTATTGTTTTATAGTGTAGCTGTCACTTTATCATTAAAGCACACGTTTTCCTGTTATGCAAGGTGTCATAGGAAGAGTTTGATGAATCTAGCCAAGAGGCAGATCATCTATGATGTAACAAGGTCTATTAAAGGGTAGATATTCAAAATTGTAAGTGGTTGGAGATTTTTGGAACTATTGTAGCTTTATGTAATTTGACTAATATCAGTAATAAAAAGGACTTTTTCTTGACATACCTCAGATTATCATGGAGTTTTTAGTTCTTTTATGATCTATATTTTTATGTGTATTACTTGCAGTGGATTTAATCTTTATTACTCAGAATTCATATGTTATGCTTCGATTTCCTTTATTTATGAAATGGCTGTGTTGCTCTATGTTTCATGTGTGATTTACCTTTTCTAAAAATTCTTACCTGCCTCAGCTTCCATGTCAAGAGACCTTACCACTGAACCTACTCTTTTTTTGACTCTAGAAGCCCAATGGTTGTAGACTTGTAATCTTTTCAACTTATACACATCACAATCAAGTTATTTTTCAAATAGAGTTAGCCATCTAGTTTCATCATTATCTGATATCATAAATCATATTGAGAGAGCCCTCTTACACTGAAGAGGCTAAGCTTCAGTCACA
This sequence comes from Pinus albicaulis, assembly GCA_034641835.2. Taxonomy (NCBI): domain Eukaryota; kingdom Viridiplantae; phylum Streptophyta; class Pinopsida; order Pinales; family Pinaceae; genus Pinus; species Pinus albicaulis. The sequence goes on along the minus strand of CM076578.1, from coordinate 192,844,657 downwards.
AGCTGGTTTGAAATAGTTACATAGAGTTGCCTGATTAGCAGCCAATCAAGTGCAATTTTTTGATAGCAGAATGAAACCCAAATATGTATACACTAAGAATAACTTCCCCTCTCTAAGGGGTCAAATCCCTCAGTGTAGGAACAACTGACATGAATATCTCAACAAAACCCTAATGACTAGGGAGGTTAAAACACATCCTTCATTTAGAGTTTGACCAACCTGCTCCTCATCAATGAGGTCCCAAATTGCATAAAAATGGAAATAAAAATCTCATGTACCCTATATTACATCAATTCAACATTAAAGTGAATAAATTACATCATAAAACAAATATTTAATGAAGAAAACCTCGAAAATTTCACTAACAGGTAAAAGCGCAACGCTTGTCTACAAAAGCGCAGTGACAAAATTGTAAGGGACTTTTAAAGTCCTTCCACTGCTCCAAATCCAGCTATGAAATATGGAATCAAAATATGAGGATGTATAGTTGTCATTAGAAACCTCAAGAAAGAAAAATGGACACTCCATGGTAGGGGAAAACACAGTTTCCTAAAGGAATTCCAAAAGTGAAGTGCCTAGCCCAGAAAGGTGGCATAAAGTGTCTTTTGGACCTATTTTTGGGAATTTTATCCCAACCAATTTGCTGATAAGTCTCAAAACGGTTATATATGACCTGTATGAGTGATTATCTATCCATCATGGTAAAGTTTTTGGAATTTTTAGGTTTGAGGAAAAATCGCAGCGCCAAGACACTGTGCTTTTGGCTGAACTGACATTTCCAATTAGGCCAAAAGTCACAAAAAAATTAAAAAATTCACAAAAATTCTTCAAAACTTGCCCACAATTTCTCCATGAAACCATGTGATGATGTATCAAGCTATGAGGGAGGCTTTAGCAAGAAAATCAATCTTATCTTTCTCCTTTTGCCTCATTAGTTTTTCTTTAGATTCTTCTTCACTTGCTTGATTTTGAATTGGGAGACCTTGTTCCTTGTATAATAATGCATGGCCATGTGTATTTCTAGGTTTTTCTCCCATTTTTCCCTCTTTATGATCTTCTCCAAGTGGAAATTAACTCTATCAAACAAATACTCCCTATCTTTCTCAACTTCTGCCAAAATGAGTTCGTCAACAGTCATTTGAGCTTTTGGTGGAGATGTTTCTTTTTTCTGCTCAAATGCCCTCTTGAGACCTATTTTTCTTGGTATCCCTATTATAACGTAATCTTATTTATCCCTTGAATCATCAACCTAAAAACTGCCTTACCTGTGGCATCATCCTTACTGAAATCTTCTTTGGGCTTGTTTAAGAGCAGTTGATTTACCTTAAGATGCATGTTCTCCTCTTGCAAGAATGAGACCAAGAAATTTTCCTTTGAAAAATTGTCATTGATCTCTCTAGTGTCAGCCTTCTTCTCCATGATGATCTTCTCTAGTCCTTTTTCCTTTTCATGCTCCAAATATTTCATATCAATGTCATGATGGAATTGTTCCTCATCCTATATCATGCCTCATGATGTGATGATGTTTCTTGCTCACCTGATGTAGGCTTGGCCCTTTCAATAACATCTAGAGAAAATAAAATCCTTTTACCTCTAACATATGTTTGATTCACCTATGCTGTAGGAGTTCTATTTATAGGGATGCTTGTGGAAGCAACCTCTTAATGTGTTGGTGAAGTCAAAGGTGTAGAGTGACTGCTAGATTGAGATGGAGAAGACAAAAGAGAAGCTAAATATATAAAACCATCCCATGAAAAATTGATTTGTGATAAATAATGGAAACCAAATATTTTCACGAGGCCATGGTGAAACAAACTATCATGATGATTTTCTCCCAATATCCTTACCTTCTTTACCATTTTACCATGCTTTTGTAAAGGTAATGAGGCAAGTTTAGGGATTTTACACCGGTGAAATGCACCAAGAGTCTCATATGATACTGATATAACCTTGAGCACCTTCCATCACATGTAAAATATATCATGAAATATTTCATGAGAGGGTCATACTTTTCTAGCAGCTGTCTAAATGGAAAGATGTGTGTTGGAGCTGCTTTATATGCTGGTTTGAAATACATTTTGTAACTTTCAAGGTCAAGGTCTCTACTCTTGAACCAATTTTCTCCACTCTTTGGAATCCACGTGGCTTTAGAAATGGTATCTGCTGAATGAGTGAATACCACCCCTAAAATAGTCACCTTATCTCTCCTCAATTTGGTGGAAAATGTGTCGGTAAGTTGGTCATGATATCCTAGTTCCTCAACCTTTTGAAAAAAGGCAAGGAAACCAACATCTTGAAATTATTTCTTGAGGAAGGGTGAATACATGATCTCATGTGGTGAAGTGGGCTCATACCTACTGATATAACCTCCCTTATGCCTCTTCTTCTCAGTTGTCTATGATTCCATAACAAACCCTAGCTTAGTGTGAGGGGAAATTAGGGTTTGGTGTAGGGAAAAACAAGGGATTTGGGCAGTTTTTAGAAATTAAGGGAGATGAAGGGGTTAGGGGTATCCTAAATTCTTTGGAAAATATAAGTGGTAGGGAGAGATGTTAGGGAGTATGGGAAAGCGAAATTTGAGGGACTGAGTGAGGGGAAGGGGTCCAAATGGGGAAAACACAGTCCTATCCTAGGGAAGTGTAGTCTAGGCTAGGGTTTGTGGGAAAATAATTAAAATGAGGGATAGGGGTGAGGTAAAATGTCTATGAATGTATATGAAAATCAGGGGAAGGTTTCTGAGCCTTAAACTTAGGGTTTATCTCAGCAATTTTTTAATGAGATCATCAAACCAAGCAAATACAACCAAAACCCTAGAAGAGGGAATTGATCTTTCAAAGCAAAAAATGAAGACAAAAGAGGAAATTTGAGGACCCAATTACTTTTATTTGATACACCGGAACCTTCTTTTTGATGTAGAAACTACTAGAATGAGTTATTTTCTTCCTTTCAGAAAGCACAACACCATCTAGAAAAAGCACAGCAAATGTGTAACACAACAAATGATGAGGCATTTTGGTGGCAAGTAATGGTTTATATAAGGGTGAAAATTTTCTTTCTTAGTGGAATGATATCTTTGGAGGTTGGAATAAGAAAATAAGAAGTTCCCTTGGTCTTAAAATAACTTGGAAATCAATTTTCTTCTTTCGTGGTTAAGTGGCCCCACTAAGTCTTTTCACTTTCTGATTTGGAACTGTAGCTTTTAGAGCCTTTTGATTCATATTACATCATGATAGAAATAAAATTATTCTTTTTAAAACTTTATTGAACATTTTTAACTATTAATACTCCTTAAATATTGAATTTGATGGTGAAATGACTGATTTTTATGATTTTGACCCTAATACCTAATGATTACACTATACGAAATGAGCCAAATGATAACCAAAGTGATGTGACTGAGATGGTGATGAATAAATTTCAATGATGACTCATCAAAATGAGTGATGAAATAACAAAACATGGACTAAAACGAGTAGTATCATACCTAGACACACAAGCCAGTGACTAAATTTTTATTTGAAAACCTATTGAAACCATAAAAATCTATTGTAGGACCCTATAAAAACCCTTGTAAGGGCATATTTGATCACCAATGATTGGAAGGGCTGATAGAAACTAATGGAGCACATTATTGGAGTTTTTTCGCAAACTTGGATAGTTGATTATTATTATTTTTCTTAGTGAAAGGAGGGCTAAAAGACTTACTCTTGGTAGGTTCCTCAGTTTACCTTCTCTTTAGTTGAGCTACTTCATTAGTGATCAACTTCAAAGACACATCCAAGATTTCCATATCAAGAGAATCTTTCTCTTTGGTTTTGGTGGAAGAGGCTTGATATTTCTTACAAGTGTCCTTCGCGTCTTTAGAATCTTCTCGATCATCAGTAGCTCCAATAGAATGCAATTATCTCTCAACAATGACTTATTTTGCAAAGTTCAAATCCGATATTTCCTTTGTATCTCTTTTAGAAAACACATAAATGTTAGTAGGAAAGGAAACAATATAATAATATTTGGTAATATGTTTGTGTGGTTGAACATCAACCAGAAACTTATTCAAAAAATGTGTAATTCTATGATGAAAATCCTTCACTTTTTCCTTGTCCACCATCTTAATATTTCTGAGTTCCTTATGTAACATGGTGAGAGTTTTTTCATTGGAAAATTTATCTAAGAACAAATTTTTGAAATCCATCCAACAATTGACTAAATTAGGTGGAAGTCTATGATACCAAACTGATGCTCTACCCTCCAAAGAGTATAGAAAAATTATACAAGAAACATAATGATAACATGTCTCTAGCATTTTCAGATCCATGTAGAAGTCATCAATGTGTTCCTTAGCTTTCATCTTCTTATCAGGATCAAACTTAGAGAAAAACTTTTTTGGTTTCTTAGGCATGTGATATAGATTACCTGAAAGAGAAAGTGACCCTTGGGTCATCCAATCCAAATTTTCATCAGTCATGTCTTCTCCTTCTTCTTCCTCCTCACCCTTTTACTCTGGATAATCTTCTCCTTCACCATTCAAATATTCATTCTCGACTGGTTGTTCATTATCGTTAGGTTGATCATTATCATTTGGCTATTCTTTATCTATGTTATGAAAATCTTCCATGTCACCTTCTATATTCTCCTTTATGAGTGCTGGATCATTCTCTTGATGAACAAATATAGGTAGATAATCAAGAGTATCAGTGACTAAGTCTTCTACTATATAAACCAGGCCACCACACTCAATTATTTATTGCTTAGAGTGCTTATGAGTAAGAACAATAGCAATAGTAAATATGCCAAGATCTTGTGCAAACTTACGAGTAATAGGTTGAACCTCCCAGGGTTCATCATAAGCTACATCAAAAGCACGTTCCAGACATTGATGTGAAAATTATTCTTTCCTAGAAATGTGAGTTGGAGTTGGACTCAGGTTATTTCTTCCTTGGTCATAAAGTTCCTTGTTAGGATATGATGAATTATTATCCATATAAAGGCTTCCCTCCTTCTAGCACTAGAATGTTGATAGTATTGGAAACCACCAACATACAGGGGGTATCCAAAACATTAATGCCCAATTATACCTCACATCATTTGATGTATGAGCCCCAACCAAAATATGGCTTGACTTCCATTATCTTAAATATTTTCGTTAGCTACAATAGTTATCATAAGATAGAAATGTGCATCTACTTTCGAATGAGCAAGTAAGCCTTGTGAAAAAGTCAATTGCAATATGTATAAAGGTTCCTTCACTGGAAGGGAAGAGAAAGTTAGTCTTCAGAAGAAAAGTAGTAGTATTATTCTAATAAACACACCCACACACATATATAAAAGAATCTTTAACGATCTAGTGAAATAGTCCACATAGACATAATGATCATTAAACGAAATACAACATACATTCAACAATATGAGAACCAAATCCATTGAAATATTTCAATTTCTTTACAACATGATAGCATAAACACATACTGAAAACATAGAAAGAATAGTCTTACAACATTCACGATATATGAATCAAACTATGTTGGCTCAATGAGCCTTTGTTATTGTTGAGTCTCAAATCTGCATCTTTCCTATACACCTTTCTAGACCTTTTTCATTCACCTAAACCTTCTAAGTCATCAATATCATTGCATATTAATTGTAAAAGAGCATCTAAAATGGTTTTTAACTATGTTTTGTGTCTGCTCTTTGATTTAGATTTTTGCTCATTTAGCTGCGGAATCTTGCCACTTTCCGCAGCCGCTGCAACTTTCCGCAGCCATTTTGTGAAATTCTATGTTGCAGGTGTCTTCAGGCAATTCGAGCCACATGGGCAAGTCAGAAATGATGTGGACATGGATCATGTCCTATTGGCTCGGGCAAATTCACCTAAGGAGGCTGTGGTCAAAGGTGGCCAAGTGGAAGTCAACCGTAGAGTCCCACGGTGACAGGACTCTGTTTCTCATCACGTGAAGATTTGTATGACCATTTCTAATTTACGGGAGACACATCAACACCTGTACACGGCTCCATAAGCCAAATCCAACATCCACTCTTCATAGATTTACTCCTCACCGCGGCCATGATGCTGGATCTCTGGACGTGATGGTTCACGTGTCTCTATCAGCACAAACTTTAGGGAATTAGTTATATCACCTTTGTTATAAATAACGCATTTTCATACCCATAATAGTTAGCCTCCATATAGCTCTGTAATGTAATTGCATTTCCACTGCGCTGTAATATCATTTCTCTGTTATGACCGCATTTTAATATATAAGAAGACTATGTTTCCAAGCGTAATTCGTATTTGAAGGTTGTTGCCTGAGGCTGCTGTAGAGGGCCCCTGCACACGCTGAGGTTTTTTGTATTACTGTATAGTTTCTTGTTTTATTTCTTTAAGTTCATTGTGCCATAAGTCATTCACGTGCTTATACATTGCATCTTTCATGGTATTTGTGCTTCATCTCTATTTGTGCTTCATCTTTTTGTTCATGAAAATCTTTCATACTTTGTTTATACGTCATAATCTTTTCATGTTTAATATTTATGGTTAAGCCCGATCCAAATTGTTCTTGTTTCAGATTAAATGGACAGACATACACATCTTTTTATAATGACTAATGACATGGAATCAATATTGTCCTTATGCTAATTTACTTTTCTTAGTTTTTGTTTAATTCTAGCTCTGTTTGTTTATTTCAGTCTTGCACATTTGCTTCAGTAGCTAGATTTAGATATATTAAATTACTCATGTCATTTTCAGTTACCTCCGAAAACCATAGCTGGACTAATGGTGAGGGATTGAAGTATGAGTGTGTAGTTTGATATTAGTTTACTTTCTGCAAGTTAGAAATATTAAATTGCTCATGTCATTTTTAGTTACCTCCGAAAACCATAGCTGGACTAATGGTGAGGGATTGAAGTATGAGTGTGTAGTTTGATATTAGGTTACTTTCTGCAAGTTAGAAATATTAAATTTCTCATGTCATTTTCAGTTACCTCCGAAAGCCATAGCTGGACTAATGGTGAGGGATTGAAGTATGAGTGTGTAGTTTGATATTAGTTTCTTTTTCTGCAAACTAGATATCAGGTTGCTCAAGTTGTTTATGGTTACCTTCGAAAGCCATAGCTGGACTAATGGCAAGGGATCATAATATAAGTTGATGTAATTTGATTTAGATTTACTTTTTTGCAATTCTTGGATTTCTTTAAGCATAGTTTCTTTTGTATTTGGACAACAGCAAGGATAATGAGTTTCATGATCAGTAGTTCACTGTTGTTTGACTAGAATAGTGATGCAATTTCATTTTCTTTGAAGAATTAATTTTGTCATTGTGTGTTTTAAAATTCTTTTGAAGTTTGGAAAATCATTAGAAGGACATCATTTTCTTGAATATTTGTCTCCATACTTGTCTTTTAGAATTTCATAAAAATCCAAAAACGACAAAAAGTAAGAGATAGGTTATCTTGCACATATAGTGCACCACACTTCATCAGCTTACGAATCCCAGATTGATAAATTAATGTAGCAATTTAGGACACACTAAATTGACCAAACAGTTATTAAGTGAAAGTTCCAAGATACATTGTTACAATGGGACACCACTAGCTCCAATAGTGAAACATTAAGCCTCTGCATGCTCCCCAAAAGAAGGATCTTTTCTCTAATGCCTAGTTTGAGAAGCCAACGAAAAAATCCCTTTGCTTGAATCATGGTGCTTCTTTTATAACAAGAGGGGTGACCTTTCATATCTGGATGACTTGACCTACCCCCGTGACTCTTGGGATCTAATATTAAATTTAAAATTATACAATACGTCTAGACTTTTCCTAGTGATTATTTTGTGCATATGTGAGTCTTGTACATCCATATATTTACATTTACAATATTTTCCAAAATCACATCATCATGTGAAGAAAACAAGACAAGTCATTGACATTGATGACATGGAACTTGGTGACTTGTAACATGAAGTTATTTGAGATGTGATGAGACTTCCACTACATTTTTAATACTTGTAACAAGTATTGTATTGTAGTTTCCTTCTACCTTCCAAATGGTATAAATATTTTATGGAGTCTTCATGGGTCACTTGATCGTCACAATAGAACATTCCTTCATATGTTGCAACATGGTTTCTTTATGCCTTTTCCTTCAAAATTCCTCCTTGGACAACTTCTCTTGACATATCTCCTCAAACATATTTTTCCATGTTTACTGAGATCACCTGTAGGTAAGGATCACTTATGGAAAGAAAAAAATATCCCAAAAATCTCCAACTCTACTATGATTCATGCAATCTACCGACTATGGATCAAAAGTGCACAAGGGAGAGAGAGAGGGGCTTTCTGAGCATATAGTTTTCTTGCAAGAGATATGGAAGCAGGGACTACTCACTGATACAGTTACATGCACAAATTTGGAAGAGGACAAGGGTCAAATCGTGAAGTTGGGAAACAGTTTTTGGCGGATGGTTAGAATTCGGGAGAAATTTTTAATTTCTCGGCCGAGAAAAAAGTCAACTAAATTTCTCGGCCGAGAGTTTTAATAACTCTCATCCGAGAGATTTTAAATATTTCGGACGAGAGTTTGGTCGGGTTTAACATGAGTTAAAATTCTCTCGGACGAGAGTTATGCATTTTCTCGTCCGAGAGTTGTGGTCACAAAACTCTCGGGAAAGTTTTTCGGACGAGAGTTGGAAAAACTCTCGGACGAGAGTTTTTCCAACTCTCGTCCGAGAGTTGTGTCACAAAACTCTCGGAAAACTCTCGGACGAGAGTTGGAAAAACTCTCGGACGAGAGTTGGCAAAACTCTCGGACGAGAGTTTTTCCAACTCTCGTCCGAGAAATTCTCCAACTCTCATCCGAGAACCATTTAACTTTTAAAAACCCATTTAATAGTGACACAATGAATACGTTTGGTTTTAATAATTGATGACAAAGACGCAAAGGATTTTTTATTTGAAATATGAACGCTGTATGGAGATTTGACGCACATGAATTTTAATATGACAATGGTATACCCCTACGCATCAACTTGTGTAATTTTCCTTTGAGATCGATAATCAAGTTTCAGTGTGTTGTGTTTTGATTTTCTGATCTAATCCATTAAACACAATTAGAAAATTCACTTATCGCTCCCAGTGTGTTGAAAAAAGTCAAGAGTAAGAAATACCCCTTGACAAGTGGAATAAAATCGTTAAACCAAAGAGAGAGGGAAGACAGGGATCAAAGATCTAATCCATTTTCAAATTATTTGGAAGCTAAAGGGACTTGGAGGAATCATCACTTGAGACGGATTTCCACAATATGTCATGACTAAGAAGTATGTTGAGCCCCTTAACATTGAAAAGTCTATAAGGTGTTCAAGAAAACCTGTCATAGAAGGTTTAATCAGTTGGAGAGAAATGATCGAGACCATTGACATACCATCTCATAGGGGATCATTTGGCTTAGTTGGTTGATAAAATTCAGTAGGGGAGGTTGCAAACTGACCCTTGGTTTGGGGGTCTGAATAATCCTAGATATATAGGGAGTTAATGGACAATATTCAATTTCAAAATTATTTTTCCTAGATAATGTTATGATAAAAACAATGCTTGGGTCTCAAACCGGAAAAGAGAAGATCAGTTAGGGTTGTAGGATGATCTTTTTGAGGAATGGAGAGCATATGTTTCATACTCATAAATAGTATTAATATCATGTAAAATTGGTTTGGGCTGCAAAAAGGTTAGAAGGTGAATACACAGTCAACAAAGGCTATCATATGGCTATACCACTTAGTAGAAAAAGGGAAGCCATGTAAACTTGGAGGTGGAATATAATTTGGAAATTACAGAATCATATGAAGAAAGCAATCTTTCTATTACTTATTCTAGAATCTAAGCAACAAGGTGTTGACCTTATGATCACTACTAGGGGGGCTTCTCTTTGTATTTTGGTGATAGAATGGTCAATAATCTTATTATGGATTTGTCTTTACTTGAAGGATATAGGTCAATGTGTATCTGCCTATTTAGTCATTTTTTAAGTGGGATGATTAAGATGACCAGTAGTCTTTATAGGCCGTGAGTTATCAAAGATAAAAGGTATTTTCTTCAGGACTGTTTGGCTGTTTTGAAAACAGTTTGACACACATAGATAGTTCTGCCTTTATGGCCCTGTTTATAAGGTTAACAAACACAGATTTATGCTCTTTTTAACCTGAATTCAACTCCAATAAACAGTGACTTCCATATGTATTACAGCACAAGTTTCCAAATTTAGCAAGCAGAAATTAAGTCAATTGATGACAGCAATCTTCAGGTTTCATTTCCAGCACAAAAAGAAAAGATATGTATGTGTAAATATGATGTACAAGTATGCTGCTATTACACCCATTATGCAGATTTATACATTCAGATTTTGGTCTAGCCTTCAGATATACACTGCTGAGTACAATTAGACCTTTATGGCAGAAATGGAGTAAAGTAGTCTCATGTAATTTCCAGATCTATGAAACAGAAATAAAATCAAAATGAGGTTTAGATGGATTTTAATATGACTCTAAGGTGGTACCAGTGACTTGTATATTCCTTGGGTTTATAGCATCTAACAAGGCTTGAGGGAGGTTATTCTAATTAGGAAATGACAACAAAGAAGGCTACAGATTACAAGCCTTGTTAGTGAGTTCCATGTTGTCCTAAATGTCAATAAACTCTCAAGGGAGCTTACTATTATTGATAAACTCAATGACTCTGGGTTTTTCAGTGCATATAACCAAAAATAGAAAAATATACATCAATATAAATCATTTCAGTGATAGATACAAGCAAATAGGCATGATTCCCCTAGAAAATAGCCACCCAAGTAGTGTCTTAGCACTTTAGATCAAAGATCTAGACATGGGAAGGCTGAAGGATATAGGATAGATATTTTTCGATCACTCTCAAGCCTAGTACCAGCAACAAAATACAATTTTCAGCAATCTGGAAATTGCCTTGTTGAGGCTATTGGGTCAAACCCCATTGGGTGCACAACCCAAAATATTTACAGCAGATAAAATCGCATCATGATGAATGGAATCATTGATTGGACCTCAAAAGATTGGTCCAACCTTAATCCAAACAATCCACCTGCAACAAAATGATGAAGCCTAGTCCACCTTCTTTGCATGGCTATGTATCCCCTCAATGAATTGTCCCTCCAATTTCTATGTGATCTTACTTATTATGGAAATATTTTATATTAAAAGTTGTGGCAACATTGATCAAGAAAGGACCGTTTCTGCCTCTGCCCCAGGTCCTCCTGACCTCTGGGCCTCTCGGTTCTGCTAGGCTCCCTTCTTTCCATCTGCCCTGCTTCAAGATCTCGCTGAGCCCCTCGATCTCTTGTCAGCTCTGCTTGGGTCTGTGCCCTCGGGGTTTCTGCTTGCAAGGAATATTTGGATTTCCGGCCTTGAGATGCCTCGTTCCTTTGCTTGGTGCAGATCGGGTTTACTGTTTTGATCTTCTTGCCATGGAGACCCAAGGCTCGCCCACCGGTCCCTCGCAAGCCGCTATCCCGGAAGCTGAAGCAGCCTTCTCCTCTCTTCTTGCTTCGCTGCCCAAAAAGAAGAAATCTGAAGCTACTAAGTTCGTCAAAAGGCTCGATGATGTTCCGGAGGTAAACCTCCCTCCTGAGGGCCCAATCAAGGTCCCTGGCAGATCGGGCCCTGGTGGGTCAATTCACGGGCCTTTGGCCCTCGCCAAGATCCACGGAAAACTGGGTCGTTAAGAACTCGGTTCCGCTGATCAAAAATAAAGTCACCTCTTATTTTCTGGGTAGAGGCTTCTTTCTGTTCGAGTTCAACTCTAAGGAGGATAAGGACCTGATCTTCAGGAATGGGCCCTATTTCATGGGACCCCAGGGCCTCTACCTTAACAAATGGACCCCCGATTTCGATCCGGCTGTGGATGTCCCAACGGCAGTCCCTGTCTGGGTTCGGCTCCCTAATCTACCAGTGCACTGTTGGAACTGGGAGTCCCTCAAGCACATTGGAGATACTCTGGGAAAATTCATTGACAGAGCAAACAACAATGATCAGTATGATTGCGCCCGAATCTATGTCGAGGTGGACTTAGAGGTGGGGCTTCCGGAGGCCATTAAATTAAAGGTGGGCAGTTGGATGCATGTGCAAGTGTTGGACTATGAGCAACTCCCCTTCAAATGCCAAAAATGTCACATATATGGCCATTTTGCAAGAGGGTGCCCGAACAAAGGGGAAGCTGAGAAAGGAAAGGAAGAGGGTTGGAACCAGGTCAAGAGGCCAAAGACATCTCACAAGAAATCTGGGGTTCATGGACCCTAGCCTGCCTCCATCCAGAATGTTCCCCCGCCAAAAAGCCAAGAAAACAGGTATGAGGTCTTAAGCTCTGCTGAAGAGACTCCTCAGGAGGAAGATAGGCAAGATCAACCTTTAGAAAAAATGCCTTCAACAGAAACAAGACCTGAAGAAAGCGTCACGGCAAGAAACAAGGATAAGCAAACAGAAGCCTCCGAGGAGGAACATGACTCGGAGGAGTCTGAGGAGGATGGAGAAATAGGAGATACGTAGATATCGTTCAGAAGATCTGCAAGGGGCCGCAAATCTGCTAGAGAAAAGAGAGATCAGGAAACTTACAAAGACAAGCTTCAGGGTAGTCAGCCCACTCTGGAGAAACTTCTTGGAAAAAATCCGAAGATGGTAAAAAACCAAGCGCAGGGTTCCAAGGGAGCCCATCATCATAAAAATAAATGATGAAGATTGTCTCCTAGAACTGTAGGGGAATGGGGAGCAAATTGAAAGAAGAAGCAACGAGAAGCCTTATAAGAAGAGAAGCTCCAGACATTCTTCTAATTCAGGAGACCAAAATGGAGGACAAGGAGTTTCTCCAAATCAGTAAAAAAATTTGGAAAGGTAGCAGTGGACATGCAGTTTCAGCATGGGGAGCATCTGGGGGACTGGGCTCCCTTTGGAACCCTCTCAAGTTCAGATTGGTCACCGTGCTGCACAACACCCACTGGTTGTTTTTGAAGCTCCGGCCTTTGGACTCGAGGGTGGAAGTCAGTCTCTTCAATGTCTATGTTCCAACAAATATAGGGGAGAAAAGGGAGTGTTGGGACTCCATCAGACATCTGTCGGAGTCAGAAAATTTGGAAAACATCATTGTTGCAGGTGATCTTAACCTCACCTTGCGCATGGAGGAAAAGCGAGGAGGCACAATCGTAAGGGACCCTGCAAGGGAATGGGTGGAAGACCTCATGCAGGATTGGGATCTGCTTGACATCCCTCCCGCAAATGGTAAGTATACCTGGTCTAACAAAAGAATAGGTCCTGGTCACATTGCTGCTAGACTTGATAGATGTTTGGTTCAGAGTTCCTTTCTTTTGCTGGGCTTAGATTTCAGATTGCATATCCTCCCATGCAGTGTTTCTGACCATAATCCCATCTTGCTTGAGATGCTGGGCCACAAAGATCTTGGCCCCATCCCCTTCAGATTCAACCCTCTTTGGGTCAAAGAACCTGAGTTCCTGAACTTGGTTCATGACTGCTGGAAATTGCCAGTGAAAGGTTCCCCTTTCTTCATTTGGGAAGAAAAACTTAGAAGACTGAAAACGGTGCTTAAATCTTGGGCCAAAGCTCTTCCCTCTCCTACAAAAGAGAGAAAGCAGGCTCAAGATAATATTGCCCAGCACCATGCCCATTGTGAAGATGCAGAAATCACTAAAGAAGTTTTAGATAAGGAAGCTGAGCTCCAGCAAATCTTCCACAAAGCTTATGGCTTAAAGCAAGAGATAGAAATTCGGCCTTCTTCCACAAGCAAGCTCAAGCCAGAAAGAGCTTCAATTCTATTGTAGAAATCAAAGATAGCAATTTGACACACAAAGATTTTGACAGCATAAAGAGAGCAGCTTTCAACCACTTTCAAAACCTGTATAGAGAAGAGGGAGTGACAGACCCAAACTCCAAATTCTTGGAGGCGGTTCCCCCTAGGATCTCACCTTCAATGAATCAGCAGCTTGAAGCAAAGATCTCTATTCAGGAAATAAAGGATGCCCTCTCAGACATGGAGCCTGACAAAGCCCCAGGCCCGGATGGTTTTACAACAAGATTTCTTCAAACCTGCTGGCAGATTGTGGAGAAAGACCTCTACAAAATGATTTTGAAATCACAAGACTGCCAGAAAATTGGGGGCAGCACCAATTCATCTTTTCTTGCCCTCATACCCAAGGAAAAGGGTGCTAAAGAATTTAATCGGTTCCGCCCCATCTCTCTTTGTAATATTGGATACAAATTAATCACAAAGATTATTGCCAATAGACTTAAAGGTATTCTTCTAGCCATCATCTCGGAGAACCAAGGTGGATTTGTTCAGGGGAGACAGCTCACTGACAACTTCATCCTAGTGCAAGAGGCGATTCACTCGAGCCAGCTTCGCAAAGAGAAAGGTATGGTTATCAAACTAGATCTGGCTAATGCTTTCGATCGGGTCAAACTTAGCTTTCTTTGAGAAGTCTTGAAAAAATTTGGCTTTGGAATGGGCTTTCTAAAATGGATCCGTGCTTGTATTGCTGATCCTTGGATCGCCCCCCTGGTGAATGGGAGAGCAACTGGTTTTTTTAAAGCTTCAAGAGGGCTTAGGCAGGGTTTCCCCCTCTCTCCGCTCCTCTTCGTCCTTCATGTTTCCGTCCTGAGTTTCTACCTGGATCAGAAACTGGTTGACCAAGAGATCTTGGGGCTCAATATAGCCAGAGGGGTCAAAAATGTTAATCACACCCTCTTTGCGGATGATACCCTCTTGTTAGGGGGCTGCCTCTGCCAGATCTGCTCTTAGATTCAAGGAGGTCTTGGATGACTACAGTGAAGCTACTGGCAGCAGTTTAAACAATGGTAAGTGCAAAGCTTTTTGTTGGAACATCTCGGCTCCCACCCTTTCTGCCATCTCAAGAATTCTGGGCTTTACTGCCACTCTCAACTGGTCCTCCTTTTCATATTTGGGCCTTCCCATCTTTCACAAATTGGCATACAGTAGAGATTGGATTCCTCTGTTGGACAAGTCCAAGGCCAAAATTCAAGCTTGGGGATTCTCTTGGTTAAATCTAGCTGGAAAAACTGTTCTCATCAAATCTGTTCTTAGCAGTCTCCCCATTTTTCAATTCTCTGTAATTCTAGCCCCTTCAGGCATCATAAAAAAAATGGAAGCCTTCATTCGCAAGTTCTTTTGGAAAGGGGGCAATCACAATGACAGGAAAATCCCATTAGTCATTTGGGAGAAAATATGCAAGCCCCAGAGTGAAGGAGGCCTCAATTTCAAAGATCTTAGCCTCCAAAACATAGCTATGGGAGCCAATATCTTCTGGAGAATCATTGGCCCAAATCTAGGTTGGGCGCAAAAAGCCCTATGGAGGAAATACTTCATGGGAAAGAGGAAGAGATGTCTAGACGCCCTCCTACCCTCCTCAGGTTCGCAGCTGATCAAGCTCTGTCATAAAGCAGCCCCTTTAATCAGAGACAGAGCGTATTGGATCCCTGGAAACGGCAAAGAAATTAAAATTTGGGATGACA
Source organism: Pinus albicaulis (assembly GCA_034641835.2). Classification (NCBI taxonomy): domain Eukaryota; kingdom Viridiplantae; phylum Streptophyta; class Pinopsida; order Pinales; family Pinaceae; genus Pinus; species Pinus albicaulis. Next base: position 192,829,109 of record CM076578.1, on the reverse strand, counting down.
ACATTATGATGCAACCTCCTCAATTGTCCCACTGCTCTCTGCACGCGCTGCGTTTGTGGTTGGACAACGCTGAATGCACCACTCTTTGGGACATTTCACAATGGGAAGGCAGACATTGGCAACGATTGAGGCTCCCTCCCGTCCCTCCTGCGCTGTCCCAAGCTCACGATCTTTTCCTTTCTTTATTAAATGGTATGGCGCCTCTGCGCGTGGGTAAGAAGGATGCCCGAGGATGGGGAGCCGCCCCAGGGCTGTACACGGTTGCACAGGGATACAAATGCCTTCATGATCGCCCTAACGTCCCTCCTAATCCTGCAGTCTGGAACAGGATCTGGAATCGCAAAACCATGGCTAAGGTCGACTCTTTCTGTTGGCTGTTATGCCACAGAGGGATTTTAACTGCAGATAGATTGAAGAAGAAAGGATTTCATGGTCCTTCTCAATGCTACTTATGCTGTGATTGTGAGGAGAACACTCAGCATATTATTTTGGACTGCAACTTTTCAAGAGATATCTGGCACGGCCTTCTGAGCTTCTGGAATTCTGAATTCACCTTACCCACGTCCATATTTGATCTTTTTGCAAACTGGCGGAATTCCTACCCAGGATCGCTTCCAAAAACTGAGAGTTTCACAGCTGCATGGCTCTCTTTGCCGAAATTTGCTTGCTGGAAAATCTACCTTGAGCGCAACAGAAGAGTTTCAGAGATGAAAGTCTAAACGCTCAGTTCATCATCACCAAAATAAAATGCCTTTGGAAAGAAATTCTAGGGGATCATTTTCCGGATCTAAATCTGAGTCAGCAAGACTTAGAATGGGGTGCCTCGATGGACCTCCATTTCTCTAGTGAAATAAGGCATTACAAGGCCACAAAAGAGTGGCAATTCAGAGGGAAGGAGAATGATCTTTCGGATCTGCTCCTCAGGAATTCCAGATTCTCTTTATTCTTCTATGGAGCAGCGAAAGGCAATCCTGGTTTGGCTGGGGCAGGAGGAATTATTAAAAATAAAGAGGGTATTAGAAAACTCTCGGCTGAGAGTTTATAAAACTCTCGGCCGAGAGTTTAAAACTCTCGGTTGATTCTCGACCGAGAGTTTAAAACTCTCGGTTGATTCTCGACCGAGAGTTTTCTAAACTCTCGGCCGAGAGTTTTATTGAACAAACTCTCGGGGTGCAAACTCTCGTCTCAGAGTTTTTAAACTTTCAGCCGAGAGTTTGCCCGGGCGGTTAAATTTAACTTTGGGCGGGTTAAACTAGTTTCAAATTTCTCGGCCGAGAGTTTTAGAGAACTCTCGGCTGAGAAATTTTCTCGGCCGAGAGTTTCTGGTCAACAGAAAACTCAAACAATCCTGCAGTTTTAAGAAACCTGCAACTTCGGAGGGACAGAACACCTACAAAAAAAAAATGTTTTATGTCGGATCAAGTACCATTAGATTCATCTCTAAATCTAGTTTTTGATGATGTAAGATTTATGGAGTTTCGTTAAAAAATTCAATTTTTTATTTATTTTTTACTAAACGGTGTCACTATGGAATTTCATTGTTCGAAAAATTGCACTGAATGAAAATTCAATAACTTTCAAGTGAGGACACCAAAAAATTCAAAAAAATCATATTGCACTTCCTCTCCCTGCCTACTTCAAAAGGGTACTCTCATTTTTCTTATTGACGATCACATTGAAAATAAAATCAAAGGATAATAAAATGTACTGAAACATCACTCTTTTTTTGTCTTCGTCCATTTCAAAAAATAATAAAAAATAGTGATTTGGTCCGAAAATTACCAAAAAATAGTCTGTGCACTAGTGCAATATATGCAGATTATGATGCTATGGTTTTTTCCCAAAAAATGAATAACCTTCCCTAAAAAAAGTTAAGGATAATAAAGTGACTATTTATGTTTGCCTGAAAATTTCAAGTATATGTAGTTAGTAAATAACAAATTTACCCCTCTATATGTCAATAATTTTTTTTTTTTTAAATATCGGTATGGAGGTAAGACAATTCTCTACAATTCTTGTTTTTATGTCAAAGCATAATTTGCGATAAAAATATGAGTTTAGTGGAGTTGAAGTTGAAAAACATAGAAAATTACAATTTTCAACGTCAAAAAAGGGCAAAAAATGTTTCCCAACTTCACATTTTTCACTTGTGAAAGTCCAAAGTTGACTGTGACATAGTTCTGAAAGTTTGTAAAGGACTACCTGGCTTGCACTGTGCCCTGTGGAAGCTGAGGCCACAAGAAGGTCACATAAGACATAATTCCAATGCCGCCCTGTGGACATCTCTCACTGCTAGGGAGTGAGTGCACAATACTTGAGAGAGCAGGAAACCCAGAGTGATGCGGGGAGGAAAGGCAGGAAATAAGTGAGAATAACTATTTGACTAGAATTGCAGGGTGTGAAGGAAAGGGAGGAGAGTCTTAGGGTGGCACAAGTCTAATCTCCAGCAAACAATGGGGTTCACTACTAGGCTCTATAATTGCATAGTGGACTCTTCCTTGTCCAGAGGGAAAGTTGCAAGGTCAACAAAATTACTAAGTATGGGAGAATGAAGAATGGAAAAACACAATGAGTTAGGGGTATGATCAAGTTTTACACATCTCGACTCATCAATAAAACTCAAATAGGACCAAATTCTAATAAATATATATTAAAACGTTAGTTCAAAAAAATTCTCCAAGTGCAACAGGAAAATCATGGGTAGTTGTGACACATAAGTGTCATTTCGTAACTAGAAGGTGTGCTATGACTCAAATGTGTGCTATAGTTACTCTTAGTAATGAAAAAATCTAGGAAGGTTCACACACACTTGAAACATGTGCGAAAATATAAAATGACACTTGACAACCAAAAGTGACACTTCACATGGTGGAAGATAAGGTCCAAAATTTGGATATAGCAAAACTTTTAGGGGGTGTTGTAGCAGTGACAAGAAATGGGTTCGATCATACCAAAATTAATGCATTGGATACCAATAGAATTTTTCACTCAAGTGCACATGGACTAGAGTAGGACTGGGATGTGTGACCTTACGAGAAGTCCTAGTGTTGCACCCTACCCATTTTTTTTAATTATGGTTATCTTGGGTGGTTGGGAAGAGTGATTGTGTTATGGATTGTTGCCTATCAATGTTCATAGCCATTTACTTATATGATTGTGCTAGTTATATAAATAATAAACCATATAAAATTATTCAATCATGTTCCATTCATTACCAAATGGCCTTTCAAATGCAAGAAGAGAGAGTGAGTTTTAATGAATTATTAGCTTTGCGGCATGCTCATAAACTTCACATTGCAAGCAAAATCAGTTTCATGTGCCAAATATTGGTAATATGTTATATGTTGGTGGTTGTGTCATTTCCTCCCTTATCAATTAAAATTGTGCTTGGAATTATATAGATTCAACTTTTTCTTAACTTTTAGTTTTAATAATAAGGGATTAGTTCTCTCAATTCTCAGGAACTTGTTTTGCAACTTTCTTTTTGGATTTGATGTCACCAATGTCAATAAGTTTTGTGGTGTGGAAATTTATTAGATCTTGTATTTCCTCTAAATTTATTAAAGGTTTATGTGTTTATGAAAAATCATAGTCATCATGAGTATTCCTCTTTTTATGAGGTTTTGGATGCTAGTAGGGTTTTACGGAGACAAAAATTTCTCCTGTCTAATAATTAAATTTTCATTTTCATAAAATTTAAAATAATATCTTGAAAAACATGTTTGGTAACAATATTTAGAATACTCTCCTAAGAGGAAATATGCAATTTTAATGTGTTAAAATTATGTACATAGTGATTCATCATAGAATTTAAATTGAAAGCATTGAGACATAATACAAATTATTACACGAAATGATAACATGTCCTAAAAATATTTCCATTAATAATGTAGCAATTTTATTAGCAAAGTTAAACAAATATGAATATGGAATAGAATCAACAAGAATGAAAAAATAAAACCCTCAAAAAAATGAAAATAAAACATATAAAATCATATTTTTTTTCCTTTTTATCTTTTATATTAAAAACACTTTATAAAACCTATATCAATAAATATTTTTGATTTTTTAAAAAAATTTATAAATTTCAAAATTTTATAATTTTCATTTCATTTTTATTTAATAATAATAATAATAATTTGTTGACATTAAAAACCACTTTCACTACGCTGAACTCTAGAACCTTCTTGTGTAATATTTCCATATATAATGGAAGAGAACAAAATGGGAAAATTCAAACCAATAGTCAGCACAACCAAAAAAATCCTTGTAAACTAATGGCAAAGACTAGCAACTAGAAGGAAACTTGCAGGCCACAAAGGAGTCCTCTCAAATGTTGATTGCCTCTAGATTCACTAAAGGTTTATGGGTTTATGAAAAATCTTAGTCATCCTGAATATTGACTTTTCTATGATGTTTTGGATATTAGCAGGGTTTTAAAGAGAGTGTGTTTAATAATTAAATTTTAATTTTCATTACAATTTTTAAAATGTTCTAAAAAAATATAAAATTTTAACACATTAAAATTATGTAATAGTAATTTATCATAAACTTTAAATCGAAAGGGTAAAAGAATACAAATTATTAAAAAAAATAATAACATGCCCCACTAAATAGTGAAGCAAAATATCAACAAACTTTAACAAATATGATTATAAGTGAATTCAACAAAAACCAAAAGCCAAAACCCTCCTTAAAAAAAAAACCAAAACCCTCTAAAAAAAGAAATATATAATAATGATATATATTTTATTCATTTTATATTAAAAAAACTATAAATACCTCTATCATATTTGGTTAGACAAAGACCTTACTCTGGCTAGCCGGTACAAAAGGAGCTCTGAAGACCTCGGGGATAGTTTGTTTGGGTGAGAGCTAGTCAAGCTCTGTAGTGCTCAAGATCTCATAATTTGCAATGGTTTAAAGAAGTGGCCCAATTCTATCCAGATGACCTGCATTCAAGGGCTTGGTAGGAGCATGGTAGACTATGTTATTTCTGATCTCCCTTTATACAACGAAATAATAAATTTTTACATCTTAGACGACCACGAGCCTGACTCTGATCACATGCCTTTACTCATAACTCTCAATTTTTTCATGCATAGAGATCCCATAGAAGATAATACTTATAGTCAAAAGAACTTAATCTTTGATAGAAATAAAAACGACATCTTTCTAAATGAATTAAAAACTAATTTTCTTCCTTTATCTAGTATAGAAAACATAGATGACCTCTATCATAATTTTACTACAACCCTCTCATATTCTATTAACAAGTTCTAGATTGAAGTCTCAAGTAATAAAATAAATATCAAAACCAACCTATGGTATGACAGAGATTGTAAAAGAGTGAGGAGAGAAATTAAGGAAGTTGTTGATGAATCTCTCAAAATTAACAAGATAAAAATCTAAATCCCTAACTAAAAGGAAAAAAAGCAATATATTTGTAAAATACAAGAGAATCTCTTACACCTCTCTAAGGTGGCTCCTAAGAGATTTTGGAGGCAGATTCTAACTAGGAAAACTAAAGATAATAATAAAATTGCTTTACACTATTGGAATTTCTATTTTAAAAAGCTTTATGAATATCCAAATGCTAGAGATTTTGAAACCCTGCTCATAACGAAAGAAGTTTTCTCATTAGAAGACATTGATTTTGGGGTTAAACACCTGGAAAATGGGAAAGATAAAGACATTGAAGGTTACTCGGCGGAAATCTTAAAAATTGGAGGTCCTGTCCTCATCCCCCACATCCACAATCTTTTCAACCAAGCGTTCAAGCAACGGTTCCCTAAACCTTGGACTCAGAGCCTCATTATCCCTATTTTTAAAAGTGGGGATAAAAATAACCCCTCTAATTATCGAACAATTATGATCAGCCCTCTCTTAGCCAAGTTATATGGTATTATTTTGGAAAAGAAGTTGAGCATTTTGCTTGAAAGTGAAGGTAAGCGGGCTAAAGGCCAAGTGGGTTTTAGAAGGCGGCACTCAACAATGTACCACCTCGTTGCGCTTAGGATCATTGTGGAGGAATTCCGCAATGATAAATCTAATCTCTTTTGCTGCTTTGTGGACTTTAGAAAGGCTTTTGATATGGTTCCTATAAATAACCTATGAAATAGATTAGAAGAGCTAAATGTTCCTTTCGAGCTAAGAGAGGCCATTGTAAGGTTATACGAGAATGTAATTTCCAAGATAAAGAGCAATGAGGGGTGGTCGAAAGATATTAAGTGCAATATCAGAGTTAAACAAGGTTGCCCCCTCTCCCCTGCCCTATTTGGCATTTACATCGACAAGCTAGATGGTTGTTTAGAGGAAGCAGGATGTGCTGGCATGATCTTAGCTCGGAAAGTCATCATCCTTATTCTCTATGCTGACGATATTGTTCTTCTCGCAAGGTTCCCATCTGATCTTGATAATCAACTTAGACTTCTTAAGGATTTCTGCTCTACCATGGGTATGTCTCTTAACACTCACAAAAAAAAAGTAATGATTATGAAATCCAAGAAGGACACTTAAGCTAATTTTATGTATGACAATAGTAACTTGGAGGAAGTGTCTTCTTACAAGTACCTAGGAATTGATATTCATAACAAGCTCAACTCGAACTATAGCACTTAGAAAATGATTAATGGGGGGTGGAAATCTTATTTTGGTCTTGAAAATAGTTGTAAAATGGCAAACCTCGTAATGTGGGATAGAAAAAAGTTCCTCTTTGAAACTTTAGTCACACCTGTTATCTTATATGGATGTGAGGTTTGGGGTTGCAGCATCTCTAGAGAATCCTGGAGAAATATTGAGCAAATTCAGAAGTGTTTTATAATGTATAACCTTAAAATTAAAATCAATACACCCTATCCTATTCTCCTTATAGAACTGGGTCTTTCCCTTATCGAGAGCCTAGCTATGACTAGGCTTTTGTTGTACAAACACAAGCTCAATAGCATAGGAGATGATACACTTCCTAAGCTAGCTTTAAATTCTAGCCAAAAACACCTAAGGCTTAAACGAGGTTGGTATAAAGACACCAAGGCCTCGTTAAACCATTGGGAGATCGACGAGAATGTTGCATTCCTAAACATTAATAAAATTAAAAAAATTGTTACTTCTAAGTTCAAAGAAAAAATGTGGTGTGAGAATTATCTAGCAGCTAAAAGAAAATTAAGATATTATAAGGAGGTCATCAACCCCACCTTAGAAGATCAAAAGTATCTCTCTATTTTAACTAACTCAAAGAAGAAAATTAATATAGCCAGGATTAGAATGAACTCTCATGAACTCCATAGCGAAACACGTTGTTGGACAGTTCTTAAAACACAACGGATGGAAAGGATCTGCCATTGTGAGAATATGAAAATCAAGGATGAAAATCACTTCCTCTTAGAGTGCCCTCGGTACAACCACATTAGAGCTCAATTTCATAATCTTTGTTGCAACACTGACCTTCCTAGCATTTTAAGATGTCAAAATTATAGTGAGCTCGGGAGGCTTGTCTCCAAGCTTTTTGAGCATAGGAAGAAAATCTTAAATCAAATTAAATAACTCATTTCTTTCGGTCCAATAGACCAAAGATTAGTCTCATTGTACGTTAACCATCATCATCATCAAAATCTATATGTAACATTTATAATTTTCATTATAAATTTTTGATTTATTTAAACAATATTAAAAGAAATAATAAAATACATTTTATTTTTATATAAAATCTAATAAATAATCACAATAAATGAAGATAACCAAATTTATTGAATAGATATTTGAGAGAACTATGTGTAATAACCAAAATTATTGAATACATTTGAGAGAGCTAGCCACTAAAATAAATGTATTGGCTTTGTGTCATATACTAGGGTGCTATCAATGTTGATAGTAAAGAATCTGAATACTGATGGTGAATATTGTTTATATTTCAAGGATACATATTCGAATTTAATGATATTTTAAACCTGCAAAACATGTTTTCTCAAAAAATGCTCGAATTTGGTGGGGCTTAATTAAATAGAAAATTAGATTTCCCAAATAACATGTTCATATTGAGTATAATACAAAATATACTAGATACAAAACAAACAGAATTGACTCATGAATCACGAATCGAGGTGCAGCATAAATGTAGTAAAACCACTGCCATCTTTAGACCAGTTACAAGTAAAAAAATCAAAGTCTTACCATTTAATTTTTCAGCTTGATTAACAGCTTTGTCGAGATGACAAGTTTATATTATAATGTATTGAATTATCAAATATTTTTAATGAAATCAATGTCAATGTAGTCCATTATTATATCCGAAAGTATACACACTTTATATTAAAATATGAAACAGTAAATTATGAAGTCAAATAAGTGAGTATTCCAAAATATAAACTATTTTGGTTTTTAAACTCATGTGGTGATCATTTTTTGAGGAGCTTGAGGGATTATTCACCGTGCTAGAAAACGAATGAATCCCATCATCAGGACATACTTTGAATGATGGATTCCCGTTGGGATTCAAAGTATGCTTGATGATGGATCCCCGTTGAGATTCGAAACATCTACACTAGTTTTCTAGCACTGTGGATAATCCAGAAAGCTCCTTAAAAAACATAAACTATCTTTACTAATCTTCTAAATAATTGCAATATCTTATTGCATGATCAATTGTTAATTTCACTCTAAATTCTCGTTTGCGAACTGCCCTCTAAATTCTCGTTTGCGGTCCTCTGGTGTTTACGCTTCCGCTGTTTCGGAAGACCTAGAGATTCGAGCTGTTTTGCTTCGAAGCCACCTCACTGTCGAGACTGTCATTATTTGTCATTATTTAAGGGGTTGTGGTCTATTAAAACTAAGGAATTGCCCAAACAACCAAAAATAACCAGATGATAAAAAAAAACCTTTGGATTAAAACTTTTGAGGTCTTAACACTAATAAAAAAGCACACCCATTACTGCCATCCCTGCTGCCTTATGGCAGGAACTAATGATACTACTTTGTTGACATTAAAAATTACCTTTACTATGTTAAGATTTTGGTTTGTAATTTGCCAACTTAAAATGGAAAATAGTGAAATAGAAAAATTTAAGCTAAAAAACTCATAGTCAAAAGACTCCTTGATGGGTAGGAAATAAAAAAAATAAACATAAACAAAAATAAATTAAAGGAAACTTGCACCCCACATGTACCAAGTACTGCATATGATCAGCAGAATATGGCTGCCAGTGGACTGCTCAACATATGGACCCTTCCATCAACCCAATCCAAGTATCCTGAACTTGAGCATACTTTCTTCACATTTACAGGTGTCATACTGGCAAAAAATTACAGCTTTTCATTCTTTTCTTTGAACACCAAAAGGACAGGTTCCACCTGCACTGAAATCTATGGAGGAGTCTTCACTATTGCCCTTTACACATATGCCGTCTTATTCTGAGCTATTGGCGACAATTCTCTTAAATTTCTGTGGGGTTGACCTCGTGCAACATTAACTTTTATAACATATTTGACGTTTACCGACTTCCCCTCAATTATAATATTCTACATTTTCAACTCGTACCCACTCTTATTAACTTTTTATGACATTTATACAGTAATCTCACCCTAGAATCTTTTCACCTACCGCCACTTTAAAATGCACATTTTCCCTTAGAAAACCCTATTCCTCTTCACCTCCATCCACTTCAAAATATACCTTCCTCTTTTCCAATATCCATTTTAAAATGTATATTTTCAGACTCCAACCTAATTCCTCGTTTTTTTAAAATACATACTTTATAATTAAATTCAAATTCAAGTTATAAATTTAAATTTACATCAGTTTCAAAATGCACCTGATCGTGTTTTTTATTACCAATATCTATTTCAAAATACATATTTTCACTTTCCAACATAATTTATTATTTTTTTAAGATACATATTTTATGATTAAATTCAAGTGAGAAATTTGAATTTACATTCATTTCAAAATGCACCTTATAGTGTTTCTCTTTACCTATATCCATTTTAAAATTCATATTTTCACTCTTCAACCTAATTTATTATTCTCTAAAAATATTAAATTCAACTTACAAATTCAAAATGCACCTAATCTGGTTCCTCTTTACTTGTTTTCATTTTAAAATACATACTTTCACTCTCCAACTTTGTTTCTCATTCTTTTAAAATACATATTTTATGATTAAATTCAAATTACAAATTTGAATTTACATCTACTTAGAAATACTCCTCATCACGTGCCTTTTTATTTATATCCATTTTAAAATGCAGACTTTCACACTCCAACCTAATTCCTCATTCTTTTAAAATTTATACTTTATGATTAAATTTGTCTTTATCTATATCCATTTTAAAATGCATACTTTCTTTCTCCAACCTAATTTCTCATTCTTTTAAAATACATACTTTATGATTAAATTCAACACCCAAATTTCACTAAATTCTAGTGAGGATGATATATACTTTAACTATTAGCAATCAATACATATTTATCTCACCCTTTAAGATCCACATTTTAAATGTAGAGATGAAAATGAAAGTGTGTATTCAATTTGGGTTATAGTTGAAGGTACTTCTAAAACATATATCATATGAAACTCACATGAATTTTGAGAGGAGGAGAAGGCCCTAAATCTTGTGGACATTGTAGCGGACAAACCTACCGTAGGAAATAGGATTTGCGACTTTTACGAAGGTGGACTTACTTGTCTAAAAATGGCCTTGAGGCTTCTTGAAACTATGGTTCCTGATCAAGAATCAAGGTAAGAGAGGAATACAATAATGAACTACTAGAGAAGGTCTAGGATCATCTCTCCCCACCTAGTCAAACATGGGGACCGAGTGGTAAGTATGGTATCACATAAATTAGAATATTTGAAGATATGGTATCAGGCATCTACGATATATGGCTCACCGGAGAGGCTCGTAGAAAAAACTATCTAAGAGATGGAAGGATAATCGACCATACCTAGATCTTTGAGGTCGAGGTGGCGACTTGTGTTAATCAAGTAAGAAGGCGGCAAGGGGAACTCATGCCCCCAAGCATGGGATACTTCCCTTGAGCATATGTGATGGAGGGGAATGATCTCGTATGCAAAGGTGGGAATGATGCCACTAGCTAGAGGCGTTTGTGGAGCACGTTGGTGTTCTAGGTACTGCAATAATGGATTCAAGCATTCAGTCTCATAGGCACTAAATCCTCAAGAGGATGGTGAGAAGATATAGGGGCATAGGTGCCTCCAAGCATGTTATGTACATGCCAAATGTATTTATAATAGTGGACTCTAAACACATTTTGATGATGTGGTTCGTCATTTTTTTATGTTATGGTTATATTCTTGTGGGAAGAATGGATAGACACAATTAGAGAAAGGAAATAGTGGATTACCAATACAGTTGGCACTACATATACGAATCAAATGGTTTGAATTTGTGGGATCACATACATGTCACTATCCCAAAGAGTGGGTTTGGATATAATGAACTGGTGCACACCTAGAAAACATTGAGGTTGGTCAACAACAATGTGAGAGGGACCGGGTTGCTCATATAAGATGAAGGAATGATTAAATGGATCAGCCCTAGGCTGATCTGGAGTGATATGGGACTCCAGAGGTTCTTCGAGGTGGGAAAGAATAATGGTACTAGAGTCGACATTATGAGATACACTACGAGGTTTTGGGAGAATTGCTTCTCCTGGACTCTCAAATATGGGTTGCCCCTTACCAAAACATTGGGTGTCAAAGTAGTGGCCACAAGGTGTATGTGGTTCGAACACATGAGTTCGAAGTAAGGTCTTTGTAAATGAATGAACTTCACTATGGATGAAGTCTTTGGAATCCATAAAATATTGGCCACAGGTCTCTTGTGGAAGAAAATATGCACAATGGTCCATATCATCCCAATAAAAATTAGAGGTGGTCATGGCTTCCATAATGTCTTCATCTTAATGGAATATGGGAGAACTGGAGGATGGAATACCACATTATGTGGTGGAGCTACGTGGTTCATCATCATGAAAAATATGGTTCGCATCTACATCGCAACTATGGGTAGATGAAGAGCTAGTACCGAAGAGTCTGCCTTCTCGACATCGGGGGGAGGTATCACAGTGGGTGTAGAATTGTCCTCCAGTTCTGGTGAAGCAAAACTCACAAGTAGAGGAGTAGATGATCCACTACGAGCGGCCCCTATTTCATGAATTTCCTGAAGGGTATCTCCAAAGTCGTCGAAATGGGGACAATGATGGGAATAGTGGCCATAAATATCACATAAAGCATAAGGATGATTTGTACGTAATGATTTTATTTTCTTAGTTGAATGAGTTAAGGTAACATGGACCTCCGAGATGTTAGATTACAGAAACGTTTCGTTGACCACATGTTTAAGGCGAGGAAGGTCAGGACAACTATTGATGGCATGCCCAACAAAATCACACAAAGTGCACATAGGTGTGAGATTTGGAGACTTAGGTGGAGATGGAGTTGTTTGGGGAGCCTTGTCCTTAGGTTTCTTTTTTATTCTTTTGCAACAAGAGTAGATTCCTATTGAGGTTGTTGTGGAACTAAAGCAAAGGGAGGGGTCATGGTGACCGGTCAAACCTCGGTCAAAGCGGTATATGGTTTGAGTTGACGAGGAAAATGTTTTTCTCGGGGATCAATGTACAAGACTCAGATCCTATTAAATTTGGAAACTAGAGCCAAAATCCATGTTGTAGTACTCATATGATGGAGATGGTATTTTTGTTGGATTCTTATTTCAGAGAGATGCCAGATTTATCTAAATATCATCTTGTTTGGATGAGCAGAAGTTATATTTTTAATCTATTTTTCCACACATGTGAAATTTGTCAAGGTCGGCCAGAATTGTAATGTATGCTCACAAGCCCCAAACGTTGTGTCACACACCCACGGTCACGGAAATAAAAGGAGATACATGATGCTCATTTCATCATTCACTATCTCAAACATCTCTCTCTCATCTATTTGGTTCGTATAGCCTTAGAGGCTTCTCTCTCTCCTCCACACGAGTGAATCAGGAACCTGCATTTTCAGACTTTTTTTAAGGATTTTATGGTAGCATTGACCACCATTGACCTTTGGTCAACATACACCATTTGAATATTTTTTGAAGATAAAAAAAAAGATCTAGAGAGGTCGCAGCTGGAGGCATAGATATCGAGGTCAAATGTTGTCTTTGACCGCAACGTTGACTGTTGTTTAGGCCGCAGAGTTTGACTTATGCATTGACTAGTTTTGTGGATTGTTATGGGCTGAGTGTGACTTTTACTGAAGGTCAAATTTGACCAATTTTGACCAAGCTTGATTGGAGATTGAAGGTTTGGCTTGAACAACAAATACTTTGCTAGCTAGGGCATCCTATTGACTGCTGTAAAATACATTCTCTCTCTCTCTCTCTGCTAAATAAGAAGAATTATAAATTCTTGTGTCTCTTGTCTTGGCTTGTCTCCTGTCAATTTATTTTATGTTGTATCATCATTTACTTTCAATGGTTATGTAATTGAAAATTTGAAATTGAATTGCGCTAATAAGAAAGATTGAAGTAAATTTCACTAAGAATAGAACATACCATAATTAACTAAAATTAACATGGTATCAGAGCTAAGGTAAAGAGAAAACCCAAGCAAGAGTGAGAAGAACAATCACTGAAGTTGAAAAGACAAGGATCGGGATAAATGGGTTCCTCATCATACATCAAATATAATGACAAGTTGACTGATAAGTCTTATTATCATGCTTGGAAAATGTCCATGGATCTAACATTGGAAGAACAAGATGCTATGGATTATGTGCAGGGAAAGATCAATGAGCCTCCATCAAATGCATCAGCTGCCACTGAGACAAAGTACAAGAAAGGGGAAGTGAAGGCTAAGAAGATCCAGCACTTGGTTTCTTATATCTCCGAGTTGGGCACATCTAAGGAAATGTATGATAAGTTGGTTATCATATTCAAGGCTAGAAATGCTAATCAAATTCTATTTTCGAAGAACAAGTTGAAGAACATCAAGATGGAAAAGTGAGAATCCATCCAATCATATTTCATGAGGCTCAACGAAATCAATAATGATCTCTTAGCTATTGGAGAGGCCATAGCTGACCAAGATCTCACTCTCATTTCTCTTGGAGGACTTCCCTCGTCATGGTATGTATTCAATACCACTATTCTCAATAATAATATAATTCTTGATTTTGATGAATTTTTGACGACATGCAGTCAAGAGGAGACAAGGATGATGGGGAGAGACCATCCCTCTAATGGGAATGGAAGTGACTCTACTTCCTTTACCACTCATGTGAAGAATAATAGTAATGTTGGTAAGAGAAATCAAAATCATGGAAAAGCGGGTGCCAAAGGAAGAAAAGGAATATGTTACACTTGTAACAAATTTGGCCACTATGTAAGAGAGTGCCCCAATAAAAGGGACTCTCCCGTAGATGATGAAAAAAACAAAAATATTAGGGGTAATGGGAATCAAATGAATAACATGTTCAAAGGAAAAAGGAAGGCTCCCTCTGATCAAAATGGGAATGGAAATGGTCAACCTTTCAAAAGGTCAAGGAACTCCAGGTATGATGAATCCAACATTGTTGATAATAATATAAATGAATATATTCTTATATATTCCCTATTTTCTTCATCTCCTCTCGACACCCTAGAAAATTAGTTGATTGATAGTGGTGCCTCAGGGTACTTCACTGGATATAAGGAAGCCCTCTCTGATTTGATTGAAAAGCATACTAATTTCGAGACTATCCTTGGAGACAATGCCACCTATCTCGTGAAAGGGACATGGACCATGACCCTTCATCTAAATCAAGGGCATGTCCTCCATTTGCAAGATGTGTTGTACATACCTGACTTGAAGAAGAATCTAGTGTCTATATTGGAAATGGAATACAAAGGATTCAAGGTGAAATTAAGCAATGGAAAGGTATTCAAAGAAGTGTTCACTCTTGGTTTTAGGGTTGACACACTCTATCAGGCTGGAGTAAGTCCCCTGGGGGCCATGGCATGTGACACAACTCTTCAACCCGAGCTATGATACCAGAGGTTTACAGACATGCATTACAAAGCCCTTCCCAAATTAAGGAAGGTGGTGACAGGGATGCTCGATTTCGAAGATGATCATGAAGGTGTATGTCAGGGTTGTGACGAAGGAAAGCATACAAGGGGAACATTCCCTTAAAGTGTCACAAATACATTTGATATTTTGCAATTGATACATTTTGATCTATCTGGTATGTTTCCCATAACATCCTTGGGAGGATGCTTATATTATATCACTTTTATAGATGACTTCTCCTGCAAAATTTGGATATAGTTTTTGAAGAAGAAGGACGAAGCATTCAAGTGGTTCTGTACCTTGAAGGCCTTAGTTGAAAATCAAACAGGGAAGAAGATAAAAATTTTGAGGACTGATAATGGAACTGAGTATGAGTCGAATGAATTTAATGACTATCGTAGGGAAGCTAGAATTAAGAGGGAGATCACCACTGTGTATACTCCCAAAAAAAATGGTGTTATTGAAAGGAAGAATAGAACAATTTTGGAAGCTTCCCATATCATGCTTTATGACCAAGGTCTTTTGAATTTCCTACGGGGAGAAGCTGCCAACATCGATGTGTATGTTCAAAATAGATGCCCACATTCTGCATTGGACTCCAAAACTCCTGAATAAGTATTCTCTTGTAATAATCCCGATGTATCTCATTTTAGAGTTTTTGGAAGTCCCATTTATTTTCATGTGCAGAAATAAAAGAGAACCAAGTTGGATTCTTCTGGAAAGAAGGGAATTTTTGTGGGCTACAATGAAACCTCGAAGGCATATAGAATCTATCTTCCTGGTCAAAGAGAAGTGGAGATATGCCATGATGTCACCTTCAACGAAGATATTTCCCTCAAGAAGGTTAGAAATATTCCTATCTAAAAGGAAGACAGAGAAGAAGAAGAAGATGGAAGGCAGGAAGAATCGATGCCCGATGTTGAAGTTCCGATGGATCCTATAGATCCACCTTCTTCAAATAAAATAAGAACTTCATGGCTTAGAGACACTCGAGAATATGCCAAGAGAGATATTGCTCCAAGTGGAACATTCCGTGAAGGTAAGAATCCGAATATGTACCAAGGGTACCTAGCATCCATGAGCACCATTGTACAATCTGAGCCTGGAACATTTGAAGAAGCCATGAAGCATAAAGTTTGGAAGGATGCTAAATGAGGAATATGAGTCTATCATGAAAATTTATTTTTGGGATCTGGTCCCTATACCGAACGACAAATCTGTTGTCACCTCGAAATGGCTCTATAAGATCAAGCATGGAGCCGATGGAAGTGTTGAAATGTTCAAGGAAATATTTTTTTCCCGAGGTTTCTCTCAAAAGGAAGGCATAGATTATGATTAAATATTTGCACTTGTTTCCCGCCACACCACCGTCTTATTGCGTATTTCCCTTCTTGCCTCGCAAGGATGGAGTCTACATCAGATGGATGTGAAGAATGCCTTCTTAAATGTCTCAATGAAGGAAGATGTCTATGTGGAACAACCTATAGGGTTTGAAGTTCAAGATAGAGACTCACATGTATGCAGGTTGAAGAAATCCCTCTCTGGGTTGAAGAAAACCCCCAGGGCCTGGTATGAGAGGATTAATAACTACTAATTGATGTTGGGCTTCGCTCGAAGTGATGCTGATCCAAACCTTTATTTTAGGGTTGATAATGACAAACCTCTCATTCTGGTTCTCAATGTGGATGATCTCTTCCCAATAGGTGCTGACCCTCTTATTAATCAATGTAAGAGTGAGCTAGCTTCTGATTTTGAGATAAAGGACCTAGGACTGATGCACTATTTCCTAAGCTTGGAGGTTCGGAAAAACCTAGGTGATATTTTCGTTTCTCAAGGAGAGTATGTTGTGAAGCTGCTGGAGAGATTTGGGATGGTGGACTGCAAGTTCGTGACTAGTCCAATGGAACTCAAATTTAAGAAGTTGTGTGGAAGTGTTGTTGTGCCCGAGTTGGGAAATATCACCGAGTATTGTCAACTCGTGGGGGCCTTGAGGTTCTTAGTGAAATCATGTCTAGACGTATGTTTTGCAGTGAACACTTTGAGTCAATACATGGTTGAGCCTCATCACATTCATTGGATTGGTGCCAAGAATCTCTTGTGATATCTCTCGGGCACAATCAATTATGGGCTGAGATACACTACCGGGAGTATGGGACTTCATGGATATACAAATCTCGATTGAGTAGGAATTGTCGTGGATCGTAAAAGCACATCTGGATGTTGCTTCACCCTAGGTTCTACTTCAATCTCCTGGATGAGTAGGAAGTAAAAATGGCTTTTTTTTAGCACCGCTGAGGCCAAATACACTGCAACCAGTATGGCTTGTTGTGAAGCTGTTTGGTTGAGAATTATATTTAGTGATTTGTTTGGGCATGTGATTGATACCACCGTGATCCTTTGAGACAAGCAAAGTGCGAGTCGTCTTTCTGAGAATCTTGTGTTTCACGACCGATCCAAGAATATTGATATCAAGTACCACTTTGTGTGGGACATAGTACAACAAGGCTCCGTAAGGCTCCATCACATTGGGACTAATGAGTAGGTCACGTATATTTTCATGAAGCCCCAGGGAAAGGTAAAATTGATAACCTTCTGTGAGAAGCTTGGTATCATGGACAGACCCTATTGTGAGTGTCCTTCTTGAGTGGGACTATGAGATCCAGGAGCTCGAGGGTGCTTGGGGATAACTACCTGGATCTATAAGCAACCACAGGGCTAGGTTTGTCTTACCTTGCTGGTTTGCTCTTTTCCCACCATTATGATATTGATCTAGTTCACCCTCTCTTTGATCTATGCCTCACATACATCCTACCCATGTAATCTGGGACTTATGGGAAGTACCTCTCATATGGCCAATGAGTTGGGAAATGAGGATAGAGACCAATAGAATTATCAATGTATTCATCGGGTATTGTCATAATCTCTATGTATAGGATGGGATGTGTCCAACAACTTGATCTTGGATCAATTATGATTGAGGTTCTTACCTCTAAAATGACTTTGGGTCAGTATGTGACTCACTCTTGAGTTTGGTTGAGGTTTTTACCTATAAATTGATTACAGGTCAGTGGAGAGTGGAAAAGTCCTTGTGACTTACTCTCGATCATATATTATTATTATAGCAAAGCAGAGCTAGAAAAGTAAAGACAAGAATATGACACATTATATCATGATGATATATGATAGTACATGATGGTACTGGACGATAGGATCACGTAGGTGGAAAAATAGATGGGTAGGTGGAGGTCTCCCTAGTTGAGAGGGAGTGTTAAATTTGGAAACTAGGGACAAACTCTATGTTGCATTGCACATATGATGGAGATGATATTTTTGTTGGATTCCTATTTGGGAGAGGTGCAATATTGATCTAAATATCATCTTTTTTGGATGAGCAGAAGTTGTATTTTGAATTTATTTTTTCCCACATGTTCAATTTGTCAAGTTCGCCTAGAATTGTAATGTAGGCTCACAAGCCCTAAAAGTTGTGTCACGCACCGAGAGTCATGGATATAAAAAGGGGAGACATGATTCTGATTTCATCATTCACTCATCTCACACATCTCTCTCTCATCTTCTTGGTTCATACAACCTTAGAGGCATCTCTCTTTCCTCCACATGTGTGAATGAGGAAGTTGAATTTTTAGACTTTTTTTAGGCCTTTTATGGAAACGTTGACCAGCATTGACCTTGGGTTAAAATACACCATTTGAATTCATTTTGAAGGCAAAAAATATAATCTACAGAGGTCATAGCTTGAGCCACAGAAATTGAGGTCAAACATTGAATTTTACTACAACGTTGAATTTTGTTTAGACCGAAAAGTTTGACTTCTGTGTTGACCATTTTTGTGGAATTTTTTAGGCTGAGTGTGACTTTGACTGAAGGCTAAATTTGAACAAGTTTTACTAAGCTTGATTGGAGGTTTAAGGGATTTTTTGACGAGCAAAGTCATTACTGGCTAGGGAATCCTATTAATTGTTGTAAAATACAATTTCTCTCTCTCTCTCGTGAATAACAAAAATCAAAATTTTTTGTGTCTCTTGTCTTAGTTTGTATTATGTCGATTTATTTTATGTTCTATCAAAATTTTTACTTTCAGTGGTCATGTCATTGCAAATATGAAATTGAATTGGGCTAATAAGAAAGATTGAAGTAAACTGGTCTAAGCATAGAACATACCATGGTAAACTAAAATTAATAGATCCCTAGGGTCATATTGGGTAAATGCAACGTAGCCATAATAGGCACCGAAATGACTCCATATGGGGGAGCAAAAAATGATATCTGACCTAAAGGATAATGGCCTAGCGGGATAAATCCCAGATTGTTAAGACTTGGGGAGTCTGTTCCTAGTTGAAAAAGAGGAGGAGAGACACCAACAGAAGGAGAAGGTCCTTGAGATCCTGATGGTTTTTTCAAGTGAATAACATCAGGTTGTGTAGGCGCAGTTTTTTGACTAGGCGTACCGAGCTGTTTTTGGTTAACCTATGAAACTTGCAACATGCAAACACTCGATGAGCTGGGCTCATTTTTAACAGGGTGGGGCCAGGGAAAGCACCTAATAAGGTGGAATATTTATAGACTCTTGGTGAGACACTCATGAGAGGGGTGATTGATTTCTTATCAACCACCAAATATATGATGGACTCGGGGGAGGTCTAAGACTTCGATTCATAATATTTCAACTAATCGATAGTGACAATATTTCCATTGTTGAGGAATCACATCTTACAGTGAATCGTAGATGCAAAAAATGACATCTCATATGTGTGTTTACGACCCAAGAGGATATTATAATTTGAGGGGGCATCAATGACTTCTAGCAAGTGTGACAGGGAAATTGCGTTACATGCTAAGGGGATGGGAAGGGTGATCGTCCCATGCACGCAAGATGATGGTGGATGCAGGTAGATCGAGGGACCCAAGTTTCTTCCAAACAAAGGCATACATCACATAGGTGGATGTATCCTCGTCAATGATACATCGTTGAACATGGCCATTACAGATGTTGACTGGTATTTAGAAGGAAACAGACGAGGGTAAAGGGGGATGTTCTAAATTTTCAACATCAATGATGATCAATCAATCATCTAAAGGATTCACAATTCCTAGATAAAATAGTAGAGATTTTCTTTCTGATGGGCACGATAGGAGGAATTACAGTGTTGACATGGTGGTAGGAGACTGTGCCAAGTCATCTACTATGTCGTAGGTGTGGGCGGCTTTGGCAGATGCAACATTTTGGCATGATGACCCTTTGGGTATCTTGGGAAGGAAATTTTCCTAAGGCTGAGGGATCTGTAAGGTAACATTTGGTGTCGGAATGGACTCTATGGATACTTTGGTTTGGGACTCAGTTGTAGACATAGTGGGTTGCTTGTCATACTAGCGCGACCATGTCTTAAGGTTGACATTAGCAGTATTGAGCTCGTCAGAATTTATCATGAGAATATGGTAATTAGGGGTACAAGACTGCTGAGATTGAGGATCATCCTGACCATGAGGTGGTTGAGCAACAACATATCCTTGTTGAGGGAAAGGATTAGTTAACATAGTCAGCTGAGTTGGCGCACTGTTTAGAGGAAGAAAAGTGGTGGGTTTCTATCCTCTGGACACTGCTTGGGCTTCCCATAATTGGCACATCTCAGGTAAAAGGGGAAAATCACGAGTATAATGGCAATGTACATGACAACATGAACATGGTTTACTCGTATGAAGGGTTTGATATGTTGGGGCTGATTGCCCTGTTGTTTATTTGTGGTATTAGGTTGGTTCCCTTGGGGTGCATTCGATTGATTACCTTGGTGACCTTGGTTACCCTACGCTTGTTGGTTCTGGTTTCCTTTCCCCTTATTTTTTTTCTTGGAATTTGGGGGATTAGTCGCGCTCTACTATGCATATAACTGACCTTAAGGAGGCAGTGGCTAGTGTGGAAGAGGTTGAGAAGGCGTGGGAGGTGCTAATGCCACATATTTTAGAGTGTTGGGATATGCATAAGGATAGTAAGGAGATGGGGAAACATTTGGGTAAATAGGTTGAGCGACATGTGGCCCTCAGTATAGGAATATTTGGTAAAATGGTATAACATAACCTGAGTCAGAACATATCAAGTCATAATTTAAAGAAACCTGAAGAGCTTCTTCCTCGAACTGAGGAAAATGAGATGCAACATATTTACCTATGGGGGCCGAGAGCATTATAAGAAACCAATCCATATAGACATGGTCGTCGAATGTAGGAGCTCTACACAAGCTCCTTCTTTTATGCCATTCTTTGACATGGTCAAAAAGGAGTGTGGCAGAAGATTGATGGAATGTGGTCAACAACTCGGTACCGATATCACAATAGAGGGGTAACTAGAAATATGAAATAAACACTTTAGCAAGAGTAGCAAAAGTGGTATGGGATGTGACACGCTCATCAACATACCACTTTACAGTGTGCATTGGAACAACTGAAGGCGAATGGAGTCATGGGTGATGGAATTAGATGAACACCACATAATCGCACATGATTAGTGGGGTCCTCTCTAGTGTTTCCTTCAAACTTAGGAATGTCTAAAGGAAGCTTATTTGCCATAGCTGGCCAACCTGCATCGTAGATTATGGGATCAATGATTAACTTCTAAAATTGGGAAGGATGAAACCCGCCATAAAAGGTAGGAAAGGAGTGTATGGGACGGTTCGTGTAGTGGTTCCACTAGAAGTGACTCCAATATTAGAGCCAAAGCTACCAATTGGTTAGCCTCCCGCACTTACATTGGCACTGGACATGGTTGTTGTATGAGGTTGAGAAGAAGCAGAGTCAGAGGAAAAACCTGATGAGTCAGAGTGAAGAAACTATGAACAAACTTTAACAAATATGATAATAAGTGAATTTAAAAAAAACTTTCACAAAGTGAATTAAAAAAAAAACCAAAAACCAAAACCCTTTTTAAGAAAAACCAAAACTCTTTAAAAAAATAAATATATAATAATCATATATATTTTATTCATTTTATATTAAAAAAACTATAAAATCTATATCTAAGATTTATAATTTTCATTATAAATTTTTGATTTATATGAATAATATTAAAAAATATAACAAAATACATTTTATTAAAATAAATAATAAAATACATTTTATTTTTATATAAAATCTAATAAATAATCACAATAAATGAAGATAAATAATCATTTTATTTTTATTTTTATTTTTATTGAGTACATTTGACAGAGCTAGCCACTAAAATAAATGTATTGGCCTTGTGTAATATACTAGGGTGCTATCAATATTGACGGTAAAGAATGTGAACACTGTTGGTATGAGTGATATTTCAAAGATACATAACAAGGTTTCTGTTTTTGAATAAGCAATGTGAATATTGTTTATATTTGAAGGGTATATATTAGAATTTAATTTATTGAATACATTTGAGAGAGCTAGCTAGTAAAATAAATGTATTGGCTTTGTGTCATATACTAGTGTGCTATCAATATTGATGGTACAGAATGTGAATATGGTTGGTATCAGTGATATTTCAAAGATACATAACAAGGTTTCTGTCTTTAAATAAACAATGTGAATATTTTTTATATTTCAAGGATACATATTCGAATTTAATGATATTTTAAACATGTAAAACATGTTTTCTTTCTAAATGCTCGAATTTGATGGGGGCTTAATTCAATAGGAAATAGATTTCCAAATTAAAAATAACATGTTCATGTTGACTATAATACAAAACATACTAGATACAAAACAAACAAAATTAACTCATGAATCGAGGTGCAGCGTAAATGTAGAAAAACCACAGCCATCTTTAGACCAGTTATAAGTAAAAAATTCGAAGTCTTCGTTAAAGAACGTAATCTCAACCACCTACTAGGTGTCGAAACCGTCAGTAAGTGTCATAGGTCCGTTTGAGTGACTCCAGTTTAGTCGATTTTATATCCACTTATTTATTGTTGATGTTTCCAATGTAATCTATTTAATCTATTCATAATATTATGAAGAGCCACTCTCTGCTCCACTTCACGTTTCAGTTTTATCAATTCTTTTCATGGTATCAGACCAAGCTTACATAAGCCTCCCTAGAGAGCAGCAACAGAGCCAAGAAAGAGCAGAACAAAAGAGCAGTTGATTGGCACGACTTTGAAGCCCATACTTGCACCAACGCCCCAAAAGAAAGGATTAGCGCGAGAATACACGCCATACCCACGCCAGTGTCATGCCTCACGTTGTTTTGAAATATGTGCGACTATTCCCATCGGGACCGTGCCAGCGTGCAAAGAAAAAATTATATGCGTACGAGCTAATGCGTTAAGGTAATTTTTTTAAAGGTTATTCGTGACGGTGCAATTGGGTTAAATTTTTTTGTGCTCTACCAATCTCCAATTTAAATCAAACGGATTCGAAGGATTTACAAAAAAGGTTAAATGCATGAGCATTTTTTTAATTCAATATAATTCAACGTGAGCATTCAGCGGTATTTTTTAAAGGTTTTATCTTATGAATGATTTTTTTTTAAATCTTTTTTTTTTTTAAACAAAACTTCAGAAGTTGGAAAAGCTTTATCAAACGAAAAAGGGTCGGTAAAGGATTTTAAAAATTTTATTCGAAGGTTTCAAAGTGTTAAGTGAAAGTTTTTTTTATAAAAAAAGAAAATTTAAAATGTGAAAAGTTGTTTTAAGGTTTTTTAAGCCAAAAAAAAAAAAAAAAAATTTGAACTTAAAGTTGTGATGTGAGATGAAAGTGAAAGTTTACAAGAAATTTTTTGAGGAAGATAATTTTTTAATAATAGAAGGAGAAGTGAGGTTGCATAAGACTCATTGGAGAGAAGCAAATTTTTTGAAGAAACAAAGTATTTTATGCATATGTAGACTCGTATGTTTGTGGAAGCCAAGCAACGAGGTCATGGGAAAAGCCAAAAGGCTAAAGCAGAAACAGAAGATGTTCGAGAACTTTTTAGATCTGGAAATAAGAAGGCAAAAAGACGCCTGTGCACTAAAATGCATAAAAGAATCAGTCGATGAAAGTATACTTCCCTTGATTTTAGATGCCAAGACAGCCAAGGAGGCATGGGATACCCTTGAGAGATGTTTTGGTACAAGGGGGAGCATTGAAGCAAAGGGGAGCTTTGAAGATGAAGATGAAGGTGGATCTGTAGCATCAGATCTACAGCGAAATGAAGAGTTTGTTGAATCCCACTGTGTGCAGTCACAGGTGGCCGATGTCTACGAAGAAAGTGCAGATGAAACAGAGATGCAGCATGAAGATGCTCGTGAACCCCACAGTACACGGCCACAAGTGGATGAAGAGAATCCAACAACAGAGCTTGCTAACGAAGATCTAACGATTCCAGCAATAGAGATTGGTGACGAAGTTTTAATGATACCAGCAACAAAGCTTGCTGATGAAATGGTAAATCCAATGATTGATATGGCTGATGTAAACTTTGATAATGAAATTTTGACTAATGATGACTGGTTGCAGATCATGCAACAAAAATATGATATCGACATGATGCTATTTGGTGAGATAATCCCACTTGAGTCAGTGGAAGACAACCTATTTGGAGTAGCACAAGTTAGTAATGAAAAGACAGAGACAGTAAGAAAGACAGAGATAAAGGCAGAGAAAAAGACAGACACAGAGATAGAGGAAGATGCAGCAAAGGAAGCGCAATAGCAGAAAGCTCTCATTACAGAGCAGAAAGAAGAAACAAAGAAAGAAGAAAAGACAGAGACAAAGAAATAAGAAAAACAACAGGAGAAAGCTCTCACTGTAGAGTAGAAAGACCACAATGAATGTCATTCTGCAAATATTTTTAATTCTAACATTGATTTTTAGTGTGCACTTACACAGAATGATTATGAAGAAGAGCTAAAGTTTATTGAAACATGGCTTGCAACACCATGTCTGGATGAATTCTACACAAAAGATGTAGATTTGAATGACATGCATGACGAACATGTCAATGAAATTTTCATGCATTGGAGTTTTGAAGAGATAAGATCTTATTATAATCCTATGTTGAAGCGGATTGATGATGAAAAGCGCACTACAGAAGACAATATGTGGCAGCAGCCCACATTTCTTGAAGAAGTCCAGGACATGCTTAGACAATCTAGAACAATAGAAGACCTGCACCAGCAAATGAAGAAACAGAGTTCTCAAGGATACAACAAAGCAAAAAATATGAAACAATTTAGAGGCTACAAAATTTGGAAGAAGAGAAGAAAAAAACCAAATCTAGTTGAAGTCAATTTTTTTTTAATTTGTAATCATCGCCGAGACATAGACCAGAATGTATCTTAATTAATTTTTTTTATGTGGTTGAAATTAAAGGGGAGTGTTAAAGAACGTAATCTCAACCACCTGCTAGGTGTCGAAACCGTCAGTTTGAGTGAGTCCAGTTTAATCGAGTTTATCTCCAGTTATTTATTGCTCGTGTTTCCAATGTAATCTATTTAATCTATTCATAATATTATGAAAAACAACTCTTTGCTCGAGTTCACCTTTCAGTTTTATCAATTCTTTTCAATCTTGGTATTTAATTTCTCAGCTTGATTAACAGCTTTGTCGAGATCATAAGTTGAGTTGATATTATAATGTATTGAATTATCAAATACTTTTAATGAAATCAATGTCAATGTAGTACATTATTATATACGAAAGTATAAACATTTTACATTAAAATATAAACAGTAAATTATGAAGTCAAATAAGTGAGTATTCGAAAATATAAACTATCTTTATTAATCTTCTAAATAATTGAGATATCTTATTGCATGATCAGTTGTCTAAATTCTCTTTTGCGAACTGCCCTCTAAATTCTCGTTTGCGGCCCTCTGGTGTTTACGCTTCCGCTATTTCGGAAGGCCTAGAGATTCGAGCTGTTTTAAACCTTGCGTCTTTTTCCCTCCTGTTCTGCCCGGGAGGCCATCTCACTCTTGGTCGAGACTCTCATTATTTTCATTATTTACTGCGTTGTTGTCTACCGAGGTCTAGGAATTCCTCCCGATTGGGAGGCCATCTCACTATTGGTCGAGATTTGTCATGTTTTGTCATTATTTAGGGAGTTTTTGTTTATTGAAACTATGAAATCGCCCAAACAACCAAAAATAACCGATGATATTGAAACTAAAAAATTCCCCGCACAACCAAAAATAATCAGATGATAAAAAAAACCTTTGGATTAAAACTTTTCAGGTCTTATCACTAATAAAAGCACACCCATTACTGCCATCCCTGCTGCCTTATGCAGGAACTAATAATACTACTTTGTTGACATTACAAATTACTTTTACTATGTTGAGATCTTGGCTTGTAATTTGCCAACTTGAAATGGAAAATAGTGAAATAGAAAATTTTAAGCTAAATACCTCGTAGTCAAAAGACTCCTTAATGGGTAGGAAATAAAAAAATAAATTAAATTAAATGAAACTTGCACCCCACATGTACCAAGTACTGCACATGATCAGCAGAATATGGCTGCCAGTGGACTGCTCAACATATGGACCGTTCCATCAACCCAATTCAAGTACCCTGAACTTGAGCATACTTTCTTCACATTTACAGCTGTCATATTGACAGAGAATTCCAGCTTGGCCTCTTCCATCAACCCAACTCAAATGCAAGTTCATGAAACTTGAACATACTTTCTTCACATTTACAGGAGTCATACTAGCAGAAAATTCCAGCTTTTCATTCCTTTCTTTGAACACCAAAAGGACAGGTTCCACCTGCACTGAAATCTCTGGAGGAGTCTTCACTATTGGCCTGTACACAGATGCGTCTTATTCTTAGCCACATTGGTGACAATTCTCTTAAATTTCTGTGGGGCTGACCTCGTGCAACATTAACTTTTATAACATATTTGACGTTTACGCACTTCCCCTCAATTATAATATCCCACATTTTCAACTCGTACCCACTCTTATTAACTTTTTATGATATTTATACAGTAATCGCACCCTAGAATCTTTTCACCTACAGCCACTTTAAAATGCACGTTTTCCCTTCGAAACCCTATTCCTGTTCACCTCCATCCACTTCAAAATATAACTTCCTTTTTACCAATATCCATTTTAAAATGTATATTTTCAGACTCCAACCTAATTCCTCTTTTTTTTTTAAATACATACTTTATAATTAAATTTAAATTTACATCAGCTTCAAAATGCACATGATCCTGTTTTTTCCTTACCTATATTCATTTTAAAATACATATTTTCAATCTTTAACATAATTTATTATTTAAAAAAAAAAATTTATGATTAAATTCAAGTGAGAAATTTGAATTTACATTAATTTCAAAATGCTCCTGATAATGCTTCTCTTTACCTATATCTATTTTAAAATTCATATTTTCACTCTTCAACCTAATTTATTATTCTCTTAAAATATTAAATTCAACTTACAAATTCAAAATGCACCTGAACTGGTTCCTCTTTACTTGTATTCATTTAAAAATACATAATTTCACTCTCTAACTTTGTTTCTCATTCTTTTAAAATACATATTTTATAATTAAATTCAAATTACAAATTTGAATTTACATCTACTTAGAAATACCCCTCATCAGGTGCCTCTTTATTTATATTCATTTTAAAATGCATACTTTCACACTCCAACTTAATTCCTCATTCTATTAAAATACATACTTTATGATTAAGTTTCTCTTTATCTATATCCATTTTAAAATGCATACTTTTTTTCTCCAACCTAATTCCTCATTCTTTTAAAATACATACTTTATGATTAAATTCAACATACAAATTTCACTAAATTCTAGTGAGGATGATATATACTTTAACTATTAGTAATTAATACATAGTTATCTTGCCGTTTAAGATCCACATTTTAAATGTAGAGATGAAAATGAAAATGTGTATTCACTTTGGGTTATAGTTGAAGGTACTTCTAAAAAATATATCACATGAAATCCACATGAATTTGGAGAGGAGGAGAAGGCCCTAAATCTTGTGGAGATTGTAGCGGACAAACCTAAGTTGGGAAATATGATATGCGACTTTCACGAAGGTGAACTTGTCTAAAAATGGCCTTGAGGCTTCTTGGAACTATGGTTCCTCATGAAGAATCAAGGTAAGAGAGGAATACAAGAATGAACTACTAGAGAAGGTCTAGGATCATCCCTGCCCACCTAGTCAAACATGGGGACCGGGTGGTAAGTATGGTATCACATAAAGTAGAATATTTGAAGATATGGTATCATGCATCTACGATATATTGCTCACCGGAGAGGTGGGTAGGAAAAACTATCCAAGAGAAGGAACGATAATCGACCATACCTATCTTTGGGGTTGAGGCTGCGACTTGTGTTAATCAAGTAAGAAGGTGGCAAGGGGAAATCATGCCCCCAAGCATGGGATACTACGCTCGACCATATGTGATGGAGGAGAATGATGTGGTATGAAAAGGTGGGAATGATGCTGCTAGCTAGAGGTGTTTGTGGAGCACCATGGTGTTCCAAGTGCTGAAATAATAGATTCAAGCATTCAGTCTCATAGACACTAAATCTTCAAGAGGATGGCAAGGAGATATAGGGGCATAGGTGCCCCCAAGCATGTTATGGACATGCCAAATGTATTTATAATAGTGGACTCTAAACACATTTTGATGATGTGGTTCATCATTTGTTTATGTAATGATTATCTTCTTACGGGAAGAATGGATAGACACAATTAGAGAAAGGAAATAGTGGATTACCAATACAATTGGCACTGCATATATCAATCAAATCGATTGAATTTGTGGGTTCGCATACATGTCGCTATCCCAAAGAGTGGGTTAACACTGTTACCGATGAAATAGGTAACCTGACCTCAAAACGAGATCTCTAGCCCAAAAAGACTCAAAAAATATGAAAAAACACCCCAAAAACAAAAAAAGTGTATTCGAGAACGCACTTGGTTTTTTTTTAAGGTCAAATTACAACATTTTATAAAATTATGCTAAAAAAAAAATTGTTTCTTGAAAAAAGGATTGAAAAAGCACCCTCAAAACAAAACCAGTTGATGCTGGAATAACAAAAATAAAATAAAATTGTGTCATATTTTTGACATTTTTAAAAATAGAAATAACATTTTTTAATTTTTAAAATTCAAACATTAAAAAAAACTTAAAATTTAAGAGAAAAAAATAAATTTAAAAAATAAAAACATTTTAAAGCTTAAAATTTAAAAATATATAGGAATAAAACAATAAAAAAAAAACTAAATAAAAATTTTAATTCAAACATTTAAAAAAACCAAAAATTTAAGAAAAAAATAAAAAAAAATAAATAAAAAAAAAATAAAGATCAAAATTTCAAAATATAAAGAAATAAAAAATAAAAATATTAAATTAAAAAGAAAAACAAGTTAAAAAAAGAAAGAAATTATAAAAAATAAAATATAGAAGTTAAATTTGAAAAAGAAAAAGAAATTGTTTATAAAATTAAAAAAAAAATATTTAAAAAATAAATAAATTTAAAGAGATATATTAAATTTTAATAAATTTAAAACTTTAAAAAAAAAATTAAAAAAAAAAAGCACTATTGAAATTAAAAATAAAAAAATGAAAAATGAATTAAAAATAAAAAATGAAAAATAAAATACAATAAAAATATTAAATTTAAAAAAATATATATTAAAAACACAAACAAATTTTAAAAAATAAATTAAATTTATATTATAAAAAATTATATATATATATATATATATATATATATATATATATATATATATATATATATATGAACTTAAATTAAAAATATATATTAGATTTTATTAAATTAAAAAAAATGTTAATATTAAAATAACAAATTAAATGTAAAAAAACAAAATATTAAATTTTAATAAATAAATGAATAAACAAATAAATTTTGAAATAAAAAATAAATTTTAAATATAAAGAAAAAAAAACATTGTTAAAATAACAAAAATATATTAAATAAAAATAAAATAAAAAAACAAATTAATTTGAAAATACTAAGTTTAATTAATATATATATATATATATATATATATATATATATATATATATATATATATAAAATTTTAAATACACAATTTTAATTGAAATAAAAATAAAAATAAAAATTTTATGTAATTAAAATAATAATAATAAAAAATGAAAAAATTAAAAAAAAATATTAAATTCAAATAAATTAAAAAAAATACAAAATTTACTAAATTTTAAAAAATTAAATGAAAAAACTAAACATAAAATTTAATGATAAAAAAAAATGAAAAAAAAAATCAATTAAATAAAAATTATTAACAAAATTTAGGAAAAAAATTAAAAACAAAAAAATGAATAAAATAAAAAAAAAAAAAAAAAAATTAAAACAAATTAAATTTCAAATATAAAAATTAAATTAAAAAAAAATAAATTAAATTTTTTGAATTTAAAAAAAAAAATCAAATTAAAAAAAAAAAATTAAAAAAAAAAATAATAAAAAAAAGAGAAATTTTTGTTCGTGGTGGCGCCGCCAATCGACCTCCCGCCCAGGTGGCAGCAGAGGCCGGTCGCTGGGCGAGAGGCCGATTCCAAGAATCGGCCTCCCGCGGCCGAAGGCTTACTCGCAGAATCGCCCTCCCACGGTGAGAGGCCGATTCCAGGAATTGCCTTCCTGCAACGTGGGAGGGCGATTCCCGGAATCGACCTCCCGTCGCGGGAAGGCGATTCCCAGAATCGGCCTCCTGCGGCGGGAGGGCGATTCCCGGAATCAGCCTCCCGTCGCCTCAGGGCGATTCCCGGAATCGGTCACCAGCCGCAGGAGGGTGATTCCCAAAATCAGCCTCAGGGCGATTCCCAGAATCGGCCTCCCGTCGCGGGAGGGCGATTCCCGGAATCGGACTCCCGCTACGGGAGGACGATTCCCGAAACTGGCTTCCCGCGGCGGGAGGGAGATTCCCGGAACTGGCCTCTCGCGGCGGGACGGCAATTCCCGGAACTGGCCTCCTGCGACGGGAGGGCGATTTCTGGAACTGGCCTCCCACGATGGGAGGGCAATTCCCGGAATCGCCCTCCCGCCCAGATAGCAGCGGAGGCCGACCTCCGCTGCCACTTGGGCGGGAGGCTGATTGGCGGCACCACCATGATCAGCCTCCGCCGCCACTTGGGCGGGAGGCCGATTGGCGGCACCACCATGATCAGCCTCCGCCGCCAATTGGGCGGGAGGCCGATTGGCGGCACCACCATGATCAAAAAATTCTTTTTTTTTATTTATTTTTAATATATTTTTTTTTTAAATTTGATTTTTAAATTTTTTTTTTAAATTCAAAAAATTTAAAATTATTATTTTTTAATTCAAATTTTTTATTTTAAATTTAATTTGTTTTAATGTTTTTTTTTTTTTTAATTTTGTTTTTAAATTTAATATTTTAGATTAATTATTTTTAAAATTTAAAATTTATTTATTAAATTTATTAAATTTTAATTTAATTTAATTCTTTTTTTTAATCTTTTAGTTTATTTAGTTTTTCATTTTTAAAATTTATAAATTGTTTAATTTAAAAAAAAAATAGTAAATTTATGGATATTTGTTTTTTAATTATTTGCACGTTGTTTTTTTCATTTTTTTGTTTTTTAATGATAGTTTTTTTTTTTTTTTTTTTTTAATTTTCTTTTTCCGTTTTCATTTTTTTTTTTTTTTAATTTGTTTTTTTTGTTAATTTTAAAATTTGTATTTTTGTTTTCTTATTATTATTATTTTTTTAATTTAAATTTTTAAATTTATTTTTTTCGTTTTTGTATTTTATTTTTTTTTATCTAAATTTTAATTTTATAATTTTAATTATTTTTAAATTTTCTATTTTATTTTTTATTTTTTTAATTATATGGTTTTTTTAATAACTTAGAAAAAAAAAAATTTGATGTTTTTTTTTTGGTTAATTTTTGTTTTTTTTCTTTGAATTATGTGTTTTTTTTTCAAATTTTGTCATTTCTTTTGATATAATTTTCAAATTTTTTTGTTTTTTTTTGTTTTTATTTATTTATTTTTGTTTAAATCTTTTATTTTTACGAGTTAATTTTGTTTTTTTTTACATTTTTATTGTTTTTTTTTTATTGTTTTTATATATATATATTTTTATCTAAGTTTTGTGTTTTATTACCAACATGAAAATCACCACTCTAAAAAAAAAAGGTTGATGCTGCATCAATACGTTTTAAAATTAGCATGAAAATCACCGCTTTAAAAAAAAAAGTTGATGCTGCATCAATACGTTTCAAAATTAGCATGAAAATCACTAACATTTTAAGACAAATATTCATACTTCATAAATAAAAATATTAGAGTGTCAAAAATGTGCTAAAAAAAAAAGGTGATTCTGCATCACCACTTTTCAAAATCGGGTGCTTTTTATGCTACCAAAAAAAAGTAGGTAACAATGCGGTTACCTATTTCATCGGTAACAGTGTTGGTTTGGTTATAATGAATTGGTGCACACCTAGAAAACATTGAGCTTGGTCAGCAACAATGTGAGAGGGACTGGGTTGCTCATATAAGATGAAGGAATGATTAAATTGATCAGCCCTAGGGTGATCTGGAGTGATATGGGACTCCAGAGGTTCTTCGAGGTGGGGAAGAATAATGGTACTATAGTCAACACTATGAGATACACTACGAGGGTTGGGGAGAATTGCTTCTCTTGGACTCTCAAATATGGGTGCCCCCTTACCCAAACATTGGGTTTCAAAGTAATGGCCACAAAGTGTATGTGGTTCGAACACATAGGTTCAAATTAAGGTCTTTGTAAACGAATAAACTTCACTATGGATGAAGTCTTTGGACTCCACAAATATTGGCCACAGGTCTATTGCGGAAGAAAATATGCACAATGGTGCATATCATCCCAATGAAAATTATAGGTGGTCATGGCTTCCATAATGTCTTCATCTTAATGGAATATGGGAGAAATGGAGGAATGAAGACCACATGATGTGGTGGAGCTACCTAGTGCATCATCATGAGAAATATGGCTCACATATGCATTGCTACTATGGGTAGATGAAGAGCTAGTACCGAAGAGTCTGCCTTCTCGACATTGCGGGCAGGTATCACAATGGGTGTAGAACTGTCCTCCAGTTCTCGTGAAGCAAAACTCACAAGTAGAGGAGTAGATGATCCACTATGAGCGGCCCCTATTTCATGAATTTCCTTAAGGCTATCGCCAAAGCCATCAAGATGGGGACAATGATGGGAATAGTGGCCATAAATATCGCATAAAGAACAAGGGTGATTTGTACGTAATGATTTTATTTTCTTAGTTGAATGAGTTAAGGAAACATGGACCTCCGGGATGTTAGATTACGTAAACGTTTCTTTGACCACATGTTTGAGACGAGGAAGCTCAGGACAAATATTGATGGCTTGGCTAAAAAAATCACACAAAGCGCACATAGGTGTCGGATTTGGAGACTTAGGTGGAGATGGAGTTGTTTGGGGAGCCTTGTCCTTAGGTTCCTTATTTTTTGCTGTGCCCCCCTCACCATATTGTTTTGCAACAAGAGTAGATTCCTATTAAGGTTGTTGTGGAACTGAAGCAAAGGGAAGGGTCATTGTGACTGGTCAAACCTGGGTCAAAGCGGTATATGGTTTGAGTTGACGAGGCAGATATTTTGCTCGGGGATCAATGTACGAGACTGGGATCCTGTTAAATTTGGAAACTAGGGCCAAAATCCATGTTGTAGTAATCATATGATGGATATGGTATTTTTGTTGGATTCTCATTTCGTAGAGATGAAAGATTTATCTAAATATCATCTTGTTTGGATGAGCAGAAGTTGTATTTTGAATTATTTTTTCCACACATGTGAAATTTGTCAAGGTCGGCCATAATTGTAATGTAGGCTCACAAGCCCCAAAATTTATGTCACACACCCACAGTCATGGATATAAAAAGGAGAGACATGATGCTCATTTCGTCATTCACTCATCTCACACATCTCTCTCTCATCTAATTGGTTCGTACAGCTTTAGAGGCTTCTCTCTCTCCTCCACACGAGTGAATCAGGAACCTAAATTTTCAGACTTTTATTAGGGCTTTTATCGTATTGTTGACTAGCATTGACGTTTGGTCAACATACACCATTTGAATTTTTTTTGAAGACAAAAAATACGATCTAGAGAGGTCGCAGCTGGAGGCATAGATATCGAGGTCAAATATTGTCTTTGACCGTAACGTTGACTATTGTTTAGACCGCAGTTGACCAGTTTTGTGGATTGTTATGGGTTGAGTGTGACTTTTACTGAAGGTGAAATTTGACCAAGTTTTACCAAGCTTGATTGGAGATTGAAGGGTTGGCTTGAACAACAAATACTTTGCTAGCTAGGGCATCCTGTTGACTGCTGTAAAATACATTTTCTCTCTCTCTGCTGAATAAGAAGAGTTATAAATTCTTGTGTCTCTTGTCATGGCTTGTCTCCTGTTGATTTATGTTATGCTCTATCATCATTTACTTTCAATGGTTATGTAATTGAAAATATGAAATTGAATTGTGCTAATTAGAAAGATTGAATTAAATAGCAGTAAGAATAGAACATACCATAATTAACTAAAATTAACATGGTATCAGAGCTAAGGTGAAGAGAAAACCCAAGCAAGAGTGAGAAGAACAATCACTGAAGTTGAAAAGACAAGGATCAGGATAAATGGCTTCCTAATCATACATCAAATCTAATGACAAGCTGATAGATAAGTCTGATTATCATGCTTGGAAAATGTCCTTGGATCTGACATTGGAAGAACATGATGTTATGGATTACGTGCAGGGAAAGATCAATGAGCCTCCATCAAATGCATCAATTGCCACTAAAAAAAAGTACAAGGACGGGGAAGTCAAGGCGAAGAAGATCAAGCACTTGGTTTCTTATATCTCCGAGTTGGGAACATCTAAGGAAATGTATGATAAGTTGGTTATCATATTCAAGGCTAGCAATGCTAATCAAATTCTATTTCTAAAGAACAAGTTGAAGAACATTAAGATGGACAAGGGTGAATCCATCCAATCATATTTCATGAGGCTCAACGAAATCAAGAATGATCTCTTAGCTATTGGAGAGGCCATAGCTAACCAAGATCTCACTCTCATTTCTCTTGGAGCACTTCCCTCGGCATGGTATGTATTCAATACTACTATTCTCAATAATAATATATTTCTTGATTTTCATGAATTTTTGACGACATGCACTCAAGAGGAGACAAGGATGATGGAGAAATACCATCCCTCTAATGGGAATGGAAGTGACTCTACTTCCTTCACCACTCATGCAAAGAAGAATAATAATGTTGGGTAGAGAAATCAAAGTCATGGAAGAGCGGGTGCCAAAGGAAGAAAAGGAATATGTTACACTTGTAACAAAATTGGCCACTATGTAAGAGAGTGCCCCAATAAAAGGGACTCTCCCGTAGATGATGAAAACAAAAAAAATCTCAGGGGTAGTGGGAATCAAAGGAATAACATGTTCAAAGGAAAAAGTAAGGCTCCCTCTGGTCAAAATGGGAATGGAAATGGTCAACCTTTCAAAAGGTCAAGGAACTCTAGGTATGATGAATCCAACATTGTTGAT
The DNA here is from genome assembly GCA_034641835.2 of Pinus albicaulis. NCBI lineage: Eukaryota > Viridiplantae > Streptophyta > Pinopsida > Pinales > Pinaceae > Pinus > Pinus albicaulis. The sequence continues at coordinate 192,793,488 of CM076578.1, read as the reverse complement.
AATAATATAAATGAATATATTCTTATATATTCCTTGTTTTCTTCATCTCCTCTCAACACCCTAGAAAATTAGTTGATTGATAGTGGTGCCTCAAGGTACTTCACTGGATATAAGGAAGCCCTCTCTGATCTGATTGAAAAGCAAACTAATTTCGAGATTATCCTTGGAGACAATTCTACCTATCCTATGAAAGGGACATGGACCGTGACCCTTCATCTAAATCAAGGTCAAGTCCTCCATTTGCAAGATGTGTTGTACGTACCTGACTTGAAGAAGAATCCAGTGTCTATCTCGGTAATGGAATACAAAGGATTCAAGGTGAAATTCATCAATGGAAAGGTATACATTGATGGAAAGGTATTCAAAGAAGTGTTCACGCTTGGTTTTAGGGTTGACACACTCTATCAGGCTGGAGGAAGTCCCCTGAGGGCCATGACATGTGACACAACTCTTTAACCTGAGCTATGGCACCAAAGGTTTGCAGACCTGCATTACAAAGCCCCTCCCAAAGTAAAGAAAGTGGTGACAGGGATGCCCGATTTCAAAGATGATCATGAAGGTGTATGTCAGGGTTGTGACGAAGGAAAGCATACAAGGGAACCATTCCCTTAAAGTGTCACGATGACATTTGATATTCTGGAATTGATACATTTTGATCTATTTGGTATGTTTGCCATAACATCCTTGGGAGGATTCTTATATTATATCACTTTTATAGATGAATTCTCCTACAAAAATTGGATATAGTTTTTGAAGAAGAAGGACAAAGCATTCAAGTGGTTTCGTACCTTCAAGGCCTTGGTTGAAACTCAAATAGGGAAGAAGATAAAATTTTTGAGGACTAATAATGGAACTGAGTATGAGTTGAATGAATTTAATGACTATTATAGGGTAGCTGGAATTAAGAGGGAGATCACCACTATGTATACTCCCAAACAAAATGGTGTTATTCAAAGGAAGAATAGAACAATTTTGGAAGCTTCCCATATCATGCTTTATGACCAAGGTCTTCTGAATTTCCTATGGGGAGAAGCTGCCAACGCTAATGTGTATGTTCAAAATAGATTCCCACATTCTGTGTTGGACTCCAAAACTCCTGAATAAGTATTCTCTCGTAAGAATCCCGATGTCTCTGATTTTAGAGTTTTTGGAAATCCCATTTATTTTCATGTGAAGAAATAAAAGAGAACCAAGTTGGATGCTTCTGGAAAGAAGGGCATGTTTGTGGGCTACAATGAAATCTCAAAGGCATATAGAACAAATCTTCCAGGTCAAAGAGAAGTGGAGATATGCCATGATGTCACCTTCCACGAAGATGTTTCCCTCAATAAGGTTAGAAATATTCCTATCTAAAAGGAAGAATAAGAAGAATAAGAAGCTGGAAGGAAGGAAGAATCGATGCCCGATGTTGAAGTTCCGATGGATCCTATAGATCCACCTTCTTCAAATAAAAGAAGAACTTCATGGCTTAAAGACACTCGAGAATATGCCGAGAGAGATATTGCTCCAAGGGGAACATTCCGTGAAGATAAGAATCTGAATATGTACCAATGGTACCTAGCAACCATCAACACCATTATACAATATGAGCCTGGAACATTTGAAGAAGCCATGAAGCATAAAGTTTGGAAGGATGTTATATGAGGAATATGAGTCTATCATGAAAAATTATTTTTGGGATGTGGTCCCTAGACCGAATGAAAAATCTGTTGTCACCTCGAAATGGCTCTACAAGATCAAGTATGGAGCCGATGGAAGTGCTAAAAAGTTCAAGGCAATATTTTTTTCCCGAGGTTTCTCTCAAAAGGAAGGCATAGATTATGATGAAATATTTGCACTTGTTTCCCGCCACACCACCATATGATTGCGTATTTCCCTTCTTTCCTCGCAAGGATGGAGTCTACATTATATGGATGTGAAGACTGCCTTCGTAAATGTCTCAATGAAGGAAGATGTCTATGTGGAACAACCTCTAGGGTTTGAAGTTCGATATAGAGACTCACATGTATGCAGGATGAAGAAATACCTCTCTGGGTTAAAGCAAACCCCCAGGGCTTGGTATGAGAGGATCGATAACTACTAATTGAAGTTGGGCTTCACTCGAAGTGATGTTGATCTAAACCTTTATTTTAAGGTTGATAATGACAAACATCTCATTCTGGTTCTCAATGTGGATGATGTCTTCCAAATAGGTGTTGACCCTCTCATTAATCAATGTAACAGTGAGCTAGCTTCTGAGTTCAAGACAAAGGACCTAGGACTGATGCACTATTTCCTAAGCTTGGAGGTTCGGAAAAAGCTAGGTGAGATTTTCCTTTCTCAAGGAAAATATGTTGTGAAGCTGCTGGAGAGATTTGGGATGGTGGACTACAAGTCCGTGACTACTACAATGGAACTCAGATTTAAGAAGTTGTGTGGAAGTGTTGTTGTGCTCTAGTTTGGAAAATATCATCGAGTATTGTCGACTTGTGGGGGCCTTTAAGTTCTTAGTGAAATCATGTCTAGACGTATGTTTTGCTGTGAACACTTTGAGTCAATACATGGTCGAGCCTCATCACATTCACTAGATTGGTGCCAAGAATCTCTTGTGATATCTCTCAGGCACAATCAACCATAGGCTGAGATACACTACCGGGAGCATGAGGCTCCATGGATATACAGATCCAAATTGGGTAGGAATTTTGGTGGATCGTAAAAGCACATCTGGATGTTGCTTCACCCTAGGTTCTGATTCAATCTCCTACATGAGTAGCAAGAAAAGATGGGTTTTTTTGAGCACCGATGAGGCAAAATACACTGCGACAAGTATGGCTTGTTGTGAAGCTGTTTGGTTGAGAATGATATTTAGTGATTTGTTTAGGAATGTGCTTGATACCACCATGATCCTTTGAGACAACCAAAGTGGGAGTTGTCTTTCTTAGAATCTTGTGTTCCACGACCGATCCAAGAATATTGATATCGGGTACCACTTTGTCTAGGACATGGTACAACAAGGCTCCATAAGGCTCCATCACATTGGGACTAATGAGTTGGTCGCGTATATTTTCATGAAGCCCCTAGGAAAGGTAAAATTGATAACCTTCTGTGAGAAGCTTGGTACCGTGGACAGACCCTATTGTGAGGGTCCTTCTTGAGTGGGACTATGAGATCTAGGAGCTCGAGGGGGCTTGGGGATAACTACTTGGATCTATAAGCAACCATAGGGCTAGGTTTGTCTTACCTTGTTGGTTTTCTCTTTGACCACCATTATGATATTGATCTAGTTCACCCTCTCTTTGATCTATGCCTTGCATACATCCTACCCATGTAATTCGGGACTCATGGAAAGTACCTTTCATCTGGCCAATGAGTTGGGAAATGAGGATAGAGACCAATAGAATTATCGATGGATGCATCGGGTATTGTCGTACTCTCTATGTATAGGATGGGATGTTTCCAAAAACTTGATCTTGGATCAATTATGATTGAGGTTCTTACCTCTAAAATGACTTCGGGTCAGTATGTGACTCACTCTTCAGTCTGGTTGAGGTTTTTACCTATAAAATGATTGCAGGTCAGTGGAGAGTGGAAAATTCCTTGTGACTTGCTCTCGATCATATATTATTATTATTATAGCAAAGCAAAGACAACAAGATGACACATTATTTCATGATGATGTATGATATTACATGATGGTACTGGACGATAGGATCACATAGGTGGATAGATGGATGGGCAGGTGGAGGTCTCTCTAGTTGAGAGGGAGTGTTAAATTTGGAAACTAGGGCTAAACTCTATGTTTCACTGCACATATTATGGAGATGATATTTTTGTTGGATTCCTATTTGGGAGAGGTGAAATATTGATCTAAATATCATCTTGTTTGGATGAGCAGACGTATTTTGAATTTATTTTTCCCCACATGTGTAATTTGTCGAGGTCGCCTAAAATTGTAATGTAGGCTCAAATGCCCTAAAAGTTGTTTCACACACCGAGAGTCATGGATATAAAAGGGAGAGACATGATTATCATTTCATCGTTCACTCATCTCACACATCTCTCTCTCATCTTATTGGTTCATACAACCTTACAGGCATCTCTCTCTCCTCCACATGTGTGAATCAGGAAGCTGAATTTTTAGAATTTTTTATGCCTTCTATGGAAACGTTGACCAGCGTTGACCTTAGGTTAACATACACCATTTCAATGTGTTTTGAAGGCAAAAAATATGATCTACAGAGGCTGTAGCTTGAGTCACAGAAATTGAGGTTAAACGTTCAATTTGACTGCAACGTTGAATTTTGTTTAGACCGCAAAGTTTGACTTCTGTGTTGACCATTTTTGTGGACTTTTTTAGGCTGAGTGTGACTTTGACTGAAGGCTGAATTTGAACAAGTTTTACTAAGCTTGATTGGAGTTTTATGGGATGGTTTGACAAGCAAAGTCATTACTCGCTAGAGAATCCCGTTGATTGTTGTAAAATACAATTTCTCTCTCTTTGATGAATAAGAATAATTATAAATTCGTGTGTCTCTTGTCTTAGCTTATATTCTATCAATTTATTTTATCTTCTATCAACATTTTTACTTTCAGTGGTCATGTGATTGCAAATATGAAATTGAATTGGGCTAATAAGAAAGATTGAAGTAAACTGGTCTAAGCATTGAACATACCATGGTAAACTAAAGTTAATAGATCCCCAGGGTCAAATTGGGTAAACTAAACGTAGCCATAACAGGGACTGAAATGACTCCATATGGGGGAGCGAAAAATGATATCTGACCTGAAGGATAATGGCCTAGCGGGACAACTCCTAGATGGTTAAGACTTAGGGGTTCTGTTCCTGGTTGAAAAAGAGGAGAAGAGACACCAGCAGAAGGAGAAGGTCCTTGAGATCCTGATGGTTTTTTCAAGTGAATAACATGAGGTTGTGTAGGTGCAGTCTATTGAATAGGCGTACCGAGCCATTTTTGGTTAGCCTATAACACTTGCAACATGAAAACACTTGATGAGCTTGTCTCAGTTTTAATAGGGAGGGCCCAGGGAAAGCACCTAGTAAGGTGGAATATTTATAGACTCTTGGTGAGACACTGGTGAGAGGGGTGATTTATTTCTTATCAACCACCAAAGATAAGATGGAATTAGGGGAGGTCTAAGACTTATATTCGTAATTTTTCAACTTATCGATAGTGACGATATTTCAATTGTTGGGGAAGCTCATCTTACAGTGAACCGTAGATGCAAAAAATGACATTGCATATGTGTAGTTATGACCCAACAGGATATTATAATCTGAGGGGGCATCAATGACTTCTATGTCAATGTAAACAATATTTCCCGCAAGTGTGATAGAACAATTGCGTTACATGCCAAGGGGATCGGAAGGGTGACCATCCCATGCACGCAAGATGATGGTGGATGGGGGCAGATCGAGGGACCCAAGTTGTTTCCAAACAAAGGCATACATCACATAGGTGGATGTATCCTCGTCAATGATACATCGTTGAACATGGCCATTACATATCTCGACTGGTATTTAGAAGGAAATAGATGAGGGTAAAGGGGGATGTTCTGAATTTTCAACATCAAAGATGATCAAACGATCATCTGAAGGATTCACAATTCCTAGAGCAGATAGTAGCGATTTTATTTGTGATGGGCACGTTAGGAGTAATTCCGGTGTTGACATGGTGGTAGAAGAGAATGCCAAGTCATATACTATGTTGTAGGTGTGGGTGGCTTTGGCAGATGTAGCATTTTGGCATGATCACCCTTTGGGTATCTTGGGAAGGACCTCTGCCTAAGGCTGAGGGATATATAAGGTAACATTTGGTGTTGGAATGGACTCTATGGATACTTTGGTTTGGGACTCGAATGTAGACGTAGCGGTTTTCTTGCCATACTGGTGCGATCAGGTCTTAAGGTTGACATTAACAGTATTGAGCTCGTCAGAATTCATCATGAGAATATGGTAATCAGGGGTACCAGACTGCTGAGATTGAGGATCATCCTGACCTTGAGGTGGTTGAGAAACATGATATGCTTGTTGAGGGAAGGGATTAGTTAACATAGTCAGTTGAGTTGGTGCAGTGTTTGGAGGAAACGAAGTGGTGGATTTCTGTCCTCTGGACACTTCTTGGGCTTCCCAGAATTGGTGCATCTGGGGTAAAATGGGACAATCATGAGGATAATGGTGATGTACATGACAACATGAGCAAGGTTTGTTCGTACGAAGGGTCTGATCTCTTGGGGCTGATCGCCCTGTCGTTTATTTTTGGTGTTAGCTTGATTCCCTTAGGGTGCATTGGGTTGATTACCTTGGCGAGCTTGGTTACCCTACGCTTGTTGGTTATGGTTTCCTTTCCCCATATTTTTTTTCTTAGAATTGGGGGGATTAGTCGCGCTCTACTGTGCGTATAATTGACCTTAAGGAGGCACTGGCTGGTGTGGAAGAGGTTGAGAAGGTGTGGGAGGCACTGATGCCAGAGAGGCTAGAGTGTTGGAATATGCATAAGGATAGTAAGGATATGGGACAACATTTGGGTAAATAGGTTGAGCAACAGCTGGTCCTCGATATAGGAATATTTGGTAAAACGATATAACATAACCTGAATTGGAATATATCAAGTCATATTTTAAAGCAACCTGAAGAGCTTCTTCCTCGAACTGAGGAAAATGAGATGCAACATATTTACCTATGGGGGCCAAGAGAATTATAAGAAACCAATCCATGTAGACATGGTTGTCGAATGTAAGAGCTCTACACAAGCTCCTTCTTCTACACCATTCTTTGACATGGTCAAAAAGGCGTGTGGTAGAAGATTGATGGAATGTGGTCAACAACTTAGTACCGATATCATAACGGAGGGGTAGCTATAAATATGAAAGAAACACTTTAGCAAGAGTAGAAAAAGTGGTATGGGATATGATAGGCTGGTCAACATACCACTTTACAGCTTTTCCAGTGAGCGTGCGTTGGAACAACTGAAGGCGAATGGAGTCGTCGGTGATGGAATTAGATGAACACCACATATTAAAGGATCGGACATGATTAGTGGGGTCCTCTCTAGTGTTTCCTTCAAACTTAGGAATGTCTAAAGGAAGCTTAGTGTCCATAGCTGGCCAACCTGCATCATGGATTATGGGATCAACGATTGCTAAAATTGGGAAGGATGAAACCCGCCATAAAAGGTAGGAAAGGAGTGTTTGGGATGGTTCCTGTAGCAGGTCCACTAGAAGTGACTCTAATATTAGAGTGAAATATACCGATTGGTTAGCCTCTTGCACCTGCATTGGCGCTAGACATGGCGGTTGTATGAGGTTGAGAAGAAGCGGAGTCAGAGGAAAACCCCGATGAACCAGAAGAACCAGAGTTGGAATGGGGACTCAAGGGAGGACAAACTCGAACTCGACAGGGTGGTGTGAGATGTCCTAATGGAAAATGAGGGTGAATACCTTGGAGTCTCTGTGACAAACACCATGGGGGCACAATGATGGAAAGTCATAAATGACATGAAAAGGTTGAAGAGTGATAAACAAAGGATCTGTATGGCAGATAAATTAATTATTATGTTTATGTCTTAGCTTGGAGGTGTAAACCAGGCACTCTTTTCTTTAGGTGTGAGTGTGTGTAGGCTATGTTTTTATTTTAATTAAGCCCTACAGGTGATTTAAAAAATAAAAAATATTGAATAACTGTAAATAAAACCTAAATGGAAGTAAAATAAACAACTAATCATGCATCATTTCAAACCAAAATAAGGCTCTCAAACAACAGACAAAATAGGGGCGAAATTGACACAAAAAACACTAAAATTTCCAATAAATATGATATTGATGGGGCTGGGATCTAATGACTCTATACTATTGGAAATGACACAGAAAACAACAAGAAACTAGAGGGGAAAATTGCTGCAAAATATAGGGCTAAAGGTAAGAAAACCTAGGGGAAACAAGTGAACCCTAAGGGAAAAGGCCAAACAAAACTAAAAAGGGAGTTTTGGATGTAACAATAACCTATCTTAAGGATCTATAAAAATGATGGATCAGACCCTAAAACAATGGATTAAAATGCTACAAATCTCATACTACCTACTCAGCTCAACTCCTCCTGAAAAGGTGGAACTGTACTGAAACACTAGGGGGCTTGGTTCTACTTCAAGGAGGAAAAATGAGCATATCCAGACCTAAGACGGCCTAGAAAAAAGTCATAAAACCCAAAATAGTGCTCCCAGCAAACCTTGATAGCTTTAAGAAAAACTCAGAAAAATATTCCAGATCACAGTTACTAACATATAGACAGGCGAGCTCTCACTTTTTGAGAAGATAAGTGCAAATTCAGGGGGAAATCACACTATTTGGGGTAAAAATGGTGATTTTCTACTCCTTTATTCTCAGGCTATGGTCTGAAAATGGGTTGGACAACTTGTTATGCTTTTCAAGAACCTCCCACCCAGTTAAACATATAAAAGATCTAGCTTATACTTGACAATTTGTGGAATTTATGTTTGAAAGCGGTGTATGATTTTTAACCGTTTAAGTGTCTTAAGTCCATTTTTGTTTTCTAAAATTAAACATGTGTAATAGAAATATAATGAAGTAATAAAACATCCATGTGTAACAACAAACTTAATCTAGGAGTTCACCCGAATATTGTGGGCTACGTCTCCTTGAGCTTTTGTCATCTTGACTTGGCTCTTTGGGATTATGGTATAGTTTCTTTTACAAGTTCCGCACTTAACTCCAATGGTTACTGAACATAACCAAAGGGCTTAAAATATCATCTATATCCCTATCATGGTTGTCCTCACTTTGTAAACGGATCTAGGCTCCCTTAGACTCTATTCCTTCTGTCGGTGCACTGAGTTACACTTAGCTTATCCATGGCACTAACTCCTTCATAATTCTTTTACTGTCCATGAAACCACACCTATTTTCTCCATCACACATCAGACACCAAATATCGACTGATAATTTTCTCAAAATGAGCACTGCATCCCCAATATAGGCCTTCCTCCATAGTTTTCCCTAGGTTGCCCAAAACTTCCCTAAAGCTTCTTGAGTTCTAGCAGTATTCAAATGGATTTGAAAATCCATAATGCAAAAAATAGTCAAAATATACTATTGGTTCATTTAAAATGGCCTCCGGCTGCTCCTATTTCGCCTCCAAGATATATGGCACCCCCTGGCACTCGAGTCACTAAAAAATTCTCTGATGGTTTTTCGACCTCTAGAAGTCCTAAAAATATTTTTCAACCTCAATCAATGGATTTAGAATGCTTATTACAAACATAAATGACTATTGCATCGCTGCATAAGGCCTATAGCTCGCCTGGCTAGGCCCCAAACTGCTGCTAGAAAAAGATGGAACTAGTGGCCCTTGGAACTTCATCGAAGCATATCAGCCTTCAAAATTCCTTTACAGGCTCTGAAAACAACATGATTAGTTCCAAAACATCTTAAATATCCAAATATCACTATTGGATTTTGGAATAAGGCCTCTAGCTCCCTTGGCTAGGCCTCAAACTGCTGCTGCCTCTTGGTGGCCCTTGTGGCCCCTTGAACTTCACTAAAGAAAAAAACTACTCAAAATTTATCTGATGGCTCTGCAAACCACTCCATTGAACCTGGAATGTTGGATATAGTATAAATTGACTATTAGCACTCCAAAATTGATCAAATATAGCTCAAGATAGAGCCAAAACTCATTTTTCCCAATGTCCCTTAAAAAACTCCAATAAATGTGGAGTAACTGTAGTTAAAATAGGAATCTGTGCCAAAAATGGTGGGTGCTCCAAACTGACCACCAACCTAGACACTAGCACTAACCATTACTGCCGAAAATTTTGGGCACATGTGCTAAGAATGCCCGGTCTTCTTAAATGTTCGAGCTGATCAACCAGGAAACAAACTTAATCGTCGACTTAAAAAACCACATGTGATAGGTTAAGCCAAAATGTTAAATTTCGGGGTCATGGTTTTTATGGCAATGGTTAGAGATTTGGCCCACATTATTAGCGCCATGGCCATATGGGGGGGGGGGGGGGGCTGGCCCTCCAAACCCCCAAATCGTATATCCATTAACCGTAATATAAACCACCATTCTATTATTGTTAAGAAACATTCGTAGAAGAATTGGTTAAGGCTCAGCACTGCGGGAGGGGAGGTTGCATGTTCAATTCCTTTGCAGTATCACAAATTTTGGTAGACCATTCCTGGGCCACGTGGTGGCCTCCATGCCTGCAACGTGGCATCCTCCGGGACTGCCACATGGCGGCCTTCCATTGGCTCTCCCTAACATAGCCAACCCTTCAAGCAATAAGATCACGCCAAATGTCAAGTGATGATTGAACAGAATGGAATATTCTGGGGAATATTCCAAGGAATATTCCTTGGAAAATTATGTTTTCAATTTTCCAAACTTCCAATTCAAACTTGGTCAAAGTCCAATTTTTGCAGTTTACTGGACTTTTCAAACTGCGATAACTTCTTCATACGGTGTTGGTTTTTCAAACCGTTCATTGCGCCAGAATCAAGAAGACGAGATGTATCCAGTCGCTCAAGTTTGGCACACCTCCAAACACTTTGAATTTTGACATATCACTGAGGTCCATGATCTAGATCAGATCACACCTCCCCATTAGGAATCTTTTGGACCCCGAAAGACTGATATACAAATATGTATAGTAGATGATAGTAAAGCACCCTCTTCTCTTCAGCCTCCATACACTTGCCTTGCATGGCTAGTGCCTTTGAACCACAACTCGAAGGTAGTCAACACTTCGCTTCCTGCATGTGCTTGTCCTCCTATCAAGAACTTTCTTCCTTGCACTCACTTAGAAATTTTTGGTGAAACATTTACAGAAGGTAGCTGAACATCACTGCCTTGATCATTGATCCAAGGTGGCTCAAAAAAACATGAGATTATAGCATAAATACATGCATACGTAACTTAAATTTGCGTATGTACAAATCACTGTATGTCTTCCTGTGTCAAGAAGTCAAACCACTTCTCACCAAGCCACTTCCACGGTGACTTTTTCTGCTGCAAATCTTCTTCATGTGAAACATTCGTTCTCACATCAATAATGGAATCCTTGGTTCCAATTTCGCCAGTATTTCTCTCCACTTGTTGCATGTGCTTGGGATGATTAGTTGCATGCAATGTCCAACATTGGGAAACAACATGTCCCCTCTTCTATAAATGTGTGCAAATCTTATGTACCTTCTTTGAAAGTTTCCTTTGCCTCAACTACTTCCTGTATGCCTTCATCCTCTTCCAACGTCTCGAAAAATCATGGTTAAACATACCACAATATGCACAACAAATCTTTCTTCCATTTAAGCATCCAAAATTTTCATGCCTTGGAGGAACATAATCAACTTGACTATGGGAATAATTATACCTCATTTTCTTCCTCTGCATGTCCATCCTTTTTTCCTTCTTGAGGACATGAACTAGTAGAGGTTACAACTTTCATTTGCAGACTAACATCACCATTCTTGTCTTGAAAATTTTCCAAACTCGCATGCTCGCCATAAGATGCATGTCTACAATCTTTTTTCTACAAAAAAGGCTTCAAGAAATGGCAATCAACTTAAAACAAAATTGACATGTTTGTTTATTAGAACTTGCGACAAAAGTTCTCTTTGAAGTTGCCTCACATACCTTCTTGGCTTTGGATTTTTCGCTATTAGATTGCACATAACCAAGACCAAAATTCTTAGGTCGTTTCTCAACCAAAATAGGATCAATCATTCGTTGTGCATGCTTGGCTAAACCCTTGCCTTCATAGCCCATTTTAAACATTAAATTGGACCCTATACCTCTAGTGTGCTTTTAAAATGAACCAACACATCTATCTGATGAGGAAACTGAAGACAAATTAGAGTGAATTAGCTCTACTTCACAGATGTTCTTGGTCAAATCCTCTTGGGCGTGATGGAGCCTGTTGGAACGGGGTTCCCTAACCTGCGTTTTTTATCTAATTTTACAATAGTCGGTCTTGCATAGGGGTTTTGGGGTGGGTCAAAGCCCCTAATGTTTTGTAATGGGTTAAAGGGTAGCTCTAGGGTCTACAAACTGCGGTTTGTGGACCATTGGATAGAAAAGGCTACGATGTTATAAATAGATAGATATTTGGGTCTAGAAAGGAGGTAAGACATAAGGTTGATGCTACATGTGAATTGTTGATATCTGTTTAGGCAGTTTTTGGGTAAGGACTCCTGCAAGCTGTGTGCGCGGAGATCCTCAGTCCTACTCTGTGCGGATCCCACTAGCTATGTGCATAGGTTGTGTTTTGGGTTGTATTTGGGTCTTGGATGCTAATGAATGCGAAATACATTTGAAGTATATTTTTGGTATCTAAATTGATCATGTTTATTACTGAAGTGCACCTGTAATATTTATTTAAATTGCAAATGTATCTGCAATATGAGAATTAGCTGCATTTATGATGTTCTATAATGGTATTTTATTATGCACACGTGGAGGCAAATATATTGATTATATATGTTACTAGTAGCAGCTTTGATATGGCTATGTACTGACTATACTGTTAAGGGATCGTGAATAGACTCATTCTGTGCAAACCTCATAAGTATAAAACATAGATATGCCTTAATTACCTCCTCTCTCTGGGTGCGGAAACCTAGTTCTAGCACCCTCCCATACTACTTCGGGTGAGACCTTGTCCTATGAAAGTAGGTCATTGCCAAAAGGGCTAGTAGTATAGGGGTTTGTTGGCAAACCTTAACCTCCGAACTTGGGTCAGGATCCCTCAAGCTAACAAATGGTTCTGTTTCCGGGGCCAGGTGCATTTTGAGAGAGAGATCGGGTAATGCCACAAGGCCATTGGAGACTTGAGAAGTTGGAACTTGAAGACTGGTTTGAAAGACAGATTCAAGAATTTTCTATAAAGGATAATCACAGCACGAAGCTAACAGCTGAGAAGTGGAAGAACAAGCACATCTTGAAGTCTATGAATTTTTCTTTGTAACCTTTACGCATGAGCTGCAGGAGTGGTTAGCAAGGCTTGTAGAATTCCAGATGTGTGGAAAGGACAATCAGGTTATGTAGTGGAAACCAGAATTGTTTCAACATTTGGAGAGGACTAACAATACAATCACCCATACCATACATCATTGGGTGGATAGCATTTTGGGAGGGTTCGTGACAGAATTCGCAGTCGATCTATTCGTATCCTATTCTAATGTAGAGCGGATGTTCTTCAAAGGTTTCCAGTGTAAGTTCTTGTGAACATTTCCAATTTTTGATTAAAATATTATCGTGCGAAAATGGAATTATGTGCAGCCACACTGATTGAATGACCTCTGATCAGAGCAAGAGTACAACATGAAGTGGGAAGTACTATCGAACCAATTGAGAAGGGGATAGATCCATCTAAATCCACTACGAAAATCGGTTGCGCACGTAGGAAATAGTCCTCTAGCCACACCACCTTCCAGACAACGTAACGGTAAGAGCTTCCCCACACCTCTGCCACCACCAGAAGAAGATATGGCCACACACATGAAGCTTCCCACCTTAAAAGGTGTAGAAGATGAAGATATGGACCGGTTTTGGTTCATAGCAGAATCATTATGGACTGCGCATAATTTGGCTACCGATTCTATAAAGAGAGCAGAATTATCCCTCGCCTTTTAATGGAGAGCCTCAGACTAGTATATGGGGTATGTAGTGTAGCATGAAAATCCATCTATTCAAGAGATTAAGAAAGCTTTAAAACAACAATTCAAGAAACCTAAGTGCTACTCACAGCTAGTAACTGAATTGAAATACTTTAGATAGGGACCCACTGAGTCTGTATGGGAGGCTGATCAACGATTGAAGAAGGTTATCAGAGATGGGGAATTTCAGGATGATGATAGGCAGCACAAGGAATGGTTTATCGCTTTGGTGATACCTTACCTACGTGGACCTATGGGTCAGCAGGCGATTGAGACGCAAGAAAAAGCCTTGGATATTACTATGAAGCTAGATGTTGTGCCAAGAGACGATGCACAGTTTGGCATGCAACATATATAGGAGTAGTTGGAGGCAGTGCACCTCGAAATCCAGAATCTGCGAAAAGAGTAAGGAAAGGACGCCAGCCTAGAAATATTGTGCATAAGATGCAAGGTGTCCACCCACACCAAGGATCAGTGTCCTCTATTGGTGGACTACATGCAGGCTGGGGGGATTGCATCATAAAGAGGCTGCAGGACCAAGTGGTCCGACGTTATGGTGCACTGACTATCACATAGCTAGACTACATGATACCAACCATTGCCCCCGCCTTGGTGCATGTGTTCCAGAATTGAAGCAACAATGGTGCCAATTTTTCTCATCTGTGGGATATGATGAACATAAATGTCGAACCTATGACTCAATGATAGACCGAGGAAACCTATATAGGGTACAAGCTGGCCCTTCTACACCACTGTCTCCCTCATGCAGAGGAGGCTCCCCAGCCAGAGGCAGGGGAGGGGGAAGGGGTGGAGGTTCAGGCCGGGGAAGAGGGAAACTAATCTGTTACAACTATGGAGAAATAGGACACATCGCAAGGGACTGTATGAACCCTACACGATGATCTTGCTAATATTGTAGACAATTGGATCACGTGATTGAAGATTTCCAAATACTGATAGTGAAAATGCAGGAAAAATAGCAGACACCAACGTAGAATTTGTAGAGGGTTAAGGCGGAACCGTGCGATGAAGGACCTAGTATTAATGTCATGGCTACTGGAGGAGCTGAGGAGAAATATGAGGTTGAACCCCTTATCTAGAAAGCTACTATCGGACAGGAATGCTTGGACCTACAAAAGGAGAAAGAAACCTTTATCACAGCCCGCAAGGAATTTTCTAAGGATTAGGCATCTACCCACAAGGCTCCAGCAAACCTAAGAATAGACGTCGAAGTTAAACCATTCCTAAAAGCATGTATGAAGCTGCTACGCAATCATAAGGAAGTAGAAAATCTTCAAACACTGATAGACAGTTGCACGGAAAGAAGTGACCTTCCTAACAGTGTAGATCGACGACTATGAAATGGATCAAGTCATTTTGGATCTAGGCTCTAATACGAACGTACTGCCCAAGCAAACATGGTAGAGAATGGGATAACCTAAGCTGGAATGGTCTACTATACAGCTACACATGGCTAACCAATAGAAGATCATACCATTGGCGAGGCTGTCAAATATTATGGTAGATATCGCAGGAGTTAAGGTATGCACAAACTTTGAAGTAATTCAGATTGTGGAAGATGCGGACCCTTATCCTCCACTCCTAGGACTAGATTGGGTAATAAACATGGGAGGTATTATCAACTTAAAGAAACAGAGCATGGTTTTTGAGAATGCGAGTACGAGAGTGATAGTCCCTCTAGATCCCGCGGAAGGAGAGTGGTATACAGAACCAGTATGCGAAGTAGACGACGTAGATCATATCTATAAACTCACCACCCGGGATGAGGATTGGATTAATGCTACAGTTGATGGTGTGATTTGCAGGGAGAAATACAATGAATACCTTTCTGACTCAGATGCAAAGATAGAAAATTGGCAGAATCGGTTACATGATGTACGATGTCTCAGGATCACGAAAAGCTTTCGATGTATCTCCTCAGAGGTAAGAGAACTGCCCTACTTTGATTTTTCTGGCAGTATTAGAGATTTTTTGCGAACATTTGGAGCTGAAGACCCAAGGGAGTGATGAATGTGGGCGATTAACCTAACAATGCGTGCAACCCCTGCGCGATGGTGGGAAACACATAATGGGATGTTCCAGGATTTGGAGGAATTTCATGAGATGATGGTCCTGCGATTTGAACCCCCGGTTCACCTGGGCGTGAAGACTTTCCTTGGCCCAGGAGACCTGTCCAAGGACTTGTCCGCATGGATGGAGGAATGGTGTGAAAGAACTACGAACGAATGGGTCCACCAGTTCATTCATGGCTTGGGGCCAATCCCCACTGCATGGTATTTAGTTGCAGAGCTACATCAGTGCACTTGCCACTCGGAAACCCTGAAGGACGATTTTGTAGGGACGTTTGGGTTGACAGGTGGAATGGAGGCACTCGAAAAAGCCCTGTGTGATATAGATGCACTAGTATGTGATGAGTCATGCCCTCGTGTGGAATACGAGGCCCCATCTTGGGATACGCAAATGCAGGATATTGCCAACTACCGTAATCTATTGCTGGAGGAATGCGATGAAGACCTGTGAAATATCACTATCTCTGAATCAGAGGGAGAACGCACAATTGTTGGACCTCCATTGCAGACTGTTTATGTGACTAAGCCTCTTAAGCTAAGGGAATTATACATTGGAACAAAAGAGCAACTTAAGCTAGCTAAAATTGGGGACTACTGGAATGATGATACTGTTGGGAAAGTTGCAGAACTCCTCACAAAATACTAGGACTTGTTTCCCACGAAATTCTTAGAACTCAACGAGATTATAGGGGACCTAGGGGTCATGCGCATCACTTTAAAACTAGATGCGCACCCTATTAAGCAATGCCCTTATCGATTGAACCCCAAGTATAAGAAGAAATTAAGGGAAGAACTTGACAAAATGATAGCCATAGGTATCATCGAACCGATAGAACAGTCTGATTAGGTAAGCCTTTTGGTGGTCCAGGAGAAAAAGACCAAAGGAGAAATAAGAATCTGTGTTGACCTGCGAAAAATTAACGATGCCTACATTCATGATCCCTTCCCTACACCATTTTCTGATGAAATTCTTGATAGCATGGGAGGGCAGGAAGCATACTCATTCACAGACGGGTTCTCGGGCTACGATCAGATCAGGATCGCACCTAAATATCATAGCAAAACTACGTTTTCCACTGAATGGGAATCCTTCCAGTACATTTCCATGCCATTTGGGCTCAAGAATGCCCCTGCCATCTTTTCACGGGTGGTGGTTGCAGTATTCAAGGAATTCATCCACAAGTTCTTGGAGGTGTATTTTTATGATTGGACAGTATTTGGTTTATTAAAGAGTCATATCTTGAACCTGCGCATGATGTTAGACACCTGTAGGAAGCATCTAATTTCCCTGAATATTAAGAAGTGCATCTTTTGCGTACCTTTCGGGATCTTGCTAGGCCACATAGTCTGTCGACAAGGACTGATGGTTGACCCTACCAAGGACACAACTATCATCAACCTAGCAGTCCCTACAACTGAGAAACAACTGCACTATATCCTCGGACATACAGGCTGCTATAGGATGTTCATTCAAGGGTATGAATTAATCACAACACCCATGGGGAAGCTGCTAAGGAAAGACGTTTTGTTTTTTTGGGATGCAAAGTGTCAGAAGAGCTTTGAGTTACTCAAGGAGAAGATGGTCTCTACACCTATCCTCATATTTCCTGACTGGGTGAAACTTTTCCATGTACATGTAGATTATTTATGGATCTCCCTAGGAGCTATCCTTACGCAGCTTGGGGAAGGAGACATCTACCATCCAATTACATTTTCTAGTAGAAAAATCTCTAGTGTGGATTGAAACTACTCCACTACTGAGTGCGAGGGGTTGGCCATGGTATATGCTCTGCAAAAATACCGACATTATCTGTTAGGAGGACACTTCAAGATGTTTATAGATCACTCGGCTTTGAAGTACCTAGTGAATAAGCTTGTGTTTGGGGTGAATATTTGTTGATTGCTACTGCTATTCAAAGAATATGACTTTGAGATAATTGTGAAGCCAGGGAAACTAAATTTCGGGCCAGACCACTTATCTCGAATCGAAAGTGGCCAAGAACCGACCAACCTAGAAGAAGGACTGTCCAATGCTTAGTTGTTTGCTATTAAGGTAGTTGATGTGCACTTCGCTGACCTCATTCATTTCGTAACTATGGGGATGGCACCTGCAGAGTATTCGGTACAACAAAAGAAAGAGTTGGTAACCCACACAACAGATTTTACCATCATAGTGGGCTACTTGTATAAGTTGGGAGCTGATGAGGTGCTACGAAGGTAAGTTTTGGAGCATGAAAGACATGGCATCTTAGCAGAAACCCACGGGGGCGTAGAAGGAGGTCACTATGCAGGGAAAGTGATGGCACCGAAGATATTGAGAGCTAGGCTATGGTGGCCCACACTGCATAGCAACTCTCATGACTATTGCAAAGCCTATGACACATGCAAAAGGACAGGAAGACTGTCGCACAGAGACAAAATTCCCCTGCAACTACATATGGCCTTGCAAGCATTTGAAAAATGGGCCATATAATTCGTTGGGCTCATTAACCCGTCAAGGAAGAAGACAGGTGCACGCTACATCATCGCTGCAACTGAGACGTAACCAGATGGGCCAAAGCACAGCCCATGAAGGATTGTACTGCATATATCGCTGCACACTTCATTTTTGAACATATCCTAACCAGGTTTGGGTGTCCAAATATCTTGATGAGCGATAGAGGTACTCATTTTTTTAATGAAACAATACAAGCCTTGACTGAATAATTTTGGATCCACCACGTGTAAAGCACCCTATATCATCCACATGAAAATGGAGCTGTAGAAGCTTTTAATAAAATCTTGGAACACGCATTGACTAAGGTTTGTAATGTTTATCGAAGCGACTGGGACTTGTGCATCCCATCAGTCCTTTGGGCCTATCAAACCACCTGCAAGAAATTGACTAGGAAAACACCATTTCGAATGGTTTACGGAAAAGAGGCCACTATGCCCATGGAAGATATTGTTCCTAGCCCATGCATCATAGCCTTTATGAACATGGAAGAGCCTGATATCATGGAGGAGCATTTAGCACAGCTCGTGACCTTGGAGGAGGATTGATTCATTGCTAACTTCCATTAGCAAGTTCAGAAGGCCTAGGAAAAAGCATGGCATGATCGAAATATTCGGGAAAATATCTTTGCAGAGGGAGAATTGGTCCTGCTATAAGATAGCTATTTCACGAAGCACTCGGGGAAGTTACATCACCACTAGCTAGGTCCCTATATGGTAAAGGAAATTAGTGATGGGGGAGCTGTATGGTTAGCCACATTGCGCGGTGATATGGTACCAAGATATGTCAATGGTAGCTGGCTCAAACCATACCAGATCAAATGACTATATGACCGGAGTAGCTATATGGGGCAGGATACGCGTAGGCAAGGGGACAAATGCAGGCAAGACTGTTGTACGCACAGGGTTCGATAGCAAGTCTAGAGGCCCGGAGAGGTGCGATGGGAGCAGGGGTCGATCACAGCGGGAAGAGGTGCGCTGGTAGTGCAGGGGTAATACACAGCTACGAAAACTAGCCATTGGAAAAGTAAAACTGGGTAAAAAGAAAATTTTACCGTTGAAAGTAGCGGACGACCAGAAATTAGTGAGGCAATTTCTAAATATTTTTTATAGTTTTCTTGATGGTAAGTTTCAGATAAACCTCACCCAACCGTTGGTCCCTACCCAAGGCTATAAAAGTAGGAGGGGATTGTTACACAACATTTCATAACTATCCCTGCAATTCTAAACTCGCACATTGGAGGGTCGTTTCTATGACCAATAAGCAGTGTCATGATCTGCAAATACCATCCTTGTATCCCTTTTGATGAAAGCAACATTCTTCTTGTTGACAATTCCCTGAGCAGAGCTGTAAAAATCCCTATTTTTGCCTTCGTGCAAGTAGCCAGTTACACCCTCGCGCCAACCGGGAAATTTAACACTGACACCTGCGCCAAGCTTTTTATGGAATGTTTTTTAAAAATATAGAGGGAGGTTCCATTCCAACCACCTCAAGGAAGAGTCATTGGGAGTGGTTGAACTGAAACAACCATGGACTCCTTCCTTTAGTTAGTAGTTTCCACCTCCCTTGGAACTCTCCTAAAGGGTAGGACTCCCTCCCACCTTTGTAGGGATTCCAAACCTCTTCCTTTTCCTCTATAAAAGAAACTATCTCTCTTAGTACAAGCTAGCTGAACGACTGAAGAGCTGAACTGGGAAAATTATACATACTATAGCTGAGTTACTAGAGAAGATAGAATAACAAGGAATTACGTTGAGGAAGCTTGAGTCCATGACTTTTAAGAGAGCCATGCCTTCATCCCATCTAAATTCCATGATGAACATTTGAGACGCGCTTCGCTTGAACCCCACGAGAGGAGACTGCGATGCCAAAGCATCGGTTGTACTCTTCCTTCTACTAATTTATATACAAGACTACTGTTTGGTTCCATTATTGTGTTAGATGTTTATTTGATGCAATATGTTTAGCCCTCTTTTACTGGCTAATAGTTATGAGTGAAATTATTCTGTCGCATGTTGTTTTTGTTCTTTTTCCTATGTGCATATATCTGAGTGTGACAACGAATGGATTGTGATTTTCCAAGGTAGGAGCGAGAGGCTAATACTCTTTTTGCAACGAAGACAATGTTGGATTCCAGGTAGGTCAATCCACCATGTCTTTTTTTCATTCATTAAATAGGAATCAACACTTTAGCGTGTCCTTTTTTTACTAGACCTACCCTAGGGCTAGAGGGATTTCCTTTGTCCACAGGGAGGATTTACCTTCATAACAGATTGGTGACTCTGCTAGGGATCAGTGCGAGTTTGTCGTTTCATCCTGTTGGGTCAGTTTCGATTATTGGTTTACTTATATGTATTTTTCTGGTTTGTTTGCTAAGTTTCCATCCTCTACTTAGCTCTAGATGTTAAGGTTTACCTTTACCCATTAGGTTGTGGTTTTTCCTATTTTTCCCATAGGTATTGAGCTTGGCCGTTTTTGTCTGGACAGTCATGCCATTGGCGCAGGTTGCTCTTTTAACACTCGTTCCAACCCCTATATGGCACAGATTACAACCTTACAGTCACGCCAACCCCTATAGGTTTTGGTTTGACCTCCTTAATGAGTGTTTTGGTCATTTGTTCTCGCTTCTGGGTTATTTTTTGGTGTGATTAAGCCTTTAAGAATTTTTTGACTACTCTAGACTTGTTTCCCTTAGTCTTTTGTCGATTTTCCTATCTGGTCATTTAAGACCTTAGGGTTTATAAGTGTTTTTGCACACCGAGCCTTCTGTTCAAGAACAAGTCTCTTTGATTGTTGTCAGTCTCGTTTTGCATCATTAGACTGAATTTTTCTTGATCCTTTTGTTTTGTTGGTTGAACGGCCTTTTCGTTTTTTCGATTAGCCCTTCTTCTTCAATAATTTGAGCATCGATTACTTTTATTGTTTGGGTCACTTTGGGAAACTCTATTTTTCGATTCAAAGTTTTCTCCATTAGCTTGCATGTTTTTGTGTCTATTTTCCTTTGGTTGAGTCATTCAATTTCAAATCTCTACATTCAAAAAAATCAAACTAGTGTTTATTTTGTTTTCCATTGAATTAGTACGTTGTGTGCTTCATTTCATTGAAAAAATTTAAAAAGATATTTTGCATTCTTTTGTTGCATTGAAAATGAAACATTACTTTACATAACTAGCATTTGTTAATCTAGGAAGGAATTTCATTTTCTCTTGATTACATTATGGGAATTAGAATTTTCTTCGCATACTCCTTGCTTACTTTTTTGAAAGATTTCTATCCTTCTTATAACTAGCATTCATCGAATTGAAATGATGTTCATTTACATATAGCTTGCATTTAGGAAGTTGAGCTCCAAATTCGATAGGGCCTGGAAATTGAAACATAATCCAAGATCAACTTTAAAATTGACTCAATGAACCTAAGGAAACATTGAAACCTAACGAAACATTTCTAGTGGTCTAGGCTAGAGACGTGTTCCGACGTCTTAAAATCTAGTAGTTTTCACTCGACTTTTGGCTTGAGACAACACTAGTATGGACTTGTGCTCCCCGTACCATCATGTATATAAAGGGATACTCCTCTAAGTTGCAATCCTTTATCCATAGGAAGTTGAGTCTGCAACCTTCTAGCCATGATACACCTAACACAACATTTAGGGAGACTACCTGCATGTACGTTAAGTCCTTGGCCATTTCTCTTGCATTTGATCACCAAGGTGTATATGGAAGTTCACAGAAACATGGTATACCCTCTTGCTTAGAACACCTGAGTAGTCATTTTGATCTTTTCGTGACTCTTTAAATAAGTAAAAGATCATCGAGCTCTTGTCCTTTCATGCTTGTTTCAACCTGAAAGTGATAGAGTCACCTTATGCCTGTTTCTTGACTCTTAAAATATGAAATGACAGAGTTTTGTTTCAATGTCTTAAAAAATTAACTGCCCACGAAATATTCTTGCTTAAATTTACCTTAGTGTTTGTTTTAAGGTTGTTTCCAATGGCAACATTTCTGGAGTTTAGCAACCAAGGAATCCCCTCTGAAGGAAATCCGGGTCCTTTTCCTGCTTTTGGAAATGTTGCTGCTCCTTATATGGTGACTTTGTCTCTTCCTGGGTTAACTGTTGGTTTTCCCGTGTGGTTATTTTCGACCTCGGTGATCCCGAGTGCTCCGAACTCTGTTCAAACATCTCCTCCACCTGAAAAACACCATGTTCATTCTAAGGTTGACCTCTCCCCTTCTTCGCCTGTTCCTTCATCCTCCTCTTCTAAATCGCTTGGTGAAATTTTGGATTCCAGTAACCAGGTGGCTAAGAAGAAGAAGAATAATACTAAGAAGAACAAGTCAGATAAGCGAGAGGCTAATGCCGCAGCTGCTGCGCCTAAGAAACCTTCCCTTGATAAACCATCCAACCTTCCACGTAAATTCAAATTCCCTTGAATGTTGTGCAAGGGTGACCATCTTCTCCGAGAGTGCCCTGGAATTCCCAAGGTTCTCAAAGTATGGTTCGATGGCCATCCGCCTTTGCCTTTAGCTTCTGGAAGTCATATTGGTGGCACATCTTCGACTAGCCATGATAAGGCTCATAATAAACAGGGTAAGATTACCAATCCTTGTAAGTTGTGTGAAGGGCATCATCCCATTCACCTTTGTCTGTACGTGGATGAAGCCATGAGAGTGTTGGAAAACCCTACTGTTTCTGCACCCTCCCTTTCGGCTGGTTACCAAAAGCTTTCTTCGAGTCCTCCGCTAGTTGATTCAATGATCGATCAAGAATCATCCTTGGTTGATCCCGCTCCCCCAAAAATTCAAAATCACGAATCCGTTCCTGACCAACCATTGGGCATAGAATTGGTTGGTCTGACCTCGCCTGTGTTTCATCAGGTCTTTTCCATCGAGAGTGGATCTCATCCCTCTCACGTTCTTCTTGTTTCTTCATATTCCTCAGACCTGGAGGAAGATTCTCCCATTCCTGTGGTTCAAGAAGCTGCTTCTCCTGCTCCTATAATGGAAGTCCCAGAGGATGCTCCTCTTGTCCCAATAACGTCAGGGGATGGCCATCTCAGTTCCATGGTAGCCGCTCCAAGTAGTTTGGTCGCTTCCTTTGATTGGAGTCAATTTGCAGGATACTGCCTTCCTTCTTATGTGCCTTTTGAGATCACGGTACAAACCTTTGATGTGTTCATACCTAGGACCATTATAGATGAAGGCACGTCTGTTAGTTTTCTATCTTCAACTACTTGGAAAGCTTTTGTTTCTCCATCGCTTCTGCCTGTTACCTAGAATCTGTTGGCTTTTAACAGAGGAGCCAGTCAACCGTTAGGGATCCTTCCAAAGTTTCCTATTACTTTGGGATGGAAAACCATCTATATAGACATGATGGTGGTCCAACATCCCTTGGATTTCAATTTACTCTTGGGGCATGACTATTCTTATGCCATGGGTGCACTTGTCTCTTCCCTATTTTGTGTGATCTGTTTTACACACAAAGGTCGGATCGTGACCATTGATCAAATTTATTTCTTTGGTCATGATATGGCAGCTGGTCCACCATCGTCTCTTCTAGATCTTTATCCGTTAGTTGTATCTTCCCCGCTGCAGGTTAATTATGTGGCTACCTATCCCGTACCTGCATCCAGTGATAGTACTGTTGTGCATCGTGTGCTGGGGGCATTGGGTCATGATTTCCACGATGTTCTAAAACTCTTGGAATCCCTGACTTCTTATTCATAATGAGGTCATCAGAGCATAGTTCGTTTTCTTGTGTCAAGCTCCTTAGAAAATGAAACAAGTTCATCAGAGAATATTTCGTTTTCTTGTGTCAAACTCCTTAAAAAATGAAACAAGCTTTTCAGAGCAGATTTCGTTTTCTTGTGTCAAGCTCCTTAAAAAATGAAACAGGGTCATCGGATCATAGTTTTCTTTCTTGTGTCAAGCTCCTTAAAAAATTAAACAAGCTCATCCGAGGATAGTTATTTTATTGTGTCAACCTCGTTAAAACAATGAAACACATTCCTGTTGAATTCGAGTGTTTGATAAGATATCATAAAATCCCAGTCGAGTCTTTTATCTTGATCTCATAATTTCAACCTTCACTCCATCTGCCTTTCATATGGACTGAATCTTGGGGGAATGTACCTCGAATTGAGTCACCATGCCAGGGGCATGCTCATTTTTCAAGCATATTTTACCTTTGTTTCAAGCTTGTGTGAAAATGAAACCAATCTCAAGCATAGTTTACTTTTGTTTTCGAGCTTGCGTAAAAATGAAATATTTTGAATTTTATGTGCTTTGTGAATGTTTTCCGTTCTTTTAGGTTGTTACTTATTATGCGGATTATTGATACATTAGATAACATTGTATTGGATAGACATTTGCGTAATTTTTAAAAGCATCATCATATGTAAGAGATCCATGTAGGAAAATAGATGTGTGTGTGTGTGTGTATATATATATATATATATATATATCACATGTTTGCGACCATGTGCATCATAACTTCAAAAATATATGTGTGTTTCTGTTACATCCCGAGACATCATGTCTCTCAAAATATGCAGATAAAATAAAATCTAGGTGTCTAATCAGCATGGTGCTCGTGATAACATGTCACTGCCTGTACAAGCTGCCTCAGCAAGCGGTGAATTCGGTTGGGCACCCCTACGGTATGTCTCTCTTAGGCGTGAGGAACATCGTCAAAACATGCATAGTCTGAGACTCCTCGTGTGATCCCCTCCAAGTTGCGCACTATCTCATATTCCTCACCGCCCTTGCCTTGAGGGTCGAAATCGTGAGGGATTCGCCTCACTATTAGTGACATTTCGACAGGTCTCTCTGGGTCAACATCTGAAATCACATGAATTTAACGTCAGAACACGCATAAATAAAAAATCATAATACTCATAAAACTTAAAAAATGAGTCTCACCCAAATATTCATCCCAATCCTCTCCCTCCAGGACTGGGTGGTCCGGATCATCACTGAAATTTGTACCAGAGTAGAGCCAATCCTCCATAAAAATCAGTTGTCAGTAGAGCCAATCAAATAATTCCAGTCTCTAGGACATCTGTTGATTGCCCCCTACTCTTAGCATTAGCGCTGCCCATCGGGGCATCCATGGTTCTCTTGCAGGTGGTTTCAGGACTATAACCTCCTGTCGCTAAAAAATGGGTAGTCATCCCAAGAAGAACGATACCAGAATAGATCCATAACCAAATTGTTTCAATTTGGACTTCATGCATTTTTTCAGCTGGCACTTCATCTTTATTGTCACGAACTCTGCCTAGTTGTAGATGGTCGGTGACAAGTAGTATATAGCAAGAAGCAACTGTGTATTTGTTGCTTTTTGCGGTGCTTCTGACCCCGCAACTCATGTGATGGTATGTAGCACCACTCGTAGTGGAAAATCTGGGATAGTTTGGATATCAACTTTCCCACTACCTGATCCCTTCCATGCTTCTGGAAATACCCTGTCTATCACCATGGTCATGTTTTCCATGCAAGGCCGGGTGCCAGTTAGGATTGGTGCTGCTCCCCTCCGCAATAATCCTATCATGAAATACACGTCAGAAACTAACAATCTAAAGTTCTTGATCCCGAGGATGAACTTCTCTTGATTTTCATCCCATATGTTGACCAAATACTGTAATAACTCTATTTGGGCTTAGAGACATGGAGTTAGGAAGAATTTTTTTAGACCACAGTTTCTGAGAGCTTCCATGACTCTCATTTTCCATGGCCAGCTCATCTTCTTCGCTATGTTCCCGTTCTTTCCATTCGATGATCATTTTGCCTCTTTCTACCTACAAATGCATTCATATGAGTGGTATTAGTCAATTTTGAACCTTAAATTTGCGAATAATTGGGGTATTTGATCAGAATTTTTCATGGTTTGTGTCGTTGGCGCAACTGCTTCCAAAATATTTGCGCCAATGGGCGTGCCCTAGTGTAAAAAATCGGGCGGTTGGCGTGAATCCATGCCCAAAACCCGCGCCAACCGTTGTGCCCTAATATTTACATTTCCTCCCCCAAAATTCAAAATTGGAAATTGCAGATAGTAAGAAATGACTTAAAATGACGAGAGGGATCTCGGCTCGTACCTGGAGCTGAAAAATTTGAGATTGGTCTGCTGGATCAACCGCTATCGTCGCTGCAAGGTTGCACAGTGAAATGGGTAACTATTGCTCCATAAGAGGTAAAAAGTGAAAAGTAATTATTTTTACAATTCTTGGCACTTTATAACTTTTCCACAACCCTAATTAGGTTTTAAGACATGTTTTTTGTTTATTTTATTATATTATTTTCGAGAAATGGGTTTTACACATGTCCCTTGTGCAGCAACAGGTTTTTCATGTGACAATGATGAAGTAACGACTTATATTTTATACTTTTTCGGACTCAGTAGAAACACAAAAAAGTCACTACTGGAGTAATCTTTCCGCTCTTTTCTGAATCTCTAAAATTGAAAAGATTGCCGAGATTCTTGTCGTTTTGAACTCGTTAATGGGCTGCGAAACGATATCTACCCAATATACGTTTAACCCTTTTTCGGGCTGGGATGGATTATTTACAAAAAAGGAATGCCTTAGCCTATCACGACTAAGAGGTTCTCTCAGAAAAAGTTTTCTACCTTTTCGGATCTATGAGACTACCTACGAAAAGGGACTATGGGATTTTTCTTTTCTTCCTTCTTTTGAAACTCTCTAAACATGAAAAGATGTCGAGTTCTTCCATTGTTAGACTCGTTAAACCCTGACGACATCGGACTTCGTCACCATGAAGTTATTCGAGTTCCTCCTTCCTAGGGCTCGTAAAATGTACTAGGTTGGTGTAATTTTAAAAAATAATTAGGGTACTCGCCAGAAATGGTGGGGGAAAATGGAACCAAGTTTTAGTTATGTTGGAAGTATGTCGCTCTTGAACATGGCACTTGTTTGCATTGGTGTCAGGTTGGGGACATCTCATTTCGTCATTGTTGCCTCCATGGGTTTGGGCAATCCTTTTTGACCTCTCATCTGCTCTTTTCCATGTCATCATGACCTCAGATCCTTTGATGTCAAATACTGCCAAATCTAGTGTCGTGCTGCTGATATGTTCAAGAGAAGTTTTCCTTTGCAGTTATCAGCCTTCCTCTAATTTGCTGTTTTTCCTAATTCACTTTAATCATGTTCCTCTGTCTCGTGTCGATGATGAGGGAAACATTATGGCCCTCCTTCGACCAGGTCACTTCCTGTCGACTTCAGCTCATTATCCAGGAATTTGATCTAGAAACTCCCTTATGGTACATTGGAGCCTGCATGCCTCAGTGGCAGGTTTTTCACATTCGACGCAAGGTTCACAACATTGACCTTCGATCGAATGATTCTGCGGGTGTTTGACGTCAGATCATTGTTCACATTTCGTAGATTGTACCTATTGTACCTTGAGGGCCATCATCATCATTGGTGGTTTCTCTCACATCTGTTAACGACTTTCATCATTGGCTGGTAATCAGATGATTTTACTACATGCTCGACTTCAGCTCATATATTTGCATGCCTGAAATTTTACTTGTTCGGGTCGAGATGGAGGGCAAGACCCTGGATTTTTTCTAATAAAATCCAGGCTGTGGATTTTTTTGGATTATTATGACTTATTGCATGAATCTCTTGATTGGATGGTTGCGACCATACCTGAGTCTATTTATTGATCCTTACAGTTGGATGGCTGCGTCCATACCTCGTATCTAAGCTTTTATATACTCTATTATGGATGGTTGCACCCATGCAACATGATTTGGGTATCACAGATATTAGTTGTATTTGTAATTGTAGGTCTTTCGATAGCTGTGTTTGGTTCAAATGCATTCTCATAAAGCATTTCACTCTCCCTCTCCCTCGGACTTCATGCTTTAGGGGGCATCTGTTACAAAAAATTTTGTCACTGTCCCTGCAATTCCCAACTCGCACATTGGAGGGTCATTTATGTGACCAATAAGCAGTGTCATGCTTTGAAAATACCATCCTTTCATCCCTTTTGATGAAAGTAACATTCTTCTTGTTGACAATTCCCTGAGCAGAGCTGTAAAATTCCCTATTTTTGCCTTGGCGCGAGTAGTCAGTTACACCCTCGGACCGACCGGGAAATTTAACACTGAGCCCGTGCCAGTTGATGCTCTGTGCCAGTTAGACACTCGTGCCAAGCTATTTGTGGAATTTAAAAAAAAAATAGAGGCGAAGGTTCCATTCCAACCACCTCGAGGATGAATCATTGGGAGTGGTTGAACTGAAAGAACCACGGACTCCTTCCTTTAGTTAGTACTTTCCACCTCCCTTGGAACTCTCCTAAAGGATAGGACTCTCTCCCAACTTTTTAGGGATTCCCAACCTCTTCCTTTTCCTCTATAAAATAAACTATCTCTCTTAGTACAAGCTAGCTAAACAGCTGAAGAGCTAAACTGGGAGAATTATACATACTATAGCTGAGCTAATATAGAAGATAGAATAAGAAGGAATTATGTTGAGGAAGCTGAAGTCCATGACTTCTAAGAGAGCTTGAGTCCATGCCTTCATCCCGTCTGAATTCCCTGATGAAAATTTGAGACACGCTTCGCATGAACCCCGCTAGAGGAGACTGCGATGTCAAAGCATCAATTGTACTCTTCCTTCTATTCATTTATATACATGAATACTAGTTGGTTCCACTATTGTGCTATGATGTTTATTTGATGTGATATGTTTAGCCCTCTTTAACTGGCTAATAGTTATGAGTGAAACTATTCTGTCATATGTTGTTATTTTTCTTTGTCCTATGTGTAGATATCTGAGCATGACAGTGAACGGATTATGATTTGCGAAGGCAGGAGCGAGAGGCCACTACTCTTTCTACAACGACGACAAGATTGGATTCCAGGTAGGTCAATCTACCATGTCTTTTGTTCATTCATTAACTAGGAAGCAACACTTTAGCGTGTAATTTTGTTACTAGACCCACCCTAGGGCTAGAGGGATTATCTCTGTCCGCAGAGAGGATTTACCTTCATAAAAGGGAACGCAGAAGAGGGTTCCATGCATTCTGAACAACTTGTGCCTTGCAATTTTTGGCAACTATTATATGTTTTTAATGTCTAGGCATGCTACCCCCTCTGATAGTAGCAACCCTGAGTTCATCTTGTGTGCCAGAATGACTGTGTCCAATCCCATTGAATCTTCACAGACTGTGGCCTAGACAAAGAAAGAATCCAATGAAGTACTAGAAGTCACCCCTGAAGTTGAGGAGATTGTGTCCACACTGAGCAAGGGAAAGCAGGTGGAGAAAAATAAGGGGAAGGGAAAAGGCCAGGAGCAAGCACCGGGGAGGATTGCGAAATGGGCTGGGGTGAAGCCACGTACTTCCCCTCAAAACGTGAAATCCCCGTGAACAATGCCCCAGGCACATTCGCCTAACCCGTCAAAGAGACCTATGTCTGCTCATGATGAGGCCTGGATTTCCGAACCAACAAATTGGCTCTCGCCCTATGTTCGGTCTTGTAGGCCCTCGGTGCATACGCCCAAGAATATCGATGGAATGCGTGCCTATCTGAAGATGCCTCTAATTCCGGGCAAGGTCCCCATCATTAGATAATCCTTTGGAAAGCTCTGCACGATCAAATTCGATGATCATGACTTGGAAAACTTGGAGGCCTTCCCAGAATTAGCACCAGAATTATATCTCGAAAGGTTATTGGAGGATGACGTATTGAAGGTAGTTCCCATGTCGTGGGCAAGTGGGTTGGCTGGTTCTGAGTTATTAAATTTGCTGCAGATGCCTCACTTTTGCCACTACAATATCACCAACCAAATTGTGTGATAGCTACTAGCTCTGGTCCATAACGGCTGCTTGTGGATCCAGGACCACATTCCCGTTGATGCAGCCCTCATTAACTGTATTATTAGTCTTCCCATGAAGGGGATAAATCCCATGGACCGTGTCGGTCAGAAATATGAGAAACATATCGCTAATAATGTGTGCGATGATTACCACGTTGAACAAAAAACTAGGGGGTTCATGATCAACACTATTAGCGACCCCAGTGTGTGCATGGGCACCTTGTGTTTAGCATGCAAAATGATGCGCAAATTCCAATTTGCCCTGGTACCTGCGTGTTTAATTCAGTTGGCTGGCCACTGCGGAAAAGGCATCTATGTCAACTGGTCCCAGTTCCTGTGTAATGAATTTCTAGAGAGCGTGCGCGAGGCCCATGACCATGGAAGGGCATTCTGCTACTCCTGGCTACTAATCCTCATCGCATTGGTCGCATTGGAATCCCTTGAAGACTCGGTCCTCCCTGAGCTCGAGCTGGATATGTGCGAAGGGGCGTGGTATGAAAATTTGTGGGATTCAAATAATGAGCAACAGATTGAAGATAATAATGTCTTCTAGGTCTTATTTCAGAGCGAGCTCACAGCAACAATCCACTCCCAACCGTGCTTGTCACCAGCAATCTATGACAAGTATAAGAGCATCACAACGTTCCAGGTTATGATGAACAATGTGCAGATACAGGGCGGTAAGGATCTAGCATGGGTATCACTGCCATATATGGTTGCCAATAAGGAGATTGACCATCTTATTGCTACTTGGCCTCCACACTGGAAACTAAACTTCATATCAGGTACGCAGGACACTACAAGTATGAGTGCTAAGAAGACCACCCCGTCGGATACCACCAAGGAGATAGAAGCACATGGAAAGGATGTTGAAAAGGGTGTGGAGCAGGAGTCGCAGCAGGATCTGGGCACGGAGGGTCTCAATGTGCAAGGTACTGACTCCCCGTGTGGTATGAAACGAACTATGACCCTATTAAAGGCCAACGAAATAAATGACGAGCTACAAGGCTGGGTCGGGAAACTAAAGTTAATCTAATAGAGGAAGACCTGGAGCAAATTGCAGACGCAACCACCCTTGCCTTAGAAGATAAATGGTTGGCTTTGGAAGAGTAGTAGTAGGCCATAGTGGCTACACTCCAGTCTGATCTCTGAGCTCTCCAGCTCAAAACAAACACCCTGCAGAAAAGCATGAGTCAGAAAAAGCTGCCCCCAGCAACCAGCAGTGAATTGTCCATCACAAAGGAAAGCCGCCTCTGCCCCCTACTAGGCGCAGCATTCGTCTTGAGCCCACCTACCTTAGGAGCACAAGTCCAGGCCTATGCAAAGACACAATTGGATTTGGCCTGACTTCTACATGAACAACTACAGGTCCTCCACGCATCCCTTTTTGAGGAGATTCAACATCGAAACCGTTGGGTGCACTAGCAACTCAGTATTGCTGAGCAAAATATCGTGGAGAAAACCGCTAAGGTGTCCCAGGCACAGGTTGCATGTACCCTCGCTACCATGCAGCAGACCGAGTTGGAACGACTATTCAACAGACTACGCTCATGCAGGAGCATCCTGCTTAATTTTCATTATTTATTTGGGTGATTTAGGGGGAGATGTTTTTTTAATTATTTTATAAATTATGCACATTTTAAATAAAGAAAGAGAAAAAAATATGAGCGTGATATTTATTTTAAATATTCTCTTAATTAATTGAGAATATGAGTGGAGTTGGGTTGGATAGATATTTTAGGGATTAAGAACTCAAATGGAACCTAGTTGAGTCAAAAAAGGGATAAAGATATTTTAGGATTTGGTTGAGATATTTGTGGAGGAAATCACAGATTCAAATTAATCCATAATTATGTATAAATATGAATCTTTTTGTGAGGATGTAGGGAGGCACAGAGAATGGAATAGGATATAGAAAAAATGTAGAGAAGGATAGTGTGCGTCGTGATAATGGTGAGGGCCAAGAAGGCAACAAATGTATATTCGGCCAAAGAAGGGTTTGAATTTGTATTTTCTTGTTGTATTTGGTGCAATAATTTTGTTTATTTTTCGGCTCTCTCTTCATATATATTTTGAGTTGATTCTAAATGGTTTTAATGAAGATTTTAATAAGGTTTTTGTAAATAAAGAGAATACACACTCTATTGTGGGTAAGTTTATGATATTAATGCAGATTATCTGCATCATATATGAAGATGTAACTGAGGATATCCTCGCTTATGCTACCCACCAGGCCAAGATTGAGGCACTTGTTGTAGCACTAAGGGCTTTGAGGACTGAAATTGAGACTGTCAAGACAGAGATGGAACAACATATTTCTTCCTTACAGGAAAAATTGCAACCAGAAACTCCACCTTAAGTAAGAGCCCAGCGAGTTGCGCTGGTCACAGAGGCCACCAATGCTATTACCGCTCAGATTGCTCAAGGCACAGATTTATTGGAGATAGTTATGTAGCTATGGTTTAAGGTGTAGCGCGACCCTCTCCTGCGTGATTTTACTCAAGATTTGCGCAAGAAGGAGGAAGAGTTTGAACAACTAGAAGCTACTATGTCCACTTTGATTTCATCTCAGCGCCTGACACGACTTCAGACGAGCCACAAAATTAGAGATGAAATTGAAGATATCCACCACAAAACAAAGGTTCTCAGCGACCATATCAGGCCTTGGGCCGATGAAACCCTTAAGCTATCCGAGGAAGTGGATGTCACGATTAAACAACTAAACTAGACATTGGAAAGTGTCATGGCTGCTACTGAAGGCCCAACTTTGCAGAAGTTGGTGGATATTGCATAGAACCCTACTGCGCAGATAAAAAGAGTGCTATCCCCATTGGTTGATGCAATCAAGTAGCTTCAGGCGAAGATGCAAACCCCACGACCGCTATAACTCAGGACGAGTCACAAGATTGTGTTGGGGGCTTGTTGGAATGGGGTTCCATAACCTGCGGTTTTATATAATTTTGTAATATTTGGTCTTGCGTAGGGGTTTTGGGGTGGGTCAAAACCCCTAATGTTTTGTAACATATTAAAGGGTAGCTCTAGGGTCCGAAAACCATGGTTTGTAGACCGTCGGATAGCAAAGGCTACGATGTTATAAATAGATAGATAGTTGGGTCTAGAAAGGAGGTAAGACATAATATTGATGCTATGTGCGAACTGTTGAGATCTCTTTAGGTAATTTTTGGGTAAGGAGTCCTACTGGATGTGTGCACATAGATCTTCAGTGCTACTATGTGCGAACCCCACTGGCTATGTGGACGGGCTATGTTTTGGGTTGTAACTGGGTTTTGGATGCTAATGAATGTGGAATATATTTGAAGTATATTTTTTGTATCTGAATCAATCGTGTTTATTACTGAAGTGCATTTGTAATATTTATCTAAGCTGCGAGTGTATCTACGATCTGAGAATTAGCTGCATTTATGATGTTATGTAATGGTATTTGTTGATGCCCACGTGGATGCGAATATATTGATTAGATTTGTTAGTGGTAGCAGCTTTGATATGGTTATGTACTAATTATAATATTAAAGGCTTGCGAATAGCCTCATTCTATGCAAACCCAATAAATCTTAAACATAGATTTGCCTTAATTAGCTCCTCTCTCATTAGGTGTGGAAACCTGGTTCTAACACCCTCCCATACTACTTTGGGTGAGACCTTGGCCTGCGAAAGTAGGTCATTGCTGAAAGGGCCAGTAGTATAGGGGTTTATTAGCAAACCTTAACCTCCGAACCTGGGGTAGGACCCCTCAAGCCAACAGAGCTGCATCTCCATATCATGCAATATTTGAAGAATTTCTTCCTTCTTTTGTTTCATAGCAAATAATTGCTCATGAATTTCAATGCTTTCTCTTCTATCTTTAAACAAAATTTACACAATGTCATTCAAGATGTAGAAGTATCACTTCATTTCTTCATCGAAGAATCTTGTGAAGGAGGAGGACTTTGAAACTTCACTTGAAGAATTTTTCATCATGAAAATGAACTAAAAAACTTCAACAAATTTCACCAAGCTTTCAAAACAAATGACAAAGCTTCTGAACAAAATGGTTGTAGAGACAAACTCTTATTCACGAAGCCTTTCGCAAACAAACAATCGACAAGAGGGTTTTTTCTTCAAGGGTGGCCTTGAGGTCCTTTGAGTAAAGAAGATTCCTTCATCCCTTCTTCTTTATTTTCCTCTTCTTGACTTATCTATCAGTAGCTATCCCTTCACCTCTAGCAATCTAAAGCAACAGTCAATTTGCAAACAGTAAAACAATCAAATAATTTGAACTGTTTAAACACCTTTGAAGTCAAACAAGCAAGCTATTGCTATGTCAATCAAGTAGCCAAGTTCTCTGATACCAACCAAATATAAAAATGGTTTGGATTACTTGTTATGATTTTCAGGAACCTCCTACTCAGTTAAACAAATAAAATATCTAGCTTATACTTCACAATTTGCGGTATGTTTGAAGAGGTGTATGATTTTCAACTATCTAAGTGTATTAAGTCCTTTTGTTTTTTCTGAAATTAAACATGTGTAACATAAATATTATGTACCTATAAAACATCCACACATAACGGAAAAATTAATCTAGGAGTTCACCCGAATATTGTGGGCTACGTCTCCTTGAGCTTTTGTCATCTTGACTTGGCCTTTTGGGATTATGGTAAAGTTTCTTTTACAAGTTCCACACTTAACTCCAATGGTTACTGAACTGAACCAAAGGGCTTAGAATACCATATATATCCTTGTCATGGATTTCCTCACTCTGTAAACAAATCTAGGCTCCCTTAGACTCGATTCCTTCTATCGGTGCACTGAGCTACACAGAGCTTCTCTATGGCACTAACTCCTTCAGAATTATTTTATTGTCCATAAAATCACACCTACTATCTCTATCACACATCAGACACCAAATATCGACTGATAATGTTCTCGAAACGAGCACTGCATCCCCAATCTAGGCCTTCCTCCACAGTTTTCCCTAGGTTTTCGAAAAATTCCCTGAAGCTTCTCAAGCTCTAGAAGTATTCAAATGGCTCTACATTCCCTTCATTGGATTGCGAATGCCAAAAATAGTCAGAATAGACTATTGGTTCACTGAAAATGGCCTCCCAGTGCTCCGTTTTCGCCTCCAACACCTCTCGGCACCCCTTGCACTCGGGTCACTGAAATCTTATCTGATGGGTTCTAAACCTCCATTAATGGATTAAAAGTTCTTATTACATCCAGAAACGACTATTGGATCATTGCATAAGACCTCTAGCTGCTCTGGCTAGGCCCCGAACTACTCTTGGAAAAATTTGGCACTAGTGGCCCCTAGAACTTAACTGAAGCATATCGGCCTTCAAAATTCCTCTAAAGGCTCTTAAAACCACACCATTAGTTCCATAACATCTAAAACATCCAAAATTAACTATCGAATTTCTGAATAAGGCCTCTATCTCCCCTGGCTAGGCCTCAAACTGCTACTGCCTCCTGGTGGCCGTGGTGGACCCTTGAACTTCACTGAAGCAAACACCTTTCAAAATTTATTTGATGGCTCTAAAACCCACTCAATTGAGTCTGGAATGTTTGAGATAGTCAAAATTGACTATTGGCACTCCAAAATCGTCGAATCTAGCTCAAGATAGAGCCAAAACTCATTTTGTCCAGTGTCCCTTAAAAAAATACACTAAATGTGGAGAAACTGTAGTTAAAATAGGAATCTGCACCAAAAATGTTGGGTGCTCCAAACTGACCACCAACCTGGCTGCTAGAACTAACTGTTACCACCAAAAATATTGGGCAC
Source organism: Pinus albicaulis (assembly GCA_034641835.2). Taxonomy (NCBI): domain Eukaryota; kingdom Viridiplantae; phylum Streptophyta; class Pinopsida; order Pinales; family Pinaceae; genus Pinus; species Pinus albicaulis. The sequence continues at coordinate 192,757,615 of CM076578.1, read as the reverse complement.
ATATGCTAAGAATGCGCAGTCCTCTTAAATGTTGGAGTGGATCAACTAGGCAACAAACTTAACCGTCGACTTAAAAAACCACAAGTGACAGGTTAAGCCAAAACGTTAAATGTAGGGGTCGCAGTTTTTATGGCGATGGTTAGAGCTTTGGCCTACGGTCTTAGTGACATGACCATATTGGGGGGGGGGGGGGGCGGGGGCGGGGGGGCTGGCCCTCCAAACCCCCAAACCATAAATCCATTAACAATAATATAAACTGCCATCCTACTATTGTTATGAAACATGCATAGAAGAATTTGTTAAGGCTTGGCGGTGTGGGTGGGGAGGCCCCGTGTTCAATTCCTGTGCAGTCCCACAAATTTTGGTAGACTGTTCCTGGGCCACGTGGCGACCTTCCATTGGCTCTCCATAACACAATCAACCCTTCAAGAAATAATACCACGCCAAGTGTTATGTGCTGATTGGAAAAAATGGAATATTCTGGGGAATATTTTGGGGAATATTCCAAGAATATTCCATGGAATATTATCTTTTTAATTTTCCAAACTTCCAAGTCAAACTTTTTCAAAGTCCAATTTTTACAGTTTACTCGACTTTTCAAACTGCAATAACTTCTTCATATGGTGTCAGTTTTTCGAACCGTTCATGGCGCCAGAATCAGGAAGACGAGATCTATCGGGTTGCTCAGGTTCAACAACTTCTAGAAACATTGAATTTTGAGATATCACTTAGGTCTATGATATAGTTCTGATCATGCGGTAGTTTGCGAAAAAAAAGTTGTCTCTCGCGTGGATGGTACCTTTTACTTGTAGAAAAGACAAGAAAACATCCTGAATTTAGAATGTTTTGAACATCCTACAGGTTTTGAACAACATTAATGTAGGCCACCAATTCATTACGATCACCATACCTTTGTTCACGCAAAGTGTCCAGGTTGAGTTGGATCTGCTAGAGTTGGGCGAAAATTACTTCAAGGGTGGTCGCAGCCTTAACTTGGCCTAGAGACTGAGCTGGAGAAACTTTCGTGGCTGCCATTGAATGTTGACTCTTATTATATTACGAGTGTGAGCTCGAATCCTTACATACTTGATGATTTTCCATGCCCGGTCCAAGACCTCCATGCCCTGCCCAACCTCACTTTCACAACATGCAATCCTCTACCACTCCCTCACCCTTTTCTCAGATGCAGTACCAAGTCACAACAACCCCTAAAACCCCCGCACCATCCCTGCAACCTCCATAGAGTTTAGCACTGACCATGTCCCAAACATCGTCGATGAGATACAATACTGCCACCAGCCACAAAAATGCCCTCAGATGAGGTGCGAAATATCCACCACCCATAGATGCTAATCGCAAGAGAGCCCGAGTGCTCAGTAAGCCCAAGGCATAACCACCCTTGGGCTTGGGCAGGGAAGGACCCGTCCTGCGCAGTGCGCGGGCTGTTTTCTGAAGCCTGGGCTGAACACCACAAAGACCCATCCTGAGACGCTCCCTCCACTCATAATTCACCCTCACCGCCTTCGTCAGCGTCTTAGTGCAACGTGGTCTTACCGTTGCAAGGATTCCTCCCAACTTCCAATCTCCTGCCACTGCTACTAGGCTAAGCTTGCACCCACCTCGTCTCCTGCTGAAGAATATTAAGTCAAGGCTTGAGGGCCAAGTTCTACTCGTATGTATAAGCCAAATCACCAACCTTCACCATCGCCCGCAGATATCGAACGGACTGGCTCACTTTTGTTGCACCCTTAACCGCTATCACCGCTACCGTAGGATCGCCTACCCTGAGGCCCATTATCGTTCGAGCATGGGAGGGTGGTGAGTCGATGAGCATGTGTCTGAGGACCAGTCCAACCTTAACTATCCGCAACCCACTTGTCCCTGTGATTGGACACCCCCAACAGGGAAACCAAAATCTAGATCTAATTGCCTAGAATATTTTATTATATTTTTTTGGAGAGAACAAGTATTTAAATTGGTTAAATACCTTTATTTAGAAATAATAAACAAATAAATTATTTATTTATCATTTGAAGAATGTGGTTAAAGAATAATAAACAAATAATGATTTGTTTAATTATTCTTAAGTGATTTAGTCAAATTTAACAAGGAATAATGATTTAATAATGATTTAATTAATTATTCCTAGAGAAAAATAAGAAAAATAATGATTTATCTAATTATTTATCATAATTGGGTTAAATATGACCAGGAATATTAGTTAAAAAATGGTTTAATTAATTATTTCTAGAGGAAAATAAAACAAATAATGATTTATTTAACTATTCCTCATGGGATTTTTTGTTTTAATTAGAAATAACTTAATAAAATATGGTTTATTAAATTATTCCTTATAGTGAAAGAAATTTTACTATGGTAAAATTGGTCGTACATGTTGTACTTTGATCTATCTAGTTAGGAATGGATAGGTGATCAATTTTTGGTGATAACACACTTTATACACATTTTTTCTCGAATGGAGCTCTATTGAGAGTGGTCATGTTTTAGGTGTTTGAAGAAAATTCTACAATATAACATATCCATGAAAGATTCCATTCATTGAGATCCACATATATCCTTGTGAGCAATCAATTTTATGGTTCACTACGCACTCTTGAATCTACTCCTTAGTCAAACTTAATTTCCGAGCCATAAGAGTTCATGCTACTAGTAAATGTTATATCTTGATAAAACTTTTAGCTCACAATCTCCCATCCTTGATTATTGTTATGGCTTGTCCAAATATATCCTTCTTGGGTAAATTATGAAGATGAGGTTAACAAAATTTCCTCTTTTAATAATCAACCCAAAGCTCATTTCTAACTTCACCAACAGTTTTTACTCATTGAGAGTTTTCCAATTATATAAATTTCATCTCAAATTAAACTCTGAGTACAAATTTATGCATACTTGAATATTTTCCTCCAAAACCAAATAACATCTATGCTTATTATGCATACTTAAATATTTTCCTCCAAAACCATATAACATCTATGCTTATTATGCATACTTGAATATTATCCTCCAAAAAACTTATAAGACTTCTTCCCTTTATGTCATATTTTATGCAACTTTCAATAAAATGAATCAACTAATTCATGATAAAGATATCCTTATAATTGATAGTATTTGGTGATTTTAATAAATAATTCTCTTCAATATAGTCTCTTTTATGGAATCCTTACTAATATAGGGCGTAGACACATTGTTCCCTCTAAGCCATTTTTCTATTCAAATTTGGATGAAATAAATCAACTAATTAGTGAAAAAGATATCCTTATATTTTAGAGCTTTTGGTGATGCCCATTGCCAATGATGAGAGCATTCATACTCCTAAAAGTAAGATATTTGAAAATTATTTATTTTTTATATTAAAATGATTTTAAATAATACCCAATAAATTTATAGAATTAAAATTATCAATATGTATAGATTTTAGTAAAATTAGTAAGAAATGAACAAATCAAATAAGACGGTACCATATCATTGTCAAGTATCCAACCCTCTTCCACAATATATAGCGATAGGGTGTTTTGTTGTTGGTTTGGAGGTTAAATTGTATTTGTTTATAATAATTAATAAAAATGTTTTCGTTTTTGTTTTTCTTTATTTTTAAGTAATTGGGTCAATTCATATTAGTATTAGATATGTTTTATTTGATTATTTACAATTATTATTATAAGTATTATTAAAAATATAAGATTTTGTGAATTGAAATTTTTCGGTGAAAATTATATCAAAGAAGATTTGGTTGACGCATTTTGAACGAGTCTGTGTGGTTCATCATTAGGACAAGATAGAAAATCTGATCATGTAACCCATTTAAATAGATAGTAAAGCTCCAACTAACCATTTGTAAAATAACAGTTAGTTTGACTCAAATAAAAAATAAAATCAAAATAATAATAGTTTATTTATTTTTTAAAGAGTAAATCAAATGTTTAATGTTTATAATTTGAATTTTATATATTCATATTTATTTTTAATAAAAATAATAATTATTTATTTAATATATTTATGAAGAATAAATTAAATCTTTATTATTTTTATTTTTAGAATAATAATTATTTAATTTGTGGGACCTCTTACATTGGTGAAACTGGTCGATCAATTAGTCAAAGAATTCATGAGCATGTCGCTGGCCTTAAGCATAATATAACATAATCCTCGACCCTAGCAGAGTATGCTCAGAAGACAAATCATCACATTTGTATTGAAGATGATGAGGTTATTGCGAGGATTGACTATTTCTACCACCGCAAGTTGAGAGAAGCCCTGGAAATCGAAAAGAAGACGGTTAACCTCAATAGGATAATGGTTGGATTGTTAGCAGATGTTGGATTCCTGCCCTTCATTCCTAATTTTATTTATTTATTATTATTATTGTTATTATTATTATTATTATTTATTTTTATTTATTTTTATTTTTATTTTTTATTTTTATTATTTATTATTTATTATTATTTTTTTTTTCTAACTTTGTAAAAATTTACAATAAGATGAATAGAATTACCTATCAAATAAGACAACTGTTTTGATGAGATTTGAATCACATAACATATAATTATAAAAATAAAATATTATATCAAATTCAAACTATAAATAGTATTTACTTATTTATTTTTAACATTTAATTTATTCAATAAAAATAAAAACAAATGAAATAATTATTATTCTAAAAATAAAAATAGAAAATAAATATATATAAATAATAAACATTTAATTTATTCTTCATAAATATATTAAATAAATAATTATTATTTTTATTAAAAATAAATATGAATATATAAAATTCAGATTATAAACATTAAACATTTGATTTACTCTTTAAAAATTAAATAAACTATTATTATTTTGATTTTATTTCCTATTTGAGTCAAACTAACCCTTATTTTACAAAGGGTTAGTTGGAGCTTTAATATCTATTTAAATGGGTTACTTGATCACATTTTCCATCTTGTCCTGATGATGAACCACACTGGCTAGTTCGAAAAGCGTCGACCAAATCTTCTTTGAAGTGATTTTCACCAAAAAAAATTTAATTCACAATTTATGGATCACAGAAGTCAAATTCCTAATAAGATTTTGTATTCACATTTATTTTAAATTTTCGAAAATTTACTAAATAAACTATTTTTTATATACAATTTTAGATTTTATATTTTAAAAATTCTTAAAAAAAATTAAAAATGATTATATATATATACAAAAATTGTTAAAAAAACTAATGAAGTTCTAATTTTTAAATATTGAGATTTTAAATCTTGAATGGGGTGGCACATCGAGAAGATTTAGGGCCAAGGGAGGGGATTCACCACCTCATGTCTTAGTTTGGTAATTAAAGTATGATGGTTTGACACCTGGGAGACATGCAAAAGGGCTTGTCATTCGCATCTGTTTCAGTGAGGGTAGTTATGATGGTAATGGTTACTTGTGTGGATTTGTGTATGAGGTTCTAAGAGAGTAGTTGGAGGGTTTCATATCGCTGTAAAGGAACTGCAAGGCAAATGATGAGGTGTTTGTGGACATGGTGGCTCATTTGTGTTGTGGATATCTCGTGGGGAAGCCTGCGAGGAGTGCTTGTAGTCTTAACCTACAAGGGAAACGAAGTTTCCATCACTTAGATTGAATTCAACATTCCCGGGATTAACAAATTAATAGTAAATTCGAATCGATTGCTAGGTTTGAAGTGAGATTTGGATTATCCCTTGGAAAGTTTCCTTGCTTCATTATGTTCGTTATTTCTAGAGGATCACGTAGGACATTGGACTTTCTACTAATTATTAATGGGGTGTTCTGTTTCATTTCATGTATATCTAGTGGGTTAGTGTCTTGGTACCTTGAATTATTGGCATCCATTTTGGTCCAAGTACCTCGTTAGAATTTAAAGTGTCTAGTGGATATTTGGTTATCAGGGTCATCACCGTGGCTTGATCATCCATCTTCATAATTTATCGGTGTTATGGGAGTTAACACTATAGCGTAGTTAGTGGTGGAATTGGGTCTCAAGTGATGGAATAAATAGTCGTGAGGAGCTACTTCATAACTATTCTTGTTTGCCATTGGAGGGGCTTTTCGAGGGACCTTCAAATAAGGGAAATTGGAGTATCCAAACTCTAGATTTTACATCTCATTGGTGTGGCATAATTGTTAGTGCAAGTTTCCAAAAGGTGTGGCGAGTTCGACAAATGCATTTCTAATGTGGTTGGTGATGTAGAGGAAAGGGAGTGAGGGAGGATCCTGGTCATTTACCGTCATCATAGTAAATCTAAGGTGATACAATTGACCTATTAATGTTATTGACATCTCCCTTTTAGGGGACGAGCCCCTCCCTAGATGGTGTTACTAGGCTTCTGGGTCAATTATGTAATTTGATTTTACAATTAGACCGACCTCCGTAGGATGAGCGCCAAGAGTTATTACATGTTATGAGTGATTTTCAAAGGAAGGTTTGGGTGATGCACAAAAGAATATCCATCTTGTGGATGGAGCAGAGACACACTCAAGAGAAGTTAGAGTGGTTGGATTCTCGCCTTCCTCATATGGAATTTCATGCCCACTATGAATTCAAGCCACCTAGCTTGGATATGGAGCATTTTGTCTTAGTAAATCATGATGAAGTTTAATGTTATTTTATTGTCTTCTAGTTTTATTAGTGTTTTGGAATTTTTTGTGAGTTGATGTATGTAAACTTTATCTTTTAGAAATTTTGTGATGTACCTAGGTATGCATAGGTTGGCCAATAAATATTCTAGTAAGAACAAAGCCAACCAATTTTAAGACACCTGCAACAACATATGTAACCTTTTGAATGAATAGAAACATTCAATTTACAACTAAAAAGAAAAAAGAAAAAGGAAAAAATAAAAAAGAGATTTTAAAAATATATATTATTATGATCTATAATTTTAATCAAATTTTGAATAATATACTGGTAAAATAGGAAAATATCAGTGTCAATTCATTAAATATTTTATTTATAATTAAATTTTAAATTATTAAATTTCTCCAATAATTACAAATAATTTTTATATTACAAATATTTTAATGTAAAAATATTGTTAAATAATTTAATGTGCTATCTACATATTTTTCTTAAATTATTAAAGTTATTTAATAAAAAAAAAATTACTAAACATAACTTTCATAAAAATTATGTGAAATTTTTAATAATATTTATTAAGAAAACCACTTGAGGTTATTATAATAATATTTTTTAAGTATCTAAGTTCAACATGTCCTTGGGATTTGAATTTCGGTGGACACAATAACTATTATTCCTCTTGGTTATTTAAGATAAATCCAATTTACCAAGAATATATTTATGTCAATAGACATGTCTATTTCACAACAGAGTTTTTATCATTTTAATTTAGTTATGAGTGATTATCATGTGGATGGTGGACATCAAGTCTCACTAGCACCACTGGTTGAGGATGGGCCTTGTTGGGAAGGCGACCGAGGATCAAATGTCATGACAGAGGTTGTGTCATGTGGTAGGGGGAGGAGACATGCTAGAAAAACTGAGGGTTGGTGTGGCCCAAGATGAGTGCGATCCCCAGGTTACTTTAATAGCTTATATTTCCAACATGATAAAAAAACCGAGGGTTGGTGTGGCCCAGCCTCAGTGCGATCCTTAGGTTACTTTGACGGCTTAGATTCCCCTAGATCACGGCTCCTCACGCACATTTCAAGCCTAGAGGATCATAAAGAGCTTCACAAACAAAAATATAACTGGATGGTAGACATTTAAATTCCAGAGAATATCCTAAAAATTCCTAGTAGGTTAAGAGTTATCTTTAAGTTAGTTATGCTCTTTTAATTAATTTATCTCAAACTAATTAATTAAACAAAATCTCATATCAATATGTTTCACATTGGATATGGTATTGTAACTAAATCTATTTACAAGTTAAGAATATCCTTGATAAATTGGGGGTGAATCTCTATGGTTAAGAATCTTGTTTAACTCATACATTCGTGAAAAAACAAGAAAAAATTCAGTAAAAATCACAGTATTAGAGTTTTGTAGGCGTGTTTCTAACCATCCACTGTAAAACTCTAATAATGTGATTTTTACAAGTTTTCTTGTTTTTCATGATATGGATAACACAAGCCTAAATTCAATTCATACATTAATTTTATAAAAAATAATAAAATTATAGTGTACTTAATTTTTATGATTTTAAAAAATAATCAAACAATGTGAGATGAGATGCCTGTTGGTTTAAGTTTTTTTATGTTTATCATGAATTAATACCTATCGACACTTACCATTAATATATATATATATATATTTCAATGGATAACGGAAATTATTTAAATAAAGTAATCAAGGACTAAATTAAATTTTTTGTTTTTTTCAAATATTAAAAATTCTAAACCTATGATAGATTAAGAACTTGTTGGTTATTGAAGAGTATGCAATTATTATTGTATATATGTGATAATTATAGGTTTTTCTAAGAAGTGTAGGGAAGCTTGGTCTTTGTTATTCAAGTTAGAAACTATGATTTGGGAAAATTGGGAAAAATTACATAAAGAGTATCCTATATTGTTCAATGTGAAATTAATAATGGACAAGAGGAAAAGTGAATCTTGTGGTCTTGTTTTGGAAAGAACTATAAATTGATATGTGAAGTGGATAAATTAATTGCTTGCTTAGGTTCAAAGAACTGAATAAATTTTGGAGGGTAGTAACCACTAATAAGTCTACGTATTTACAATTTTATACAATTTTATTCTTACACAAGTATTGAGAAAAAGCTTACATAAGTGCTGAGGAAAAAATAAATATGTAGGATGTAACTCTCAATAAGTATATCTATTTACATTTCATTTTTATCTATTTTTAATGCAAAGAGTTGTTAAAATTATGAAGAGAAGCAACTATTGAGTATGAGCTATTTTCAAGGATTTATTGCAACCATATAGAAGTTAAACATATGGCATTGTATTATGCAAAGGCTACAATATAACCCAAATTATGCTCCAATCAAATGCTTGAAAATTAGATTTTTTTTTAATAATATTCTAGAATAAATATTTATTTTTCAAAGTTAAACATTATAAGTTGCATTGGTTATTGCTAAAATAATAGTGTTCAACTCACAAGTCGACTACTAGGATCTTTTATTCTTAGGGACTAATAACATCTTGGAAAGGACCATCTCAATCTCAATAATATAATTATTTCCATATTTTAAGAGTTGACAATCATCAAATGGATAAGTTGAAAGACTTAATATAAAAGAGGTGATTAATTTTTTAAGCATTTTTTTAATGATGATAATTGACATTTCTATTTTAGAATAGGGCTTCCAATATTTTAATTTGATTATCAATGACTACTATATGCATGTATTTTTGGAATAGAGCTTCATACTTTTAATTTAATTATTATTAATTATTAGATGAACGGTAAGGATTTAAACTCCATAAAATATTCTAAAATATTTTTACTATACACAAATTGAAGGTTGAAATTTATCTCCAAAGTAGTTGTTTCCTTTTTTTCTCTTTTAATTAAATTGATTAAACAAAGAAATAGCATATGAACACGTCATATAAATTGAGTTATGTTTTTTTTTTGTGTATGTGGTATTGATAAACCATGGTATTGTAACAAATTCTATTAGCAATTTAAGGATATCCATGGTTAGGAATCTTGTTACATGTAATTTTTAAATTTTCGAAATAGTTATCATGGATTTTGACATTTCACATCCATGAATATTCTATAATTGATTTTCAAAGTAGTTAATTTTTTTTTCACTTCAATTAAATTAAATAATTAAAAAAATAGCATATGAGCAAATGTCATATGAAGTGAGTTATGATTTTTTAGGAATGTGGTATTGATAAGCCATGGTATTTCCCCTAATAAATCTTATTTAGAAATTAAAAACTCTATGGTAAATTCCTGAAAAATGTCTATGGTGAAAAGTCTTGCTCCGTGTTTTTTTTTTAATATATATGTTTAACTTATATATTAATTCCTTTTATAATTAATTTTTGCTAATGTCTCTTCATGCCATATTTACCAGGAGAGAAATTTTGGAGTAGGCACATGGACCTTAGATAAACCACCACAGATCCATCTTAGGCACAAATATATCATGAGCCTAAAGGGATCAAAATTCTTCAAGTGCAAACTTATTTTAGAGTGCAAAAACCAATGGGTAATTTTTCATTGTTTAAATTGTATTTTTGAATGCTATAGAGACTAGCCTAGATCTATCTTAACTCTGGATCTATTGAAAACCTATATTTTGAGTGCAAAACTTGAGGAAAGGTTTGCACCTAGAGAGATCCGATTAAGGTTTGCACCTAGAGTTAAGATGGATCAATATTGGTTTTGGTGGTATGATTAATTTTATCAATAATATATAAATATATCTAATATTAATTTAATCATTTTAAATATTCTAAATATCTATGAGATTAACCTAGTCCTTTTAATTTTAAATTTTATTAGTTACCTCAGTTTGTTGAGATAATAAATATTGTTAATAACTTTAATGATGAAAAATGATGAAATAAAAATTTTGAATGCAAAGTGACAATAATAATGTTGAATGATAGAAATTTTTAATAATAAGAATGTATTCAACTACAAATAGTCTTGATGGTGATCAATATCAAACTATTTTCTTCTACTATTCTTATTGTCGCCTTTGTTAGTCTTGCAATATTTTATATCGATTATATGAAAAGGACAGTTGAAATCATAAACCATTTAAATCACTTTAATCTAATGTGCCATCATATAACCAATTACATCAAATGAGAAATCAACATCTACACTTAAATCAATGCATCGAATGCAAGCAATCGGATAAGATTAGAAAACAAATTCTACACTGAAATCAATGCATCTAAAGCAAGGAATCAAATAGGATTAGAAATCAACATCTACACTCAAATAAATGTATCTAGTGAAAGAAATAAAATAGGATTAGAAACCAACATCTACACTAAAATCAATGCATGTAGTGCAAGCAATCCAATAGGATTATAAATCACCATCTACACTAAAATCAATGCATTTAGTGCACGCAATCAAATAGGAGTAGAAATAATCTACATTGAAATCAATGCATCAGTGCAAGAAATCAAATATAATTATACATCAACATCTACATTGAAATCAGTGCATCTAGTGCAAGAAATCTTCTTCCCTCTCCCCTGCTCCATATATATATATATATATATATATATATATATATATATATATATATATATATATATATGTTTTTCCCTCCATCTCTCCTTTGTCTATTGATCTCACCCCCCAAACATGCATGGTCTCTCACTCGATATATATCAATCTATCTATCCCTCCCTCCCTCTCCTCATCTCTCTCTTATTCTCTCTCTTCACCTCCCATTTATATCTCTCTTTCCTCCTTCTCTCCCTCTCTCCCACTTATATTGCTCTTTCCTCCTTTTCTCCCTCTCTCTCCATCTTCCTTATCACTCCCTCTCTCTCTATCCACCTTTATCATTCTATGTCTTTCTTCTTACCTCCCTCTCTCTTCCCTCCCATTGCATCTCTCTTTCCCTCCAACTCTCTCTCTCTCTCTCTCTCTCTCTCTCTCTCTCTCTCCAACTTAGTTACTATATCCCTCGCTCTCTCCTTCTCTCCCCCTTCTCTGCATCTCTCCTTATCTCACCCCAAAACATGCACACTCTCTCCCCATATCTCCCCTATCACTCCTTTTCCCTCTCCACTTCTCACTCTATATGTCTTTATTCTTCCCTCCCTGTCTCCCCCTCCAACTCCATCTCTCTATCGATCCCTCTCTCCTCCTTTCTCCCTCCCTCTCTCCTCCTCTCTCTCAAGACTTCTCTCTCATCCTTCCTATATCTCCCTTTATCTCCTACCTCCCTATCCCTTCCCCCATCTCTCTCCCTCTCTACAACCTCCAGTCCTCTCTCTTCCCCAATCAATATCCTCATCTCTCTCAAGTCTTCTCTCTCATCCTTATTCTCTATCCCTCTCTCTTCCCCCATCTCTCTCTCTCTCTCACTCTCTCTCCAATCCTCTCTCTTCCCCATCAATCCCCCCCTCTCTCTCATCCTTCCTCTATATCCCTGTCTCTCCTACCTCCATCACCTTTCAATCCTCTCTCTTCCTCCATCACTCTCCTCCTCTCTCTCATCCATCCTCTCTATCCATGTCACTCCTACCTCCATCTCTCTTCCCCCATCTCTCTCTCTCTCTCTCTCGCTCTCAAACTATGTTACTATATCCCTCCCTCTCTCCTTATCTATCCTTCTCTTCCCCCTTTTATCCATATCTCCTTCTTTGTCTCTTTATCTCACCCCTAAACATACACACTCTCTCTCCATCTCTCCCTTTCTTTCCCTCTCTCTCTCCACTTCTCACTCTCTATGTATTTCTTCTTCCCTCCCTCTCCCCCCTCAAAATCCATCCCTCTCTCCTCCTCTCTCTCATACTTCCTCTCTCTCCCTTTCTCTCCTACCTCCCTCCCTCTTCCCCCGTCTCTCTCTTTCTCTCTCTCTCTCTCTCTCTCATCCATATTTGTGTCTCCCTCTCCCTCTCTTACAATTCTCTAACTCTCTCACTCCTCTCCCTCTCTCTCTTCATTCATCTTATCCCCTCTCCTTCAGTTTATCTCCATCTCCCCCTTGTTACTTCCCCTATCTATCGACCTCTATCTTTCTACATCTGTGTTCTTTCATATCATATATATATATATATATATATATATATATATATAGATAGTTAATATATATCATGACATATTAATACATATTATAATATAAAAAATTTAGTATTGTATTAATCCAAAGTTATTAAATTTAATAATATTAATATTATAACATATTAATATGAATATTAGATTTAATAGTAATAATAATATTAATCTTTATAAATTAATATTAGGGTTCATAATATTTTTTTGCTTGGTATTGATAATAATTTGGCCCATGGTATTTGGTCCATAGGCTTGTCCTAAATAAAATCTCCTTTTTCAGTCTTATTAAATATAAAACACATTATGAAGTAAATATAAAAAGAGGTTTTATTTAAATTAAAAAAAGAAGAAGAGGTTTTATTTATTTACCATACCTCTAGTATTTTTATTTATTTACCACACCTCTTTTATTTACCATGGTATTTAGCCCATAGGCTTGGTATATAATTAGATGTTGATTTCTAATCATATTTGATATATTTTTTATTGATTTACCATACCTTTTTATACTTGGTTTATATTTATTCATTTATCATACCTATTTTATAAATATGGAATTTGGCCCATGGTATTAATAATAATTGGTCCCATGGTATTTGGTCTATAATGCTTACCTAAGTAAAACCTATTGTTTGAGTTTTCTTAAATATAAAGATGTTTAGGGAATAAATATAAAAATAGGTTTTATTTATTTACCATATCTAGTTTATTAATATTTTTTATTTATTTATTTACCATACCTCTAGAGTAAGTATAAAAATATGTTTTATTTATTTGCCATACCTCATGTTTATTTTATATTTTTATTTATTCACCATACCTTTTTTTTTAGCGTTCATAATTTTTACAAATATATTGATTACAATTAAGCCGATATTACAAATGTTTACAAACTTTCTTACATTACATCTACACATGTGCCTTTGGGTCGTAGAGCGCCTCCAATTACATAACTTCAACTTTTAAGTAAAAAAAAACTTTGTTTGATTTAGATGAAAAAAAAATATACCTAAACAAGTATTAAGCTGTAAAATAATGAGACCATTTCAAATATTTTAACCATAAATTGTTTTTTTTCAATATATTTATATGATATATAAATTGTTTTTTAAAACAATATACAAAATATTCTGGATAACATGTGCATTGAATGATTTGTTTTTATTATTATTAATATTTAACATTTTTTCTATATATAGATATATATGAAGTTGATATGGACATAAATTAGTTAATATAGAACTTCAAATAGTTTATTTAAATCATTTGTTAAAATATTTTTGAAAAGTATAAGGTTTAAACATATTACTCACATTGTTTTTACTTCTAATTACTTCACAAGAAATTATATTAGATCATATGGGAATTAATTAAACATGTGTAACATATTCCTTTTATTTTTTTATTATAGCTCACATTTCTTTCCTATTTAGAGAATATTTTATTTTTATTTGAAGAGGGTCAGTGTAAACTCCAAGTTGAGCGCAAGCCTACTTACACATCATCTTCACACTCGGTTGTAGAATGAGTCTCTCTAGGCTGTAATTTTTAATATTTTTGTTTTCAATTATTTAATGTAAAGCATAAAAGAAATTTTGCGTGATTTTGATGGACTTAATTTCTTTTTTTTAATGGTGGGAGAAAGAATCTCAATCCTTATTTTAATAGGGAATGAATAGTTCCTATGAATATTTTTTTCTTGATGCTTATGAATGCACAAAGTACATATGCAAAATGTGATTTTGTCTTTAATGAAAGTCACAATTTTTCTCTTTCTCAGTTTCTTTTAAAAATAATAATAATAAAGTTATAATTTAGCCATTTTTTATTTTTATTTTTTATTTTAGCAATATGTGATGCAACATAAAGTGTTTTTATTGGTATGATCATACTAGCTTTAATGCACTAGATCCCATTAGATCGTGGTTGCTTTAATGCACCAGATCCCATTAGATCGTGGTTGCTTTAATGCACCAGATCCCATTAGTTCTTGGCTTCAACTAAAGTAGTGGCACTAGATCCCATTAGATCGTGGTTTCTTTAATGCACTAGATCCATCAGTGCTTGGATTCAACTAAAGTAGTACTCAGATGGGCGATCTTTGAAGAAGTGATAGTGTTGGGCCATCCTTTTTCATCAATTAGAATTATTTTAGATGGTTGAGAAGAATTTTTTTATTGTGGATTGATGTTTATCAATGTTTAGATTATATTAACAATCAACCATATCACATGACTCAATCATGTTCTATTCATTACCAAATAACCTTTCAAATGCAAAAATGAAAACGACTTTTAATGTATTATTAGCTTTATGTCACATATTGGTAATATGTCAAATGTTGGTGTAATATTGATGATGGTTCTATGGTTTCCTTCCTTGTCAGTTAAAATTATGCTTGGGCTTATATACAAGAATCGATTTTTTCTTAGGTTTTAGTTGTAATAATAAGAGATTAGTTCTCTTATTTCTCTATAAAAATTGTTTTGCACCTTTTTTTAGAATTTGGTGCAATGCCAATAAAAATTTGGAAATAAGGTTTATGTTTTGATAGAAATCATAGCCATCCTACGTATTGTTTTTTTTTTTTTTTTTAGTAGTATTTTAAAGAGATGATATTTTTTTTTCTAATAATTAAATTTTCATTTCTATAATAACTTGTAAAATACTCTCTAGAAAAACCATTTTCATAATAATTTTTGAAATATTCTCTAAAAGAGAAATGTGCAATTATAATGTGTTAAAATTATATAAATAACGACTTATCATAAATGATAAATTGAATTATAAATGATAAATTGAAAGCATTGAAAAATTATATAAATTATTACACCAAATGATAACATGTGACGCTAAAACGATTTTCATCAATAATGTGACAAATTTATCTCTAAATTTATTAGCAAAATTACACAAATATGAATATGGAGTGGATTCAACAAAATGCAAAAGTGAAACCCCCAATGAAATGAAAATGAAATATACATTAATTACTTTTTTCATTTTATATTAAACACACTATAAAATTTATATCAATGAATAATTGTTTTTGGAAGAATTATAATTTTCATTATAAAATTCTTTTTTTAATATTTATTTTAATAATATTAAATTAAATAGTAAAACTACAATTCATTTTTATATAAAATCTAGTATTTAGTGATTTCAATAAAAAATTAGAGATTTCAATTTATAATAATAATAATAATAATAATAATAATAATACCATTTTGTTGATATTAAAATCACTTTTAATTATGTTGGGATTTTAATTGTAATTTGCCTATATATAATGGAAGAGATTGAAATGGAAAATTTCAAGCCAATTACCATATAGCCAAAAGACTTTGTGATGAGTAACCGAGTTGGTTGAAGTCTCCACCAAGTCATTGATCCTTTGTGATAAAGCATGGGTTTAATTTTCATTAGATTTATGAATTTCATTTTTTAAGAAACTAAGACATTTATTTCTTCATTAGAAATTACTTAACAAACATAAATTAATTATGTTTTGAATTAAAGGTAAATAAAAATTTAGTTATGGAAAAGGGTTCCATAAAAAGGGAAAAGTGAAAAAGACTAATGGTTACAGTATTCCAAGAACCGAGAAGTGGTTGAACAGAAACAATTCAGTTAGTTACCCCTTCCTCTCAGGATAAGGGTACATCCTAGTGAGGAAGAGGGGTTCTGATCTATTGGTGGCTAAGAGAAGGAAAAGATAAGATAATGTGAATTTCCCGAGCTGGTGGTGACTAGTGGAAATACTCTCAGCAATCTTGAATTCCTTGGAAAGGAGATTGGACTTGGGGTCTCGAGATCTCTTCTGGAATATTTTAAACCTATTGGTCTCAAGTGTGGAGCATGCGGGGAGATGAGGACCTAATCGCCTCATCCACAGTAGGGAGGAAAACATCAGTTAATTTCAGATAAGTGAATTTATTAAGTTCTGGTACCTAGACAGAGGTGTATTTTGATACAGTTCCTAAGATATTTGAAGTCACCTATCAGTTAAATATCCTTGCTATGGTTAGTATTTCTAATGGTATTTTATTACTATTGAATTTCTATTATGCTGAGTAAATTTCAGTTACAGTACATTTCTCTAAGAGCTACAGTGTAACCTTCATATACCTGTCTTTCTTGAAATAAATGCATACTGTTGTAATTAAGTTTTATTAACTCGATGGTTGATACAGTGATGATTTTGAATAGAAAATTAACTTTGTTTTCTTTATACAGTAGAACATAAATGGTTAATAATGAACTGATAAAGAAGGAATAAAGAAATAAAATGACAGCCAATTCCTAGAGAGATAGGCAACCTAGATATTAGCACATAAATAAGAATAAACCAAGAACATGTAAGTAGTAGAGTAGGAAATCCATAACCCATGTTCAAGAGTTGAAAGCTCTAAATCCCGGGTTGGGTTGATACTTTCATTTTATTCTATACACGGACAGGATTTGGGTTTGGTCCGGTCAATCCTTAACTCAACAAACTTATAATAAAATTAAGGTGTAAACATTATTCATAACAAGGAGACAAGAGTCATTGTCGAAAACCGAGAACGGAATTATTTTAAATACTGTAAACTTAGTAACTTGAAGGATTCTTTCATAACATACCATTGAGGAATAGAAGTTACATCATTATATAGATAATGAACAAGAAGTAGAAATGAAAATGGACAGAGGGACCATTTGACAATTGTATCAAACAATAAATGTGAACTTAATATAATAGCTGGAGTATCCAGAGAAAGGTCAACCGGAATATACAAACATAATAGAAGGATTTAAGTAAACCATAAATGTAACAGAGTTCTTGCCGTGAGTGAGGTAGTCTCAGCTTCAGATAAAAAAAATATATATATAACAACCAAAATAGCAGTAAAGGTTTAACATTTCATGATTGTGTAACATAAGGGCTATCAAATAAATGTTGCTTCTCTAGCTCTTAGAGGAGTTCGGAGGGAAATCCGGTACCTGTAGAGTAAAGCATGAAGTCAGGGTGAGACGCATGTCTGCGTTAAGAGGCAAAGATAGAGCAACGAAAAAAGGCACCTAAAACCCCCAAGCATCATACTTGTACAAGAACAAGCCAATAAGGTTGTTAAGACACATAGAAATGTAAGTTACAAAAGGAAAAAAAAATGATTATTTAGAGACAGTGAATAGAAAAACCTTGGCATACATGTGTTAATTAAACCTCAGACATGATGTGAACTATGCAGAGAAGACAGGAGGGAGGATAATAAAATATACCCCTCAGAACAGTTGAAAGGAGGAACTAAATTCATGAGTATAGAAGTTGCTAAGATATCTTACCTACAACAAAAAAACACCAACCAGTATGTCATCGGAGAAGGCATGGTGCATCACACGAATCTGGAGTAACCTAGTCGATTGTTGCATAATGAAAGCAAGTAATATATCAAAGAATAAACTATAAAACAAAACAGAGCAGCCGCATGAAGGACGACCCCGTTACATTGAACAAGAAAGGGAATAGTAACTCCAAACAAAGGTAAATAGTGGCAGGACACTGAAAAAAAATGAAGCATAAAATCAATAATGAAAGTCATAACAGTGGAAGACTGTATATTACCCTTTGTAAAATGCCACGAACGAGATGGAAATGGGGCTGAAGACCTGGAGCTGTGGTCGGGTTGTTGATTAGCAATGACGCATAGCTCCATCCAGCCGAACAAAGAGGTTAGGGTTCGGTAGGGTCAATACCGTAAACCACCAAGCGACATTCCTAGCCGTAGATCTCTTCCATTAGTTCCAACGATAACAAAATAGACATATGTTCATCACATAAATCAAATTCAATGTGATTGTATAGCTAGAAAACACGAAATTCATTCTTTCAAAGAAAATTGCAAATCCCAACAGGAAAATATGTCAAGTCTGAGATTTGTTTTAAATCATTTAAGTTCTCTTGGGATTTTAATCGTAGATGGTACCATGCACCATAATGAAGCGAATATTTCCCAAACGTTAGAACAATTAACATGCATCAATGTATTGCGATATCATAAGATTGTTAACCATGGTTAATTTTAATACTTTAGCAATAAAGTGTGAGATTTGATGTGTGAATTCAAGTTATGTGTGGTTAAAATAGTAGTATTTACCTTATATAAAGTACAACTTATTAAACGATGTAAGAATTTTTTATTTTTTTATGTTGATATATTTTAGATGTTACAATTGGTATCAGAGCAGCATTCGCATGCTGGGACCCAAAGGGTCACCTAATATGACAAATTTTGTGTAATGATGCACAAAGATAGCAAAGAAGTAGCATAATAGGAGGCAATATGAGGAGGAGTTCAACACAGAAAATAACCTAGCATATGGGGGAATAGACACCCCAACCACATTCAGAAATAAATCCTGAGATGTGGATTGAGCTGAATGTAGACCAACACTAGAAAACTAGTAGACTGCTGGAGGACCAACAGCACCAGACTAGTATTCTGCTAAGCACAGTGCAAAAGCTACAAGAGGAAATGGTCCGGGTCAAAACTGACAATGATCGCCTAATGAAATAGAAAGAAAGGATACTTAAAAGTCTTTCGGACAAACATAATCAGGGAGTGATACAACCCAGTCCTGATATAAACATGAAAGAGGAAAATGAACAACAAAAAAGGGTTCAAACCATCGACAAAATGGGAAGAAGGCATTCACAGTGAAGAAAAAAAAATAGAAACTACAAAGAGGCTAAGTTTGGTAATGTGTTAGAACAGCAAGAAATTAAGAAACATAAAGTGGAACTACAAGGTGAGTTCCGGAAGATAAAACCACCCACATTTGATGGAGTGGCGGGGGAGGTGGCTAAAGCATGGCTGATAAATATGAATAAGTACTTTCAAGTCTATGAATATAACAAAAATCTTAACGCTAGGCTAGCCATCTATCAGTTGAGATAGAAGGCCACTCTGTTTTGGTAGGAAGTTAAGAATGTCCACAATATAGAAGATCAGGATGTGACATGGGATGCATTTTAGTAATATTTTAAGGAAAAGTACCTAACTAAATGATTTTATGATGAGAAGTCCAGAGAATTTCACGATTTAAAATTGGGTTAAATGATGATGGATGAATACATAACCAAGTTCACTTCCTTACTTAGATACATTCCTTACTTAAGGGACGAAAAAGCTAAGGTTCAATACTTCTTGCCCATATGAAAGAAAGAATTGAATTCGTGAATCCAAGCACCATGGATGAGGCAATCCGAAAAGCCAGAATGTATTACCATCAATCTAAGGCAAAAGGAGAACTGGGAAAAAGTTGGTTGCCCAAGAAAGGGCAGAAGAGTAGTTCAGGTTTTAAAAATGCTAGAGCCAACAATTTTAGGACTTCTACAAGAAGTTCAATGAGTAAATAGTTTGGAATAAACCAGCAAAGAACCTAGTGGCCTATGGAAGACAAGCCCACAGAGGCTTCCAACAATCCTTAGCAAGGTTAGAATCCGAAACCACCCCTACAATGTTGGGGGTGTGGTGAGGTGCATCATTATAGGAACTGTCTACAACGTGTAAGAAGCAAAACAATTTCTAATCTATAGGAAGCTTCTATTGTGTGGAGATGTAGCCCGAAACATACCCAGAATTAATGCAGCATTGGAAGATCATCAGGAAAATTACCAACCAACAATGATAGAGTTGGAAGGTAAGCTACTTTCACAGCATTTTTCTATTTTGGCTGACCAAGGTGCAAGTTTAAGTTATGTAAATCCAAAATTAGTAGAAATATGTAAAATACAAAGTCAACAATTCAAAAATCCCTAGTTGGTACAGCTAGCCACTGTAGCAAAGAGGAAATTTTGTGCCAAAATTCCAAACTGTACACTGGAAATTGGCAAACAATAGTTAACGGTGGATTTGAATGTATTGCCTTTGGGATCTTACGATGTGCTATTGGGAATGGATTGGTTGGAGAAGCACTAGACATTGGTGGGTTGTAAAGAGAATACTATATATTACAGAATGCACGATGGAACATGTAAGGAGATACAAGGAATCAAGAAGCCTTTACAACTGTGTCCTATTACAACCTCTCAAATGAGTAAGTGTATGAGGAAGGGATGTCAGTTATATGCCATTCAAGTGGGCTTTAATAATTCCAAGGAAAAGACTTCGATGATGGAAAACATACAAATAGTACAAGATTTCATGGACGTGTTTCGAGAAGATGCACCAGGCTTGCCACCAAGAAGGGACATTTATTTTACTATTGAGTTGATGCCAGGAGCATCACTGATGTTGGGAAAAATACTGAGAGGGGGGGGTGAATCAGTATTTAGAGCTGACTGACAATTACTTTTCCTTCCCTTAAAGCCATATGTTACATTACTGCTTCCAACTTGTATGTCCAGAGATATTATTATGTCTTTACTTAGATCATTGCATCATTCATAAGAAGTAAGCATGAATAGAAATAACAAAACATAAGCAACACATATGAACACCGGGATTTAAGGTGGAAACCCAATTCGGGAGAAAACCACCACTGTTGTAATCTCTGTCTTCAATATTTATTATAGAGAAAACTTCTTACAATTTTATGCTGGTGCAGACTCATACCAGCACGCAGGAACCCACAGGCAGAAGGCTACAACCTTCTCTCGTTTACCAGCCTCTCCTGGAAGGGAGCTACAACCCCCTGCTCTCGTTTACCAGCCTCTCCTGGAAGGGAGCAACTACCCCCTGCTCTCGTTTACCAGCTATCACTGAAAGGGAGCTGCTACCCACTTACTAAAGGCTTCGACCCTCAGCACCACTGCAGACCACGTTTCATCAATTTTCAAACTGGATCCAACCCACACAATTCATCAAACCAATAGCAGCATAATCAATATTCGAACAACCCAGATCATCATAGCAGTAAAACAGGAGAAAAGATCAGACATTTCTTTCTGCGCCTTTTCTTCACTGAAACTTCGTATGCACATGCTTTAATAGAAACAAACCTGCGTATGCATCTACACACATTTCAGAACTGACTTCAATTCCCATACTCACTTTTACTAAATACAACCACGTATATATCTTCAAACATTGTAGGGCAGCGCAATTCTTTATAACAGAACAGTGAGACCACTGTAACCCAAAAATCAGAAGTAATCCAAACTTCAGAGAATATATGCATTCAACATCCCTTGTATCCTTCTATGTATGTTAATCTTCAGAAACCCCAACTGTCATATGCACTTTCAATTTAGATGACCTGGATCCATATGTGTTCTTCAGCAGACATGCGCTAGCTCTTCATCATTTCTTCTATTGAATAATCTCAAGACTCATCACCTTTAGATTAATATCTTGATGGGCGCATCCTGGACTCAGATTCATCAATTAAGCACGTCGTCTGTCCATACAGATATTCCTTAGAGGAATTCCTTATTTTTCCGCACTAATACACACACCCTCGAGTAGTAATACTTTTCCTTTATATAGTTATCTCCTTAATTAAAACCATGAGTCAAAACCACGAACCGCTAATGGTATTCCTTTGTCAGTATTCCCTTTATTTTATCCCCCGGGGCTCTTCGATTTCTTTTTAATTTATTTTATTCAAACGAGGAAATTCAAATTATCTATGTGTGCCAAGCCTTTAACCCAAAGTTTAACCCTTCAGATTTTATAAACAATATCCAACGCTTTTCCATATGCAAGTGTCGTGTTGATGTGGTGAGTTCCGCAAGCGGAACAACCATACATCTCAATCGTTTTGTATTAATAATCGTGTCAATCCAATTTGAAACCCCAATATTTTTCTCCGCCATATAATATTATAAACATTAACGTGCCACTGACTCATCAGTAATATATATATCCATATAACCTTTCGGGTTCTTCAAATAATATTCAATCTTCGACTCTGGGCCCACATCACAGTCAACCATTTGCGATGTGCGATATGCAATGGCGTGATCAAACAAAAATGTGCAAAGTTCATATTTGCAATTTGCGATGGGAGCACATCGCAAATTGGCGGAAATAACAAATATGTGATATTGCGATATTGCGATGATCGCATATCGCAACATTCAATTGGTGCGCACATATATATACCATGCGATTGTGCGATGTGTGATGATCACATATCGCAACAATCAACAAAATCTGGCTTGGGCGAAGGGTGATTTGCGACATTGCGATGTTGCGATCGTGCGATGGCGCGGCGATCGCACATCGCAAATAATCCATATCAACAAGACACTTGAAACTTCAAAACTGCGCTTTGCGATTTGCGCTCAAGTGGTAGGGACCACTTGTCCTGCCGCTTTCAAAGACTTAAAGAACTTCCGCTGTTTTATTCAATTTTCTTCATACTTGGTTTTTGAGGGCTTAAATGCCCGAAATGACTATTTTTCAATAAAATCTGCTCCTCCGTAGTCTGGAACTACAACTGTCTTCATTTCACTGTAAAACGGCACTGCCCAACACCATAATCAACTCTCCTCTGCAATTTGTGGCTGCGGCCCATGAAAATTCATTCATCCTTATATTTCTCCCATCCTTCTTGAATGCGTGTTGTTGTACACCAAAATTTTGCTGCACCTTTGTATTTCTTTCACATGTATCACATCTTCGTTGCCTCTGCTTCATAGTCTACCTTGCTGCCTTTTCCTAAATGCACTCTTCCTCTGTTTCATCTGCTGCCTCCACTACCTCTCTGTCTCTCTCTTTTCTTAGTTACTGCTTCAGATGCTCCTTCTTTGACAAATCCTTTTCCATCAAGGACAACTTCATCAAGTAGGTTGCCATCAAGGACAACACATTGCATCATATTGCCAACAATCTCCCCCTTTGGACTTGATGGCAACCATGATGGTGTTTGATCACCATAACAGATAGATACATTGATTATAACCATTATGCAAACACCATGATACTCTCCCCCTTTGACATCAAGGGCAAAGGGCGGATCAAAACCAAGACAAGGTTGTTCTTCCCATGTATAAAGAAGAGCTCTGTAGATCTGATGTGTACTGAAGTTACCATGCTCCCCCTGAGTTCATGCTGAATCTTCAAACATATATTTTTTTTAATGAAGTACATGACTCTATGACCTTCCTATTACCAAGGACTCATACTTACATCAATGATCCAACCAAGTGGATTTACACATGTGACTTAAGTACCCAACCAAGTGGGTTTACAAATTTGAAAAAGCCCTTTCATTACTGAATATTACAATTTACATCATAGGTCATACCCTTTTCATCAAATTACAAATATGAATTTTTATAACCAATACCAAAAGGACCTCAAAAGAGAGATCATATTTCAAAACCATCATAATGCCAACAATGCATCATTTCCGTATGACCAATGCTCCCCCTTAGCTTGTGCATCCTGATCACTTTCAGCAGCAGATCATCAAGGCATCTTCATCAAATATCAGAAAATAGAAATATGAGAACTGAAACATCACCAGAGATATCAAACAGCACTGCAGTTGTGCTGAGGAATGCTGACCCAGAATGTTTTTGTTAGCAAACACCCATGTGTTAAAACAAAAGATACTCTTTAGCAAAATGCAATCGGGGCTCATCCACAATCTCATCATAAGAAACCATGTATCATGTCATCATCACTGGAGCATGAGTATCACAAGAACTAAATAATAAGCAGATACAATGCCAATAATACAATCATTAGTATTTAGACTGATGCTTCCCCTGAAATTATGTCATCTATACCTGTCTTCTTCACATCAGATTCACTTGTCAGAAATAAACATAACCAGAATTATCAATCCAACCATGATAATCATCATACATCGCTCCCCCTGTGATGATACATTACTGATTCCTATAATGTATCTCACATCACTCCTGTAGTCATTATGAGAAATAAGCTTTAGAAGCGGATGACTGCAGTAGGGTCAATATTCCCTACGTTTTTGACCGGTCCTCCTTCCTTCTTTTTCCAGCTTTTCTTGAAATTTCCTTTTGTGTCCTGGAAATTATCCAATTTCTCAGATCTGTTCATCCTGCATTCTTTTTCCACATGTCCATACTTGTTACAAGCATAACATCTTATGTGACCAGAAAAATAAGCATAAGGATCATAGTGTGTTTTTCTATTCTTTCTGCTATTGCAATCAGCTTCTTTATGACCATACTTGCTGCATAAAAAACAATATCCTTTAAAGGACCCTGAGTACCTTTCTGTGTAGAGTCTGTTTGTTTGTGACTGAAACAATCTGCTTCTGCAATTTTCTGCAACATGCCTATGATTATGACATTTAAAGCATTCAACATTATTGATACTTCTATATTTGGGAGCGAAAAATTTCCTTTGAGAATTCATGATTGTTGGTTTCCCTTTTGTTTCTTTCACCACTTCAGGTTTTTCATTCATATCCTTTGCATCTTTAGCACTTCCTTGTGAACTGGATTCTCCCTTAACAGTTTCATGGAAACCAAGACCAAATTTAACAGAAGGAGACCCTTGACTACTAAGAATATTGTCCAGAATCTTAGTACTATATTGAAACCTCAAGAGTTTATCCTTTTCTTCTAATTTACCTGTGAGAATGTTTACCTCAACCTCCAATCTTTGGCATTGCTTCATCATACATTCTTCTTTCCTTCTTCCTTCTTCTACTTGATCATTCAGTTTTAGAATCTCTTCTTTCAACCCATTTTCTTGTTCTTCGAATATTTGTAGAAGTTCTTCATTCTTCTTGTTTGACTTTTCCAGATTTTATTTGAGAGAGATGATTTCTGCTTCAAGTCCTTCCTTTTCAAATGATAGGGGTTCATCATTCTTCTTATTTGATGTTTTGAGATCTGCTTTTAGACAGATGATTTCTGCTTCAAATTTTTCACTTCGATTGGTTGCATAAACGTACAACTTTTGATACTTGTCTATCTGTCCATTTAGTATTTCTATCTGTCCATTCATTCTAGAGATCACATCTTTGTATATAGATTCCTTCTTTTTAACTTGATCTTCATCATTGATCTTGAGATTAGCTTCTAGACCCATAACATTGCTTTCACTATCTTCACAATTGCATGCACGAGAAAGTGAATCGCAACAACAATCAATACCTGTTTCCTCTTCTTCATTTTCTGCTGCACATGTTTTCTGAGATATCTCCTTTCTTTGAGTAGCCTTCTTCTTTTGCATCTTTGCCATGAGAACTTGCAGAACTTGGTCAGAATCTTCTTCATCCTTATTGGACACTTCATCATTATCTTCATTTGTATAATAACTCTTTCCCTTTTCAAATTGTTTCCCTTTATCATGTTTTTCTCTATAAGGACATTTAGAAGCATAATGACCAACTCTTCCACAATCAAAACACTTGAAGGGAAGCTTACCTTTGAACCTTCTAGAACCTGGTTGGAGTCTTCTCACAAAATTTGCCTCTTCTTCTTCTGATATATAACTTGATTCCTTGACAGCTTCCTTTTCTTTTTCTTTTGCACATGCCTTAAAGACAACTTCTCTGATTTGAGAGGGACCTTCTTTTCTCATTTCAAAAGAAGGTAGAATACCATGAAGTTTAACAATAGTAAGAGTTTGCAGATCTTTCCTTTCTTCAATAGCTGATACTTTTGACTCAAATTTTGAAGTCAAAGATCTTAAGACTTTTTCCACCAGAGTAGTATCGGTTATGGTTTCACCCAAACTTCTCATACGATTTACAATATCATCTAGACGCAAAAAGAAACTAGAAATACTTTCATCACTATACACCCTTAAATTTTCATATTCAATTCTGAGAGTTTGGAGTTTTTCACTTTTTACCTTTGTATCTCCTTCATAGCTCAGAATGATTTTTTCCCATATTTCTTTTGCTGAATTTAGCTGCATCACTTTAGCAAATTCTGGTTCAGACATGCTTCCTAATAAAACATTGACTTCTTTGGCATTGATTTCATATTTCTTCCTTTCTGCTGCATCAGTAGGAATACTTGCTAGATACTGATAACCTTCTTCCACGATTGCCCATACTTCTGCACCAAGACTTTGCAAATATGCTTTTGTTCGTATCTTCTAGAATAGCATATTACTTCCATTGAATAGAGGTGTCTTTAGAGAGAGTATTCCTTCCTGACTTCCCATTGCGACGGATCTCCTTCAAGCGATCAAGCTTCTGCAGAAGAACCTTGCTCTGATACCAATTGTTTGGAAAAATACTGAGAGGGGGGGGGGGGTGAATCAGTATTTAGAGTTGACTGACAATTTTTAGTTTTCCTTCCCTTAAAGCCATATGTTACATTACTGCTTCCAACTTGTATGTCCAGAGATATTATTATGTCTTTACTTAGATCATTGCATCATTCATAAGCAGTAAGCATGAACAGAAATAACAAAACATAAGCAACACATATGAACACCAGGATTTAAGGTGGAAACCCAATTCGGGAGAAAACCACCGCTGCTGTAATCTCTGTCTTCAATATTTATTATAGAGAAAACTTCTTACAATTTTATGTTGGTACAGACTCATACCAGCACACAGGCACCCACCTGCAGAAGGCTACAACCTTCTCTCGTTTACCAGCCTCTCCTGGAAGGGAGTTACAACCCCCTGCTCTCGTTTACCAGCCTCTCCTGGAAGGGAGCAACTACCCCCTGCTCTCGTTTACTATCTATCACTGGAAGGGAGCTAGTACCCCCTTACTGAAGGCTTCGACCCTCAGCACCACTGCAGACCACGTTTCATCAATTTTCAAACTGGATCCAACCCACACAATTCATCAAACCAATAGCAGCATAGTCAATATTCGAACAACCCAGATCATCATAGCAATAAAACAGGAGAACAGATCAGACATTTCTTTTCGCGCCTTTTCTTCACTGAAACTTCGTATGCACATGCTTTAACAGAAACAAACCTGCGTATGCATCTACACACATTTTAGAACTGACTTCAATTCCCATAATCGCTTTTACTGAATACAACCGCGTATATATCTTCAAACATTGTAGGGCAGCGCAATTCTTCATAACAGAACAGTGAGATCACTGTAACCCAAACATCAGAAGTAATCCAGACTTCAGAGAATATATGCATTCAACATCCCGTGTATCCTTCTGTGTATGTTAATCTTCAGAAACCCCAACTGTCATATGCACTTTCAATGTAGATGACCTGGATCCATATGTGGTCTTCAGCAGACATGCGCTAGCTCTTCATCATTTATTCTGTTGAATAATCTCAAGACTCATCACCTTTAGATTTATATCTTGATGGGCACATCCTGGACTCAGAATCATAAATTAAGCACATCGTCTATCCATACAAATATTCCTTAGAGGAATTCCTTCTTTTTCCGCACTAATACACACACCCTCTAGTAGCAATCTTTTTCCTTTATATAGTTATCTCCTTAATTAAAAACCATGAGTCAAAACCACGAACCGCTAATGGTATTCCTTTGTCAGTATTCCCTTTAGTTTATCCCCTGGGGCTCTTCGATTTCTTTTTAATTTATTTTATTCAAACGAGGAAATTCAAATTATCTATGTGCGCCAAGCCTTTAACCCAAAGTTTAACCCTTCATATTTTATAAACAATATCCAACGCTTTTCCATATGCAAGTGTCTTGTTGATGTGGTGAGTTCCGCAAGCGGAACAACCATACATCTCAATCGTTTTGTATTAATAATCGCATCAATCCAATTTGAAACCCCAATCTTTGTCTCCACCATATAATATTATAAACATTAACATGCCACTGAATCATCAGTAATATATATATCCATATAACTTTCGGGTTCTTCAAATAATATTCAATCTTCGACTCTGGGCCCACATCACAGTCAGCCATTTGCAATGTGCAATATGCAATGGCGTGATCAAACAAAAATGCGCAAAGTTCATATTTGCGATTTGCGATGGGAGCACATCGCAAATTGGCGGAAATAACAAATATGTGATATTGCGATATTGCGATGATCGCATATCGCAACATGCAATTGGTGCGCACATATATATACTATGTGATTGTGCGATGTGCGATGATCGCATATCGCAACAATCAACAAAATCTGGCTTGGGCGGAGGATGATTTGCAACATTGCGATGTTGCGATCGTGCGATGGTGCGACGATCGCACATCGCAAATAATCCATATCAACAAGACACTTGAAACTTCAAAACTGCGCTTTGCGATTTGCGCTCAAGTGGTAGGGAACACTTGTCCTGCCGCTTTCAAACACTTAAAGAACTTCCGCTGTTTTATTCAATTTTCTTCATACTTGGTTGTTGAGAGCTTAAACGCCCGAAATGACTATTTTTAAATAAACTCTGCTCCTCCGTAGTTTGGAACTACAACTGTCTTCATTTCACTGTAAAACGGCACTGCCCAACACCATAATCAACTCTCCTCTGCAATTTGTGGCTGCGGCCCATGACAATTCATTCATCCTTACATTTCTCCCATCCTTCTTGAATGCATGTTGCTGTACACCAAAAATCTGCTGCGCCTTTGTATTTCTTTCGCATGTATCACATCTTTGTTGCCTCTGCTTCATAGTCTACCTTGCTGCCTTTTCCTAAATGCACTCTTCCTCTATTTCATCTGCTGCCTCTGCTACCTCTCTATCTCTCTCTTTTCTTAGTTACTACTTCAGATGCTCCTTCTTTGCCAAATCCTTTGCCATCAATGACAACTTCATCAAGTAGGTTTCCATCAAGGACAACACATTGCATCATATTGCCAACAACTGATTTCAAGGGCACCTTACCGAATGAGTGTACTAGAATTGACTGAACTAAAGACGCAGTTACAAGAATTGTTAGATAAGGGGTATATCCGACCAAGTGTGTCCCCTTGGGGAGCACCAGTGTTGCTCGTGAAGAAAAAGGACAGAACCATGCGAATGTGCATGGGCTATTGACAGCTCAATAAATTGACCGTAAAAAATAATTACCTACTATCGTCGATTGATGATATGTTTGATCAGGTGAAAGGAGACAATGTATTTTCAAAGATAGACTTAAGATCAAGATACCACTAGATCTGGATAAAAGACAAAGATATCTAGAAAACTACTTTCTGTACTAGGTACGGGAATTACGAATTTGTGGTGTTACCATTTGGATTGACTAATGCACCAAAAACATTTATTGACGATATCTTAGTTTATTCGAAAAGTGTGGAAGAGCACAAGGAACACTTAAGGATAGTGCTGGAGATGTTACGAAAACATCAGTTGTATGCTAAGTTCGGAAAATGTCATTTCTTCAAAGAAGAAATCCAACACCTAGGCCATGTTATTTATACTGAGGGAATAGCGGTTGATACAGAAAATATTAAGACAATTATGGAATGGCAGGTACCCCAAAATTTGGCAGACATCCAATCCTTTATGGGATTAGATGGATATTATCGACATTTAATTGAAGGATTCTCAAATATTTCTTTTCCAATTACCCCCTTACAGAGGAAGGGAAAAGTATTTAAGTGGACTAATGGGTCTCAAAATAGTTTGAAAAGTTAAAAATTTTGTTGACCACTGCCCCGGTGTTGAGGGTAGTTGATCCCAATAAAGAATTCAAAGTTTGTATGGATGCTTGTAGAGAAGGAGTTGGGGAAATCTTGTCGAAAGAAGGAAGAGTGGTTGCATATGAATCGTAGAAGTTAAAAGAGCATGAATAGTGATATTTAGCTTACGATGTAGAGCTAACAGCAGTAGTGCATGCGCGCCGAGTATGGAGGCACTACTTGCTTGGAAATATATTTGTTAAAACCTGACCATAGTAGCCTAACTAGCTACTTTAAGCAAGCTTATCTCAACTCTCGCGAGGCAAGATGGAATTCCTTTCTAAGCGAGTTTGGCATTGACATGCAGCATGTGAAAGGTAAGGAAAACAGGGTGGGAGAGGGTTTGAGTAGAAAGTTACATGGAGTTTATGAACTTTACTACAACCATATTCAAAGCAAGTTCTTGGACCAAATAAAAGCATAAGCTGAGAAGGATCTTGAATACCAATTTATATGGTAGCAAGCAGAGGAGGCTAGAAGGCAAGAAAAGCCATTCAATTATGGAATTAGCAAGGATCTATTATTAACCTTTAAGGAAAAGATATATATTCCAAAACAAATGGATTTGAAGGAGCTTATTTTGAATGAATACCACCGAAGAAATTATTGAGGACACCCAGGATATCAGAAAATGCTAACATCAATGAGAAAGAATTATTTCTAGCCTGGTATGTCAAAAAAAATTACAGAATATTTAAACAAGTGTCTAGAGTGTTAGCAGGTTAATGTGGAACATCAACATCCAATGGGACTATTGCAGCCCATACTGGTACTGGAGTGGAAGTGCGAAGTTATATCTTTAGACTTCACCACTGATCACCAAAATCAAGAAGCACAATGACTCCATTGTGGTGGTGGTAGATCGATTGAGCAAGGCAACACATTTTATACTAGTACAATTGATGCAGGGGCATTAGGCTCAAAACAACCTTTGTCCATAAATAAATGTAAAAGGGGGTCTCATGTTTTGTTTCCCCATGTAAATATTCATAATTGAGTAATTTTAGTTAATTAGAAAGGAAAATGTAACTTCCCAAATGATTAGTGAGCATAGGAAGAGACAGTTCGTCTCTGTCTATCAGAGCATTAGTCTAATTTGGAACTGTAGGAATTTGAAGAGTTTGTGAGTCATCGAGGAATTCGAATTGATTCATTGTAATTGATATAAAAATAGACCTCTGTGACAAAGTCGAGAGACCTGCAAAGGGAGACCTGCTTATAGAACTGCATAGGCTGCATAGGACTGTAGAATAGAAGAGAAGGGCCAATCGATCGAAGATCTGGCCAGAAAAAATTTTGTAAGATAATTCACTGTATAATGAGAAATTTGTCTCAGTGTAACTGTGCAATTGTTGTTTAACTCTGTGTAGAGAGTACCTTTCGTAATTGTGCATTCATTGGTTAATTTCCTGTGTGAATTTTCCCTTAATTTCTTGTAGGAGCAGGACTCTGTAATTTGAGTTAAGAGTCTGCCTATGTACTCAAAAAGGAGAGTGTATGGTAATGTACGATATATACGCCCTGTAATTGGGATTTAATTTTCATTCTACGCCATTGTAGAAATCAACATTCGATTCGATGTCCTAATGTTTATTGAATGAGCGAAATCCCTTGAATCGAAGTTATGAGTTGGAGTCATATTGGACTTTCCTGAAATGAGAATCGACGGATAAAAGCCCTGTGAGGAACGTTGATGGATAGCTGAACCATCATCTGGAAATTGTAATAGAATGTTTTACATATGAGCTTGAGCATCGATTCTCTTAAATAGTGAGTTTGACCCTTCAACTTGTTGGTACTCCTCATCTCACAAAGGGAGGGAACGATTTCGCATCAAGTTTAGGTCTGGAGCGACCGAGAATCAAATTGAATCGATGAATTAGAGCGGTTGAAGAGACAACATATGAAAAGAAGATTGTAGCAGACTTCAATTTGGGGAGTCAATGGTCCATTCGGAAAATTAATTGGTTTGACTTTTCAACCCTCGGGACTAGTAAATGAAGTGGTCAGCCCATGTAAAAGCCAACATTCAAAATATGGATGGAGAAGTGGTGAGAACGACCGTATTGTAAGCATAAGCAAATGGAGTGGAACCCTGAAGGAAAGGACGTGGAACCCGGAGAAGAGTGAACGTGGTTCAAAGCTAAACCCGACAGTATATCGCGTGGCACAAAGGCGGTAAGTTTTATTTAAGAAATTGGAGTGATTCCATCGATTGGGTGACGCGTGTCCCTGAGCGATTTTGGAAAACCTCTCTCATTGCGGGTTAAAGTTCATGCACAATAGTTGTGATCAGAGATGTTGGATCACCAAAGTGAGCGCAACAACACTTCCGTCATTGGATAAGAAGGCGAGACAACCAAGGTATGTTTGTGTGAGTTGTGGGACCTGGAAGATCATTAACGCTAGGACCAAATTCAAGACCTGTTATAATGCGTAATCGCTAAATGAACCATTGCAAATACTCCTTGTACAATATTTATGTAATAAGGGTTGGTGAAGTTAGCGCCCTATGAAATATATGTGGGGGTTAACCATATCATGATGCTCTAACATTTGAATGGAGGCCGTTACCATATATTGATATAGTATCATATGCGAGTTGGGTGACATCGTTTTAGATATGTGTAAGGCTTCTATATGGTGTGGTTGCCCTATTACATAGGACTTGGGGCTTTTACAATCTTTGAAAGAGGTTCCTACAGTTAGAAGAATTTACCAAATTTAAACTGGATTGAGTACATAGGTGTAGGTAGGTGGTTGTATATGCAAGAGGATTTGATTTAACATCTCAAATCTCATATTGAGATGCTAAAGATTCAGATTTAGTTGTTTAATTTTCCAGCGTAGAATAACGGAATGTTGTGAGATTTCCCGGACTGGGGAAATGTTTGAGTCATAAAATGTGAAGGCATAGTGTGCAGCTAGAGATTGAGAAGTCAGAGAAAAATGGGACTATGGGTATACCCCCGTCATCAAGTGGTATTTGAGCTAGAATTTAATTAGCTCTTTGAAAAGTTTATTTTGAAATGCACATGTATTAAATAGTGAAAAAAGTTGATATTTACATCTGTTTAACAGGAAATTTTCAGATTTGATTTAACATGCAGTGAAGGTCTCTAGATGAGAGAAATCTGGAGCTGAAGGCAGGAGTCTTGAAGATTGCAGCAGGTAGAAATGAAGTGCAGGTGAGAAAAGAAGCAAGATCATTTAGGGATCTTGAGAGGTAAGATGATGAGCCTTATTTGAACTTTGTTTGGAAGAATTTTTTTGCAGAATACACAGTGCAAGAAAGTGAGGAAAGAATCTCAGTAAGAAGCAGATCATAAGCTTGAAATTAGTGATAAGAAGAGTCCAGCAAGGGATTCTGAGTGTAGAAAGAGTGTGTCAGAACCTGAAGGACTCCCAACTGAGGTTGGATGAAGGAAGAATAGAGGTGTTCCTAAGAGAAGTTGTAGAGTGAAGCCTAGAGAGTAGAAGAGAGTGCTCAGAGGGTTCCAATAGAAACGGGACCAATACTTGCCAAAAGCTGGGTCCAGAGGAAGGGATTGGTGAGGTAAGTTGCAACAAGAGAGCTTGCTGTTGCAGAGGCTTAGAGAAGCTTGTGAGTGAAGAACTCCTAGAGAATAAAATGGCTATTGAGTGCCATAGCAGAGATTGCAGAGGTTCTGAGAGAAGTCACAGTGGAAGAGTGAGAGAATATGCCAAAGAAAATGGCATGAGGAAGAGACTCACTGATGCAAAATATTGGAAAGAGGTAGCTGAGATCAGAGAACAGTTAAACGAATTGAAGAAAAGGATAGAAGAAAGCCAGAGAGTTGGCTGGCTCATGAAGAAGAAGATAAAGTGGTAGAGGCTACAAAGTAAGAAAGAGCAAATGATAAATGCTTAGAAGAAGAAGGAATTACTCAGAGTGATTGAGTATATGGAGCAGGAATTGGAGACTAAATCTTCAAGTGGAACCAAGGGGTCCAAGAGCCTTACATCTGACATATTTTGTATGTTTGCAGGAACAGCAGGTGAGAGAGAAAAACTTGCTGATGTTGTCACTGAGGAAGAAAATGGAGCAGCTACGTGTTTTGAAAATGTCCATGCATAGTTGGAGAAAGATTCTGCTTTCCCACATGTTGGAAGCAGAGGAGATTCAACTTATGGTGATGGCCAGAAGCTGGAAGTTGGACAGCTTGAAGAATTTGAAGCAGAGACCATTGAAGAATCTCTGAAGCATATGAAAGACTTGGAACAATAGGAATATTTGGTGATAAAATCACCAAATGAGACCATGAGGTCTTATGTTTTTGCATCTGACAAGTTGTGTGTGAATGCAGGTGTTAATGAAGACAATTCATATGATGGAACTGTGACAAATGAAGTTGACTGTTGCCAAGTAAAGTATGATGAGTATCTTTCAGATGAAGAATAGATTGAACTATTGCAGCAGAGGGAATGCATTAATTCCTTATTTTATAGAGGATATTGTTTCAATGAAGCTGGTGGAGATAAATTTGTCATTAATGTTGATAATGAAAAACTTCTTTTATTAAATGGCCAAGTAAGGAGTAATGGGTAGATAGATGAAGTTTTTACAGAGACGGAAGGTCAAAATTCCATTCTAATGAAAGCTGAGGAGATAGTGAAAACAGAAGATAGTTAAGAGGAGATGCCAAGATTGTGGCATGAATTAAGTGTTCTAGAGCAGAGGACAGAACAACAGAGAGAAGGTGTTCAGATTGTAAGGACAAAGATGATTGAAGATAAGAGAGTTCATTTTTATGAGCTAGAGTAGAGAGGCATCCTTGAAGAGGATGGTGCAGAGGAGAGACTAGCTGGTAGTCTCCAGAAATGTTTGAAGAATTGGAATTAGCATTCTGATGTGTTGATAGAGAAGAAAAGAATTGAAGGACAGCATACTGAGATGCTGACAGAGAAGAGAAAGGCACTGAGGCCTTATGAGTTTGATGCTGACAATTGTTTAATGAATGCAGATCCTGTTGATGATGGAGATAATTTGATAGCATGGGGCAGTCAATTGACAGAGAAGGAGAATTCTGTGGAAGGTCTTAACCCATGGAATTGAGAAATTGAGCTGCTAGAGAGCATGCTGAATCAGCAGAATCCTGTGCAAGAGAGAAAACCTCAATTTCAGAATTGGGGATTGCAGAATGTGAGGACACAAGAGGATGAAGCTAGAAAATAATTGATGATTAAATCATTAGTTGGGACCATTGGGTCTTGGGGTTTTGGAACTGATGAATTGGTTGTGTTTACAGGAAAGACATAAAACAAGCCATCTTTTGAAGTTGCTCTAGAAGGTGATGGAATGTTGCAGAAGGAGGGAGATGAGGCTATCATGCCTCCTATGAAGGAACTTGTTGTTCCTACAGATGACAAAGAAAAGGAGTTGTTGTAGAATGAATATGAGCAGCTGGAAGAAGATGACACAATCATGTCTCATGGACAGAAGTTGGTTGCTATTGGTAGCAGAAAGGAATTGGCTTGTTCAAATAGCCAAGAAAAGATTGGTGAGAAGGTTGTATGGAAGACTGTTGGGGCTGCTACAGCAGTGGAGAACCAGAGTTTCACTCTGACAAAATATGAAAATGAAAAGCTGGAAGAGCTTGAAGTAAATCAAGAAGAGGGAAGGTAATTGCTGAAGATTGCCAAGATCGAAGAAGAAGATGCTGAAACTGAGTTGCAGCATAGTAAAGGATTGGTTGGCCAAGGGAGATGGAAAAAATGTTTGCATAAAACCTCCAGAAAGGAGTGTGAAATGTCAGAGCAGCAGCTGATTGGAGTGTTGCCGGATAAAATGCTGGAGCAACAAGCTAAAGCATTGCCAGTAGAGGAGCAAGAATTTTACTGTTGCAGAGAGGGTATGGATGATTGGGTGGTGAATAGGGAAGTAGTAAGGACTAAAGAAATAAGAGTGCAACAAACAGAAATAAGAGTCCAGCAGTCAAAGGAGAGAGTAGATAGAGAAATTGAATTTATAAGAAAACTGATGTAGAAGATGCCGCAAAAAAGGACAACAGCAAGAAAGCTGAGAATCAGCAGTAGCAAGAAGAAGAAAATCACAGACTATGAGGGCATAGAAAGTGCAAAGATGCAGACCAAGATATGGAAGCCAACAGGAATGCGAAAGAAGAACGCTGCAACAAATAATCAGTTGCAGAACAAAGTATGGGATCTAGGCAGATAAAGATGAATCACATGATCAGGAGATCATGAACTATTTTAACCTGGGGAGTCTGATGCAGGGGAATTAGGCTCAAAACAACCTTTGTCCATAAATAAATGTAAAATGGGGTCTCATGTTTTGTTTCCCCATGTAAATATTCGTAATTGAGTAATTTTAGTTAATTAGAAAGGAAAATGCAACTTCCTGGATGATTAGTGGGCATAGGAAGAGATAGTCCATCTCTGTCTATCAGAGCGTTAGTCTAATTTGGAACTGTAGGAATTTGAAGAGTTTGTGATTCATCAAGGAATTCGAATCGATTCATTGTAATTGATATAAAAATAGACCTTTGTGACAAAGTTGAGACCTGCAAAGGGAGACCTGCTTAGAGAACTGCATAGGTTGCATAGGACTGTAGAATAGAAGAGAAGGGCCAATCGATCGAAGATCTGGCTAGCAAAAATTTTGTAAGGTAATTCACTGTATAATGAGAAAGTTGTCTCAGTGTAGATGTGCAATTGTTGTTTAACTCTGTGTAGAGAGTACCTTTTGTAATTGTGCATTCGTTGGTTAATTTCCTGTGTGAATTTGCCCTTAATTTCTTGTAGGAGCAGGACTCTGTAATTTGAGTTAAGAGTCTGCCTGTGTACTCAGAAAGGAGAGTGTATGGTAATGTACGATATATACGCCCTATAATTGGGATTTAATTTGCATTCTGCACCATTGTATAAATTGACATTCGAGTCGATGTCCTGATGTTTATTGAATGAGCGAAATTCCTTGAATCGAAGTTCTAAGTTGGAGTCATATTGGACTTTCCTGAAATGAGAATCGACAGATAAAAGCCCTATGGGGAATGTTGATGGACAGCTGAACCGTCATTTGGAAATTGTAATAGAAGGTTTTACATACGAGCTTGCGCATCGATTCTCTTAAATAGTGAGTTCGACCCTTCAATTTGTTGGTACTCCTCATCTCACAGGGGGGGGAACGATTTCACATCAAGTTTAGGTCTAGAGCGACAGAGAATCAAATTGAATCGATGAATTAGAGTGGTTGAAGAGATAGCATATGAAAAGAATATTGGAGTAGACTTCAATTTGGGGAGTCAATGGTCCATTCGGAAAATGAATTGGTTGGAATGTTCGACCCTCGGGACCAGTAAATGAAGCAGTCAGCCCATGTAAAAGCCAGCATTGAAAATTTGGATGGAGAATTGGTGAGAATGACCGTATTGTAAGCAGAAGCGAATGGAGTGGAACCCTGAAGGAAAGGACATGGAACCCGGAGAAGAGTGAATGTGGTTCAAAGCTAAACTCGGCAGTATATCGCTTGGCACAAAGGTGGTAAGTTGTATTTAAGAAATTGGAGCGATTCCATAGAATGGGTGATGCGTGTCCCTGGGCAATTTTGGAAAACCTCTCTCATCGCGGGTTAAAGTTCATGCACAATAGTCGTTCAATATTTGATTAGAGACGTCGGATCACCAAAGTGAGCACAACAACACTTCCACCGTTGGATAAGAAGGCGATACAACCAAGGTATGTTTGTTTGAATTGTGGGATCTGGAAGATCATTAGCACTAGGACCAAATTCAAGACTTGTTATAATGTGTAATCACTAAATGAACATTGCAAAGATTCCTCATACAAGATTTATGTAATAAGGGTTTGTGAAGTTAGCGCCCTATGAAATATATGTGGGGGTTAACCATATCATGATGCTCTAACATTTGAATGGAGGTCGTGACCATATATTGATATAGTATCATATGCGAGTTGGGTGACATCGTTTAGATATGTGTAAGGGTTCTATATGGTGTGGTTGCCTTATTACATAGGCCTTGGTGCTTTTACAATCTTTGAAGGAGGTTCCTACAATTAGAAGAATTTACCAAATTTAAACTAGACTGAGTATAGAAGTGTAGGTAGGTGGTTGTATACGCAAGAGGATTTTATTTAACATCTCAAATCTCAGATTAAGATGCTAAAAATTCAGATTTAGTTGTTTAATTTGCCAACGTAGAATAACGGAATGTTGTTAGATTGCCCGGACTGGGGAAATGTTTGAGTCATAAAATGTGAAGGCATAGTACACAGCTAGAGATTGAGAAGTCAGAGAAAAACGGGACTGTGGGTATACCCC
Organism: Pinus albicaulis; assembly: GCA_034641835.2. NCBI lineage: Eukaryota > Viridiplantae > Streptophyta > Pinopsida > Pinales > Pinaceae > Pinus > Pinus albicaulis. The sequence continues at coordinate 192,719,032 of CM076578.1, read as the reverse complement.
CATCATCAACAGTATACCTACTAAACAGCAGATTGCAGAAATCTTTATGAGAGAGATCTTTAGACTGCATGGCATTCCAAAGACTGTCATATCAGATAGAGATGTGAAGTTTACTTCAGAATTCTGGAAAACCTTTTTTATAGTAATGGGAACTCAAATTAATTTTGGCACCACCTATCATCCCAAAATGGATGGACAAACTGACTGGGTAAATCAAATCATGGAGGATATGTTATGCATGTACCTAATGCAACAATAAAAAAGATGGGAAGAATATCTACATTTGGTAGAGTTTTCTTACAACAATGGTTATCAATAATCTTTGAAGATGAGTCCCTTCGAAGCCTTGTATGGACAACAATGTCATACACCTATCAATTGGAGTAGCCCTAAAATGAAGTAGATGCTTGGACCACAAATGTTAGCTGAGATAGAGTCAGAATTAAGAAAGGTCAGACAAAATTTGAAGGCAGCTCAAGATGGGCAAAAAGTATATGTAGATAAGAAAACAACTTATCGTGAATTTGGAGTGGGCGATCATGTTTATGTAATAAAAAAACCAAAGAAGAGTACACTAAGATGGACCTCTTGTGCCAATCTATCCCCTCAGTTCTGTGGAACCTTCCAAATATTGGAAAGGGTGGGACCGGTGGCATACAGATTGGCCTTACCCAGCCATATTCGGGTGCACAATGTGTTCCATCTATCTCTATTAAAGCGATATGTACATGACTCAAAGCATGTAATCCACTGGTAAAGTATTTAGGTCAAGCCAAATGACGAGTTCCTAGTTGAATCTCAATGTATACTCGATTAGAGAGAAATAATGCTCCAAAGGCGAGCCATCACCCAGGTTAAAGTGCAGTGGAAGAAATTCTTCTTGGATGATGCTACCTGGGAAGATGAAGGATCTATTCTAGAGACATACCCGGAACTGTTTGCTGAGCTGGAGTGAAACACCGAGGACGGTCTTTACTTCCAAGGGGGGAGTTGTGACAACGAGTTTTAATGCCAATTGTCTGTTATGTTATTTTTTTGTTTAGGAAACTAAGACATCTATTTCTTCATTAGAAATTACTTAACCAAAAAAATTTAATTATGTTTTGAATTAAAGGTAAATAAAAATTTAGTTATGGAAAATGGTTGCATAAAAAGGGAAAAGTGAAAAATACTTATGTTTAGAGTATTCCAAGAACTGAGAAGTGGTTGAATAAAAATAGTTTAGTTAGTTACCCCTTCCTCTGAGGATAAAGGTACATCACAGTGAAGAAGAGGGGTTCTGATCTGTTGGTGGCTAAGAGAAGGAAAACACGAGAGAGTGTCAATTTCCCGAGCTGGTGGTGACTAGTGGAAATACTCTCAGCAATCCTGAATTCCTTGGAAAGAAGATTGGACTTGGGGTCCCGAGATCTCTTCCAGAATATTTTCAACCTATTTTTCTCGGGTGTGGAGCACGGGGGGAGATAAGGATGTAATCGCCTCATCCACGGTAGGGAGGAAATCATTAGTCAATTTCAGACAAGTGAATTTACTAAGTTCTGTTAACTAGACAGAGGTGTATTCTAATACAGTTCCTAAGATATTTTAAGTCACCTATCAGTTAAATATCCTTGCTATGGTTAGTATTTCAAATGGTATTTTCTTACGGTTGAATTTCTATTCTACTGAGTAAATTTCAATTATAGTACATTTCTCTAAGATCTACAATGTAACCTTTGTATACCTATCTTTCTTGAAATAAATGCATACTATTATAGTTAAGTTTTCTTAACTTGATGGTTGATAAAATGATGATTGTGAATAGAAAATTAACTTTGTTTTCTTTATACAGTAGAATATAAATGGTTAAGACTGCATTGATAAAGAATCCATAAAGAAATAAAATGACAGCCAATCCTGGAGAGATAGGCAACCCATATATTATCACATAAATAAGAATAAATCAACAACCTATAAGTAGTAGAGTAGGAAATCCTTAACCCAAGTTCCAAAGTTGAAAGCTCTAAATCCCAGGTTGGGTTGTTCCTTTCATTCTATTATATACATGGACAGGATTTGGGTTTGGTCTAATCAACCCTTAACAAAAAACTTATAAGAAAATTAACCAGTAAACGTTATTCATAACAAGGAGACAAAAGTCACTATAAAAAGCCAAGAACACAATTCTTTTAAATAGTATAAACTTAGCAACCTTAAGTGTTAGTGTCCCGTGATTTGGAAGATTGGTAAGCCAAATGGCGGGGTAACATTAGACCAATATTTGGAGTCCTAGGACCTAGCCTTCCTATACTCAGAGAGGAATCTCTCTATTAGAAGCAAAGGATGTGTTATTGTTTTTTAGGGTTTTGATTTTAGGCTAGTTGTTAAGTGTAGGGTTTGTTGATTACTTTGGTTCGATGAGATGGACTGATAGAATAATTGGAGTGAGAGGTCTTCAAATCATTGGGTTGTGGAGTCAATAAAAGTCATGGATGTCTCAATAATGAGTCAGAGTGCAGTGCAAGGGCAATATAGCAAGGTTAATGGATCCTTAAGGTTATGAGTGAAGTGGGATGAACATCATGTTTGTGAATAAGGTAGGGCAAAGGGAAATCAAGAATCCTTTGTCAAATACCTATAAAAAGGAGGTCTTAAATACTGATAAGAAAAAGCTATAACTCATCAGGTAGGGAAAACTATTAAGTTCAACGAATAATAGTTAAATTGATAAATATCCAAGATAAACATTCCAGTGAAACATAGAAAGCATAAGAGCTTATCTAACTTTAGTAAATTCACCTTCAGAATTAGAAAACATTTAAGATCACAAATAACTTAATATATCAAGAGGGAACTCCTAAACATCATAAATCAAGCTATAAAAAACTCTAAAACAAATTGTAGGCATGGACAAAGGGAAATATCAAACAGGACCTCTTTGAATTAACCTAGCAAACAATATTCCAAAGAGAGGTTTCAAGACAGAGTTTGGATAGCTTCAAATAAGCAGGGCATACCGTGAATCGTACTTGTAAGCTAGAATGCTAACCATACATGAAAAAAAACAAGTTTAGGGGGACCTAAGGATCAGTCAATAATTCCTTAAGCTGACCAAACAGAGGAAAACATCAAGGCAATAGAAGGCAGGAGGAATAAGGTGCTTCAAAGAGCATTTCTCAACCTATACTTTTTTGTTCTACTGCAATGGAGAAGAATGAAACATATGATAATAAGAAAACATAAACAAATTAATCATACATCACCATTAACCAAGCTCAGGGATCTTGCAAACAAGCTTCACCATCATCAATCCAAGCAAGGCATTCATAGACTCCACAACACCAATTTCTTCTCCAAGCTCATAAAAACCATACATTGCTTTCAAAGCTCATCAAATGCCAACCTTTACAATGAAGCCCTCATGCTCTATTTATCTTATCAAGAGAGAGAAAAAACAATAAATATGGTAGGAAAATGTCAAATTCACCCATAAATGTCATTTATGGCCAAGAGACCATGCAAGGCCCAAGGCATAAAATATCTCATGGAATAAATGCAAAAATAACTTCTAGCACCTAGTTCTAGAGTGAATTTCCTAAAAAAAAACACTAAAATAAGATTTTTCAATAAATGAGAGTGTTTTTTTGACTTTTGGCCAAAACACACTTAGACAGTCCACTTGCGCAGTGCCACTTCAACAGAAGATAGGGTGCTTTGTGACTAAGTTTTGGACCACTTCCCAATGTTGGATTTGGATACGTGATGGCTCATTGGAAATAATGATGAGTCTACTTTCCAGAAATTCTTGTGTTTTCCTAATACAGCTCCTGTATCCTAGTCAAAAACTGAAAAATCTCCAGACTTTCATTTGCGCAGCGCTAGGCCCAAAACAATGGCAGAAAGGTGAAAAAAGAGAGGTGTTTTGACCTTTTGAGGGGTCAAAATTGCTCCAAATCATCTGAAATTTGGTGAGCATGATGTGCAGTCTGACATAAATCCAAAAATTTTAATTTATTCTCTTGGGGATGCTCCATGTCTTAGCATATCACCAGTGGCGTTGTGCTAATGAGCCTTAAATTCTCAAAAAACAAACATTTCTCCAAATTTTCTCAAAATTGGTGGAGACCTCCCTTAAGGGGTTTTGGTTAACTGTTGAGAAGCCTTAGCCAAAAATCCAAGGTTGTCATGCTCTTTTTCCTCCTTTAGGTTTTGGACTTCAAGGAGGGCTTCCTTCAGTTTGGCACAAACAAGCTTCTGTTTCTTTGCATAATGCTTGGTCATCTTTTTCTGGAGAGCAAGGCCCCTTTTCACCTTCTTGAAGTGCTTGCGCTCATTCTTGTAATACTGAATGACACGTTGTGCCATCTCAAAATATCTATCCCATTCCTTAATTTTTGCATCTTTGGTTAGGAGTAGCAATCTGATGGCCATCTCCTTGTCCTCATTGTCACTATCTAGGTCAATGAATTGAGGCTCCTGAGTAGTTTTCTTGCCTCTCTTACATCTCCTCACCTTGTCCACCTTTTATTTTCCCTTGTAAAACCTTGGAATTGATGCAGATGAAAAGTTCCCTTGCATTTTGGAGGTAGCAAACACTTTCCTTGGCCCTCTGTGGTATGTGCATGTGAGAGGAGTGATGGTGTTTTTGGAAGTGTTTTTATCTTAGTAGGGACCCTTGGTTTTGTCATCAGTTTATTTATCTTTACTATGGTCTCCATCAGTCACCTCATCGTATGTTTGATCACTGTATTTTTTACCTTCAGCACCATCATTATCCTTACCTTCTTCACTGCCTTCTATACTATCACTTTGGTCTTCAAATTGATCATCACTCCCTACACTTGCCTCACTTTGGCCTTGTTCCTCATTAGGGTCCACTTATTCATCATTCCCTGCACTGTTATCATCTTGATTATCATTATGAGGCTGATTATTTTCATGAATTTAATGACTGTTGTCATGAAAACCATGACTATCTTCTTTATTGTTCTGTATCTCATTGGCTGTACTGTCAAAGTCATCCTCTCTCTTACTATCTTCCTCTTCAAATTCTACATCTGCTTCATCATTTCCTTCTTATTTTCCTTTCATTTCTTCTTCATAATCTGCTGCTTCTTCCCGCTCATCATCCTCTTCCATATTGTAACTGTCTTCATCATGACTTTGTTCACTGTTTTCATGGTCATGTTCACTGCCTTGTTCTTCATTATTATTCCCTCCATCAGTATCATTGTTCTCTATCTCTTGTTTACTAGTTGCTAACTCATTCTCATGTTCATCATTGTGTCCATGTAATCTGCATCAACATGATATTCTTGATTTCCAACATTAGTATCAAACTCATCTTCACAGTGATCCGCCCCCTTATTTTCATTACTATCTCCTTGGTCATCACTTTTTTCATCATTAGGGTCCTTTTCCTCATCTTGGGATGAATCATTTTCATTTTTACCATCACTGCCTCCCTATAATTTGTCACTGTTTTTTTCTTCACCACTGTTCTGTTCATTTCCTACTCCTTCATCATCATTTTCCTCCTGCTCTTCCTCATTAATTTCTATCTCTACCTTATTGATCTCATCCTCCCCACTATCATCTTCTTGTTCATTATTTCCAATGTCACCATTTTGTTCATCATTGCCACTCTCATCTTCTTCATTTGATGCATCAATAGAAGGGGAAGGAGGGAGATTTTCATGGGGCGAGGGTACTTGTGTAGATGAGGAAGGCAGATTTGGCTGAGGAGGAGGCAGGGGGTTTTTAAAGGCTTCATTACTTATGAAAACATCCCAAGGGGTACCTTGCTGCTCCAATTGATGTAATACCACCATTTTGATCAATGAATGGTGGAACAAGCTATGCACTTGTTGTGGGTAATTCCTCCTCCGGACAACAGAAGACATTTTCTCAATGCTCCTATAGAGATAGTAGGGAATTTTGAGCACCTTAGCTTCTATGAAATGCATGAGGAGTCTGAGATGGTAGGAATAGAGACTGGAGTACCTCCCCTCATAGGTGAAGTAATTTATAATAACCAAAATCAAGGGAGAAAATATGTGTTTGAGGTGTGAGAAAGGGAAAACTGTCTTACTAACCTTCTCTATACCTTCTTTTAATGAATGGCTCAAAGAAATCATTTTATAATTTTCCCTTCTTAAACCATTTCTCACCCACTGAAGGGATACTTGTGGCTTTAGAGATGACACTAGCTGTAATCTCAAAATTCACTCCTCCAAGGTTTGAGTGCTTGTTATGCAGGTTGAGAATGAGGAGCCTTGTGAGCTTAGGGTGGCTCTTCATTTGTTTGACCTTCTCACAAAACTGAAAGCATATTTCATTTTGAAAGCATGACATGATCCTAGGAGAGGAGGTGATGGCCACAACACTTTGAGGTTCCCACCTATTCACTTTTCCTCCCTTGTGTTTTGGTCTTAAATGCTTTGGACTAATTTCACTACCACTGTTGTTTTCAGCCCCTGACATAGTGATATGAGAGGTGGTTTGAAAACTTTGGGTTTGGTGAAGCAAGGTAAAAAAAAGGTGATAGAGTCAACCTTTGAGAATGAGTGATATGGAGGATATGGTTCTTAGGTTTTGAGTGGCTTTGTAGCTCAAGGAGGTCTTCTCAAAAGTGGTTTGGAATTACACTAAGTCAGTTACCTTTATCTGTCATTAAGACTAGTTTTAAGGAGGCTTCAATCACAAAGGTTTCATTTGTATGCAAATCCTAGTGTTTACCCACTTAGAGTTTGAATTTAAAAACCCTAAAAGACCAAACTTAACTTGAAATTTTGCTTGGGGACAAGGAAAAAATGAAACTTACCAATTTTTGGCCTTGTACAGATCCTGGAGATCAAATGGAGGAAAAAATTTAGCTTGAGGTAGGATTTTTCTTATTTTTGAGGCTCCTAGAATTTGCGCAGCGCCTTGCCCGTGCTGTCGGGTCGGCCTCATCTACGCAACACTGGGAAGGTCTACACAGTGGTTAGTGAAGCACCGGGCAGGAGGTAGCGTATGCTTGTCTCTTGGGCGAGTCAGGTGGCGTTATTTGTGTAGTGCCAAAATTCGTGTAGAGTGGTGTCGGGTGACCCGTTTAGGGGTGTCGGGCGGCTTGTTAGTGCAGCACCCAGGCAATGGAGAGTTGTCGGGTGGAGGCAAGGTTTGCCAGTCTTCGAGCCAGTTAGACTTGTGTTTGTGTAGCACCCAGGGTTTGCATAACACCCAATGAAATTTTTGCAGCTTCGTTCAAGGTTGAATGAGCGGAGGGCCTGTTTGTGTAGGGCCACCATGTATTTGCGCAGTGCCTTCGATTTGCGCAACGCCCAAACACTTTGCCCAAAAAAAGCCCGAAAACCTTATTTCTTCTCCCTGAAGCTTCTTTCACCTTTGCAGGTGCTGAATAAGCTTTGAAATGAAAAAAAACACCTTTATACCCTTTTAGGAAAATAAATTGAACTTGCAAACCCACTTTTACTTTGTTTGCTAAATCTTTTTGTTATTTGACTAATACCCTTTATTTCTCTTGCAGGGTTTTGAAGACTTTCTTCAAGGCATATTTTCTTCTTCTTTTGTTCTAATGGCTAGTTGATGTTGATTTAGATGTCCTTTTCATCTACTTTTCTTTTGAAAACCTTGACACTTATTCAAACTTTCCTATAACATATATTCATCAAACTTAAAACCCTGTTTTTACCTCCTTGGGCATTTTTGATTGCAGGGGACCTGAAACATGGCTTTTTCCTTTTCAATATTTTGACAGTGATATGTCTTCCTGACAGAGGTTTGTGCATCAGGTTTACCATGTTTTCCCCTTGGCCACTTCTGATTTTTTCAGGTTCCATAACATAATATTTTTTGGTCTGTTTACCATTATTTGGACTTTTACAACCTTTAATCATCTAAAGAGGGATTTTAAGGTCAACATGATGTTCATTTTGACATTTCACCTCATGTATTCTTCATATTGACTATTTTGAAAACCTTTGGCTGTACTTGTGAAAGCTTATTCCCTTGTATTGATACTCTTTTCCATTTGTCCTTTTGGTGGAGTGAAGTATTGCCTTTTTTGACAAAACCCTAAAGACCATTTTGGATATCCTTTGAATGCCCTCTCCTCTTATGAAGGAGGCCTGATTATTTTCATTTGACCTGCTTGGTCCATCTTCCCAAACTCTTAGGTTTTAGGGTTGTTTTAGACAAAAATAAGCAGTGATATCTTCTAAGTTCTCTATATCCCTTTCAAGTTCACTCATTTCTGTTCAGTTCCCCTCACCTTTTTCCCTTATTAATTTATAAATTCTAAAAATATTCAATGTGTTCATGATTGTGTTGAAGTGTCTTCTATCCTTGTGGTCCTTACGATGGTTCCTTGCTTGGCAACACAGTTCTTCAACTAGTCACAATAACCCTGATTTCTTTTAGATATAAGCCTGTTTCCTTTCCCTTTATCGTGGATTTCTTCTTGTGATGATTTCACCCTATTACCTTACCTCTTGCTAGGTTGATGGCCATCTTGATCATTTTTGCATAAATGTGAAACAAGGGCAACTGTCCCTTGTAGAATTTGTGCTTTAGGCCAAGGAGGCCTTTCTTGAATGGCCTTTTGATCAGTTTTGGACAAAGTGACTTATCCTTCTTCTTCTTTGAATGGAGTCTCTTTTCACAGGAAAAAAGGAGATTTTGGGACACCAAATACACCCTATGACTTATGAAACCCTAGGTGACCTAGTGGAAGGTTCCTTAGACTTGGCTTTTTGACTGAAAACTTAGATTTTGGGATATTTGGGTGTAAAACAGAGTTTTTGATATACTAATGTATTGAAGATCCAAAATCCAATGTACTTGATTTATCTAAAAAGCCTACAGAAAAAGTTTTAAGAGTATCAATGCTTGAGGTATTTTGGGATACACAAGAGAGTTGGTTGATTGATGGCCCTAAGTAGCAGTGGAGGGGTTTAAACAAAACAAAATAGAGGATTGAGGCCAAACATGACACAACAAAGACAAAATGAATGACATGAGCCCATGATGGGTCTTTTGGGATGGGTGAGTTGAGCTTGACATGATGGGATGATGAAATAGTGGAAAAATTTATCCTAAGGATAATGAAGGCAGTGAGATTTCTAGAACTTACAATGTTCATAAAATTTGTTTCTAGAAATATAGTATAAGCATTTAGTCATATACAAAGGCAAAAATTATTGATGACTAATAGTGGCTCCATTTGGGGAGGGCAGCTCCGTTTTAGGAGGTGTCCAAAACTTCAGACATCTGGTTTTATGAAGACCAGTGCGTCATCCATTGGGCATATTTTTACCTCTTTTTACTTGCTGATGTTTATTTGAAGTTGTGATCTCAATAATCTAAAAGACATTATGAGCTCAAATTCATCTCTACCTACCCAAACTACTTTGCTTAACATTTTTTCTTCTTCGGGTGCGCTTGAACTGTAAAACCCTTGACATCCTTTTATTTTGAAAGAAAAACAAACTATCTATTTCTATCTTATTTCTTCCAAGAGTTCAACTTATCCTAATGAACTCTTTTTTATTCTCTACCTAGACTAACTGACTGTCAAGATTAGGCTGTATGGTAGACTTCATTCTCTAAGCTATAAACATGAAATTGAAAGCATGGTTAAATACGGATTAGAAAATCTAACTTACCATGAGTTTGTGGCATAAGAACAAGCTCCACACAAATGTTATTTTTGTACAAAATAAGACTAGAAAAATCAGGGTTGTGATACATTGTTCGCTATTCATCCCCATTTTTCTCCTTGGTTTTGTTTTAAGCATGTGGAACCAGTATCTTTGTTCCCTAATCTATCCTTTGACAAGTTCAGTTTGAACAATTTGACTAACTATATTTCACTAACTTATCAACAACAAATTGAAAACATGTTTCAACCATGATTAGGCTAGATGACTGAAACAAGACCTTCTTTTTTGAACCAGCAGTGGATTTTAAGGTTGCTCACTTTTAGTAGTACTATTTTTTGGGTATGGGGCTTACCTCTTTTCAAATCTACCCTCCTTTCTATTTTTTCTATGTTTTTTGTGTTTTTTTTTTACTCTATCACATTTCATCAAACAACGGTATGTACAATGAGTGAGAAATTAAAGCTAAAACTCTAAATATCCATGGTATTTGATCACCCTATCATCAACAGGATCACCCAACAACCCCTTTTCATTGAGCTCTTGTAGATAGAAAACATGGCTATCTATGTGTGAGGGCATGATGCAAGATTTCTTCCAAAAATTTTCAAACAGGCCAAGTTCTCCTTTATATTTCTTCTTTGAGTTTTGCTTCCAAACCTTATTTTTGTGAAAGAAACTCCTTAGGTGAAGAAGGTATTCTCTATCAGCTTCCAGACAGATGATGATGTCATAAATGCATATCATGGTGAGGAAGTTGAGAGCAGGGGTCTTGATTCTTTGGTAGGTGTCTTCAACATTCCTTATCCCTGGAAACATTTGATCAATAGGTAGTTATTCCAAGGGACTTTGAAAATGGCTTTGTGTTGATTGATCTGAAGTGGTACCATCTCATGAAAACCTAAAACACTACCAATCAATGTCATCTTGTTAGAAATTCCTGTCCTTGGCATAGGACGATTTATCTTGGAAAAAGGGTATTTGTACTCCATGGAGGCTTTGCCTAGGTGCCTAAAGTCTATACATAGTCTGCATCCTTTATCTTTCTTTGTTAGTGATACAACTTGTCCAAGGGTCTCATAGTTTTTCTTGGAAAAATGCCCCTTTTGAACAATGTCTATGTCATCAGGCTTTAAGCTTCTACTCGTATATACAAGAGAATCCTGAAACCTCTTGCATAACCTTATGTATTTTAGTTTTGTGTGTAATGACAAGGTGTTGGATAACTTAATCACTTTGGGCATTCTTAGGCTGTCTACATTATATTCCTCTATATCAGTTTCAATAAACATCCCTTTAGGATTCATAGCAACATCTGTGAGAGTCAACATCTTGTCTAGAGGGACAAAACTTTCTGAAAATGAGGTGTCTAGATAAGGTAAAAAGATAAGACTCCTTTGTTTCAGATTCCCAAGATTTTTGTTCTATGAGGGAATTTTAGTACTTCGAGATTGGCAAAAGGGAATAGTTGTGTTTCTAAGATTTGTCCTCTCTTTGAGAAACTTGATTCATATTCCAAACTCACTCTTGGTTTTGAGATTTCATTTTTAGTTTGTAGAAATTCATGCTTAGTTTTATCATTATGTGTTTGTTTAGGGCTGCTATAGTTATGAATGTTGAGATCTTCATGTAGAGACTGGTTTGGATTTTGTAGTGTGTCTAGACTTATCTCAACTTTACTCACCTTCTCATTAATGTCTTCTTCATGAAATAAGATGAAAGAATCAAGGTCTGAATGAATGGAATAAAGAGGGTTATTGTTTGGCCCTTCTTGACTGATAACCATGTATTTCATGTCTGACTCTCGGTATAGTCTCCTTGTCTGGTTGAAAACAGGGATGGTATCATAGGACATATCTGGTTGAAGGTTTCCAAAATGTTTGGGTCCCAAAAATCTGGTTAAAAGCATGCCATACTTAGGGGGAATGTCTGCCACTACTATGTCCATGATAACATTCTTAGCAGGCACTTATGCCAGGTTGACACAAAGATCCTTGACCAGGCCCAAACACTTGACCCTACTTGAATCTAAGGAGTATAAGTCTTTGTATGGTTTAGTTATTTCTAGGCCTAATCTTTCCATCACAACTTTGGGCATGAGATTGTGAGAAGCACCAGAATCCAACATGGCATTATGTAAGATTTTGTCATGTATATTTAGGCTGATATAGAAAGGGGGAATGGCTCCTTCTTGATATTTTCCTTCTATTTTGGGTCCAAATAACAACTCAGGTGTGTCATCAGCCAAATGTAAAGTGTCTGCATCATTTCCTATGTTCAGGACCTTCAAAATTTGGGACCTATATACTTGTTGAGAAACCAGTTCAGTGAGAGGCATATTTATCTTGATTTTAGCAATTTCTCCTTCAAAGATGAAAGGTACTTGTGTTTTAGACATATTTACATCAATTTTATCAACCATGAATATTTCTACATTTTTAATCTGCTGATTCTGATTTGGAGCTTTAGACAAAATAGTTTTCTTAGGGTCATTGGTGGATATACTAGGGCAGCTTGGGTCATTGTTTTGATGGCTAATTTTTCCTTTTTTTGGGTAAGCTTTCTTGGCCATAGTGTTGACATTCTCTGATGTTTTCTTAGTGTTTTTTTCATGTAATTTCCTAACATAAGTGTCTATTTGGCCCTTTTTAGGAGAATCTAGGTTCTTTTTGATCCTAAGGTCATAATGCCTATGGAATTCCATGATGGCATTTTCAAATCCCAAGTGGTGGTCTTCAAAATCCTCATATTTGTGTCAGTTTGATCTGAGGAAAAGAAGCCTTATTCTTCTTCGGTGAGAAAAACATATTCTTCATTATCAGAACCTATTAGGTTTATATGGCTTTCTTCAAGTTCTATAACTTCTCCTTCTTCTTCATCTACACATTTTTCTTGGAAAGGTGGCCTAACTTGTTGATCATTATCTCTTGGACTATTTTGGGGAGGATCTCTTATGACGTTTTGAGCTCTATTCCTGTTTTGGGGATTAGCTTGGTTTTCCCTAGGAGGTGTCCTTTCATTAAATTTTATCCTTTCTATTATTCTCTCCATGGTTCTCATTAGGCTATCAATTTTAGAATAAAATGAAGAGGTTGATGGCATGGTTTCATATTTGTAGGTCACTCTCTTTTTTGATCTCAAGCTGGCACTTTTTTCAATCAATTTGACCTCTGCACTAATAGGTTCCCTTTGAATTTCTTCTGAAGTTTCAGGGTCTCTCTTTGTCAACTGAAATTTCATGTCCAGATCAAATCCTTCAGGAAAATTCACTAGTGCTAGGCCATGTGGGGGTTTCATGTGAGGTGGCAGGGCATTGTAGATACTGTTAGACCTGGTGCAATAATCTTGTACACTTTCCCCTACATTACTCTTAATATTGTTATATTGAGAAAGGATTTGGAGGGGATTTTTATTGATTTCCTACTTGTTTATGAAAGTTTGGTAAAGGGAAGGGAGATCATGTATTGTGTTAGGAGTTAATGCTTTAAACCATTTTTTGGTCTCTCCTCCTAAGCTTTGTGAAAAGATCCTCATTTTAATGGTTTCTTCTTCTATTTTGATGTAATCAAAGGCATCGTCTTGTTAGTATGAATATTTCGTCGTAAAAGATCACTTTAGCTACGCATAAAAAATAGCCCTAACATCAATTATGGCTGCAAAACATCTTTAAATCTGCAATTAGATGATCCAAATAATGTTGCACAAATCCAGATCTAAGCATGAAAGAAATTAAGAAAATAAAGTAAAATATGGCTCCATGCATCCAATAGACAAGACAAGAACAATGTATTTGAAATAATTTTTTTATTATATAAAAAGGGGCACTTGAGAGGAAAACAAGAAAGTTGTTTTCTGGTTCTCCTCAATGGGATGGGTTCTTGAAAGTCCTCAATGTTTTAGATCTAAAATTCCTCTCTCTTATTGTGGTGGAAAACCCAAACAAACATAGAACTCAATGGGAGCTCACAAGGCAAAAATGGAAAAATGGTGACCAAGAGTAGATCTAGAGTGATCTAATGCAATGGAGGTGACTAATGAATGGGGAAAACCCTTCTATTTATAACAAAATATTGGGGTGTTCTAGAACTCGGTGCATGAATAAAATATTATTAATCAAATTCTAGAATCACCCTTTAGAAATATTTTATTATATTTGTTGGAGGGAAAAGGATTTTTGACTTGGGTCAATTCCTTTATTTATAAATAACAAATAAATAAATGATTTATTTATTATTTTAGGGAAATGATGGGGATATAATTAAATAAATAATGGTTTATTTAATTATTTATATGTGATTTAGTCAAATTTAACTAAGAATATTATTTAAATAATGATTTAAATAACTTATTCTTAGGAAATAATTAAATAAATAATGATTTATTTAATTAATTTCCTTGTTTTGGGTTAAATATGACCGGGAAATATAAACGAATAAGTTATTTCACGTGGTGAAAGCAATTTTACTTAGGGTAAAATTGGTCTTACATGGTGTACTTGGGTTCATCTAATGATAATAGGTTAGATGACAAAAAAATGGTGTAACAGATTGCCCCCCAACGTACGAGTGTTAGGAGAAAATTGTATGACCGAAGTACGTTGTAAGAGCTCAATCACTAGATAATAAGAGGGAAATGAGAGAGAGGAATATAAGGTAGAATAAAGTGCTAAAGGACTAGACCCTGAGGAGACGAGACTTACAGGTGCAACAAGTCTCTAGTTTATGAAGTGGTACCTGTGCTAAAGGTGGTGGGGGAGGCATACCTATGCCCGCCGAGACAATAGTACAAACAGTAAGGCACCCGGAAAACCACGGAATGAAATAATGAAACATGAGATGGCCTAAACATGAGCCAGATAAATAGAATGATGAATCCCACATACATGCCATGCCTGGAATAATCGTCAGGACTTATATAAGAATATTTTAGTACATGAGATACAAATACACCCAAATGCCCCCTACACACGGGGAAGGGCTCGCAAAATCTGACTGATACATGCAAATCGAATAGGCACTGCAAGTAGCTGAGGCCAATATCATCAAATAAGAGGAGCTGCATCAAGGGATGAAATGATGAAGTCATCCAGGCATGTGGAGGGCTACCTGCAGGGCCACCCCCTCATGAGGGTTGAGACATCTCGCACATACCCGGGAATCACCAATAGCTTCTACTGCATCACTGGACCATCAAGTGTATAGATCATGATCATGCTGAAAAGAGTTCGAACCAAGGTACACTGCCTCCTTAGACCTGGCTTCTGGAGTAAATGAGCTGATGTCGATAGAAGTAGGTCTGCCATAGGTGAGGAAATAAGGGAACCCAAATGAAGGGATGAGAGAAAATAGTAGAGCGATTCATAGAAAAATACTAATGATGATGATGAAATGGGTGATATGAAGTTGCGGGTGGACGACTTCCCTTGTTAGAGCATAAGGGGCATGAATGGCTTGGCAGCAACTGACACAATGTCAAGGAGGATAGGTGACAATGGTACTAAAGGCCATAATGTGTGACATGAGAGAGGGACCAAACGATGAAGGATGGAGGGCTATAGCGGGATACAAAGGGACTCGAGATAGACTCCATGAAGGATGAGGACTCAAATCGGATGCTCTAAACAAGGGCGAATCGATGGTGCTACCACACAGTAAAGGTCCAATGGGGAACCATAAAATCATGAGTACAATGGGGTATTTCATGACTAAAATCAACATGAACAAAGACAAGTAAGGAGGCAAAGTGGTGCCCCAAGTACAAGTGTTGTAAGTGAAGAAATTTGATTTTGCGAAGAGGTGAAGAGACCCTTCATGGACAAAATGTGTCCTAGTGAAGTATCAAAACATGAAAAACTAACAGATACCCAATTGAGTGCTCAGTGAGAGCTTTCCAACGGTGCAGACAGTTGTCAAATGGGGCTACGATTTGGTCGCAGCGGGCGAAAGAAAAAACAAGGTTTTTCTTCTAATAAGGCATTTTCCCTCCAAAATCATGCATTTGCTTGTGTAGCTGTGGTGAATGTGGAGAGGAGAGAAGGTCATAAATCTTGCGCCGATCGTAGTGGACAAACCGACCGTTGGAACCATGATCCGTCAATTGCAGGTAAGAGACCTAATCCTACTCTTTGTTTTTGGTGGATTCAATGTTCAGATTAGGGTTTTAAATCTCAGTAACTGCCCTTACTTCATCACTATGGTCGGGTCGCAATTTTTGGGCAAAAAACTATGACTTGGGACGTATTTTTTGTCCTGAAAAGTGTGACCTGGCCCACGATTTGCCCAAAAAGCGCGACCTATGAGATGTGGGTGGTTTCAGTGTTGTTATGGGCTAAGATTCAGTTTTGGTGTAAGTAAATGCAGTTGTGTTTATTTGTAGACTGACAAAGATGATGGTTTTGTGCAGATATGGCAGATATATGGATCAAGTGGAGAGAGAGAGACCTAGGTACATTATGGATGGAGATCCAAGCGGATCAGGGTGTCCGTCGTGGATCAGGGTGTCCATCGTGCATTGGCTAGGTATAGGGTTCTGATGTTTTTTGAAAACCCTTTGATGAGGGATGGGGAGCCCTTGTTGGCCTGGATTATCAGTTATTGGGATCCATATCATGAGGCGTTTATAGTGCAGGGGCACAGGATCGAGCTGACGGTCCAGGATTTGTATTTCTTGACTGGTCCCCCACCATTAGGGATGGTGGGAAATACGCAGCCAGTGTTACCACAGGGGCAGAACATTATGGAGTTTTTTGAGCGACATTGTCGATCAGGTGTCCGAGTCAAAGGGACTCAGATATCCATTTGGGATCTAGAGAGGTTGGAGACCCAGGTGGTGGCCGTAGCAGTGTTTCAGATCTTGGGTAGCCAGGCGTTCCATCACATCACTGAAGGGTAGATGATGATTGTAGAGAGTGTGCTGAGTGGGACCTACTATGGGTGGGCCCAGATGATGTTGGTATCAGTGAAACGATAGCTGTCACTATGTAAGCGGCAAGTGAATCATGATTGTGCCTATGGGGTGGTATTGTGCTCTTTCTTCTTTGAGAATATCCTGACCTTACGACCTCATGTACAGTTACCGGATGGTGGGCCAAGAGAGCCGCAGATGCATCGGTGGGGACGACTACTATGTAGAGGAGGGGGAGGGGTGGTCAGACGGGTGTTCTGACCAGATTTCTTCGCCCATTGGGATTAGATGCCTTTGTACATAGATGACTATCCCTATAGTGGGATGAGTTATTGGGGCGATCCGGACTTGTCGCTTCCACCTAGTCAAGTATGGGGGCCCGATGGTAAGTGACAAGCAACTAATCTGTTAGGTGCATTGTAGATTTTATGACTAGTATTCATGGTACTAATCCTTATACTTTTTTGGAATGCAAATATAGCTCCGGTAAAACTGGCTGGATATATGGGACGACCTGCAACAGCAGGAGCTATAGGTGCAAGTGGATCAAGGACAGCACAGAGCGAGGATATGGCCGCTCTATTGGAGGACATTCGTCATAGATGTGAGGGGCTGTTGACCAATGTGTTGGAGCGTGGTTGGCAGGATTTAGATGACCAGTACATAGAGTTATGTATTGGGCTACCCTCGGAATGGCGAGGTATCATGCGACGCATGGCGATGGCCAGTCAGAATGTGTGTGATCTACGAGCTGCGAGAGCAGAGTCGTAGGCTCAGGATCCTCCAGAGAGTGATTAGATGTAGGGCAGGTGGTGCCCCCCAGTGTCTATATAGGGGCAAGTGGTGCCCCCCATTTTTGTAGTTTTGTTTTTGTAACATGCTATGGGCATGCCAGATGTTTCAGAGTAGATGGACTCTAAAAACACATGTTCTATAATATATATTATTTTTACGTAGTTTGTTGATGATGTTTAAATGTTATTGTCTTGTGTGTGATAAACGCCAGCCTAGAACCTGATTTGCGATTTGATCTACGTAGTGATTTTGACTTTGAGGTATATGGTTGAAAGAAATGACTCTAAATTCATGTATTAAAAGTTTCACTCGTAAATATTGTCTAAACACGATAGGGTTATTCACACGATAGACACCATTAAGTTGTAAGACAAGAAGCAGGGAATATAAATGAACATGCAGATGGAGGATGTGATGAGAGAGGGCATCGGCTAGGAGACCACGTACTGCATCATATTCAGCCTGATTATTGGTGGCATTACCAACGCAGACCCCATTTGCAAGAACCAAGGTATGCAAGGGGGTAAAGATGGCCCATGCTACCGAAGCGAGATTCCGGGAATAGCGACTTGCCCC
Organism: Pinus albicaulis; assembly: GCA_034641835.2. Taxonomy (NCBI): domain Eukaryota; kingdom Viridiplantae; phylum Streptophyta; class Pinopsida; order Pinales; family Pinaceae; genus Pinus; species Pinus albicaulis. The sequence continues at coordinate 192,701,120 of CM076578.1, read as the reverse complement.
ATCGGCATAGCCCAGATAATGTGTGGACGAGAGGGCCGGTGGAATAGTGTCACAAGACAAGAAATGGGAGGGATGAGAAGAAGGACGGCAACATGATTAGAGGGTAGATATCCACTGAAGGCTATGGGAGGGAGTAGTCCGGGTAGGAGGTCTAGGACTCATAGATTGACGAGAGGGAGATGAATGAGAACTATGGGATGAAGAGCGGGAACTCAGGCTGCAGAGAACATCAGAGATATGGATGGTATGATCGTGATTATGGGAGGAAATGGAAAGGTCAAGGGAACCATATGACGCTGCAAAGCTACCTAAATCATCAGTATGGCAAGAGAGGCGCAGATACAGGTCATCACGGGGAATGACAGAAGAACAGGTAAAAATATGGTCAAAACATGAAGGGCCCGAGCATGTGTCTGAAAGGGCATCAAGCAGAATATATGGAGTGGATTAAGAGGGAATGTACTGCGAGGGTCGTGCAAATGATGATAGGTATAGGAGGGGGGCAGTGGGTTCCGACATCTCAACATCAGGGGGAGGAATGTCAATGGTAGCAGGGGGATCCTCGAGTAGACCTGACGCATATTGAGCAAGGATGGGAGAGGCGGATTGATTTTGTTCAACTTCGTACTCCCGAATGACCTCTAAAGAGGCTCGGTAATGCATGAGGTGAGGACAATGGTGAGAATAATGGCCATGGACACCACACATAGCACAGGGTTTGTTGGTGCGAAGAGTCTTTGGGTTCTTGGTTGCGGATGAGGAAGAAACAGAGGTTTCAAGGACCGTATATTCAGGGAATGCGACTTTAACCATGGGTTGGATACGAGGCAACTCAGGAAAAGTATGGGTGGGATGACCGATACCATCACACAAGGCACAAGGCTTGGTGGGTGGGGGAGGGGTAGGGTCAGGTGCAGTGGGCTTGTCTTTGGATGCCCCCTTGCGAGTTTTTCTTTCTTGCCTGTAGCTATCGCAGCATGAGGAGGGTCCTGCAGAGGGGCTAGGGGCACTGTAGCAGTGGAAGGAGTGATGGGAATCGGTTGCACGGGTGTCACAGCAATGTATGGTTTGGGGTGGCCCGGTGGTGTTTCGGCTGGAGGAGTAAGATATCATACTGGTATTCCCAAGGTTAAATTAGGGAGGGAAAGGGTGGCCATGACGGGAACCGAATAGATGCCCGGGGGGGACCAAGGAAAGGTATCTGACCAGTGGGGTAATGACCAGGAGGGAAAGCTCCCATATGGTGGAGACCTGAGGGAACCGACTCAGGAGGGTAGGGAGGTTCCTAAGTGTGAGGTGGATGGGAAGGTCCAGGCGAAAAAGGGTCGGTCGACTAAAGCGAAGGGCTAGGAGCAGGTTGCGGTGGGCGAGATTGAGGTTGCTGACTAGCTAAAGCAGGTTGTGAAAGGTCAGCCTGAGACGATTGCATCATGCAAACATTCGCTAAGCTAGGGTCAGAGACAGGAGGAGGAGGAGGACCAGGAAAAGTTCCAAGCAAGGAGGAGTCTTTGTAGACGCCAGGGGAAACACTAGTTAACGAATCAACGGTTGGCCCATTGGTGATTGTAGAGATGGTGGACTCATGGGAGGTCTGAGATTTTGGTTCATGGTAAGTCAACTAGTCAATCGTGACAATCTTTCCATTATTAGGGAAAAACATCTTGTGGTGGACTACGAATGAGACCGCTGACATGTCATAGGTGTAACTACGCCGCAAAATAATGTTGTAGTCAAGAGGGGCGTAGATAACTTCAATGTAGACACGAACAGTATTACCTGCAAGAGTAATAGGACAGTTACGGAAAAGGACGATGGGTTGGGAGGCATGGCCATCCCACACACGAAGGGTGATTGTGGAAGGGGCCAGCTCAAGAGATCCAAGTTGTTTCCAAACCGAAGCAGACATCACACAGGTAGATGCCCCCTCATCAATAATACATCGAGATACATTGGCATTTCAGATTTTGATTGGGATTTGGAAAGCAATAGAAGCAGGAAGGGGGGGATGGTCAAACTTACGGGCGTAGAAAATAATCAATTGGTCATCAACAGGGTCTACAGCACCCATGGCAGATAGTAGAGCCTTCTTTTGAGAAGGACACGACTGGAGGAGTTCCAGTGCTGAAATGGCAGCCAGAGATTGTGCCAAATCATCTACTATGTTGTATGAATGGGTAGCCCGACTAGAGGCAGCATTTCGGCGTAATGGGCCCTTAGGAGTCTTGGTATGAACCTCGGCTTTGGGCAGAGGGATTTGCAAGGGACCATTGGGTGTCGACAGAGGCTCTGTAGGACCTGAAGATGGGGAATCGGAGACAGACGGAACGGGAGGCGTGGAGTAATGACGGGACCGAGTTTGAAGGTTGAGGTCAATGGTGGGAGGTTGGTCAAAGGCCATCATGAGGATCTGGTAATCGGAGGAACCAGAAGGGGAAGGTTGAGTGGTTACCGGGGCATGAGGTGGTTGAGTGGCCACGAATCCTTGTTGAGGGAAAGGATCGGTAAACACAGAGGGTTGAGAAGTAGCCGTATGAGGAGGGACAGCAGGGGAGGAGTGTTGTCCCCACACGGTGGCCTAAGAATCCCACATCTGCCGCATTTGTGGTAATAAGGGACAATCGTGAGTGTAATGACCATAAACACAGCAACAAGAATAGGGCTTCTTGGTGCGAAGCGGCCTGTCTGGCTTGGGATGAGAGCCCTGTGGCTGGTTGGTAGTGGTAGAGTCAAGACTTAAAGGATTCGATCCATGATTACCAGAAGCGGGTTGATTTCCTATCCTCTTCCTTTGAGAAGGAAGAAGATTAGTTTCCCCTTGCTGCTCAAATACTTGCCTTGGAGGGGGTAGTAAGTGCAGTTGTGGGGGTGGAGAAGGCAAGGGAGTGGGAGGCCCAAATGCTGGAGGAGTTGGGACACTAGGCTATGGGTACGGATAAGGGATAGGATGGACAACATTGGCGTAAGCAGGAGTGTGGGAAAAATGGGGAGGCATGCCATATCTTGGATACATGCTACCTGGATGGGGGAAAGTGCCGGAGGGGCTAACCCCTCCTGGAGGGAAACCATAGCCCAGAAGAGGTTGAGGAGAGGTATGAGACAGAGCTCCAACGATACCGTCGGCGGAGTGGGATGCCCCCGAGGCATTAGGGCCACCGGGCTTGGGGAGGTCAGGAAGGACGGTATAAACATAACCAGATTGAGCATAGATAAGGTCATATTTCAAGGCTATTTGGAGGGTGGCTTCTTCAGTTTGGGGAAAATGGGATGCAACATCTTTGCCAATGGGAGGTAAGAGAGAGCGAAGGAACTAGTCCATGTAAACCCGATCTTCAAAGGGGGGAGTGCGACACAAGCTCCATCTTCGTCGCCATTCCTGGACATGAGCGGAAAGGCGGGTCAAAGAGGATTGATGAAAAGAAGTTAAGAGTTCAGTACCAGTGTCGTATCAGAGAGGGAGCTGGAAATAAGATAAAAAGGCTTGGGAAATGGTCGCAAAGGTGGTATGGGAAGAGGTGGCTTGATCAACATACCATTTAGAAGCTTCGCTGGTAAGCGTGTGTTGGAAAAATTGAAGATGGATGGAGTCATCGGTGATGGAATTGGAGGAACACCACATGTGGAAAGATCGCATATGGTTAGAGGGATCTTCACTATCAAGGCCTTCGAACTTGGGAATTTTAGAGGGGACCTTGGTTGAAATAGCAGGCCAAATGACATCGTGGCAGATAGGATCATTGATCAACTGATTGAAGTCGGGGAGACTGAGGCCGGCCATATAAGGGAGCAATGGGGCAGTCGAGGTAGGTCCGGTAGTGGTTCCACTAGAAACAGACCCAGCAGTAGAACTGGGGTTGCTGCTAGTAGTAGGCCCTGAAGTAGACATGGTGAAAGTAACAGGGGGAGAACCAGGAGTAGGGGGAGAACTCGAACAATCAGAAGAAGAGTCAGAGTTCAGAATCGGGGGAGGACTTACTCGATGACGGCGGGAAGGAGGAAGTTGACCAATCGGAAACTGAGGGTGAAGGCCAAGAAGTTTCTGGGAGAAGCGCCTTGGGGGCGCAATGATGACGGGAAGAAGAAAAACTGACAAGGGTAGTGAGGTCAAGGGCAGAGAGGTGCAGTGAAAATTGATTTTAAAGTCTTTGCCAGGCGGTGTTAACCAGGCTCTTCTTCACTTAGGTTAAGTGTGTGGCGTGCGTTAATTTTAATTCTTTAAACCCAGACGTTTTGAGAGTAAAAGAAAAAGTGTGTTGTGTAACTGAAAATAAATCTACAGTAAATAATACTGAAAGAACAAAAAATTAACAGCTAATGATGCATCAATCTAACACAAGAAAGCGGGTCTCTCAAAACTAGTCTATAAGAGGGAAAAAAATAAGCAAAGCACATGAAAAATAGGCCAATAGATCTAAGGTCGGGAGGGACGGGGATCTAAAGGAGAAGTCTATTGAAAAGGGGTGCAGAGAACAACAAAGAGGTAGAGGCAAGTTTGCTGCTAAAAAGGAGGAGATCAACTAAAAATAAAAAGGACAATGAGGTGGCCCTAGAAATGAACCCAAACAAAAATATATGAGGTGATTTGAAAGGGATAGGAGCTGATCTAAAGGGATCTAAAAATGAGGTATCAGATCTGAAAGAAATAAGGCTGAAACTCTGGAAATTTAGACTTCTTAAACAGCAAAAACTCGCCCACAAAAAGTGGAGGGTACTAGAGCCCTAAGGGGAAAGATTCCCACTTAGTTGAGTGAAACATATCAGAAACAGGTCTAAACAGGTGGAGACAAAGGCCGGAAAACCCTAACAGAAGCTTCAGACAAACCTAGAAAAAGTGCTGGAAAATTGCAGAAAAAAGTGCAAGTCGCAGGTTCTGACCTGTTTTCAGTCCAGGTCGCAGATTTGGGGCAGAAAAGTGCGACCTCAAGGCCAGGTCGCAGTTTTTGGGCTGATAAGTGCGACTTGTAGATCCGAGTCTCTCGGCGGCAGATTTCAGAAAAAGTTGTCGTCTCAGCTGCGGCTGATGTCTGTCACCTGCGCAATAAGGCCAGAAACAGACCGAAGTTAGAAATTTGAATGTTTGAGGGTTTTAGAGGTGAAAAGCACCATAAAAATAGGAAAAACAGAAAACTCAAGAGAAACCCAAGGGTCTGAAACAGATGCATATGCAGGAATACATAAAACGACAGCGGTCGCAAAATAAAACTCGTGTGGAGTCGCCAATTGTTAGTATGAATCTTTCATCATAAAAGATCACTTTAACTACGCATAACAGATAGCCCTAACATGAATTATGGTTGCAAAACATCTTTAAATTTGCAATTAGATGATCCAAATAATGTTGTGCAAATCCATATCTAAGCATGAAAGAAATTAAGTAGATAAAGTAAAATATGGCTCCATGCATCCAATAGACAAGACAAGAATAGTGTATTTGAAAGAATTTTTGTATTATATTAAAAAGGGGGCACCTGAGAGGAAAACAAGAAAGGTGTTTTCCGGTTCTCCTCAATTGGATGGGTTCTTGAAAGTCCTCAACGTTTCAGATATAAAATTCCTCTCTCTTATTGGTGTAGAAAACCTAGACAAACATAGAACTCAATGGGAGCTCATAAGGCAAAAATGGAAAATGGTGACCAAGAGTAGATCCAGAGTGATCTAATGCAATGGAGGTGACTAATGAAAGGGGAAAACCCTTCTATTTATAACAAAATATTAGGGTGGTCTAGAACTCGGTGCATGAATAAAATATTATTAATCGAATTCTAGAACCACCCTTTAGGAATATTTTATTATATTTGTTGGAGGGAAAATGATTTTTGACTTGGGTCAATTCCTTTATTTATAAATAACAAATAAATAAATGATTTATTTATTATTTTATGGAAATGATGGGGATATAATTAAATAAATAATGGTTTATTTAATTATTTATGTGTGATTTAGTCGAATTTAACTAAGAATATTATTTAAATAATGACTTAAATAACTTATTCTTAGGAAATAACTAAATAAATAAGGATTTATTTAATTAATTTCCTTGTTTTGGGTTAAATATGACCGAGAAATATAAAGGAATAAGTTATTTCACATGGTGAAAGCAATTTTACTTAGGGTAAAATTGGTCATTCATGGTGTACTTGGGTTCATCTAATGATAATAGGTTAGATGTCAAAAAAATGGTGTAACACATATATCCTATCTACATGTTGTTGGGCAGTGATGGACTCAGCTCGTGTGAAATGAGGGATCTTAGATTGGTAGTCATTTGGCAAAGGCACTAGAGGTTGAGGTAAGGCCAAGGGGGCATACCAAGCTACCATGATGGGAGCTAATGGAGGATTTACAAGAGGAGGGTTAGTGAAAGGAGGTGTAGGATGAAGTGGATTGGTTTTCACAGTGGTGGTATGGATGGGTGTGGTGGAAGCACTTGGACCAACAAACTGATTTTGAGTAGATTTGGTATTGAAAGAGTTGAAGTGATGGAGAAGTTGAAAGTTAGGTGGTGTGGAAGGAGAGGCTTCTCTACTAAAACTCTACTGCAAATCTATGGGTTCAAGGTCATTCTGGTCAATATTAGTTTGAGACATGTTTCTGAAGAGGTTATTTGTATGGTGCAAGTCAAATTGGGGATCTTGCAAAGTTGTAAGATGATCAAGTACAAAGATTTCTCTATGGATGGTCCTAACAGTGGTTAAGTTTCCAGATCTATAAGTTTGCCAAAAAATATCTTATGGGTTATCAACTATGTTGGGAGGGTTTGGGTCTGGATGAGATCTGGTACTAATCCTTTGTGAAGCTAGATTTCAAACTTCAAAATTTAAAGAGGCTGAAAGTTTTTAGGATTGTTTTCCGAAGGCTGAACTCTCTTAGTGCTTGGTAAACTTTCACGATATATAACTGGGCTCATAAAATTCTCACGGTTGGTGTGACACAACTCTAGGAATTCAAATGAATGCTAATGAAGTAATAGGCCTACTAGAGGCTAGTGGAGTCACCAGGTGGATATTTTTTGTTGTTTTAATAATGTATGTTTATGGTCCACCACCAATAACTCACAAGAAACCAATCTAAGGGTGTTTTGGGGTTTTCTAAGTTCCTATGTGTAGCCCTAAGGTTTTTGTGAGTTTCCTATAGCCGATTCATCATTTTTCTGGGATGGTGAAACAAATAGAGTCTAATCTTTGGCTATCAGTCAATTTTATAAGCTTAACTGAAGGTTTAAATGAGTCTATAGGAGTTTTTTAGGCTACTATGTACTCAGTCCCACCTGATCACCATTATGTTAGTTCCCCGTGATTTGGCAGATTGGTAAACCAAATGACGAGGTAACATCAGACCAATATTTGGAGTCCTAGGACCTAGCCTTCCTGGACTCAGAGAGGGCTCTCTCTATTAGATGCAAAGAATGTGTTCTTTTTTCTTTTAGGGTTTTTATTTTTGGCTAGATGTTAAGTGTAGGGTTTGTTAATTGTTTTGGTTGGGTGAGGTGGACTGATAGAATAGGTGCAGTGAGAGGTCTTCAAATCATTGGGCTGTGGAGTCAATAAAATTCATGAATGTATCAATAATGAGTCAAAGTGTAGTGCAAGGGAAATCTAGCAAGGTTAATGGATCCTTAAGGTTATGAGTGAAGTGGGATGAACATAAAGTTTGTGAATAAGGTAGGTCAAAGGGAAATCAAGAATCCTTTTTCAAATACCTATAACAAGGAGGTCTTAAATAATAATAAGAAAAAGCTATTACTCATGAGGTAGGGAAAACCATTAAGCTCAATGAACAATACTTAAACTAATAAATATCCAAGATAAACATTCCAGTGAAACATAGAAAGCATAAGAGCTTATCTAACTTTAGTAAATTCACCTTCAGAATTAGAAAAAATTTAAGATCAAAAATAACTTAATCTATGAATAGGGAAATCCTAAATATCATAAATCAATCTATAAAGAACTCTGAAACAAGTTGGTAGGCATGGACAAAGGGCAAGATCGAACGAGACCTCTTTGACTTAGCCTAGCAAGCAATATTCCAAAGAGAGGTTACAAGGCAGAGTTTGGATAGCTTCAAATAAGCAGGGCATACCGTGAATCATACTTGTAAAGTAGAATACTTACCATACATGAAACAAAACAAGTTTAGGTGGACCTAAGCTGACGAAATAGAGGAAAAAATTAAGGCAATAGAAGGGAGGAGGAATAAGGTGCTTCAAAGAGCATTTCTCAACCCATACGTTCCTGTTCTACTGCAATAAAGAAGAATGAAACGTATGATAACAAGAAAACATAAAAAAAATTAAGCATACATCACCATTAACCAAGCTCAGGGATCCTGCAAACAAGCTTCACCATCATCAATCTAGGCAAGGCATTCGTAGACTTCACAACACCAATTTCTTCTCCAAGCTCATAAAAACCATATATTACTCTCAAAGCTCATCAAATGCTAACATTTACAATGAAGCCCTCATGCTCTATTTGTGTTCTCAACAGAGACAAAAAAAACCCTAAATATGGTAGGAAAATGTCAAATTCACCCACAAATGTCATTTATGGCCAAGAGACCATGCAAGGCCGAAGGCACAAATATATCGTGGAATAGATGCCAAAATAACTTCTAGCACCTAATTCTAGAATGATTTTCCTCAAAAAACGCTAAACAAGATTTTGCAATAGATGAGTTTGTTTTGTTGACTTCTGGCCAAAACACACTTAGACAGTCCATTTGCGTAGTGCCACTTTAGCAAAAAAAAAGAGGGTGTTTTGTGACCAAGTTTTGGACTAGTTACCGATGTCTGATTTGGCTCCGTGGTGGCTCATTGGAAAGCCTGATGAGTTGAATTTCCAGAAATGCTTGTTTTTTCCTGATCTAGCTCTTTTAGCCTATTCAAAAATTCAAAAATCACCAGACTGTCAGTTACACAGCGCTAGACCCAAAACAGTGGCAGAAAGGTGAAAAAAGAGGGTTTTTGACCTTTTGAGGGGTCAAACTTGCTCCAAATAATCTGAAATTTAGTGAGAATGGTGTGCAGGCTGAGATAAATCCAAAAATTTCAAGCTCTTCTCTTTTGGATTCTCTATGTGTTAGCGTAGTGCCAGTGGCGCTGCGCAAATGAGCCTTAAATTCTCAAAAAAGAAAAATTTCTCCAAATTTGCTCAAAATTGGCTAAGACCTCCTTTAAGGGGTCTTGGTCAACTTTTGAGAAGACTTATCCAAAGGCTTTCATGCTATTTTTACTCCTTTGGGTCTTAGACCTCAAGGAGGGCTTCCTTCAGTTTGGCACAAACAAGCTTTTGTTTCTTTGCATAATGCTTGGTCATCCTTTTCTGGAGAGCAAGGCCCCTTTTCACCTTCTTGAAGTGCTTGTGCTCATTCTTGTAATATTGAATGACACATTGTGCCATCTCAAAATATCTCTCCCATTCCTTAATTTGTGCATCTTTGGTTAGGATTAGAAATCTGGTGGCCAACTCTTTTTCCTCATTGTCACTATCTAGGTCAATAAATTGAGTCTCTTGAGTAGTTTTCTTGCCTCTCTTACTTCTCCTCACCTTCTCCACCTTTTATTTTCCCTTCTCAAGCCTTGGAAAAATGCAGATGAAAAGGTCCCTTGCCTTTTGGAGGCAACAAACACTTGCCTTAGCCCTCTGTGGTATGTGCATGTGAGAGGAGTGATGGTGTACTTGGAAGTGTTTTTATCTTGGCTAGGACCCTTGGTTTTGTCATCAGTTTCTTTATCTTTACTATGGTATCCATCAGTCACCTCATGATCTGTTTGATCATTTTCTTTTTAACCTTTAGCACCATCATTATCCTTACCTTCTTCACTGCCTTCTATACTGTCACTTTGGTCTTCAAGTTGATCATCAGCCTCTGCACTTGCCTCACTTTGGCCTTGTTCCTCATTAGGGTCCTCTTCTTCATCATTCCCTTCACTGTTATCATCTTGATTATCATTATGAGGCTAATTATTTTCATGAATGTCATGACTATTGTCATGACAGCCATGAATATCTTATTTATTGTTTTGGCTCTCACTGGTTGTACTGTCAGAGTCATCCTCTCTGTTACTATCTTCCTCTTCAAATTCTGCTTCTGCTTCATAATTTCCTTCTTCTTTTCCTTTAATTTCTTCTTCATCATCTTCTAATTCTTCCTGTTCACCATCCTCTACCATATTGTCATTGTCTTCATCATGACTTTGTTCACTGTTTTCATGGTCATGTTCATTGCCTTGTTCTTCATTATTATTCCCTCCATTTGTATCCATTTCCTCTATCTCTTGCTTACTAGCTTCTGGCTCATTCTCATATTCATCATTTGTGTCCATGTACTCTGCCTCAACATGATCTTCTTAATTTCCAACATTAGCATCAAACTCATCTTCACTGTGATCTGCCTCCTTATTTTCATTACTATCTCCTTGGTCATCACTTTTCTCATCATTAGGGTCCTTTTCTTCATCTTGGGATGACTCATTTGCATTTTTACCATCACTGCCTCCCTATAATTTGTCACTGTTTTTGTCTTCACCACTTCTGTGTTCATTTCCTACTTCTTCATCACCATTTTCCTCTTGCTCTTCCCCATTAATCTCTGTCTCTGCCTTACTAATGTCATCATACCCACTGTCATCTTCTTGATCATTATTTCCATTGTCACCCTTTTTTTCGTCACTACCATTCTCATCCTCTTCATTTGATGCATCAATAGAAGGGGAAGGAGGGATATTTTTTTGGGGCGAGTGTTACACAGTAATTTGTCACCGTCCCTACCATTCCCCGTCCCGCACAATGGAGGACCCATTTTGTGACCTGTGAACATTGTCATGCCTTGAAATCATCATCAATGCATTCCTCTAAGCATGAGCTTCAATTGCCCTAAAGACATCTCCTTGCAAAAAAACATGAAAACATCTCCTTTTGCATTGGCGCGGGCTGACAGTTCATCACTCGCGCCAATGGGGAAAATCCTGCAAAGAGGCCGCGCCAAATGGCGCTCTGTCCCAGAGCAGCAGTCGCGCCAACCAATTTAAGGAGTTTTTTTTAAATAAAGATAGCGGAAGTTGTGTTTCAACAAACTCAGAAACCATTGCCTATCTTGAGTTGGGAGGTTTGGCTGCGGGAGTTCCATGGAAGGGAAGTGGTTTGCCACCTCTCATGGAACCTTCCTTGTTGATAGGGCCAATCCCACAATAATAGGGATCCCAACTCCCTCCTTCCACATCTATAAAAGCTTGCTCAATTCCATTGCAAGCTAGTCTGGAAGTGCCTAATCTTTGAATCTCCAAATTCCCAAGAGCCTTTGTGCTATAAGAGCCCTCTTTCTTCCCTTAAGGCCGACTCAAGTAAGGAGACTATCGTCGAGAGACTCAAGAGAGGTTTGCCCTTTCCCTAGTGAGATTTGCGAGACGTGAACAACTGGGGACCCTTCCGAAGGAGACTACGACGCCAGAACATTGGTTGTACTCTCTTTCGATTTTTATTTAATGAATGATTACGGTTATGGTTCCACTCTGTTTTTACTTATGTTAATAATGAGTTATATCCTTTCTGACTGATATATAGTTGTGTATTCTGGATTTTATGCTTGTATTCGTGTTGTTTCTTGCATGTGCAGGTGTCCATCCGCAGAGATCGTCGAAGGATCGTGATCTGCCGAGGCTGAGGAACAGGAACGCTCTCTTCTATGGATCATAGCATTGGATTCCAGGTAGGCCTCCATCTTTGGTCTTTTATTCGTAACTAGGAACTTGCGCTATAACATTTGATGATTGTTGCTAGACCCCTGCTGGGCTAGTAGGGATCGCCTCTGTCTGCAGAGGGGATTTACCTCCTCAACAATTTGGCGACTCCGCTGGCGATCGTCTAGATTTCACTGTCTCGTTTGGATTGTCTTGTTTTGATTGTTTTATGATTTTCCTTGCTTGGTTAGCCTTCTGGGCTGGGTTATTTTGCTGTTTTTTGCTTCTTGGTTTGCTTAGTATTACATTGATCTACTTCTGGAGTAGTTCTTTTTTGCTTTTGGCTGAGAAAATCGACTGGTGCGCTTTTTAGCCCGAGAGTCGCGCCAATTGGCACATGTTGCTTTTGTATAGCCCACGCCAATTGCTTGCTGGCGCCAGTTGCAGCCTTACAGTCGCGCCACTCCTGTAGGGTATTTGAGTTTGCTCAGTTTTGAACTCTCTAGGTCTGATCAGTGTTTTTCTTCTTGATTTTCCAACTACCTGAGTGTGTTGGGGTCCTCTTTGACTGGGAATTTGCCTTCGTCCTTTGGTTGTTTTCTTTTATCTATCGATTTCACGTTTCAAGCCCTAAGACATCTAGTGGCTTTGTGTATCGAGCCCTCCTTGGGAGTTTTGGTGTTTCGTTTATCCAGTCAACTCTCTGATTGCTCCTCCGCATTATTTTAGTATTTGTTCACTGTTTTGTTGCGATTTTCGGGTGATTGCTTGTTTCTTCATTCAAATTTCGTTTGGTCTCGCTTTGGGCCTAGATCACACAGTCCATTGGAGCCTTTGAGTCTTTTCTTGGTTTTGAGAGACTTTGGTCGATTTGAGATCTGATTGCCTGTGTCATTGAGTGAATTTTTTTTGTTGTGCTCTCTCAATATCGTTTCTCAAGTTGTTCCGTTTATTTTCAGTTTGTTTAGTGTATCTAGCTATCAAACGTTGAAAATTATAAAATAAAAAATCTCTTTTGCTTTTGGTTGATTAGTGCAAATTGAAATTTTTTCGATTTTACTAGTAATTAGTGATTGGAATGAAAAATTTTCGATTTCATTAGTTGCATTAGAGATCTCATTGTTTGTCTTCCGATCATTTTGTTTGTGTAAAGACTCTCAACTCTTCTATATCTAGTTTTCATCGAACGAAATGGTGTACTGTGGCATGTAGCTTTGCATTTAAGAGTTTTTTGAAACAACACATTCGTTAGGGCCTGAAAACTGAAACCTAATTGAAGATCAACTTTAAAATCTATTCAATTAACCTAATGCAACATTGAAATCTAACGAAACACATTTAGAGGTCTAGGCTAGAGACGTGTTCCAGCGTCTTTAAACCTAGCAACTGTCGTTCGCCTTTTGGCTTTAGACAGCGCTAGCACGGACTTGTGCTCCCCGTACCGTCGCGTATATAAAGGGAGACCCCTCTAGATTTTCAATCCTTTATCCACAGGAAGCCGAGTCTGCCTCCCTATACCCGTGATACACCGAACATAGCATTCGGGGAGATTGCCTGCACGTACGAGAAGTCCTTGGTTGATTTCTTTTTCATTATTAAAACCAAGGTGTATATTGCAGTTCACGGTTATTTGGTACACCCTTTGTGCCTAGTATTCCTGAGCAGTCATTTGGTCTTTTCTGACTCCCTAAATTTGAAACGACCGTCAAGCGCTTGTCCTTTCACGCTTGTGTTAAATCTGAAAGAGATAGAGTCATATTTTATCGTTTCTCAACTCTTAAAACATGAAACGGTGAAGTTTCTTATTTTTCAATGTGGTAAAAATTAATGACCCACGATTATACACCCTGTTAGATATTGCTTGTTGACTTTTTGATCGTGTGTCTTGAATCTTTTTCAACTCGTGTGTGTGTTTGCTTCTTTTTCTCTGGTCATTTGCCACAGTGGCGGAACCTTCGGTTTCGTCTACTGGTAGTCCTTACACGAACGATTCTTCAGAGGCTTCCCAATCCTCTACTGAACCGCAGCAGCCTATTGTTTCCGAGTTTCCTGACGGGGGACCGGTTCTTGCTGAGAAACCCTTTGGAGGACCAGTTGAGTTCAATTGGCCCTTTTCGGACCCCGTGTTTGAATTGAGATTAGGAGCTGATTTCCTTTCTCTTACATCGGGTTCGCCCTTTGTTGCTGTTGTATTTCCTCCTAGTCCACGCCGTCTCTTGCATGATTTAACGGCAGGATCAACCATGAGTGATTCTGGTGAGGAAATCCCAACGTCTGGTGAAGACTATCAGCTCTTCCCATGAAGATTGTTTCAGGGAGACAACTCTGAGCTGGCTGACATGTCAACAGCCAGTCCCTCGTGACCACAGGGATACAAATCTTTGGGTCAGATCATTTCCGCCGCAGCCTCTATGGGAGTGTCAGCTGCTTCTTCGAGGCCAGCTGCTACTACGCCCGGGGTGTCTCTTCAGACGCCCGTTACTTTTGTTCCCGTCTGGCCCACTGTCTGTGTGGCCGCCTCTTCTCCTGTTTTCATAGCATCTGCTGTAAGGGCTGTGCCAAATCCTGAAGATGTTTATCTAGTGACTGCTATACCGAAGAATATCTCTCCGGAGGAGTATCGGTTGTCTTTACAACAGCCGAACGCCGAGGTTGGACCATCCTCCCAAGATCCTAACCGTTCTTACATTTCGCACTATGCACAGGATGGTACTCCCGTGTATGCTTTCCCAGGTCAGTATGATGAGCACGGGGAGATTTTACGTCTACCCGCTCCTGAGGCTTACCTCTATGCTCAAGGTTTACCTTATAACCCACAAGGACAGCCTTTCCAAGGCCAACCTACGGGCCAACCTGGCTATCTTTATGATCCACAGGGGCAGCCCATTCAAGGCTATCCTGTCGGCCAACAAGGGCCATCGTACGGTCTGCAAGGACAGTATTATAGCCCTTTCGGTCAACCTGTTCAGCCTCATCCAGGGTATCAATCGGGACCGGTCTATGGTCCTGGGGGGAAAATCCAGCCTTCTTTACCTATGAAACCTCAGTATCTTGTTGTTTCTAACGTTGCATATCAGTCGGGACCATCCTATGGTTCCGCTTCGGGTAAAACCGGTTTTCAGCAAGCACCTGGCCCTATTCCACCACCAGGCCAACCGGCCCATCCGGTACAACTTGGTGTTCTGCCTCCAGGCCAACCAGCCCATCTAGTACAACCTGGGGCTCATTCACAACCAGGCCAGCCTGCTCAACTGGCGCCACCTGTTTATCCGGGTCAACCTGTTCATTCAGGGCAGCCCTCTCAGTCAGGTCAACCTGTTCACTCAGGGCAGCCTGCTCATTCTATTAACCCTGCTCAGCAGCCGACTCATTCAATGTCACAGCCAAATCAACAGCTGCGCCCTACTTATCAGGCTCCACGGGGTTCCACTTTTCAGTAGCCTACTCATCCTCAGGGTGGTTATTATCCTCATGGTCAATCTCAACAGAACTATAACCACCCCAGAGGCTCTCAGTATTATCCTCCTCCACCCGGTTTTACCTATACTCAGCAGCCAAATCCAAACGCTGCTTACACCAGGCTGACGTATAATCAGGGCCCCTACCCTGGTTATCAGGCCCCACACTCTGGTTACCAGCATCCAAATCAGTCTGGTTATCGACCTACACCCCCTACGGTCAGAATCCTATGGGACAGAACCCATGGGGGCAAGGATATTCACAACCATTGTGGAGTATAGGTAACGGTCCTCATTCTGGGTCTGGCATGCCGGTCAATCCGCCATTGCCGTTCCTGGCCACTTTGGAGTTTCCGGATGTTTCAAAGTTGAGCAATGATCTGATTTTACATAATCCATATTGGCCTCCGGTTCCCACCAAGATACCAGGTGATTGCCCCAAGCTTGAGGGAAAAGCTAGAGAGGACCCCCAGGCGCATGTGATGATGTATCATCTTTGGTGTTAGTCTAACTCTTGGGTTGACGATTCGATTCTCCTGTGCCTCTTCCAGCGTACTTTAACTGGAGCTGTTGCTAAGTGGTACATAGAGTTATCCCGCAGAATTTTCCAAGATTTCAATTCTTTAGCCATGGCTTTCCTCACGCACTTTCAGTTACCGGTTCGTTACGAAGCCGGGATGCACCTCCTAACTTCTCTGAAGTAGGATAAAGCCAATCACATCTCTGATCACATTCATGAGTGGCGGCGCCGTCGTAGACTGATCAAGTTTCACATACCTGATCAGACACTGACTCACTGGTTCACCACCTCCTTTGTGAATAAAATCGCTCAAGATATTGCGATGGGAGCGTGTGTGACGGAGGAACAAGCCATTGCGCGTGCCCAATATCTGGATCTTGTATATTCTCAGTCCGGCACGCTTTATGATATCTTGCCTGATGCTCCACGGTCCGGAACCTCTAAGGCTCCACCTACCCCTGCAGTGGATGGTGTCATTGGTTCTGTGTCTCAGAATTCGAAGAAATCTTCGAATGGGAAGCAGAAGTCTAATTCTTCCAACAATGCTCCTGCTAATCCCGCCCCGTCCGATTCTGGCAAAACCGCGGAGGTGAATGCCGTTCAGGCCAATCCTACGGAGAAAACTTCCAAGGGGAAAAAGAAGGGCAAAGGCAAATCTAAATCTGATGCCCCAAAGCCAGAATCTAAATCTCGCACTGAGGATGGCTCTCAACGTAAACCGAAGTACCCTTGCCTCATTTGTGAAGGGGACCATTATACTAAGGATTGTCCACGACGATCCGAGGTTAGTCAACTTCTCAAGGGCCCTAAAGGGACTTCGGCTGTTCTAAAAGAGCCATTTCCATCTCAGCAGACCCAGATGGTCGAACAGCCGTCACCATCTGCGCCGTTTGGGTCTCAGGTTTTCATGATGAAGAGTGTTGCACCTATCTCTGTCGCTACGCGGTCGAAGGATTACAACAAATCGTGGCAGGCACCTGGGAAGGCAGTTGCGGATGGACCGCCTCCCCTACCTGCCTCCGGTTCGTTGGAAATCGAGAAGCCTACTCCTGAACCCGTTGTGAAGCCACCTTCTAAAGGTGTCCTTCGAAGATCTTCTTATAATCCGAATGCTCGTGCCGCTCAACATTACAACATCGTTGAGGATTTGGCACAGGCGCCGTCTACCATGTCTGTGCTAGAAGTTCTTCAAAGTTGTCCTTCGCAACGGAAGGCTTTACTGTCTGCGGTCGGGGGCATCGATCCCGCCGACTCGAGCCTTCTCACCTTCGATTTAGAGAATTTCACTCCCCGGCTTCCACATCAAATCGCTCTTATTATTCAAGTCGGGATTAACGGTCTGAACATTCATAGGGCCGTCGTGGATGAAGGTGCATCTACCTGCGTTATGTCCTCCGCGTGCTGGAAGGCCATCGGCTCTCCAGCCCTTTCGTCATCTCCCAATGCCCTTTAGGCATTTGATGGTCGGGAATCCAAACCCCTGGGTGTTCTCGAGAGTCTAGCGATCACATTATAGGGGAAAACTGTCAACGTGGAAGTGGAAGTGGTTGACGCTAAACTCAACTACAATATACTTCTTGGCCGTAGCTGGACTCATGCCATGCTCTGCGTGCCGTCCACCGTCTTTCGGTTTCTTAAGTTCCCTCACGAGGGAAAAATTGTCACGGTGGATCAGTTGGCATTTTTCACCTCTACCTCTGAGAACAACGTGCCATACGTGGATCAAATCCCGAATCCCCCGGACAGTGTGGGACCTGGTCTCTTCAAAGACCCGATCCTCATGGGTATTTTTCCCGCACCGCCACCGCACACCGCTCAAGTCAACATGATGTCCAGGTTCGATGACCCCTGGCTTATTCCTACGCCTGAGCAGGTGTTTGAGTTTGGAGAATCAATGCCCTTGACACCAGTAGAGATCAGCTACTGTGAAATTGCTGTCGCATCTGATCCTTCACCTCCTCAGCATGCTCCTTTGAGCATGGCTCTCGACGTCTACTATCAATCCTTCTGGCTTGGTCAGGCTGATTCACCTGATCCTCTCAAAGAGACTTTTCCTTCTGATGAGGCTATCATTGAAACTATGTCTCTTGAGGAGCTGCCCTGGGGCGATGGACATCATCGCTCCTATTTTATGCCTATCTTGGGGGCAATGACCGACTGTCTGGAGCATTATGCTACTCAGGTTCCTACCCCTCCTCTTCAAACGCCCATTTTGACGAACGAGGTTTTTTCGGAGGGTAACCTGAGTAACATTACTCAAACCATCTCGATCAACATCTCCGTTAAACCGGGGATCGTTGAGAATATTCACGTGGGTGTGACTTGTTCTCTCGATGAGATTCAAGTCTATACTGAGCTTTTCAAATAATTCAAAGATGTTTTCGCGTGGTCCTACGAGGAAATGCTGGGGATTGATCCCAGTATCGTAGTGCATGAGATTCCAACCTATCTAGGTGTGAAACCCGTGCGCCAACGCTTACGCCCCATGCATCCTCGGAAAGCCGTCGCCATCAAGGCAGAAGTTGAAAAACTTCTGAACGCGGGCTTTATTTATCCCATCCCCCTCACAGAATGGGTGTCTAACATTGTCCCTGTTGATAAAAAGCAGGGTACGATTAGAGTCTGTGTTGATTATCGCGACATCAATCGCGCCTGTCCAAAGGATAATTATCCCACTCCGTTTATAGACCAGATCATCGATGAATGTGCCGGAAGTGAGATCTATTCCTTGATGGACGGTTTCTCAGGATATAATCAGATCAATATTTCACCTGAGGATCAACATAAGACCACATTCATCTGTCTGTGGGGTACTTTCGCGTATAAAAAGCTCCCGTTCGGCTTGAAGAACGCTGGAGCCACTTTTCAGCATGCGATGTCCTACGCTTTTCATGACATTCGCCATATCGTTCAGCCTTATCTGGATGACTTGCCAGCCCATTCGGCTAAGCGAGAGGACCATCCTGAGCATCTCCGCCAGATCTTTCTTCGTTGCAGGCGCTACAACATCAGGCTCAATCCTCATAAATGCGTCTTCTGCGTTGATTCTGGCCGTCTTTTAGGATTCATAGTCTCAAAAGACGGAATTTGCCTTGACCCTTTAAATGTCGAGGCCATCATAAATCTACCGTCACCCTCCTCCCTATATCAGTTACAGAGTCTGCAAGGGAAAGCGAACTTTCTTCGGCGCTTTGTCCTGAATTATGCCGAGGTGGCCAAAGGATTCACTCGTTTATTAAAGCAGAATGTTCCCTTCCATTGGGACGAAATCGCTCAGCAATCCTTTGAGAAGCTGAAGACGTTGCTTGTCAATGCTCCGTTGCTTCGTCCTCCGGACTACCACCGCGACTTCAATTTATATCTAGCCGCCGCATTTAGCACCATAGCCATGGTCTTCGTGCAGGATGACGATGACGGTGATGAACATGTTGTTTATTATATGTCACGGAACCTTCTCGATCCAAAAACGCGTTATGCTCATGTCGAGAAGTTGGCATTAGCAGCAGTACACGCTGTACAACGCTTTCGCCATTACATCCTTTTGCATACGATAACAGTGGTTTCAGACTGCAACCCTATGACGTATATTCTCTCTAGACAATTATTGGGGGGCAAGTACTCCAAATGGATTGTGATCCTACAGGAGTTTGACTTAGAGTTCACTACTGCTAAGTCAATTAAATCACTAGTCTTCGCGGATCTGATATGCTCTCTCCCTACAGACTCCGCTCCCTCACATTCTGAAGACCACATACCGGACGAAACGCTTTTCCTCATCAGTACTCGTGACCCTTGGTACGGTGATATAATTGTGTATCTTCAGACCTCGACATTTCGGTCTGATTTGGATAAAGCTGCCCGCCGTCGGATTCGGCATCAGTCCCAGCCCTACCGTATAGTAGGAGATACCTTATACCGCATCGGAGTAGATTCGGTGCTTCGGCGGTGCCTAACCTTGGAAGAGGCTGAAAAGGTCCTAAATGGCTTACCACGGTGAATTTTTGTGGTGGACATATATGCAGGTATACTGCGCCGAAAGTGCTGCTTGACAAGTTATTTACGGCCTTCCATATTCCAAAGACTATATCACTTCGATCCGTAAATGTCATGCGTGCCAGATATTTCAGTGCAAGATGCGCGCGCCGCCTTTACCCTCGCATCCCGTTATTACCGTCGGCCCTTTTTCGAAATGGGGTGTGGATTTTATGACGTGTAACCCTCACTCGGCCGGGGGGCATGTATATAATTGTCGCGAAGTCGACTACTTCACCAAGTGGGCGATGCCTATGGCTGCGATGGGAAAACGCGCTCAATTTATATTCAACCACATTGTGCACGGTTCGAGTTCCTCAAGCCATCGTCAGCGATCATGGTACTCATTTCCGAGATTATATGATGGTGGAGCTAACTTCAAAGTGTTGGGCTTGCGTCATGACGTCACCATATTACCCCCGGAGTGAATGGTCGAGTTGAAACGATGAACAAAGGTTTGATCCTTATGCTTTAGCGAACAGTTGGTATTCACAAATCCAATTGGCATCTCCAACTGTTCTCAGCTCTCTGGGCATACCGAACATCTGCTAAGAGTGCAACTGGATTCACACCATTTCAATTGGTGTACGGTCTGGAAGCCACTCTTCCGGTTGAATGCAAGATTCCTTCGTTGAAATTAGCTGTGGAGCTTCTACCTAATACTTATGCTGAGGAAGAACGTCTTCTATATCTGGAACGGTTAGATGAAACCCATCATCTGGCTGCTTTGATCATCGAAGCACAAAAGAAGAGGGTCAAAACTCATTTTGATCAATCTGTTTCTCCTTGTTCCTTTATCGAAGGAGACCTCGTCCTCTTGTACGATCAAGCACATGACGAGCTTGGAGCCGGTAAGTTCCAACCTATGTGGCACGGGCCCTATATAGTAAAACGCGTTTTGAAAAACGGGGCCTACGAGCTTATAGATTATGAAGGAGGTCCGCTGGCGCAGCCCAGAAATGGGTTGTACCTCAAAAAGTACTATGCCTGAAGTGATTTCTTGGTGTGGCGTGTGTACATAGGTGTGTGTTTTCATTTGTGTGCATGTATGGTGTGGTGTGCCTTGTAAACATCTTTCTGCTGATCGGGTCTTCCTGGTTGTGCAGATGTCTTTTCGTCCATTTGTTGGTTTCGTGGATGGTGCCTCCCGCAGTACCAGGAATCTGTCTTCTGCAGCCTGGGTAATCTACGATCCTGTTGGTGAGTTGGTCAACCTGCAAGGTGTGTGTCTAGGATGTACTACGAACAACATCGTGGAGTATAGTGCTGTGTTAGAATTATTAACTGAGGCAGTTAACCTTGGCATCCGTGAATTGCTCGTGTATCTAGATTCACAGCTTGTAGTGTTACAACTAAACGGACACTATTCGGTAAGGAACCCATCCATTTTACGTCTGTATCTACGTATTCGATTACTGGAGAGGAATTTTGATTATATTACATATCAACATATACCCAGGCATTTGAACACATTAACAGATGCAGTAGCAAATTTGGTATTAGACAAACATTTGCGCAATTTGTAAATCATCATCACATATAAAGAAAGATCCATCCAGAAATAGATATGCATATATATATATATATATATAGATATCGAAATGTTTACATAGAGTGTGTCACATAAAGTCAAAATATACATAATCATCTTAAGTACATCTGGAGACGACATCTCTCTCAAAAAATAGGTGTGGTATAATCCCTAAGAGCTAATCTGCATGGTGCTCATGATAGCATGTAACTGCACGCACTAAGCGTCTCAGGATTCGGTGGATCTGACTTGGAACTCCCACCGAGTATGGCTATTTGATGCATCGCCGGTCGTCACTTGACCGAGCATAGTCCCAGGGGATCCCTCGGGGCCTCGAGATTTTGGATCAACTCCTCTCCTCTGCCCTCTCCGGGATCGGGGTGAGATATAGGAGATCCTCCCCGCCAGTTGGAGACATCCCAGCTGGTCTCTCAGGTCCCACATCTGCATCCATATATAAAATGTGTTATGACGAATGTGTATTAACAAAAAAAAAAAACATAAAACATAAAATCAAAAACATGAGGTCTTACCCAACTCCTCGTCCCAATCATCTCCTTCTGGCAGTGGGAGATTTGGGTCTCCGTTGAAGTCAGTTCCTGCATATGGCTAGTCCTCCACAATGATCAACTGGCACCGTAACCACCTAAAGAACTCCGGCCTCCAGGACATCTATTGGCCGCCTCCAGCTCTGGGCATTAGTGCTGCCCAGCGAGACATTCTTGGCTCGCGTGGTATCGGATTTGCTACTATGGCCCCTTGGCCCTAGAATATTGGTAAGCGTTCCAGAATGAACGATACCAGGATGGAACCATAGCCAAACCGTTTCAGTTTAGCTTGTTTGCATTTTTTGAGCTGCCTTTTCATGTTTATTGTTACTGCTGTTGCCCAGTTGAACAGTAAGGGACTCATGCATTCTGAGGCCAGCAGGAGTTGGGCCTTTGTGGCCTCGTGCGGTGCCTGTGACCCTACAGCCCACGTGATGGTATGTATGACAACTCTCAATGCCAGATCGGGGATAGTGTAGATATCCACCTTTTTGCTCCCTGATCCCATTTGTGCTCCTTGGCACACTCGTGCCATCACTTCTTCCATCTTCTCGCCAGATGGTCTACTTCCAGTAAAAACGGGGATCGGACCTCTGCAAGACAATCCGGTGATGAAATACACATCAGAAACCTCCAGCTCCAATACCTGATCTCGCAACTTGAACACTTGTTCATGTTCGTCCCAAATACTGAACAAATACTAGAGGAGCTCGGGCTAAGCTCGTAGACAGGGTGTAAGGAAGAACTTCTTTAGCCCACAGTTTCTGAGGGCATTCATGCAAGCCTCACTTTCTATGGCCTGTTCATCCTCTTCTCCATGCTCTCGTTTTTTCCATTCAATCACCATTTTGCTTGATTTCCTGCATCCACATGGTCATAAACCCTTGATTAGATCTCTGGTAGGCTTCAAATTTCATTCAAATTGGTTAAAATCTCGAATTTTTAGGCGGAATTTTAGGTTCGGCCCCTAGCGCGGCTGTTTTGTGAATAGTCGCGCCACGTGGTGCGAGCCCTTTGTATAAAAGAGCCCATTGGCGCGGGTCCATGCCCGATACCCACGCCAATGAGCGCGGCCCTAAAATTTCAAAGAGTGGCCACAGAGGACTGATACACAAGGAAAAACTATTAAAAAATGGATGGAAATGAAGAGCAGGGAAGTGCCTCTTACTTGTAGCAGACGAGAATCTGAATAATCAACTGGATCTGTCACAATCGCCGTCAAAAGTTTGCACTCCAAATGGACCACTGCTGCTTTTTACCAAGGTGAATAGTAAATGTAATTTTATTTTTACCATTTTGGCATATTTATAACTTTTTTGACATAAAATGAGTTTTAAAAAGTTATTTTTATCAAATATTTTAATATGATTTGTCGAAAATGGGTTTTACGCTTGCTTGGTATGTGCAGCAGCAGGTTTTTTGCGACTTTAACGATGCAAACGAGTTGTATTTTATACTTTTTCGGACTCAGTAAATACACGAAAAAGTCACTTTGGAGTCATCTTTCAGCTCTTTTCTGACTCTCTAAATATGAAAAGATCGCTGAGGCCCTTGTCGTTTCAATCTCGTTAAAATGGACACGAATCGACATCTACCCAGTATACGTTTACCCCTTTTTCGGGCTGGGATAGATTGATTACGAAAAAGGAATACCCTAGCCTATCGCGACTAGGAGGTTTTCTTGGATATTTTTTTCTACCTTTTCGGGTCCGAGGAACTATTTACGAAAAGGGACTGTGGGATTTACTTTTACGCTATCTTTTCAAACTCTCTAAACATGAAAAGACCTTGGGATTCTTCCTTTGTCAGACTCGTTAAACCCTGATGACATCGGATTCAGTCGTGATGACGCTATTTGAGTCACTCCTTCCTAGGGCTCGTTAAATGTACGAGGATGGATTCGTCCAAATGACAGACTTATATTACAAGCATATGCTATCCCCTTCAAGCTTGTTATCAAAATAATTGGGGTACTCGCCAAAAATGGTGGGGAAAAAATGGAACCAAAATCATTGTCGTGTCGGCAGTTTGTCGCTCTTGAACATGGCACTTGTCTGCATTCGTGTCGGGTTGGGGACATCTCATCTTGTTTTCACTTACCTCCATGGGTTTGGGTAATCCCTTTTTACCCCTCATCTGCTCTTTGCCTCGTCACCATGACCTACGATCCGTTGATGTTAAATGCGCCAAGTCCAGCATCGTGCAGTTTATATGTTCAAGAAAGTTGGCCTCTGCGAATATCAACCTTCCTACGATTCTCATCTGATCCGATTCATAACAAAAACATCATGTTCCTGCATCTCGTGTCGATGATGTGGGAAACATTATGGCCCATCTTCGTCAAGGTCACTTCTGTTGACTTGACTCATTATCCAGGAAGTTGATCTAGAGACTCCCTTCTGGTGCCTTGGAGCCTGCATGCCTCAATGGCAGGTTCTTTGCATTCGACGCGAGGTTTTCATCATTGGCCTCCAATCGAGTGATTCTACGGGTGTTCGACACCAACTCATTGATTCACATGCCGTAGATTGTACCTGTAGTACCTTGAGGGCCATTTTCATTATTGGTGGTACCTCTCGCGTCTGTTAACAACTTTCATCATTGGCTGGTAATCAGATGATGTTCTTGCATGTTAGACTTTAGCTCACTTATTCGCATGCTTGAACTTGTACTGTGTTCGGATTGAGATGGAGCGCAAGACCCTGGATTGTGTCTGTTGTAATCCGGTACACGATTGTGGATTATTATCATTATGTACATGACTCACTGATTGGATGGCTGTGACCATACCTGAGTCTATTTATTTGATCCTCGCTGGATGGCTGCGCCCATACCCTGGATCCGGATTATAGTATACTCTATTTCGGATGGCTGCGCCCATACCGCATATACATCATGTACTTGAGATATCAGTTGTATTTTTCTATGCAGGTTTTCCGACGGCGGGACTTTAGTTGAACATGTTCTCGTAAAGCATTTCACCCTTCTCTCTCTCAGGCCTCATACTTTAGGGGGATCTGTTATGCAGTAATTTGTCACCGTCCCTACCATTCCCCGTCCCGCACAATGGAGGACCCATTTTTTGACCTGTGAACATTGTCATGCCTTGAAAACATCATCAATGCATTCCTCTAAGCATGAGCTTCAATTGCCCTAAAGACATCTCCTTGCAAAAAATCATGAAAACATCTCCTTTTGCATTGGCGCGGGCAGACAGTTCATCACTCGTGCCAATGGGGAAAATCCTACAAAGAGGCCGCGCCAACTGGCGCTCTGTCCCAGAGCAGCAGTCGCGCCAGCCAATTTAAGGAGTGTTTTTTAAATAAAGATGGCGAAAGTTGTGTTTCAACAAACTCAGAAACCATTGCCTATCTTGAGTTGGGAGGTTTGGCTGCGGGAGTTCTATGGAAGGGAAGTGGTTTCCCACCTCCCATGGAGCCTTCCTTGTTGATAGGGCCAATCCCACAATAATAGGGATCCCAACTCCCTCCTTTCCCATCTATAAAAGCCTGCTCAATTCCATGGCAAGCTAGTCTTGAAGTGCCTAAGCTTTGAATCTCCAAATTCCCAAGAGCCTTTTGTGCTGTAAGAGCCCTCTTCCTTCCCTTAAGGCCGACTCAAGTAAGGAGACTATTGTCGAGAGACTCAGGAGAGGTTTGCCCTTTCCCTGGCGAGCTTTGCGAGACGTGAACGACTGGAGACCCATCCGAAGGGGACCACGACGTCAGAACATTGGTTGTAATCTTTCTTCGATTGTTATTTAATGAATGATTACGATTATGGTTCCACTCTGTTTTCCATTATGTTAATATGAGTAATATCCTTTCTGACTGATATTTAGTTACGTATGCCGGATTTTATGCTTGTATCTGTTTGTTTCTTGCATGTGCATGTGTCCATCCGCGGAGATCGTGGGAGGATCGCATCCTACGAGGCCGAGAACTAGAACGTCTTCTTCTACGATCACAGTATCGATGAGGTGTAGACTTCCATATTTGGTTTTTATTAGTAACTAGAACCGAACATTTGGATGATTGTTGTTAGACCGGGCTAGTAGATCACCCTCCTAGATTTACCTCCTCAACAGCGAGGGTACTTTTGTAGATGAGGAAGGCAGATTTGGTTGAGGAGGAGGCAAGGGGTGTGTAAAGGCTTCATTAGTTATGAAAACATCCCAAGGGATACCTTGCTGCTCCAATTAATGTAATACCACCATTTTGATCACTGAATGGTGGAACAAGCTATGCATTTGTTGTGAGTAATTCATCCTCTGGACAACAGAAGACATTTTCTCAATGCTTCTGTAGAGATAGTAGGGCAAGTTGAGCACCTTAGCCCCTATGAAATGCATGAGGAGTCTGAGATGGTAGGAATAGAGTCTAGAGTACCTCCCCTCATAGGTGAATTACTTTATAATAACCAACATCAAGGGAGAAAATCTGTGTTTGAGGTGTGAGAAAGGGAAAATTGTCTTACTGCCTTCTCTATACCTTGTTTTGATGAATGGCTCAAATAAATATTTGTCTAATTTTCTCTTCTTAAACCATTTCTCACCCACTAAAGGGATACCTGTGGCTACAGAGATGGCACGTGATGAAATCTCAAAATTCACTCCTACAAGGTTTGAGTGCTTGTTATGCAGGTTGAGAATGAGGAGCCTTGTGAGCTCAGGGTGGCTCTTCACCTATTTGACCTTCTCACAAAACTGAAAGCATCTTGCATTTTGAAAGAATGACACGTTCCTAGGAGAGGAGGTGATGGCCACGGTGCTTTGAGGTTCCCACCTATTCACTTTTCCTCCATTATGTTTTGGTATTAAAGGCTTTGGACTAATTTCACTACCACTGTTGTTTTTAGCCCCTCACATAGTGATATGAGAGGTGGTTTGACAACTTTGGGTTTGGTGAAACAAGGTAAAAAAAGGTGATGGAGTCAACCTTGGAGAATGAGTGATATGGAGGATAGGGTTCTCAAGTTTTGAGTGGCTTTGTAGCTCAAGGAGGTCTTCTCAAAAGTGGTTTGGAATTACACTAAGTCAGTTACCTTTATCTATCATTAAGACTAGTTTTAAGGAGGCTTAAATCACAAAGGTTTCATTTTTATGCAAATCCTAGGGTTTACCCACTTCGGGTTTGAATTTCAAAACCCTAAAAGACCAAACTTAACTTGAAATTTTGCTTGGGGACAAGGAAAAAATGAAACTTACCAATTTTTGGCCTTGTACAGATCCTGGAGATAAAATGGATGACAAAATTTAGCTTGAGGCAGGCTTTTTCTTGTTCTGGGGGCTCCTGTGATTTGCGCAGCGCCTTGCCCGTGCTGTTGGGTTGGCCTCGTTTGCGCAGCGCCGACAAGGTCTGCACGGTGGTTAGTGTAGCACCTGGTGGGAGGCAACGTCTTTCCGTCTCTTGGGCGAGTCAGGTGTTGTTATTTTCATAGCACCCAAATGTGTGCAGATTGGTGTCAGGTGACCCATTCAAGGGTGTCGGGTAGCTTGTTAATGCAGTGCCCGAGAAGTGTAGAGTTGTCGGGTGGAGGTAGGGTCTGCTGGTCTTCGGGCAAGTCAAGCCTATGTTTGTGCAGTGCCCAGGGTTTGCGTAGCGCCTAATTAAATTTCTGTAGCGTCTTTCAAAGTTCAATGGGCGGAGTACCGCCATCCTGTATCTGGGTAGCGCCTTCGATTTGCATAGTGGCCAAACACTTTGCCCAGAAAAAGCCCAAAAACCCTATTTATTCTCCCTAGAGATTCTTTCTCCTTTGCAAGTGCTAAATAATATTTTAAATGAAACAAAAACATGTCTTTTTCCCTTTGTAAATGATATGTCTTCTTGATACACGTGTGTGCATCAGGTTTACCATGTTTTCCCCTTGGCCACTTCTGATTTCTACAGGTGCCATAACACAAGATTTTTTGGTCTTTTTACCATTGTTTGGACTTTTACAGCCTTTAGTCATCTAAACAGGGATTTTAGGGTCAGCATGATGTTCATTTTGACATTTCACCTCATGTCTTCTTTAGCTTGAATATTTTGAAAACCTTTGGTTGTACTTGTGAAAGCTTAGGCCCTTGTATTGATACTCTTTGCCATTTTACCTTTTGGTGGTGTGAAGCAGTGCTTTTTTTGACAAAACCCGAAAGACGATTTTGGATATCCTTTGAATGCCCTCTGCTCTTATGAAGGAGGCTTGATTATTTTCATTTGACCTGCTTGGTCCATCTTCCCAAACTCTTAGGTTTTAGGGTTGTTTTAGAGAAAAATAAGCAGTGTTGTCTTCTAAGTTCTCTATAGCCCTTTCAAGTTCACTCATTTATGTTTAGTTCACCTCACCTTTTTCCCTTATTCATTTATGAATTCTGAAAATCTTCAATGTGTTCTTGATTGTGTTGAGGTGTATTCTATCCTTGTGGTCCTTGTGATGGTTCCTTTCTTGGAAACACAGTTTGTCAACAAGTCACAATAACCCTGATTTCTTTTAGATACAGGCCTACTTCCTGTCCCTTTGTTGTGGATGTCTTCTTGTGATGATTTCACCATATTACCTTACCTCTTGCTAGGCTGAGGGCCATCTCGATCACTTTTGCAGAAATGTGAAACAAGGGAAGCTGTCCCTTGCAGAATTTGTGCTTTAGGCCAAGGAGGCCTTTCTTGAATGGCCTTTTGATTAGTTTTGGACAAAGTTACTTGTCCTTCTTCTTCTTTGAATGCAGTATCTTTTCATAGGAAAAACATATATTTTATGACACCAAATCCACCCTATGACTTATGAAACCCTATGTGACCTAGTAGAAGGTTCCTTGGACTTCGCTTTTTGACTGAAAACTTATATTTTGGGATCTTTAGGTGTAAAACAGATTTTTTGATAAACTGATATAGTGAAGATCCAAAATCCAATGTACTTGATTTATCTAAAGAACCTACAGAAATAGTTTTAAGACCAACAATGATTGAGGTATTTTGGGATACACAAGAGAGTTGGTTGATTGATGGCCCTAGGTAGGAGTGGAGTGGTTTAGGCAAAACGAAACAGAGGATTGAGGCCAAAGGTGACACAACAAAGACAAAATGAATGACATTAGCCCATGATGGGTCTTCTGGGATGGGTGAGCTGAGTTTGACATGATGGGATGATGAAATAGTGGATAAATTTATCTTAAGGATAATGAAGACAATGAGATTTCTAAAATTCACAATGTTCATGAACTTTGTTTCTAGAAATCTACAATAAGCATTTAGTCAACTAAAAAGGCAAAAATTACTATTGACTAACATGAAAGATTCTTTCATAACAAGCCATTGAGGAACAAAAGTTATATCGTTACACAGATAATGAACAAGAAGTAGAAACCCAAATGGAAAGAGTGACCATTCAACAATTGTCTCAAACAATAAATGTGAAATTAATAGAATAGTCGAAGTATCGAGAGAAAGGTCAACTGAAATATACAATCAGAATATAAGGATTTAATTAAACCATAAATGTAACCGATTCAGTGAGCCGGTCTCGGCTCCGGATAAACAAAACATATATCTAAGAACCAAAATAATTGTAAAGGTTTAACATTTCATCGCTGTGTAACATAAGGTCTATCAAATAAACGTCGTCGCTCTAGATCTTAGAGAGGTTCGGAGGGAAACCTGATACCTATAGAGTAAAGCACAAAGGTGGGGTGAGACCCATGTTTGCGTTAAAAGGCAGAGAGAGAGCAACAAACAAAAGCACCTAAAACCCCGAAGTATCATACCTGTACAAGCACAAACCAAGAAGGTTGTTAAGACACATAGAATTATAAGTTGCAAAAGGAAAAAAAGAAAAGAAAACGATTATTTAGAGACAATGAATAGAAAAACCTTGGCATACCTGTGTTAAGTAAACCTCAGACATGATGTGAACTCTGCAGAGAAGACAGGAGGTAGGATAAGAAAATATACCCCTAAGAGCAGTTGAAAGGAGGAACTAAATTCTTGAGCAAAGAAGTTGCTAAGATAGCTTACCTGCAACGAAAAAATGCCAACCAGTATGTCGTCAGAGAAGGCATGGTTCATCACACAAATCCTAAATAACCTAGCCGACTGTTGCATAATGAAAGTGAGTAATATCTCAAAGAATAAACTATAAAACAAAGCAGAGGAACTGCATGAAGGACGACCTTGTTACATTGAACAATAAAGGGAATAGTAACCACAAACAAAGGTAAACAATGGCAGGACCATGAACAAAACTCAAGCATAAAATAAATAATGAAAGTCATAACAGTGATTGTAGCCTACCCTTTGTAAAATGCCATGAATGGGATGGAAAGGAGGCTGAAGACCTGGAGTTATGGCCAAGTTGCAGAGTAGCAATGCCACAGAGCTCCGTCCAATTGAACAAAGCGGTTAGGGATCGGCACGGTCAATACCTTAAGCCACCAAGCGGTGTTCCCAACAATAGATCTCTTCCATTAGATTCGACAGTAACCAAATAGAAATATGTTCATCACATAAATCGAATTCAATGTGAGTGTAGAACTAGACAACACAAAATTCATTTTTGAAAACCAAATTGCAAATCCCAACAGGCAAATATGTCAATGCTAAGATTTGTTTTAAACCATTTAAGTACTCTCGGGATTTTAACCGTAGATGGTACCCTACACCATAATGAAGCGAATCTTTCCCAAATGTTAGAAAAGTTACCATGTATCAATGTATTGTGATATCATAAGGTCGTCAACCATGGTGAAGTTTAATACTTTAGCAATAAAGACAGAGCTTATGTGTGAATTCAAGTTATGTGTGGTTAAAACAGTAGTATTTACCTTATATAAAGTACAACTCATTAAACGAGGTAAGAAATAATAATTTTTTTTTTTTAATGTTAATATATGTTAGATGTTACAGACATCCATTCTGGTTCAAT
Organism: Pinus albicaulis; assembly: GCA_034641835.2. Taxonomy (NCBI): domain Eukaryota; kingdom Viridiplantae; phylum Streptophyta; class Pinopsida; order Pinales; family Pinaceae; genus Pinus; species Pinus albicaulis. Next base: position 192,670,453 of record CM076578.1, on the reverse strand, counting down.
TTTTTAGTAGAATCTAAAAATAGTTGGTTGAAGTAACGAGTTGAGCCAAGCCGCTCATTCTACAATCTAGTATGAGGGACATGTATAAGTATGATGGGTCCTTCAAAAAAAATAAAAAAAAATAGGTCAAACAAAAAAACAAAAAGCAAATAAATAAACAATTAATAAATTAATAAATACAATATTTATATGTCTATCTTAAATAATATAATTTAACCATCATCATCATCATCATCATCATCATCATAGACATAAAAGCATTCAATGTGAGTTATGAGTAATAATAATAATAATAATAATCCAATTTTAAAGTCACGGCCACAAAAGACACATAATAAAATATTTTAACATGAATTAATATAAAATAAATCTTTATAACATTTAAAAATATAATTTAAATAGTACAAAATTAAACATTATTTCTTGCACAATAAAATAAGTTTGCAACAAAAGAAATTTGATCCCTCTCATATTAAATCAATATTGTAAATAAAATTATGCTAATTTTTAAATACTCTACTATGAAACTACCCTAAGTAACTGACAAGGCCGAAAACCAGTAACTGAAAGCCAACGAGGCACCATAAGTGTGATTGTCTTATGCGATTATAAGATGGAGAACTCCGGTTCGGTTGGCTTCTAAAATCTGCAACTCTATACCCACAAAATTGTTTCTCATGCACAACAAAACACCAACAACTCACTGTGGACATGGGAATTCGCCAAGAACACCAACAACTCACTCTGGAGAATCCTCTAGAGTATTCGTTGGTTTTCCCTGATAAGAAGAAGAAGCATACTATCCCTTGAATGAAATGAAAACTTGAATTAAATGAAATCTGTATTGTTGGGATCGAACAACGAATAATTCTATCCCTTTAAACTGCATACTGCCACCGTCATGTGCATTTACGGCGTTGCTTTACGTTATTATTTAAATTGCACACTTCTACCTCATCTAAGCTTTGAGCTCTCCCCTCCGCCCCCACTTCCACGTCAGCTTTTATATTCCACATTTTCAACCCATCCCTCTCCACATTAACATTTTATAACATTTCTTACCTTTACTCCACTTCCACCTCATTTTTCATATTCTACGCTTTCAACTCATCCCATTCTCACATTTACTTTTATTTTTATGACATTTATAGAATAATCACTCTCCAACCTAATTCCCGTTCTTCTAAAATATTATTTTATGAATTTATTTTATGATTAAATTCAGATTACAAATTTAAATTTACATCCACTTGAAAATGCACCTCACTAATTCCTCTTTACTTATATCTATTTTAAAATGCATGTGTTCACTCTCCAATCTAATTTCTCTTTAAAATGCACGCTTTCACTCTTAAACCTAATTCCTCCTATCCAATTCCTCTTTACGTATATCCATTTCAAAATGCACTCCTCTTTACCTATCTCCATTTTAAAATGCATACTTTCATTCTCCAACCTAATTCTTCATTCATTTAAAATACATATATTATGATTAATTTTAAGTTACAAAGTTTCACTAAATTCAAGAGAGGATAATACATGGTTTAATTAAAAAATAATTAATAAATATTTATTTCATCCTTTAAGATGAAAATTTTCAATATAAAGATGAAAATGAAAGTACACATACTTCACATTGGGGTGGAGGCCAAAGTGCTGCTAAAACAAAACTCACAGTGACCACATCTCCACTTAATACACATTTTCACTTTCACTTTACTTACACCCTATCTATATATTAATGTTCAATAAATTTTCTCCTTCGTAAACTTGGTTATTGCTCAAATGGAGCTCTATTGAGATTGATCATGTTCTACATGTTTGAAGCAAATTCTATAATATAAAAGGCCTCTTGAAATATTTCATGCATTGTTATATGCACTCTTCAATCTCTTACTTAATCAAACTTAATTTTCTAGCCATAAAAATTCATGACACTAGTAAAATGTTATGTCTTGACTAAACTATAAGGTCATTATCCGCCATCTCAGATTAATGCTATTGCATGTTCATATTTGTCCCCATTAGGGAAATTATGAAGATGGTATTAACGAAATGTCCTCTTCCAATAATCAACCCAAAACACATTTTGTAACATAACCATCATGTTCTAATCATTGAGAGTTTTCCAATGATATAAATTTCATCTCAAACTCAACTGTCAGCACAAAGTTATGCATACTTAAAAATTTTCCTCCAAAGCCACATCAATATCTCTACCTTTTAATGTGGTAGAAAGTTGGCCCCACCTTTCCCACGTGTCACTATTGTGCATTGCTTTGTCACTAGTACATTAGCCTATTTGGGCTACTAATTGTTCTATTAGCTTTTTTACTTTTATCATTATTTCTTCAATCTAACTTATGTTATAAGGCTTTCGCTTGAGCTTACAATCAGCCATTAGTTAATGAAGCCTACCCATTTCTTTATCTTTTATCTCAACTTATCAAGTTACCATGCACCTAAGCCCTAGAGGAATTAGTGAATACATTAACCGTCCAACCTCATGCCTGACACTTGCCACCATAAAATCCATTAAGCATACATTTTTTCCAATGGGATAATGAATCTATATATCCTTGTATCTGAAAAAACCTTTAGAAACTTACAATGAAGGATGACCTATTAGGTTCTGTTATGGTAAAGTAATTACTTTTGTAGTGACTTCATAGAATTCTCAACACCTAATATGGAGATATCTTGATAGCCAAACCATTGTTTCGATGACTACAACTTAGAAACCACCTTGACACCATGTACACATAATTTGGCCACATCAACCCACATCATCTCCAAATCAACTCAATACAACACCACAACATCTCCACATTAGCACCATGTAAGCTGCACATCAAAATGTACCACATCAGGGCCCTTTTTCGGGTCAATAATATCGAGATGAAGGTCCCCATAGGAGGATCAAATTATCCCAATACACAACATCCTCATGGCCTCATATGCATCATTTGACAACCCTCACCATCTATAGTCATTAATTGAGGGACAATTAGTGTCACGTAGTTGCGTCGATCATCCCTTGGAGAATTCAAGACACTTAATCTCCCAAGATCTTTTCCATTCCTTGAAAGATTCCAAACTCTTCGAGTCTCTGTTAATCTTTTGATATTGTGGGATTTTTCAGTATTATGGGGTTTCCACCCTATAAACTTCAATTCAATCAAAAAATTAGAGCAAAAAGTAAAATTAAGATATTATATTGAGATGATCAACCCTATTATAGATAGAAGGTCAAATTTTCTATTTATTTTGACTAGTGTAAAGAAGAAAATCAATATTGTTAAAATAAGAACAAATTTTCACAAGATCAATACTGAAACTAAGGATTCGACTAATCTATAAAATATTATGGATATTACACTAGAAAAATGTGTCACAATATATATGATAAAATAATTAAAATATATAGTATGAAGTTATTTTTTATTTTTAGATCTTAGACACTTTAATAGTTGATTTTTTTCTTGCATGAATGGAATAGTTAAAATGTGATAAAACGAGAATAGAATAATTACACAAAAATAACATTGAAAATGGGTGTAAGTTTTACTGTAGGAAACCCTTTATGGGAGAAGATCAAGCTAGAGGGCGAGCTTGCTTTGTTCACTTTACTTTGGTAAGGAAATATGCAGTACAAAGGAAGAGGTACTCTATATGGAGTTACTAGAGACCTATGACTTGTAAGGATACTACAGTGACTTAACCCCCCTTGTTCTTCTCTCTATTATCCCACCTCCAATTTGTCTACTTAATTGATGGAACCAAATTCAATAACAAAAAATAAAAATCCTAGTCCTCCTAGTGGCCCATTATTTAACATAGCTTGAGAGAAAACTAGGAGTAAGGTTTGACTCACTCAACCCTAAACTAGAGTTATGGTTTCGTACCTTCTATAATATTCCTAAAACTAAATTGACATGGAATTTTCATTAATAATGGGGGCTTAAATGGCACCCTCTTATACCATGGTGGTCAACATAGTAGATCAACTTTTGGGAAGCATAACATTTTCATACAAAAATTTATTGATGTGATTCTTGCACCATTAGAAAAGTCTCTAAGCATAGAAAAAAATACTAGGGTCCCACGCTAAAGTAAGAATTATTTCACCCCAAAACATTCCATTTGATGCCTTAAAATGGCTCTATAAGGTTTTAAACCTCAACTCTCCAAGATATGACCGAACATTAAAATGACTCTAGAAATTTATTTATTTGATATTTTTCATCTCTAAAAGAATCAATATAGATGAAAATTAACAAAATGATCTACTTTGGATTATAAATTTTCATTTAAGAAGGGTTTTGGTGTGCAGAATATTTCTTAAATAAGGCAAATTTTTTTTCATCTACCTTCTCCAACTAGTATCACTTTGCTTTTCCTAGAAGTTTTCCATTCAACCAAATCTACCAAAGTGAATGTTTCCCTTGTTTTGTAGTTATGGACCTATTTTTAGAAATTTTTTCATATGTCGTCTCTACTTAAGGATCTAGTGCTAATATCTCCATAGAAGCTAGGACCTACCCCTCCTCCTCATCCAACATGGAAGAATCATAGAGCTTAAGATTCTCGACATTCACTGCTAAGTAAATACATATATATGGGGATACTAAGTCTGTAGAAGTTATCTCCTATCTTTTATAGTATCTCAAAAGGACCATACTATAAATAATTTATCTTCTTACTCGTACCCTATAGTAGTTCCTTATTTAGATAAAACCAAACTCTATCTTCCACTCTAAACGACTTCTCTATTTTATGATGGCAATGTTGAGGCTTGTAACTTTCCTACGAATTATTTAAAATATCTTGTACTTGCAAAAGGATCTTCCTAATATTCTCAATATTTTTTTGGTTCTTAATCCATCTTCTGTGAGGTCCTCCCTCACTCCTTATTGTCCATCAACAACATCCAAGGATGAAGGTGACGAATATCTAAAGAAATTTTCAAAAGACGACTTAGAACTATGGACTAATTTGTTGTAAGAGTGTTGTATATACATTAGATATTCATCCTCGGTCTTCACATGCTTCTTATTTTCACCCCTCAAGAGACACACTAAAGTCTTGTTGAATGCTTCTTATACTCGTCTTTTTGTAGATGGAATGATGTAGACCTCTTCAACTTCATGTCCACATTATCCCACAACATTGTCCAAAAAGCATTAAGTAATTTAGTAACCTTGTATGAGATGATGGTCCTCGGTATTGCAAAGTGCACCTAGACTTCCTGAAAAACAAGTTTGTTGCTTCTTTTCTTTTGAAGGTCTTTTTACAAGGCATGTGAATTCACATCTTCTTGAACCTGTCAACTTCCACAAATAAATAGTCATGCCCTTCCTAGTTGTTGGAAAACTTTAGACAAAATCTAGGGAAATGATTTGAAGTACAAATGGTTATAGATGAAGGGTGATGTAAACCTTAATTCACACTATGTATCTTATTAGTAAAATAGATGATAGATCCTTTAATGTATCATGCTACAATTTCTTGCATCATGGGCCAATACATATACCTACGTTAGGTGGAAACTATCTTTGCAGCGCAAAAATGTCTTGCAACCTTAGTGATGTAATCATATATTATTAAATGCAATCATGTGTGCCTTTATGCCCACAAAGCTTATATAGCATATATAGTAACCCATTATAGAGATGATAGTCAACTTTGTTTCCACCATATTCTACATGAATCTAGTCCTATCACTACTAAATATTGAGCCAATTTTTGGCGACTCTTTGTATTTCTTGCAATGACCATTCATAGTTATAATGATGAAAAATACATTTTCATGAAATTTCATTTATTTTATAGTCATACGTTTTACATCTCCTTCATCATATAAATTTCCATGGAAATTTTCATTGCAATTCTTAGGGTCGGATTGTCGAAGGAAATCATTGTCACATCTAATTTGAAGAAAGCCTTTTTGTGCTGCCAAAATATACACTGAAATACCAAAATTCACTTGAAATTTTTTTAATTTTTAGGCATGCAAATTACAACATTAAAGGGAGGAAATTGTTACATCTAGGCATCGGAAATGCTGCCACAATTCACGTCTTAAATCTTACGACCATTCCTGCAACATTTAGGTGTGGGAAGTGTGTCATTTTAGCATGGATATTGTGGTTTTTTATGTGAGGAAATTATGATTTCCAAACATGGGAAATGTATTTGCAAGTAGCATAGCGATTCCGATGGTCAGTGTGCCAATTTTGGGCATGAGATGTGTGACCTTTTACCGTGGGAATTGCGAAGTTGATGTGTGGGAATTGTGAAGATTAGGCGTATGAGTATCAATGTGTGACCTTTTTGTGTCATCTATGTATTTATTTTTATATTTGTATTATGTTTTGTTCTTGCACAATTATTGATCATTGATATCATATTAGTATGTTATTTCTCTATTTTATCTGCATGTGCCCAATGAGGTTAGAATATAAGGAGTTAGGGCTTGGATTGGTTGAACCTTTGCAAGATAGACCCCTCCTACCCTGAATAACTCCTATGGTCAGAGAAAATGAAGATGATAGAGGAGGATATCCTTTTAAAATATTGCGCAAAGAGGCCCTCGAGCAACAAAGGAATGTGATTATAGACAAATTTGACTAGATTCTTTGAGAAATATCCACAGGAGACGCATCTTCATCTGGAAACCACTCTCGAGGCGCCACTTCCTTTAAGGTACAAGTCAAATTTGACATTTCCATATTTTAAAGCCAGATAGATGCAGATGTCGTAGATAAATGGTTAAATCTATTGGAAGGATATTTTTTGGTTCATGATTTTTCCAATAGGGAGCATATTAGTTTTTCTCTCCTCAAAGCCACACCCCACATCAAGGACTGCTAGGAAACCTATTGTGAGAAGAGGTATGAGAGTGAACCCTCGTTATTTTCAACCGCCCCCACATGGAATTATTTTTTAGATTCTATGAAGGAATAATATTACCTCATCGAGAAATATGAAGATAAGTACATACAATAGACTAAAATGCGGTAGCAAAGGGATCAAGATATGCATGAGCTGGCGAATCTTTTAAAATGGCTCTATAAGGTTTTAAACCTCAACTCTCCAAGATATGATTGAACATTAAAATGAACTAGAAATTTATTTATTTGATATTTTTCATCTCTAAAAGAATCAATATAGATGAAAATTAACAAAATGATCCACTTTGGATTATAACTTTTCATTTAAGAAGGGTTTTGGTGTGAAAAACATTTGTTAAATAAGGCGATTTTTTTTTTTCATCTACCCTCTCCAAGGAGTATCACTTTTCTTTTCCTATCAGTTTTCCTTTCAACCAAATCTACCAAAGGAAATGTTTCCCTTGTTTTGTAGTTATGGACCTATTTTTAAAAAATTTGTCCTATGTCGTCTCTACCTAAGGATCTAGTGCTAATATCTCCATAGAAGCTAGGACTTACCACTCCTCCTCATCCAACATGGAAGAATCATAGAGCTTAAGATTCTCAACATTCGCTGCTAAGTAAATACATATATATGGGGACATACTAAGTCTGTAGGAGTTATCTCCCATCTTTTATAGTATCTCAAAAGGACCATACTATAAATAATTTATCTTGTTACTCGGACCCTATAGTAGTTCCTTATTTAGATACAACCAAACTCTGTCGTCCACTCTAAACGACTTCTCTATTTTATGATGACAATCTTGAGGCTTGTAACTTTCCTACAAATTCTTTAAAACACCTTGTACTTGCAAAAGGATCTTCCTAATATTCTCAATATTTTTTTGGCTCTTAATCCATATCCTGTGAGGTCCTCCCTCACTCCTTATTGTCCATCAACAACATCCAAGGATGAAGGTGACAAATATCTAAAGAAATTTTCAAAAGACGACTTAGAAATATGGACTAATTTGTTGTAAGAGTGTTGTATATACATTAGATATTAATCCTCAGTCTTCACATGCTTCTTATTTTCATCCCTCAAGAGATACAGTAAACTCTTTTTGAATACTTCTTATACTCGTCTTTTTGTAGATGGAATTTTGTAGACCTCTTCAACTTCGTGTCCACATTATCCCACAACATTGTCCAAAAAGCATTAAGTAATTTAGTAACCTTGTATGAGATGATGGTCCTCCGTATTGCAAAGTGCACCTAGACTTTCTAAATAGACTTCCTAAAAAAAAAATTGTTGCTTCTTTTCCTTTGAAGGTCTTTTTACAAGGCATGAGAATTCACATCTTGTTGAACCTGTCAACTTCCACAAATAAATAGTCATGCCCTTCCTAGTTGTTGGAAAACTTTCCACAAAATCCATGGAAATGATTTGAAGTACAAATGGTTATAGGTGAGGGGTGGTGTAAACCTTAATTCCAGCTATTTATCTTATTAGTAAAACAAATGATACATCCTTTAATGTATCATGCTACAATTTCTTGCATCATGGGCCAATACATATACCTATGTTAGGTGGAAACTATCTTTGCAGCACAAAAATGTCTTGCAACCTTAGTGATGTAATCATATATTATTAAATGCAATCATGTGTGCCTTTATGCCCACAAAGCTTATATAGCATATATAGTAATCCATTATAAAGATGATAGTCAACTTTGTTTCCACCATATTCTACATGAATCTAGTCCTATCACTACTAAATATTGAGCCAATTTTTGGCGACTCTTTGTCTTTCTTGCAATGACCATTCATAGTTATAATGATGAAAAGTACATTTTCATGAAATTTATTTTATTTTATAGTCATACGTTTTACGTCTCCTTCATCATATAAATTTCCATGGAAATTTTCGTTGCAATTCTTGGGGTCAGATTGTCGAAGGAAATCATTGTCACATCTAATTTGAAGAAAGCCTTTTTTTTTCTGCCAAAACATACACTAAAATACCAAAATGCACTTGACAGAGTTTTAATGTTTAGGAATGCAAATTACAACATTTTAAGGGAGGAAATTGTGACATCCAAGAATGGGAAATGCTGCCACAAGTCACGTCTTAAATCTTACGACCATTCCTGCAACATTTAGGTGTGGGAAGTGTGACATTTTAGCATGGATATTGTGTTTTTTTATGTGAGGAAATTTTCATTTCCAAGCATGGGAAATGTCTTTGCAAGTAGCATAACAATTCTGATGGTCAGTGTGCCAATTTTGGGCATGATATTTGTGAATTTTTACTATAGGCATTGCGACGTTGATGTGTCGGAATTGTGAATATCAGGCATATGAGTATCAATGTGTGACGTTTTTGTGTCATCTATGTATTTATGTTTATATTTGTATTATGTTTTGTTCCTGCACAATTATGGATCAGTGATATCATATTAGTCTGTTATTTCTCTATTTTTATGTGCATGTGCCCAATGAGGTTGGAATATAAGGGGTTAGGGCTTGAATTGGTTGAACCTTTGGAAGACAGGCCCCTCCTACCCCGAATAACTCCTATGGTCGAAGAAAATAAAGACAATAGAGGAGGAAATCCTTTCAAAATATTACTCAAAGAGGCCCACGAGCAACAAAGGAATGTGATGATGGAAAAATTTGACCAGATTCTTTGGGAAATATCCACAGGAGACACATCTTCATCTGGAAACCACTCTGGAGGCGCCACTTCCTTTAAGGTACAAGCCAAATTTGACATTTCCATATTTTAATGCCAGATAGATGCAGATGTCATAGATAAATGGTTAAATCTATTGGAAGGATATTTTTTGGTTCATGATTTTTCCAATAGGGAGAATATTAGTTTTGAGCTCCTCAAAGCCACACCCCACATTAAGGACTGCTAGGAAACCTATTGTGAGAAGAGGTATGAGAGTGAACCCTCGTTATTTTCAACTGCCCCCACATGGAATTATTTTTGAGATTCTATGAAGGAATAATATTACCTCATCAGGAAATATGAGGATAAGTACATATAATAGACTATGGTGTGGTAGCAAAGGGATCAAGATATGCATGAGTTGGTGAATCGTTTTCATACCCTGAAGTTGAGTATCAAATATTATGAGAAACATCTGGTGCTCAAGTACCACAATTGTTTTAAAAAATACATTCAGCAAGAAATGGAGTTGCTAGACATCTCCTGGCTTGGTACAAAATAATGATATGTTGCCAAGATTAAGAAAAAATTCAATTAGAAGAAGCAAGAATTTAGATCTGTGAACCCACAGAGGAGAAAAGGTGCCCCCAATCCATATAGAAAAGGGCATACCTAGGTCTTGACCCCCTAGGCCAACTCCTTGATGCCGCAAGTGAAGAACTTGTACCGAGAGGCCTGACCATTGGAAGCTAGACCAAGAGATGTAGTCCAGGGGGGTTGAACTCCTTCATCATTTGTTTCTTTGTATTTATTGTTATTTTGATGTTGTCTCTTTTTTTTTTTTGTAGAACCCAAAATTTTAATTCATGTTTATGTGATTAATAATTTGACATACGAGAATTAACACACTTATTTAATCACTTGAAAAATTTACATAACCCTCAAGGAATTCAATATACACCCTCGTTTTCCCTTCAATCTGCCCGTCTCCCCAAATCACTCCTTTTCCTTGCAACCTTATCACTTCACCCTTCACATTGTTCCTTATGTTGAATGATGTTTGGTTTCTTCTTGAACGAATGGCAACTCTTTCTTATATACATGTGTCACTACCCATCGTTTAGCCCAAGAGTCACATCCATATGTTAACCCATACGTCGAACCAACTAACATATATGTGCAACCAACCTATCCACAGCCCATACATGACCCCTTCACAATTTCCTCATAACCAAGTCATCCCGCCATTGCAACATGACTTGCTTGTCGCATTTCCTAGTGACTCGCTTGCCGTGGTGCTTGCCCACCCCAGGCAGCCAATTCATGTCACTTGTTCCACCTCCACAACTTTGTCACTCGTCTTGTTGGGCATGTACTTGTATCGTTGGTCAGGCACTTTCCCATCACGACATGTCTTCTATAACTCTAGTACGTGTTCTCCCACCTGTTGCCTTTAATCAATCATTATGCTCATGCGCGCCTTTAACCAACGATGGTGTCACACTTAACGGAACGTCCACCTCCAAGTCACTCTTAATCAAATGTTCCACCTGAGTTACCTTTAATCCAACACAGGTGCCAGTCACACATGATGGGTGTGCCTGTACTACGATATCTTTTTTTCTAGGTAGCAGTTGTGGCAACAATGGCATGGTTATTATGTTTTGAGAGTTCTACGAAGTCACTACCAAAGTAAGGCCTCAACCATAACAGAACCTAATATTCCATCCGTTGTTGCAAGTTTCAGAAGGTTCATGAGATGCAAGAAAATATCGAGCCATCATGCCATTGGAAAATGGGTAGGTCTATTGGCTTTTAGGATGGAGGTTTTTAGACATGTGGTCAGATGGTAAGTGAATTTACTAATTATACTAGGGCCTGGGGGCATGGTGATTTGATAAAAAAAGATAGAAGTTGAATAAATAGTCTGCATTTGTTAATCAATGACCCATTGTTAGATCGAGTGGAAACCTTATAACATAAGTTAGATAAGAGAATTAATGATAGGAGGCCAAAATATAATAGAAAAATTAGTGGCCCACATAGAGCAATGTGGCAGTTAACAAAGCAATGCACAATACTGACATGTGGGAAAGATGGGGCCATGTGTCTACCACATGGAAATGTACAGATGTTTATGTAGCTTTGGAGGACAATCTTCCAGTATGCATAGCTTTGTGTTTGGAGCGTAGCTTGAGATGAAATTTATATCATTGGTAATGTCTGAATGAGAAAAAGATGATGGTGATGTTAGAAATGAGCTTTGGGCTGATTATTGGAGAAGAGATTATGTTCACTGAATCTCCATAATTTACCAAAGGAGAGATTTATATATTCCATAACACTAATCAAGGGTGGGAGATCGCGACCTTATAGTTTAGTCAAGATATAAAATTTTACTAGTGTCATGGATTGGTATGGCTAGAAAATTAAGTTTGATTAAGGAAGAGATTCAAGAGTGCATAGTGAACCATCACCTCGATTGCTCACAATCATATATGTGGATCTCAATGCATGGAATCTTTCATAGGTATGTTGTATTGTAGAATTTTCTTCAAACAAATAGAACATGACCACTATCACTAGAGCTACATTTGAGCAATAATGAATTAGTTTAATAATGATAAATTTTGATGCAGATTAATATATAGATAAAGTGTAACTAAAGTGAAAATGAAAATGTGTATGAAGTGGAGGTGGGATCAATGTGAGTTATATTTTAAAAGCACTTTCAGCTCCACCCCAAAGTGAAGCCTTAGCACACATTCATTTTCATCTCTAAATTGAAAGTGTACATATTAAAGAGTAAGATAGATATGTATTAATTATTATTAGTTAAATTTTGTACAATCCTCAATTGAATTTAGTGAAAATTTTTAACTTGAATTTAATCATAAAATATATGTTTTAAAAGACTTATTACTATTAGTTAAAGTATGGATCATACTCACTTGAATTTGAGGAATTAGTTTGGAGAGTATTTGTAACCTGAATTTAATAGTAAAATATATGTTTTAAAATTAGTCATCACTTGAATTTAATGAGGAATTAAGTTGGAGAGTGGAAGTATACATTTTCAATTGGGTCTAAGTAAAGGGAAAGTAGATCAAGTGTATTTTGAAATGGATATAAATTCAAATTTGTAACTTGAATTTAATCATAATGCATTTATTTTAAAAGAATGGGGATTTAGGTTGCAGGGTGAAAACATGCATTTTAAAATAGACATAGATAAAAAGTAACCGAATCAAGTGCATTTTGAAGTGGCTTTAAATTCAAATTTGTAATCTGAATTTAATAATAAAGTATGTGTTTAAAAAAAAAGGAGGAATTAGGTCGGAGGGTGAAAGTATGGATTTTAAAATGAATATAGATATTGAAGAATGGAATAACGTGTATTTGGAAGTGCATGTGAATTCAAATGTGTAACTTGAATTTAGTTATAATGTATTTTAAAAGAACGGGAAATTATATTGGAGTGTGAAACATCGTTTTAGTATCTTGGGTATGGTGGCTCAATAGGGGCATCTCTTTTATCTCAGCGTTACACTTCTCTCTGGGCCAGTGACGAGGGGACTTCTCTTTTGGGTATTGTGTGATGTTGAAGTTCTCTCTCTTGGGTATGGTGGATGGAGTATTTTTTAGTATGGCCCGTGATGTTCGGGGTATGTGTTTAAGGTGACATATTTTTTAAAATTAAAATGGGTAAAAAGGAACCGGATCAGGTGCAATGAATACAGGTGGAGTCTTTGGGCTAGTGACGAAGACGAGGGGACTTCTCTTTTCCCTATCATGTGATGTTGAACTTTTCCCTACTGGTGATGGTGAATGGAGTATTTTTGAATATGGTGCGTGCTGTTTAGGGTATGTGTTTAAGGTGACATATTTTTTAAATTAATATAGGTAAAGAGGAACCGGATCAGGTGCATTGTGAAGTGAATGCAGGTGGAGAGGAATAGATAGGGTTTCAAAGTGTAAATGTGTATTGAAAGTGGATGTAGGTGATGTTGGAGATAATGCTTACATTCCATATTTGAGAAGTTGGTTTGATGGTTGAGAAATTCTCTCAACCTCTCTCTGTCTAATTTAGGAATAAGTTGGATCTCAGAAACTCTATTTAATAGAGTAATCTGAATGTAAATTGGTGTGTGAGTGTGTTTACACATACACCATTTGTGTATAATATATGTGTGATTTTTTAGTAATTGTGTGATTTTAGCGATTTCTATCATGGTATCGGAGCACAGGATCAGAGGCCTATGTGTTGTGCTTTGGGTAATGATATTTCTAAGTTTTTATATTATGTAATGGGTCTGTCCTGGTTACCGAGCTTTCACATTGAGGGTTGCCACGATGATATCGTGTTTTACGCGCAACAATTGTTAATCTCTGGATATAGGGCGTTGTATGTGATATCTCAAGCTGTCAACTTTATGCTCTGTTCGATGCATACAAACTATTTCATATAATGTGCAGTTGCTCAAAAGGGTAATGGAAGGTTTCGTAGTGGCATTCCTGTTTTGATTAGCGAGAGCAGCTCAGTGATACACTACAGATCTACACTACAGTGCGTGGTAATGTTAGCTATGGCCGTCAGTAGGGCCTGCCGCACCTACTATCCTATGTGTGACAGGATGTTCTTTCTATGGTTTGTTGGAGCAACAGTAAGCGAAAGAAAACTCAGACGCAGAGAATTTTTCAGCGATGGAGGATCGATTCAACTGGCTGCAACGCATACACCAAACCACAGGGGGTGGGTATTCGTCAAAGGACTGACCGGTTGTGTTGTCATCGTTGTGCTAGATTTAGCTGCCAGACTTGACTTGATATCAGCCAGAGGAAATCGGATTGCGAGCATTTAAAGAGATGTTGAATGAGTATTTAAGTCAAATACGTCACCAGTTATTAAAGATGTGTGTAGAGATGCCATTTTGAAGCTGTTTAAGGAAGATGTGAAATCTATTAAGGAGTCTAAATGTGATGATATGTTTGGAAGCGGAATGTTCTGACAGTATCTGTGGGAACAATGGACTGATACAATGGACCTGATCATGTTCATGTTTTTTTTTTTTGGAGTGGAGTTTTGTAAGAAATATCCTTGGTTATATTTAAAGATTAGTGAAGTTCATGGCTGAGTTTTATGGTTAAATTTGGTATGTTGAAATCTTTGTGATTTAAGTAGTTTGTTGAGGATGAATTTTCAAACTAGATAAGAAGGACATTTTTTTTTTTTGTAAAACTGATTCTAGATACATTCTGTATCTAGATGGCTTTCCTAGTTAACTGGCGAGTACAGCGGTTAGCACCCATGTATTTCGGTGGATGGGAGCTCGTCCATAGAATGACTAGGAGTTCAGTGATTGCAATCAATTGTTTTTCGAAGAGATCAAGTGGTAGTAAGGCTCAATATGGATGGTTTTCCAGATAGCATGGCAGTTGTGGATCTAGGGAAGGATCTCTCGTTAGTGGTAGACGTGGAAGTGGTCTCCTAATGAGGTTATGCGATAGATTAGGGTGCTGTCCAGTAATTGACTTTGGGAGGTCCTTGATTTGGGAGTTGAGGAAGTGAACTCGGGAATCCAACTTGCCAACTACACCTTTCCGAGGGTTATGAGGCAACTTGATGGAGCATCTACTGATAAACTTGATTATTTTGTTATTTTTATGTAATGTAATCATTAAGGGGGAATGTTGGAGATAATGCTTAAATTCCATATTTGAGAAGTTGGTTTGATGGTTGAGAAATTCTCTCAACCTCTCTCTGTCTAATTTAGGAATAAGTTGGATCTCAGAAACTCTATTTAATAGAGTAATCTTAATGTAAATCGGTGTGTGAGTGTGTTTACACATACACCATTTGTGTATAATATGTGTGATTTTTTAGTAATTGTGTGATTTTAGCGATTTCTATCAGGTGACCGCTTAAATCCTGCACAATGAAAGCAGTATTAATTCTCATATGTTTCATATCAGCGGTCATCGCAGCAATAGTAGCAGTAGGGAATGATGGGAAGATTCACATAGTCCACATGGATAAATCTCAGATGCCCACTGTGTTTTCCTCTCATCAGCACTGGTATAATTCCATCTTTTCATCTCTCACAGAAAACAAGAAACTAGAAGCGTTACTGTATATTTATGATACAGTCATGCACGGGTTCAGCGCCAAGCTAACCCAATCGGAGCTAGACGCCCTTAGAAAAATGCGAGGTCACCTGTCAAGCTACCCGGACACGAGCGGAAAGTGGCTTACCACGATGGGAAAGTGGCTTACCAGGAAGTGTGGTATTGACTAGTTTTACATTTTCATATTGAAGTATTGTAGAATCCTTTTAGTATATTAATTTTTCCATAGCCATATATTTATACATGTTCTATTTCTATGTATCATTAGCCATAGAATTTGGTTTCTTGCTCCTAAGTCATTCATTTAAAATTTCCCACCCCAACTAAGCCTTAAGATCAATTATTTTCTAGATGTTGAGGATTGCAGCCAATATATGATCAACAGTCGATAAAATCATAATATAACTTCCATTATTAAACCTATTATAGTATCCATAATGGTCCACTTCACTCCTACTAAAATATTGACTTTTCATGAACGTATCAAATTTTATTAACACATCCTTGACATCCATCTCAATTCATAGAGAACCTTCCACATAGACATCATGCTTGAGATAGCTATGCAAGAAAGTAATGTTTACAACAATATGCTTTAACTCTAAATCCTCTGTTGCTGCCAATGCATGTAAAAAATCTACAATAATCAACATCATAATTGGAGAGGAAAATTCATTAAATTTTATTCCTAACTTCTACACAGAACCGTTTTCCACTAAGTAAATTTCACTAAAGTCTATTGCTAACCTTTGCACATAATATTTTTGCACTGAGCATGCCTTATAGTTTTACAATTCCATTAATATTCTCATTTACTCTGTACTTCCACTTGTCACCAATGACCTTCTTTTAGGTAGGAGATTCCCAAGTTCCCACATTTCATTCTTGTGAACAACTTTCACTTCCTTCTTGATGAATTTCATCCATTTATCTACATCCTGAAATTATCTCAGTTAACCATCATCAATTACCAAATCGAAAGGGAACTAGAATAAAAAGAAGGATGCCACACTAGATGCCTATCGGGACATGTTGATCATTAAGTTGTGGCTATTGAACTTGCTACTCCACATGCTAAGTAGATGCATCAACATGCTTATTTTCATTTCATCTTAGTTCATTTCTAGTTCAATAGGTACAATCTCAAGTTTTTGTTGTATGTCCTTAAAAATATAACCCCAACTAACAATTACTTTATGGTGAGTAGGATCTCATTATTTATAGTCTTTTATTATATTTCCAAAAACACATTTCCTTGATTTTGGGTCAAATTTGTACCTTGTTGTTTATTCATATGGAAAATGCATCACAACCAAATGTATGTAAATGAGAGTAATCAACTAGCTTACTACCCCAAAAAATTTCTCTAAAATTAATCCATCTAGAATATCTATGGTTGGCCTATTAATATTATAAGAAATTGTATCAATGGTTAGTAGTCTTGACTCTCTGCCCATAATCCATTATCTGACATATACTTATTGAGCATGCTTCTCACACATTCTACGATTGTGTGAGTCATATATATCATCCACGCCACTTTGCCATGGAGCATGTAGAATAGTCTATTGGTGATTACTTCCTTCCTACAGGAAAATTTTATCAAAATTCATAAGGAAATATTCTCTTCTATTATCTAACTTGAGACATAAATTATACTTTCCTAATATTTTCTTTACTAGTGTGTTAAACTTTTTAAATTTTCTCAAAGGGTTCTAAATTGTTTTGGAAAAATAAACCCACAATCCTATATCATTGATTATTTGTGAATCTGGCTTTTGAAATACTTTCCATAAGTTCTAACCCGACTATTTACGAAAAACTGACAAGTGGATTTTTAAGTGACACGAAGGTACCAGACCACCCTTGCTATACACCGTGAGAGGATTTCCAATAGCTTCTTGTGCACAAAAAAGGTTCAATGCAATCCCAAATACACCATCATAGTCCTGCATATTAATGATTTCTTCATATATTGTATTTTCTGGAGTTATGACTCCATAAACAACCCTTTGTTTGAGGTCTATAGCCCTTAGTCCCCAAGCCTTGCAAGTAAAATCTATGTTGTGAGAATCATGCACTTAGCTAATATGATAAAAGGAACTCTATTTCTTTGGGTATGGCAACATGTCTTTCCTACCATTATGAGTAATAATGGTAATTTACCCTTCCTCAATATCAATGTTAGGAGTTCCATATTCTTCCATGGTACCCAGTTTAACCAAATGGCATTCTAGGCTGAATTATTTGAAAGAAAAAAGCACATTCATGGTTCCAATCACATTGTTATGCTGAGCATATATTTTTCTTCCTCTTTCTATCATAGAATAAGGAGCAGACCTTTGTTCTTCAAAGTGTATAGGTTCAAAGGACTTGAAAGCCTCTACAGGGAAATAAAATTCACAAACATCTCCCGCAAAGAGGTCAAGTTGTTTGCCAGATACTTGCTTCAAACTCTTTATTCTCTTCTGAATTGAGATAATGGGAGTTAGAGAGTCGATCCCAAGCTGATGGTTAAAAAACCCGCAGAGAATTCTATCAACAATGGTAACCTTGTATCCTCTGTTTGAGAGATGAAAATTTGTCGCCCATCCACAGTATCCATCCCCTACTACAACCATTACTTTATTCCCTTTACCTCCTCCGTCCATGGCAGGGGATGTTGTTTTCACTTATTTCTCCTTCACAACAACAACCCTTAGGGAAAATATGGAAAAATTTCTTTTACTTCAATGTCTTTCAAACAAAGATAAAGATACAAACCTACCACATCCAAACAAGGCCACTTGCTTCTAAAATGAAATAGGACCTTGCCTTGTTCTAAAGGAAAATACATTACCAAGCATTAGGATAGTGCTAGTAGTATCCAGATGAAGCTTAATGCAATCCATTGAATTGAAAAAAAAGCATTTGATAACATCTGTGACATGGATTCATGGTTGAAAGCTAGTGTGTACCTAACCTAATATAGAAATGGTACATCAACCCAAAACTCAGCCACATGTGAGAATTAGTACATATAAAAAAGATAATCACAGTTGTTTTACATAAAATACCTAGAAATGGTATGTCAGGCCCGAAATTGGCCACATGTGAGAATTAGTGCATATAGAAAAGATAATCATAGTCATTTTACATAGAAGACCTAGATGACAGAGGTGTGTATGATTATTTCGAGTCATAGTGGTCCTCTATATATGGTTATTTTAAGTAATCTGGATCAGACCAAAAGCTTTCCCCTGATGTAATAGTGAAGCTTCGAAAGAAATTTGAGACCTAATGTTAACCAAATGAATGTGAAGTGGTAGTTTTTGTTTACCAAATGAATTATAAATGATATTTTTTGTTTACCAAATGAATGCACAATGATATAAAGTATGGTTTGGCCCTACGGAAGTTGAACATAAGCTACTCATAACTGCAATTTATAGCCTAAATATTAGCCAGAGCCTTCATCTTAGAAAGTACTAAATGAAGATTTTAAACATTGTAAGCCAAGCAACAACATTTTTATAACCTATGTCTATACAAAATAACAAAATCCCAGCTAAGAATCTTACCAGTGAAGAAAACTCGAAGAAGATTTTGTCGTATTGAAGGCAAATGAGGTTTGCGGACAATCACCTACGAGCAGGATTCCAGGTGAACAGAGGAATATGTTTTCTCTCTCGAAAGTTAATAGGGTTAGAAACCATATAGAGCAATCTGATACTCCAGTAACAAGAATAAATCTTCATTGGTAGGAAAGGATGAAACCGATGCAAGTAACAGCAGGAATAGATCTTCACTTGTAGGAAAGGGATGAAATTGATGCAAGTAACAGCAGGAACATATTTTCAGTGGCAGGAAAGGGATGAAACTGATGCAATGCAAGATGAGAAAGAGAAAAATTGCTCAATAGTGCAAAGCAAAATGATAGAGGAAATTTTTTCAAGAAAGGGCTAAAACTAATGCAAGTAACAGTAGTAGCAGCAGGAATAGATTTTCAGCGGCAGGAAAGGGAAAAAAATGATGAAATGCAAGATGAGGAAAAGAAATTTTTCTCAGTCGCAAAAAGTAGAATGACGGAGGAAAACTTTTATTAAAATAAATAATATTAAAAATTATAAAATATTAGTTTTTTGGCTAAACTACAATTTGTTAAAAAAACTTTTATTAAAATAAATAACATTAAAAATTAAACTAGGTACAATTTTTAACTTGAATATGAATAATAGCTAATTAAACAACAACAAAAAATTAAATATGAATAATAGCTAATTGAACAATGAAAAAATGAATGTGAGGATAATAAACGTACTTATTATTATTAATTAACTATTTTAGATCTATTTTAATTTTGTATTTACCAAGTGTTGTGAGGATAATAAAAAATTTATTATTATTAATTAATCATTTTAGATTTATTTTAATTTTGTATTTACTAAGTATTATTTAAAATCTATTTTCACTCAAAAAAGGTTCGAACTTCAAGACATTTGATCCTTCTAGATGCCCAAGGGCATCAATAAAAAATATATAAGACCTCCATAATGCAATCAAGTATGTTGACATAAGGAGGAAAATGGGACATGGGGTCTTCACATAAGGGAAACATCCATTAACCCTTAAGATGGGTGATAAATATCCTCAAATCAGTGAATAATGATATCAATAAACTCAAGCAGTCGTAGGTACCCAATAATATTTTGGAGAACTTCACTTAGAGCTCAAAATACCATATTAAAAGTTAATCATAGTTTAGAAGGTCTTCACATGTGTTGTTAAGAGACACAAAGCAAGAAGAGGTAGATATACCACATTCCTCTAGGGTATAAGATAATATGATTTCCCCTTAACATTTTCATGAAGAATATTATGATCTAAGAGTAGAAGAGCTAGATAACCATCTCATGGATTTATATCGAGTAAAATGAAGTATTTTTTGCGTGGAACATCCACTAGAGCTAGAAAAATAAAAAGATGATGTCAAATGTAGAATTTCCTTGAAATTTTGCAACTACTATAGTGTACAATCTGAAAACTAAAAGCTAGTTTCTTTTCACTAAAACTCAAAATCTATGTACTTCAAATTTCAAGCAGAATAGACAGAAATAACAACAATCACACAATTCAAAATGCATTTTTTTTAGGGAACCCAACTAGGAAAACCCTCTGCTTGCTTGAGAATTTTATTGAAGAAAAAAAATTGAGCAATAGATCTCTTCCAAAATAATTATTTCAATTAGAAAACACACTTGTTTTCCATACTCGTTCTAAACATGAAACCCTTTCAATATTGTCAATATTTTTTGCTCTCTTCCAATTTGTTCACAAGCTTCTCTTGCACAATCTCCTCTCTCAAACTCCACTCACAACCATGTACAACCTTCGCATAAATTTGTGAGCTCTATTATCTTGTATTACCAACTTGTGCTCACAAGTCAATGATAAAATTGTGCTTTCATTCCTCCTTATAAGAACCTCGATTAGGCTATTACTACAAATTTATATTTTAGGAAAGTATAACTATTGATTGACTAGTTAACAAAAGCTCATTGATTGTGTTAACTCTTCCTTCCTATAATTCAGGATCCTGACTCAATCAACTCATCCTTTAGCCAAAATAACTTGCACTAGAAAAAAATAAACTCAGTCTTCCACTAATTAACACTAGTCAATTGAAATGGCTAAGCAGACTTATTTAAGAAGATATGATTATCGAAAAAGAAGGATGTAGGAGGCGGAGATGAACAGGTGGTGATGATGGCAGCACTAGGGTTCGGGCTACTTGGTGTTCATGGTGTTAGTCATCAGTATTTTTCACATGTTAGTGATGACTATATCCATAGCCGAGTTTTCTAGAAGCTTATTTTCATATGTCAATTTGTCATCTAGAAAACCCTCATAAAACATTTTTCACCCTCCTACTTTTCAGTCCACCCATGTCAAAGTCAAAACCTCATTATCACTATCCTATCTAGCTTTAGCCCAACTAGTCTGCCCAACAGCTCTAAAAAGCACAATCCAAGTCTATTTCAAAAGCCTCCCCTAAGTTAGGAAGTGGCGCTTTAAGGCATTTTACCCTTGGCAACCATCCAAAGGCCAAAAAACCTCCATCTGCTACAGACCAATCATGACAGACCTCCCACTCTGCAAATCAAGTTGATCACAGCTCTAAGTCGTGCCACTTACACACCCCTAAGTCTCAGCACTGCATAGACCACAGTCTCAAGCTGATTATTAGGTGTTTTACAGTGTTTTATGGATTTTGCAAAGGCAGGAAATATAACATCATCTCAGAAGAAATTGCTTGAATCTACATTTAGAAGAACATCTGCTTCTCAATGTAAACATGAGCCTGAGATATATCTACAAGACAGAGAGTGACTCATCAAGACCTTGCAGCTTCCTTTCAGCATGAAATCACAGTAAAGGAAAGACACCACTGTCAAACACACTGGTAATTTGTCATGGCCAAGAACCTCCTTCATCTACAAGAAGAGGGTTAAGGCGCCTCCTTCATCTACAAGTAGAGGGCACTGGCCATTATTCACTTTAATGATTGCAAAAGCACAGGCTTTCTTTTTACTAGACAGTAAAATAGTGACTCTAGGTTTCTGAGTGTAAGTGATGATCATAACAGGGCTAGGATCTAAAGTATGCAAGAAAAGGGAAAACAGAGTTTTGGTCTTGTAAAGGAAGTCATTTGAAGTTTTCAAATCATATGAATTGTTAAAACCTTGGAGAGACATATCATTAGTGAAAACAATTCTAATCATAAGCAGCCTAATGTTTCAACAAGACCAAATTGAAGAAAAATTGACAAGTCATGTCATTACACAGGCAGAAGAAAAGGTGTTTGTTTTTCAAAGGGTGCTAACCTCCATACTCACAGAGATTATCTTTCAAATAAATTGTCATAAGTTGACCAAGGCAAATGGTGACATTTTAGTTCCCCTCAGCAAAGAGCAGTGCAATGAGATAGTGAAGAGCTCCCTCACGGGAAACATAAAGAGCAGTTCTCCTTGTTTCACTTTCTAACTCTCATGCATCATCCCTTGTTTGTTTTCCTACCCACAGTCAAAGAAGAAAGCTCAAAGAGACCTAGCACTTGCATCTACAGTCAAGCAAAACCTGTCACTTAATTAGATTTACATTGCAGGCAAGATTCTGGCATAATACCCAGAGCAAAAATGTGTTTGATCTAGTTTGTCTCTTACAAACATGTATACAAGCTCATCAAGTACAAAAAGAGCTTTGGCACAGTGTTTCAGGTTCTGGAAATCATCAAAGGCAAAATCGAAATACCACTGCTCTAAAAAGAGACATTTCCTCCTCTAAGCAAATAACAGTCAAAATTTCAAAGGACATCTTATCCACAAGTTATGATCTCAGTTTTTGAAAAATTTGAAAAGCATGGAAAGAAAATCAGCTGGCAAGGGCAATTTGAGTTTTATCATCAAGATACATCACCATTAGAACTATTGTTCATCATAGGCAAAGGAGTTGTTTTGATAGACTGTCAGTGTTTTGGAAAGTTCAAGGCAAAAATAAGTTTCCATTCTTCAATAAACAGAGATATTATATAATATGTTTTGAGCAGAGGAATGTAGTGAAATGGTGCCCTTCTTAAAAGACCATGGAAAACTATGAAAAACTGCAGCAAGTTTGACACCTACAGTGGAAGAAAAGACTGATGAAGCACCATACAAGCATGGAAGTATTTTGAAAAGAGGCGCCTTTCTTAAATCAAAGAGCCATGACTAAATCCAAAAAATGTCAGCAAATTTGGGCACCTGCAGGGAGAAAGAGGTTGAAGAAGCAAGTAAATACAGAAGCTGTCAAAGCAAGGTGAAAAGACAAACCCTATCCCTTTCAAATAATAAAGCAAGCTTCAGGATTTTTAAACAGTTTTGAAGTGGGGTTTACATAACAAATGCCATCAGCAGTGTTAAAAACAAAGTGGCAAAGGATGGTTTGATATTCATCAGGGTATTATTCAAAATTTGGGTTGCTATGTTAAAAGGTCACCAGGGAGACAAAGCCAACAGGAAACCCCTTTCAGACCCAAGTGCATAAGTGAAACAGAGTTTTAAACCTTTCCAGCTATATTTGCTTTTTATAAAGAGGTTGATTCATGTTAGCACGGTCTAAAAAACATAAAAAATCTCCGCTGCCTGCAGCCCTTCGAAATCCAAGTTATAAGTACGCCAAAGGTATTATCGAAAAAAGTCAAAAGCTATGAAAACCTTTGCAAGTGACGGTTAAAGGGTTCACTTTATGTTACAAATAATAAACTAACCGTTAGGGTTTTGTATGTTTCAAAAGGGTAAATCGATTTGACCAACTCCATTTTTGAAAACTCCAAACAAAAGTGTCGAGCAAAGCCCCTTGCTACCATCAAAGATCAAACAACAGAAGTTTTTGAGCAATTTGAAGTTTTTCCAATAGTCGGAATTGCGCGACACGCCTGTAAGCCTGCGCGACGCGCTCAGATAGACTTTTGAACGGGCGTTCAAATTCCGCGCGACGTGCCTGTACGTGTGCGCGGCGCGCCTGTACACGGCACCCGACCACGACCCGACAGGCTGCCCGGTTGGTTTTTCGCGCGACGCTCTTCCTCTGCAAAGTGTCACGCAAGTTCAAACCCTCCAACACACCTCCAGTTCGCATGCAAAGCTGCTCCAACTCTCCACAAAAGGTTTTCATCAAGTTATAAAGGTTTTTATCACATGCCCCCTTGATTTTTCAAACTGCAAAGTGATGTAAGAGGTTAAGGAAACACATTTTGAGTTTATGACAAAAACGAGGTTATGCTATGAAAATAAGGCTAGAAATAAAATATCAAAGGGATTGAATTTGCACTAGTATAAAAACAATTGCAGAATACCCTTAAAGCTGTGGTAAAACAAAGTTAAAACCTGCCAAGATGTGTGCATTTGTTGAAAACAGAAAAGAAGGATAATGTGTTTCAGGATTAGAACAGTGAGTCACTTGTCTAAATGATCATTACATGAAACATTGGTGACCTTCCAAAAATGTCATCTGTGTATTAAAAGGACCAAAAACAGTGTTGTGCCTTTCGGTCCCACAAAGCAAAATCAGTAAGAAGACTACTATTTACAGTTGGAGGATGTGTGGGTCGAATAATTATGAGAAATAGTGATACAAAGGAAAGATAGTTGTCATATGAGAGGATTCTCATATAGTTTGAACGATAAATGTTGTTTGCCTTACTATAAAAATATCAAAAAGCAGGGTTCTCTTACCACCACACCAGAAAGTGCCACCACTGTGTTTTCTTTGACTTGACTGTGTATGACATTGTGAGTAGTTGCTGATTGATATACAAGGGCAAGGAAGAGTGTGGTTTTGAAGAGACAGGGTTTCCATATTAAACAGGAGTTTTGATTGTGGGGAAGAAATAAGCTGCTACAGCCTCTGTTAAAATTGTAAAGCATTCTTCAAAATTCTGTCACCTTGTTCCATAACAGTAAGTCTGGATGTATGCCCACACTGGAGGTTGACTTTGTATGTGGTATGATTCTGTTTGATGAAGTGACATACAAATAGAGGATAGTAAGTGTAATAAGAAAAAGGGGTTGTGTTAAAGAATAGTTTATTGGTTGAAGGCTACAGGGTAAAGTGACTCCTATTTCTCACAGAAAAAGACAGTTTTCACTGTGTAGTTGCTTAAACTGTCTTTTATTCTTCAAACTTGTTTGATAAGTGGATGTTCAGGTAGAGCAAAGGATTTTTTCTACAAAGGAAAAGGTGTTACATTGATAAGAGGTCATGGTTATTTTGAAAAGAGAATACTAGTGCAGGCTTGGTTGAACTTTTTGGAGCATTCTAAACTCTGTTACCTTTGTTCCAGGACTATGACAGTGACTGTCTGATTACACTAAGGATTGATTGCATAAGACATAAATTTGTTGGGAAATTGGCACAATAGGAAAGGCAGGTTTGTAATGATTGGAGAATCTACTTTGGACAAAGATTAAAATATGTTGTTAACCTCCAAAACTTCACAAGAACAAGGTGATTTCTTGACACTTTGCACAGGAAATTTACCTAGCAGTCTGTCTCCTTTTCACTTCATGGTATCTTATTAAAAAGTCTGCCAGTTGAGATACTTTAAAGGTGGACAGGCCACTTTCTGAAAGAGCAGGGGTTTTTGTATTGTAAGGAAACTTGTTGCAATCATCCAAATTACATTGTTTCTCTATCAAGACAGTGAATTGACACAGTTTGACTCCAAAAGGGCAGTTTACACACAGTGAGGCAGTTTGTTTCTTCAAAAGCACATTTAGGTCAAAATGCCTCCAAGGCAAGACAACAGAAGTGGTCTGCATAAAAGATATGAGCCAATCTCTACAGAAGAGGTTAATTCTCATCCATCCATCCTTTTCAACTTCCATGAAGTAGGTTGTCTAGAATTCTGCCAGAAGATACAGGAGGTCAAAAGTTTTTCGCCATTAACACACCTATGCGCCCTGAGGTTCCAGAACAAGCATTTCCAGGTAGCAGACCTCGATTTCAAGTTTTCTCCAAGATCAGTGTCCAAGGCCACCAAGATTCCATATCATGGCGAAAAATGGTTCAAACAAGCCCATCTTGACTTAGAAGATTACAAGCCTTTCATCAATCCTGAGCATAGAGATGCTTTCAATGCTATTTTCCCTTTTTCTTATCTTCTTGACAGATATGCTCCTCTTATGAAAGTCATAATGAAATATTTTACTTATGAAGGGAGGTTTGATCAAGTTTATGCCTACCATGTCCGGCTATTGATGCATTTCACTAGAAACAGGCAACTAAATATTCCTTACTTTTTATACAAAAGCATCGAGAAGATGGCATCCACAGTCTAGAAGAAGGCCCCACCTCTGCAAATACCTTCTCTTTTCCATCATTCTCTGATCAAAATTATCATCCTACACCAGCTAGAGAAAAAGCAGGTTCCATGGGATGTTTTTATCATCCACCCAGATTTCTCTACTGTTCCTCCGGTCCATACATCTCCCACTCAGCCTGTTCATCGCCCTGTGCCTTTGTCCCGCAGGCCTACTCCTAGAAGGCTCAAAATGACTACAGAACAGCCAAGACAGCAGGAAGAAGGAGAAGGGAGTAGACAGCAAGAAGAGAAAGGTCATGAGCAAGAGGAAAGGGAGGAACAACAGCAAGAGGAAAGGGAGGAACAGTAGCAAGAAGAAAGGGATGAACAGCAGCAAACAGAAGATGAGGAACAACAGCGAACAGAAGATGATGAACAACAGGTACAACAGGAAGAGCAGCAGCTTGTTGTTGAAGAACAGGAACAACATCTTGGGCAGGAAATTGAGCCACAAAATGAGCAGGAAATCCAAGCACAGCAGCAGCTTGATTTTGGGGAAAAAGAGCAGCAGGTTGAAGCACAAATTGAACAAGGCATTGAAGCAGAACAGCGAATTGATGTTGGCGAACAGGGGCAGCAAATTGAACAGCAAGAAGAAGACACACAGTAGCCACAAGGAGAGCAGTAGTTTCAAGAAGATGTCAAGGGTAAAGCAATTGTGTCTCCTCCTCCTAGAAGAACAAAGCCCAGCACAGCAAGCAAGAAAGGGCCTAAGGCTGCCACTCCAAAAGTGACAAAAGTTGTCCCTAGCAAAATAAAATCGCCCAAGAGGACACCCACTAGCATGCCAAGGAGGAAAAGTGCAAGATTGGCCTTCAAAGGGAAAAACAAGGTTGGAGAAAGTAAAAAACATGGAGGTGCATTGGATGTCATCCCAATCCAAAGCGATGACAGTGATAATGAGGCTCGCCTTTTTGAAAACCTGCTAATCCATAAAGAGGGGCAAATTGAGGCATTAGAAGAGGATCTTCCACGGGCAAGGAACTTCAACCACTTCTTGGGGATCCAAAATAAACAGATGAGTGTTCACATAGCTGTTCATGAAGCACGAGCTATCAAATACAAGAATGAGGTAGCTAAGGCACAAGCAAGGATAGAAGAACTCATTGGTGATTTTGATGAGGAAGAAGAGGAAGACCAGCCTAGGCGGAAGAGGCCTAGGACCATAGGGCTTAAAAGAGCCTTGGAAAAGCAGAAAGAAGAAGAACAAGCCCATCTCCAAGCCTTTCCTCTCACTGCACTCCTTGAGCGGGAAATTGAAGAAAACAAAGAGGCATGGCTTGAAAGAGCCAACAAACACTTGGAGATGAAACTTGAAAGAGCAAACAGAGATCTAGAGCTGCAAAGGAAGAGGACACATCACTTTCAAAAGTTGAATCAGTTTGCCCGGCGCAAACTAAAGGCAGCCCAAGAGAAATTGAAGAAAGCAAAGGGGAAGCGCCCGGCACGGAAAGAGGAGAAAGGCACATCAGCACTTGATATTTTGGCCTCAGCTTTGGAGCATGTTGCTAGGGACCCTTGAGGGTCATGCGTGCCAATTTTGGGCCCATTTCGACAACTTTTTGTTTTTTGGCATTTTTTGAGTTTTTGGTCGAAAACTCATTATTTCGCCATTTCAGTTTGAGGTTTTTTCAAGGGAGGAGGATGACACCATTTGATGCCATAATTTCATGATCAGGTCCTCAGCGATTTTCAGAGCATTTGGAGATCATTCGCCCCCTCAAAACGGCGAAAAATGCTCACTTTTTGCACATTCTGCCCGTCATATCAGCAGTCTGCTATTTCCTGGCTTTTTACACATAGGTACAGATTTGGAGGACTTATAGGCATCAGATTGAGGTGATTTCAGTTGCGCCGGAAAGTAGACACAGAAAGATTTCCAACGAGCTATCATGAGCCTCGTTTCGACACCGGGAAGGCTGCCAATTGTTTCCAGCAAGTCAGGAGACATTTTTCTGATATAAATTTGAAGTATTTTTGTAATTTTTGAACCTCAAAAATCTTCTTTTTCCAAATGTGCGTTTAGCTATTTTTACACTTGGAAAATGATGTAAAGTCAATATAATTCCCATTTTTAGCATTTTTTAGATATTTTATCGGATATTTTGTGCCTTGGGCTTTGCAAATCCTCAAGGACAAGTTTAGATATTTTGATTAGGCCAATGGGATAGCTAGTTGCACCATGAAGTTTCCCTCACTCAAGCCTATTTATTCCATGGGTTTCATTGTAAAACAAGGCTGAACTTGAGAGAAGAAGTAATATATTGGTCATATGAGCTTTGAAGAACATACTTGTGTTATGATTTTGGACTGCCTCTTGGATGCTTTTGATGAATGATGAAGGATTGTTGATGGATTCCATGACATGGTAGAATGGTATAATGTTTCTTGCTTTGTTGTTGTCTTCTAGTTTTCATTCATGATACATGCTTCTTGCTGCTATAGATCAATAGAGATTAAGTTTGAGACATGCCCATGGAGGCACCTCAAAATTCCTGAATCTTCATAGCTTTTATGTTTTCTTCTTCCTTAGTTGTACTAAAGAATTCTTAACTGCTCTTTAGTAACTTAAGGATATTGTTGCTAGTTTTATTTATAATTTCTATGCATATTGAGTAGGATGTATGGTGTGCCCTGCTTACCTATGATTTTCCATAGTTCTGTCCATAAAACTATCTCTTTGACTGATTAGCCTATCATCTTGTTGAACCAAGGAGGCCTAGTCCCGATCTAGCCCTTTGCCTAAAACTATGAAAGCTTGTTTGTCCAAGTGCCCAATAACTTAAAGACTGTGTTTAGGCGTTCCGGCATAGTTTTATGAGTTGTTAGTCCTTCTTATGTGTTTTCCCCAAATTCTGATAGCCATTTCCCAAAGTTAGAGGGTCTTATACTTCTATGCATGGCTGGAATGTTTGATTTCTATGTATTAATTAGCTCATAGTTACATTTAGCATGATTAATGGCTTGCTATAACATGTTTATGTCTGCTATCAACTAGTTACACTTGAAATCCCTCGTCTTTCACAAACTTGATGTCCATTTACTCCATTTTTCCCAAAGATCCTTTCTACCTTGAATCAAATCGGCCCTACAGCAGCCTTACATCGTCATCTGATAGCTTCCTTGACCTTTTTGACCCCATAGCCCAGTTGATCTAACTTCTTGTTACCCATTTTTATATCTTTGATCAGTTTATTCCCTCACAAACTTAAAAAACCAAAAATCAAAAAACTCATTTCATAACTAGCCTAATATCATAACACCACAAGAAAACACACCGATATCTTTTACATCTAATAGAGAGAGCCCTCTCTAAGTCCAGGAAGGCTAGGTCCTTGGGCTCCAAAGCTTGGTTTGATGTTACATCATCATTTGGCTCACCAATCGGCCAAATCACGGGACCCTAACACATGGCAGGGTAGCAGCCCCGCCCCTGTGACCATTGAGTGCATCTCTACTCTCTACTCAATTTGTTTGGAGCTCTCCCTGTGGTGCACATTCATTATCGTCACTCACAGAAGCCTTAGGGGTTTTATGTTTTGCATTACTACTTCTACGTGCTCTCCGACAGTTGCACTGCATTTTCATTTTCTTTACACTTGCTCTGTGTTTAATGTCATCTGCCCCCTCAGTGGAGTTTGTGCACTGACTAATGGTTGGTTATCTGTTAGTTTTCGATGGTTTTCATTAGGGTTATCAATGGAAGGGGCCCAAGACAAAGAGTTAGTTAACTACTCGGAGGACTCGTATGCCTCGGTGGACATCTGGGCATTATCTCGGCACTTCTCTTCTGGTATGCATGGCACACACTCGGCATCTTCTCCTTTTTCATTATCTACTGACCCCATATCCTCACCCTTTGCATCTACCCCCTTTCACTCTTTCCTTGGCCTCCACTCATTTCTGGTCCTTGAATTCACCTCTAACTCCCTTGTTATCTTGTATGCAACCAACCTCGATCTCATCTCCTCCCCGGACCTCTGCCGTCCTTCCCTTTCTACGCTTGCCTTTCTTTCTCATACGCTCCCTCTCTCAGCCATTGCTCCCATTTTCACTTGCCCTCGGACATCCTCTCTGTTCCCCCTACCTCCTTTCTCAATGTTTTACACCCTCCCCACTGACCCCTCCCCCCCCTATCAACCACCCCCTTACCCCCTCCCCCCACCTACAATCCACCCAGCTCCGCAATTCCATCCCCTTGCTGGCCCTCTGGCCGCTTCTACATCCCCCCACCTGAGTTTAGCTGTCACCCCTCCTCCCCTGAGTTTAGGCTTTATCATTTCCTCCTTAAGGAGGATATCCTTCTTAATCTTGGCTCATACAAATAGTGGATTTTTTTGGGACGCATCTTTGATCACTCACTGATCTACCTTGAAATCAATGGTACTTTCAACAAGCCAAACTCAGCATTTAAATTATGCTCGGTCTGGCTACAGGACTTCAATTTCATAAATATGGTCAAAACACTGTGGAGGTTTTCTCCCCCTCTGGGAAATCACTTTCCCACATCACTATTTGCGCAGGGACTCCTCTCCATCAAAAAATAGATTGTTAATTGGGCCAAAAGCCAAAAAAAAGAATGGAGGACCACAATCTTTCACTTATTGAACAGGATATTCAAAGACTTGAGAATCCTATTGTTAGGTCCCTATATTACTAGTATAGTCCCTTATTGTTGTTAGTGTAACCCCCTTATTGTTATTATTGTACCCTTGTAACCCCCATTTTGTTATTATTGTGCCCTTAAATTATTATTGTTAGGATGGCTAGGATTACATTGTGGCCCACTAGGATTACATTATGGCCCCATGGACTCCTATATATAGAAAGGAGGTTTTGTAAATTGTATCATCCAAGAATTGTTCATTTATGTAATGTATTGGAGGTTTCCCCCTCGAAGTGGCTCATTTCTAAGGTGTTTATATCTCTTTTCTTCTCTTTTTGGAGCTGGTTACACAACATTTGGTATCAGAGCTTTGGATTCTAGGGTTTCGCTGCTCCAAATAGGTCATTGTGGAATTTTCGCTATAACTGTTTTTCTACGAAGTTTCAGAAGCTAAAACTTTTAGGGTGCGAAGCCGAAGTCCTGAGGAAGCCTCTCTAAAAATTTCAGATCTTGGTTCGCAATATTTTCAGAGATATGATCTGTGGAAGTTAGGTCTTTTTTCAGGCTCCTAAATAGGTCATCGTGGAATTTGCGCTATCAATTTTTTTCTACGAAGGTTTAGAATCTGAAATTCATATGACGCGAAGCTTAAATCCTGAGGACATTCTTCAAAAAATTTCAGAGCTTGGTTCGCAATATTTTTGGAGATATGATCTGTGGAAGGTAGTGCTTTTTCAGGCTCTTGAATTTCATCTCAAAGAGGTGATCGTGGGAAAAGTTCAATAACTCTCTCTCTGGGCATCGGATTGGAGTGCCGTAAAAAGTGGTCACAATTAAACGGACTGTAGTTTCTTGGATATCAATTTCAGAGACAAAGGATGAAACAGTGACACGTGGAAAGTCGTACAAGTTAGCTCTACTGAACTAGTCCATAATTAGGTCATTGTGGGAGATTGGACACAACTTTGTCTTGGAGAATCCAAATCAGGTCAGACCTGTGGCATTCGAAATATAATTCAGAGGGCTACGTTGGTACTAAAATTCAAATATTGAAGTGCTTCAATAACATAGATAATCCAATTTCAATATCGAGCTTCTCAAAAGCAAGAAAAAGGTGTGTATTTTTTTTCCGAATTGCATAAGTCTTGTTTGAAGAATCAATTTGAATTGATTCCAAGGGCATATTGTAGAATAGATATCAGTATTGGGTTCTAAAAGATGCCCCGTAAAAATAATTCAACACCCATTAAGCCTTCAAAAGGGTCTACTATGACTCATGAAGATGAAGAATTGCAACATGATCTATCAAAATTACAAGAGCAAGTGCAACAAATTTCACTCTCGCAAAGAGCAACAAAAAATGAAATGGAAGTTTTGAAGAAAGGCATGGAAGAGAAGATGGATGGTTTGAGGAAAGGTGTGATGGATGGTGTAGAAAATAAGATGGATGGCATGGAAGCTGGCATGGAAGCTAAGATCGAAAACATGAAGAATGATCTAAAAACAGACATCGAAGGTTTGAAAAAGTTGATACAAAAATTTTTTCCTAATGGTGAAAAGATAGTAGAATAACCTCATGATGAGAACAAAATCAATGTTAATTGTGATTTGATAAACTCTAATGTTGGCGGGAAGAACCACCATATTCCAAAAATGCATATGAGGAAGTTTGATGGAAAGGATCCTGTAACATGGATACTACAGATGGAGCAATATTTTGATCTCCATAATGTGAAAAACACACAAAAGGTACGCATTGCAACTTTACATTTAGAACAAAATACATTTGTATGGTATCGATGGCTTTGCTCCCGTAAAAAAATTGTCACTTGGTCAATTTTTATGGAAGAAATGATAGCACATTATGAGGATACAAAGAGCAACACCTTCTTTAGCTAATTGATAAATCTCAAACAAAAGGGTTTAGTGGGGCAGCACATTGAGGAATTCCAAAAATTGAATATATGGGTAGCTGATATTCCAGAGGAACACAAGATTGATCTCTTCATATGCACTTTAAGGGATAACATACAACATGAAGTTCGCGTTCTGGAACCTGATTCATTGGAGAAGGCATTCAGGTTGGCAAGAAAAGCTGAATGTAAAATTATGGCGACAAGGAAGCCTACCACTCAATTCTATAAAGAAGGAAGTGTTGCTACGCCTAGATTTCCACAACCTACAAGGTTGACACCACAACAATTGGAAGAAAAAAGAGCAAAGGGGCTTTGCTACAGTTGTGATAGCAAATACACTAAAGGTCATAAGTGTGCTGAGAAGAAATTATTTTACATAGATTGTGAAGAGGAAGAAGAAAATGAACAAGAGGATATACACCAGGAACCAACCCTAGAAGAGGAAGAAATGAATCCGACCATATCGTGTAATGCACTGGCAGGAATTACCACTCCTCAAACTCTCAAGATACAAGGACAAATCAAGAAGAAAAAGGTAATAGTGTTGATTGATTCGGGTAGCACCCATAATTTTATTCATTGTAAGGTAGCCAAGGAATTAAATTGTTTCCTATACCCAGCACCAGAATGTCAAGTGATGGTTGCAAATGGAGGAACTATAAATTTCTCTGAAAAATGCCATAATATCAAGCTAACCATGGGGGAATATGTATTGACTAGTCCAATGCTTTCCATTCCTATGGGAGGTGCTGATGTTGTACTAGGAGTACAATGGTTACAATCCTTGGGGACGGTAGCTTTTAATTTTCAAGAACTTTTCTTGAAATTTTTTTCAGAAGGAAAGGAAGTCGAATTACGGGGTATTGAAGGGAAGCAGGGAAGGATAATAAGCTCTAATGTCATGACAAAGCTTCTAAAGAAAGAACAACGAGGCGTAATTGCACAATTATGCTCACTAGAAGTTCCGACATCAAAATCATCTATTTCTGCAGATCTCCAACAAGTCTTGGACAATCATTCCAAGGTGTTTGAAACTCCCAAAGGACTCCCACCCATTCATGATCATGATCATGCTATTCATTTGATTCCAGGAAGTGTTCCTCCAAACATCAGGCCTTATAGATATCCTTATGTCCAAAAGAGCGAAATTGAACGTATGATTGCAGAAATGTTAGAGGCGGGTATAATTCAACCTAGTCAAAGTTCTTTCTCTGCTCCTGTAGTATTGGTACACAAGAAGGATGGATCATGTCGAATGTGTCCGGATTATAGGGAGCTCAATAAGCTCACCATTAAAGATAAATTTCCCATTCCTGTGATTGATGAATTATTGGATGAATTACATGGAGCAATTTATTTTACCAAGTTGGATCTTCGTTCAGGATATCATCAAATTAGAATGAAGGCTGAAGATATTCCAAAAACAACATTTCGAACTCATGAGGGTCATTATGAATTTTTGGTCATGCCTTTTGGCCTTACCAATGCGCCTTCTACATTTCAAGGGTTGATGAATTCCATTTTCAAACCCTTCCTTAGAAAATTTGTGCTAGTATTTTTTGATGATATACTAATCTACAGCAGGTCTTGGAAGGATCATATTGAACATGTTGACAGGGTGCTCAAACTATTGCAGGAGAAACAATTATATGCAAAAACATCCAAATGTTTCTTTGGAGTACAAGAGGTGGAATATCTGGGTCATATTGTATCTCACGAGAGTGTTAAAGTAGACCCTAACAAAATTAAAGCCATTAAGGAATGGAAAGTCCCCACAGCCATAAAGCAGTTGCGAGGATTTCTCGGGTTAACAAGGTATTATCGCAAGTTTGTTAAGAATTATGGGAGAATAGCAGCACCTCTAACAACATTATTGAAGAAAGATGCATTTTCATGGACTCCTGAAGCAACTAAGGCCTTTGAACATCTTAAAGAGGCAATGTGCCTAGCACCAGTCTTAGCTACGCCGGACTTCACAAAAACCTTTATTGTGGAATGTGATGCCTCAGGAAATGGAATTGGTGTTGTTTTAATGCAAGAAGGAAGACCCATTGCTTTTGAAAGTCATCCAATCAAAGGAAAGTATTTACATAAATCTATTTATGAGAAGGAAATGTTAGCAATACTGCATGCACTAAAGAAATGGAGAACTTACCTAATGGGAAGACACTTCAAGGTAAAAACTGATCATGATAGTCTTAAACACTTTTTGGATCAAAGACTATCTTCAGAAGAGCAGCAAAAATGGCTCACAAAGATGTTGGGTTATGACTTTGAAATAATCTACAAAAAAGGAAAGCTTAATGTTGTTGCAGATGCACTCTCAAGAAAGAATGAAGAGGTGGAAGCATTGCTTTGTGCCATTTCTATTATCCAACCAGATTGGATAACCGAAGCAAGAGATGAATGGAAGAAGGACAAAGATTTATGGACACTCATTCAAAATTTGCAGCAAGATTCTAGTACATCTGATACATTTAGTTGGAAAAATGATTCCTTATGGTACAAAGATCGCTTATATCTTTTTAGGAATTCCCAACTAAAACAAAATATTCTTTTGGAACTGCACACTTCTCCTTTAGGAGGACACTCAGGATTTTTAAAAACTTACCACAGGGTGAAGAAAGAATTTTTTTGGGATGGCCTTAAATCTGATATTCAAAAGTTTGTGGCGAAATTTTTGGTTTGCCAGCAGAATAAAGTTGAGACAATTAAGACCCCGGGACTTCTACAACCTTTATCCATTCCAAGTCAACGTTGGGAGGAGATTTCAATGGATTTTATCACGGGTTTACCTAAGTCCGAAGGAAAGAATGTCATCATGGTGGTAGTTGATAGACTTACCAAGTATGCACACTTTTGTGCATTATATCATCCATTTAAAGCAAGTACAGTTGCTACTACATTTATGGATAGAATCCAAAAGCTACATGGAAGCCCAAGGGTTATTGTGAGCGACAGAGATCCCATTTTTACTGGAAATTTTTGGACGGAGTTATTTTCTTGTTTGGGTACTCAATTAGCTCATAGCTCATCTTATCATCCTCAATCTGATGGTCAAACTGAGATTGTAAATAAATGTTTGGAAGGATATATTTGTTGTTTTGTATCTGATAAACAAACACAATGGGTCAAGTGGTTACCTCTCGCTGAATGGTGGTATAACACTTCCTTCCATACTGCAGCAAAAATGACCCCATTTATGGCACTTTATGGATATCATCCACCATCCATCACATCATCTTTTAGGGAAAATTCGAAGGTTCAAGCAGTGGAAGATCACATCGAGCATCAGCAAGAAGTTCTCCAACTCTTAAAGGATAACCTGAATTTGGCACAAAATCGAATGAAACAACAGGCAGATCAACATCGTAGCGAGAGAAGTTTTAATGTAGGAGATTGGGTATTTTTACGGCTACAACCATACAAACAAATGTCCCTCAAGCAAGCAAAGAAGGATAATAAATTATCGCCAAAGTACTATGGTCCTTACAAGGTGTTGCAGAAGATTGGTACTATGGCATACAAATTGGAGCTTCCTGCTTCTTCGCGAGTACATCCAGTTTTCCATGTTTCATGCTTAAAGAAGGTTATAGGTGAAAATATTCCAGTTCAAACAATATTGCCAGAACTTGATGAGGAAGGAAAAATCATATTGGAACTGGAAGCGGTCATGGAAACAAGAACTCGACAACTACGGAATCGATCAATTTCAGAGTATCTCATCAAGTGGAAGAACTTACCCACTGAAGATTCTACATGGGAGGATGAGAATTTTAAACAGAAGCACCCAGAGCTACTCAAGCGTTGAGGACAACACTTTTTTGAAGGAGAGGGGCATGTTAGGTCCCTATATTACTAGTATAGTCCCTTATTGTTGTTAGTGTAACCCCTTATTGTTATTATTGTACCCTTGTAACCCCCATTTTGTTATTATTGTGCCCTTAAATTATTATTGTTAGGTCGGCTAGGATTACATTGTGGCCCACTAGGATTACATTATGGCCCCATGGACCGCTATATATAGAAAGAAGGTTTTGTAAATTGTATCATCCAAGAATTGTTCATTTATGTAATGTATTGGAGATTGCCCCCTCGAAGTGGCTCATTTCTAAGGCATTTATATCTCTCTCTTTCTCTTTTTGGAGCTGGTTACACAACACCTATCGGGGGTGGATTCATTTCAGAAGCTATGAAAGCCTAGCTCAGCCTGGACCTGATGGATGGTATCTGGAGTTTTGTCTGGCTTATTTTGACTTGCTGGGATAGGAACTACTAGTGGTTGTGGAAGAGATCCGACAATCTAGTCGCATCTATAAGGCTTTCAACTCCACTTTCATTGCCCTCATCCCCAAATAAGATCACCCCTCATATTTTAAGGATTTCCACCCCATATATTTTCTTAATTGCATCTACAAAATTATGGCAAAAATACTTGCTAATCAACTCAAACCTATTTTATCTAGCTTTATCTCTCTTGAACAATTCACATTTCTTCAGAACATACAGATTCATGAGGCCATTAGCATTTCTCAGGAAGGCCTACACTGCATGCACACCAAGAAGATCAAAGGACTGATCCTCAAGATTTATCTTGTGAAAGCATTTGATCAAGCCAATTAGCTCTACATATGCATGCTCCTTACTCATCTTGGATTCCCCATTCAGGTTATCAATTAGATCATGTGTTGCATCACCTTTGTTTCATATAGTATCCTCATGAATGGTGCTAC
Organism: Pinus albicaulis; assembly: GCA_034641835.2. Taxonomy (NCBI): domain Eukaryota; kingdom Viridiplantae; phylum Streptophyta; class Pinopsida; order Pinales; family Pinaceae; genus Pinus; species Pinus albicaulis. Next base: position 192,632,641 of record CM076578.1, on the reverse strand, counting down.
TACAGACTTCTTTCATGTGGAACAGGGTCTTCGTCAGGGATGTCCACTATCCCCCCTTCTTTTCCTACTGATAATGGAAGGCCTCAGTAGATGTATTGTTGATGAAAGGGACAGAGGAAAACTGAAAGGAATTCGAATTGCGGATGATTGTACCCTCACACACCTCATTTTTGTTGATGAAATAATTATTTTTCTCAATGGATCGTTAGGTGACTCCATAATGGTAACATCAATCTTATTACTCTTCTGTACTGCTACAGGAATGAAATATAACAACAAAAAATCCACTATGACTTTTCATGGCTGCTCCCCGCACGAGGTCCACTTTGCACAGCAGAGATTCCCTTTTATTATCGCCAATTTTGAAGACAACCTGAAATACTTGGGTTTCTATCTTAAACCTGTTAACATAAAACTATTGATTGGAGCTCGTTAATTACCAAGGTTGAAAAGATGTCGAACAATTGGTGCCACCGCTGGCTCTCCAGGGCGGGCAGGTGGGTACTTATCAAGTCCATTTTGGAGGCCATTCTGGTCTATTGGATGTCCCTAGCTTGGATGCCAAAAAGCATTCTATACATGATCCAAAAGATATGCTGCAAATTTCTCTGGATCAAGGCTAAAGAAGGTCACACATTTTCCTGGTCCAAATGGACGCGTATTGCTACCTAAGAGCTGGGGAGGATGGGACATCAAAGATATTCTAACTTTTTCTCAGGCACTTGCTACTAAGATTGGGTGGCAGATTCTCACTAGAAACAATATTTGGACCAAGGTTGTCACTCTCAAATACATCCACCCCTAAAACACTATTAATGGCTCTGACAAATCCCTACAAAAAAATCCAATTGCTCAACAATCTGGAGAGCTATTATGTGTTCCATCAATCACACTAGTAATGCCTTAGCCTAGAATATTGGCTCAGGTTCGATGGCATGCATTGGATGGGATCCTTGGTTGGGATGCGGAAATGTTCACATCCTCTCGCCTCTTCTCATCAACACTCTCAACCAAGCTAGTAATCACACAATGAATCAAATTGATGACAGGGACCAATCTACCATATTCACCCAAGGCTAGTTGAGTCATATGGATTTACACCTTCATCCTCAATGGGAGGCGGCCTGGACTACATGTGTAGATTCTTTAAAAGAATCTCATGTTAGAATCACATATCGTGAGGATCAACTCATCTGGGCCATCTCTAAACACAGAAAATACACTCTGAAAGAAGGGTACCTACACATATACAACCCTCATCGGCCTCCAACTCTTCTCCCTTGGTGGTGTACTCTCTGGAAATTAAAAGGCCTTGTTAAAGCTAGGCTTCTAATGTGGTGCATACTGTCGAATAAAATTCCTACAGGGACTAATCTCTAATTGCGCTCACAAATTGGACCCAACAAATGTATCCTCTGCATTGTTGTTGCTGAAGACACCATGCACCTATTCCTCAACTTTCCATCCATTCATGAACTTTGGCGTCTCATCATCACCTCCCTCAAACTCCATCTCCATTGGGAGGGACCGACTGTATCTACAATATGGGAGACTTGGTGGCTATCTTCTATTCCCCACAAGCTCTGTAATATTCCACTATTAGTTTGTTGGGGCATCTGGATTCCCTGTAATCGGGTCATCTCCCACAATTACCCGCTCAATTGGACCTCATCTACTACCCATATTATCTCTATCTATCATATGATTCTGGATGACCCCCCACCTCCCCCTCCCCAGACTATCACCCCTGAACATATTGATCACTCTCTACCCTTAGCATATTTTGATAGCTCTGCACAACTAGATGGTTGCGGTGGTGGATTCCTTCTACATTTAACTCCTATTCATTTCTTCAAAGTCAAGATCAGTATTGGTTGTGCACTAATAATTTTGCTAAACTTTTCTTCCTACTTGTTCTTCTACAATTTTCCATTACTAAAAGCTGCTATAATCTTCAGATCTTTGGTGATTCCAAAGTTATCATTGACTGGTTCAACCTACACACATCCTGTCACATGCACACACTCCAGAGCATACTGGATGAAGTACTTCAACTCAAAACACATTTTGATTTCATCTCATGTCAACATATTTAAATGGAAAGGAACGTGATTTCTGATCTCCTATCCAAGGAGGTGGCGCACCTACTGAGAGATCATATGGAGATATAGGAGCAGAACAACCATGAATTTTATTAGTATTTTCATCATCCTTTCGAACTTGATCAAAGGATGAGGTGAAAATCACACCAAAGGCATCTCTTGATTTATTTTTGGCTACTTATATCATTTTTTGAACACAAACTGTTATGTTAATATTGTTGCCATACACAGTATGTATCTATTTGGACATTTATCAGATGTATTTATTTTTTCTATCATGATACAACTTTATTGTTGATATGAATATGCTCTCTGCATATACAACATGTAACTTTTATTTCATATTAATAGAAGCTACGATTTTTGTTGTGGAAAAAAGCACTAGTCAATTGCTTCTTTCACTCCTAAATTTTAGGAATTTTCCCTAAATTTTAGGAGCTTGTTCCACTTTTTATGAATTAGCTCCTAACTCATAGGAACTTTTTCATGCTCAAGGAGAAACTCATTGTGGTTCCATTGATTAAGGCACAAAGCAAAGAACCCTTTCTCACTAATATTTTCTACACTCCCTCTTAGCAAGGAAGGTGTTCCTGGAAGAAACTCATCCACCTGGATCTGTCTCTAACATTACCATGTTCTCTATTGTTGCAGTTGCTCCCGCTAAAATAGAAGGTTTCCCTACTTTATTTTCGGGGACATGCTTTAAAGACTTTTTCTTTCCCACAATGCTCTACAAGCTTATCACTTCTTTATTCTGAGAACTTCCTGCCTTGTTTCTCCCTCTGAAAGCATGCATCTACAACACCAAAATTTTCCTATATTAGTGAATTCATCTCCTTTAGTTCATTGAGCTTAGACCCAAACAATATTCCCTCTAATTTCTCCTCTGTCCATCAAAGATGCCAACTCATAGGATCTTCAACCTTCCCACTACTTGCCCATTGTTTCTCTACAAAATACAAGTCTTAGGGAAAAGGAGGTTTCCCACTTTCCACAGGAGATGTGTTTCTCAACACATTGAACTAGGGTTGGTTAACTAGCCCTCTTGGATTCCCTCTTAGGTAACCACTAACCTCTTTTGGTCGGGGTTCTAGTATTTCCCGACCGGAGGGGACTCCCTCACATAAAGAAACTAGATATTTGACAATTATAAACCCACAGAGACCAAGTATGTTATAACTATTTCACAATTCATTTTGTTGGTGGTAGGTAAAGATTTATCTAAAGGGAATTTTTACAGTTCAAACACTCTGCACAAATCAAGGCTTATGCTTAAACAAACACTCATTCTCACAAAGGCTCAATCAATATATCATCTTATACATTCAGAAATTCAGTAGCATAGAGGAACATGGTAGAGTAAATACTCATTTAAAATGAAACAACATGATAAATTTAGATAGTGCACTCATAGGAAATAAGCATTTTAGAATAAATTAAACACAGATATAAGCACTATCATTTCAACTAAACCAAGTTGTAACCCCTAATTTGGAGCAATGTTAAATTGAATTCCAAATAGCCTCAACTTTTACTTATCATAGGAAAATAGACATAATTTTAGCGGAAGAGAGAAAACATCAAAGTTTACAGGAGACAACAAATCTTTTAGAGGAGAAAAAAAATATGATATCCCATACCATGAGTATCTTCACCAGAATATTAGTGGATCAAATGATACACAAGCTCCATGCATAAAAATTCAGGCCACAACACAATCACACATTAACACTCTTGCACAGTCTTTTTCCAAACCAACCAAACAACCCTTTCTTCATTTACTTGTCTTCATGATATAGTCAAAATATCATAGTGCAATAGGCGGTTTCATACAAAATATGTTCGATCCATGGAGAGGATCAACAGAAACTGGAAAAGTAGAAACATCATAACTAAAAAATAGAAAATTATAGTTTTTTACACCTTTTTCGAAAATAACAAAGGAAATCCTAAAATAATTAACTTCACCCTAAAGAAATAACAAATTTTAAACCATGTTTATCTTCGAATCTCGTCTATCCTGAGTAAAGAAAATTGAAACAACAGAAAATCATAGAAAAGCTACCAGTGAACTAACAACTCTACGCAATGACTCGGTAGCACATGCTGAAAATGGCAACAAGAAACAGTGAAGGAGGCCTCCTGAAACATCTTTCCTGATCCTAGTTGGAAAGTGATCACCTAAACTAGGTGGGGACCACACATGTGTTTTTTGTCGAAAAGTCTATTTTTAGACTATGTCTATTTTTAGACATATGGAGCATGGTCTAGGAGTTGCGGGATGCTATTCTTGGATTATTGGTAAAGTTGGTAAAAATATATGGACATCTATTTTTAGACATACAGGTCGAAGTCTATTTTTAGACTGCCTGTATAAAAATAGAACAGTCAAATATTATTAGCCCTTAATAATATTTGGACTATAAACTTTATCTTATCCTCTTGGAGAAATTCAGTTCGAGCTACAGATGTGGCACATGCAGCTGGCAGAAGGAAATTCAAATTTCCTATGGGTTAGTTGAGCTAATGCATGGTTGACTTCATTTAGAACTCCAGTGGCAGAGTTTGGTGGAGTTAATGAGGCAGTTGGTGGAGTTGTGTTCTGTTTAACTTAGTTGAACTAGTTGTATTTAGTCTAACTAGCATATACACTAGTGATGAGTGGTGTGAATTAATTAATAATTAATTCAATAATTATTAGCTCATAATTCAACTAATGAACACATCAGTTAACTCAGTGCATGTACAGTTTAGTGAAGACCAGTGGAAGAGGTAGGAGAAAGGGTGGAGTCTACTATTAGTTGTGACTATACCGTGCATGATATTTGCACAAGATTTGATTGATATTGCCAATGAGAATTGCGCAGTTAAAGCTGGGGTGATTTTATCCTTGATCTCATTCATTCTCATCTTGGATTGCGCAGTAGAGGCAGGCAAACAGTGGAGGAGTTTTGAACCCGTGACTTGTTCAAAACTGAGCTAGTTTGTGTGTAACTATTGGAGATAGTACTGATTACTTGTGAGGAGTATTGTACTGATATTGTTACATGTTCTCCATCATTATAATATACAGACAGTAGGGGGTTTTCAACTGTAAGCTTTCCTCGGTATACACACTGTGTTATATGTGTTGAATTTCTATGTGTGCATGTGAATGTTTTCAATACCGCTTGTTGTTTTTATTTCCGCATGTGATGATTAATGCGTAGAAGAGATTATGTGTTATGTATGAAGCTCAAATATTAAGTGACCAGGATAATCTCGGTGAATAATTCAGCAAATTATTCAAATTTCTACATGGTATCGGAGCCAAGTTGATCATCAGATCTATTATTCAGAAAGTGATTACATTTTTATTTCTTCAGGCAGAGTCTGCAATCGGGCCAGGTAGCCTCCAGATTCATCCTTCTTTGAAGGTGAAAGGTCCGGTAAATGCCCATGCAGTCGATCTCTGATTTGGAAATAATTTGTTCTCGCGAATTTTAGATCGGAAGCGGTGGAGTTTGGAGCTGTTGGAATTCGAATTTCCAGAATTGTTTTCTTGGTGTCAAAAGCAAAGATGTATTTCGTCGGATTGCGATTGGAGTATGCCTTGGAAGGCAGCTCGAATTATATTGCATGGAAAGACAGGATGGAGACAGTGCTAGATGACAATGGGCTGTCAGAATTCATAGAGAAAGAAATTCCAAAGCCTACTTCTACGGATGCTGCTGTGATTGAAGCTTGGCAAAAAAAGACAGCAAGGTGTTGAAGGATTCTGTTGGAGGGCGTGAAGGATCACATAGTATCCAGCCTGCATGGTAAATCTTCTCCATTCTTGATGTGGAAATCTTTGACAGAATTGTTCCAGATCAAGAGTGACCAAAGGAAGTTGGCGCTTAAGGATAAACTCAGGACAATAACGATGGAGAAGAATGACACTATTCCGGTATACTTAACAAAGTTTTTCCACTGCAGGGATGAACTTGGGAGTGTAGGAGTTAGTGTGGAGGATGAGGAACTGGTGAGCTTGGCTCTCCTCGGGCTTCCGAAAAGTTGGCATGCATATCAGGAAAGTGTCAATGGTCAGGAGAAATTGCCAGGATGGGAAAGACTGTGGTCTGATCTTGTGCAAGAGGAGATAAGGCAGAGTACCAGGGACGGATCTTCATCAAAGGCATCTGATGAAGAAGATTGTGCTTTGGCTGCCAAAGCAAGGAAGGGGAAGGGCAAGGAGAAGGCTTCTCAATCCGGTGTGGATGGTAAAAAGCGTGACATGTCCAAAGTGAAGTGTTTTCACTGTCACGATCATGGACATTACGCCACGAATTGTCCACAAAAGAAGAAGAACAAGCAGGCTGCTGGAGCTGCAGCTGGTGAGGCTCTTGCCTCGCAATTTGAGCTGGACTTCTCATTGATCGCATGCATGGTGTCTAGTGCATTGGGATCGAGGTGGTATTTTGATAGTGGCACTTCCTTTCACATGACGGGAGATGTGAATCTTTTCAGTGACTTGGTGGAGAAAAATCTCTAGATGCATGTTGAGTTGGGCGACAATGGACGATACAATGCGACCGGCATTGGTACCATAACCTTTTAGAGGGAGTCAGGTAAACTCATTCTTTTGAATGTATTGCGTGTCACAGGGTCTAACGAAGATTTAATCTCGGTCGCAATGTTAGAGGATAAAGTGGATGTTGTCTTGAAGAGAAGGAAAAGTTTTCCTTTGGCATAAAGACGGGACAGAGTGAAGGGTTGGGATTGGCCTTGAAAAGTCTCTACAAGCAGAAGTAGATGGGATGTCTACGAGCTTCCTACTGTTGGGAGGCAGGAGAAAGACATGCAACTGATGCTTGAGAGGGAGCAAGTTTTGCATGCAGGTGAAAGTGAACCTCGGGGTGTGGAGCAGCCACAAGAGGATCATGGAGCGGGAGAAACCACTCATTCAGAGAAATTTCGTGCCAGATGGGCAGAGGGAGTGCATGCAGCTATACAACCAGGTGAGAGGTGGGGCGACATGCATGAGTAATCCCAGGTGGATATTTTAGGGCAGGATTCATGGAGATGGTGTGGATCTCATGAGTTGAACCTGGCTACGAGGTGCCCACAGTGCAGCAGTAGAAGATCAGTTGGATTTATGCAGGCAGATCAAAGTGATAGTGTCGGATACCGGAGTGCGGATCAGAGTTGACAGCAAGTGTAGAGTGCATGGGTGCAAGAGTCAATAGCGCAGTGGTTCCTGATGACATGTGTAGTTGGTACCAGCAGAAGTCGAAGACTTTGATGATAGATGCATTAGACTGATTGAGTTATTTGGAGCCTATTCAGTTTCGAAGATGTTGCATGCAAAATTTTCATGGTGCATGCATGAGTTTGCATGGCGCATGCAAAGGGTGCATGGCGAATGCATGGAGTTTCATGTCGCATGCACGGAGTTGCATGGCGCTTGTGAAGGTTGCAGGGCGAATTCATGGAGTTGCATGTCGCATGCAAAGACAGTCCTTTCTTGTTGAGAGGGAGTGTTGAAAATGGCAACAAGAAACAGTGAAGGAGGCCTCCTGAAACATCTTTCCTGATCCTAGTTGGAAAGTGATCACCTAAACTAGGTGGGGACCACACATGTGATTTTTGTCGAAAAGTCTATTTTAGACTATGTCTATTTTTAGACATATGGAGCATGGTCTAGGAGTTGCGGGATGCTATTCTTGGATGATTGGTCAAGTTGGTAAAAATATATGGACATCTATTTTTAGACATACAGGTCGAAGTCTATTTTTAGACTGGCTGTCTAAAAATAGAACAGTCAAATATTATTAGCCCTTAATAATATTTGGACTATAAACATTATCTTATTCTCTTGGAGCACTTCAGTTCGAGCTACAGATGTGGCACATGTAGCTGGCAGAAGGAAATTTGAATTTCCTATGGGTTAGTTGAGCTATTGCATGGTTGACTTCAGTTAGAACTCATGTGGCAGAGTTTGGTGGAGTTGATGAGACAGTTGGTGGAGTTGTGTTTTGTTTAACTTAGTTGAACTAGTTGTATTTAGTCTAACTGACAAATACACTAGTGATGAGTGGTGTGAATTAATTATTAATTAATTCACTAATTATTAACTCATAAATCAACTAAAGAACACATCAGTTAACTCAGTGCATGTACAGTTCAGTGAAGACCAGTGGAAGAGGTAGGAGAAAGGGTGGGGTCTACTATCAGTTGTGACTATAGTGTGCATGAGATTTGCACAATCATTGGAGGAGATTGCCAATGAGGATTGCGCAGTTAAAGCCAAGGGAATTCGAATTCATTCAATCCATTCTCTCATATTGGATTGCGTAGTAGAGGCGGGCAAACAGTGGAGGAGTTTTGAACCCGTGACTTGTTCAAAACTGAGCTAGTTTGTGTGTAACTTTTGGAGACAGTACTGAGTACTTGTGAGGAGTATTGTACTAAATTTTTTACATGATTCTTCTTCATTATAATATACAGACAGTAGGGGGTTTTCAGCTGTAAGCTTTCCCTGGTATACATACAGTGCTATATGTGTTGAATTTCTATGTGCGCATGTGAATGTTTTCAATACCGCTTGTTGTTTTATTTCCGCATGTGATGATTAATGCATAGAAGAGATTATGTGTTATGTATGAAGCTCAAATAGTATGTGACCAGGATAATCTCGGTGAATAATTCAGCAAATTATTCAAATTTCTACAGCACAAAGTCATATTTCCTTTATGGCTAACACATGTTTGATGAAAGTTGGGCTAAGATGGAATCTGTGTAAATCAAGCTAACCTCTCAAATATCTGACATCTAGAAGCTCCAAAACATGAGTGACACTCAGTAGGCAAGGGTTGCGCAACACCTGCACAACGCCTACACAACACCTGTGTAGCACACTTTGTTTTGAGTATATCTCCCAAACTATAATATATTTTTCAAACTTGAAGGAGGTTATTTTATATAATAGTGTTAGGAAGGAATACCTCTCTCAGTTTCTCCAAATCCTTCCCCATATTCTCATAAAATGCTCTGCAAAACCATGGCTCAAAACAGGAAATTTAAAAACTATGAAAAATGAGCTTTAAATATGCGTTCATAATGCCTGATTTATGACACTTGTGCAAAACATGGAAGACGTTTTTGTACTTTGGCCTATTTTTATAAAAAACCTCTCTTAGTTTTCCATAATTGGCCTCTATGTGGTCGAAATTGTCATTTCAAAAGGGTGTAAAAAATACAGTATGCGCAGGGCTGTGCAGAGGGAAAATCTAAGTAGCATTATGATGCTTTTAACTCATGTTTTGGAGTGCTCCACTTGACTTGGCATGTGAATCACAACATAGGTAATGATTAAGTATAACAGGTATGATATCCCTTTGGTGTGGGAGTTATATATATATGAGAATGGTGTATTATGCATGAGGGTTATATGATATGAGTATGGGAAATGTAATGCTAATATAGGGAATGGTTTAGAATGAAAGGGGGGAATGCAATGAATGTAATATGATGATAGGTTAATGATATATGGGAAGGGTGTAGGATGTAAATTTATATGAAGAGGGGTGAATGGAACATAAATGGGTAAATGGGGAAATAGGAGGTGAAATGGATAAGGATAGGGTAAAAAACAATGAGGGATAATCTTGTAGGATGTTTCAAATGACCATACCTTGTAACCATCAGAACTATGACTGCAAATGAGCTTCATTTAGAAAATTTTGATTGAAAAATGACTAAACCTCCTTTGACTTGACATGACAAAAACATGTGCGACCATGACTCCCATTAACTTGACACTCTTTCATAATTTGAATGAACCCTTCATGTAAGAAACTCAAAGATGTTAGAAAATGATCTAGAGGCTATGACAGTAGCAATAGCCACATGCTTAACTACTCAAAGCTAAAAATTAAAGGATAAGGAAAAACATTTGACAATAAAACTTATGACCCTAACACACATGACCAGAATATGAGCGATAAACCAGGGAGTTTAGCCTGACACCAATTTCTTTCGTGGAAATTCAAAGTATGGATCAAATCCCACATGTGAGTGATTTAAAGAGAGGAAACCAAAACCATGAACCCAATATGATCCCAAAATATTCGCAACATTTCCATCATTAATAAAGTGGAAGCATAACCATTGATTGTATAACATCTTAAAAAGAGGAGAGTACTTAAGAATAGGGTACCAATGATCTTTAACCTAGGACGCCATCTGAGAGTCATCCATTCGCAGATAAAACCACTTACCCACCAAATCTCGTTGTTGTAATCCTACCACCCAGTCCTAAGAAAAATCAGAATAAAAAATGAGTTTCTGATAATCCAGATCAAGCTTAATTAACTTCCTTATTTTTCCATGAATAATGGAAAAAAATTCTGTGGATTACAACATTGGGTTTAGTAACTAGTGGGGATACCAAAACATTCGAATGCACATGTATAGTTGCATGTATAGGAGATGTCTTAAAGGTATAGACTCCTGACTTGGGGCAACCATGACTCTCTGCCTCAATAGTCGCATGTACCAACACATCGAGTAATGGCACATCACCGCCTGAGTTTCCTTCAGTATCAAGTAAAATCCTAACAATAGATGTAAAGGCAAGTTGTACAATAGACGCCACTAACACTCTACAATCCCTCCTATATGTGCACCAAAGTAGAGAGCATTACTAAGAAATACCTTATGTAGTAGTGTATGAAAAAACCTCGATAAAATATGTAGACAAGGTAACTTAATGTCACTTATCAATTATTGACACCACTCGATGTAGGTTGTCACCTACTCAATCTGCTAGGAAACCCCTTCAAATAAAATAGATGGGCCAATCACCATCGACCAATTCCCTTGGTAAGATCTAATCAAGCACACAATTGACAAATATCTTCAATGACAGTGCAAACCATTAATGGATTGTCCCTCATATAATCAATGAACAACTTGGAAAATAAATACCCCCTAAACCAATTAATGACCCCAAGAGACTCCTTCGTGATCGAATTCAAAATTGAAATATGTTACCAATTCCACCAATAAAATTAATGCACTTACGTAGCAGTAAAGATCCTCATAAATCCTCCTATCGACAAATCCCAACCCAGAGAGGAGCAGGAAGATCCATAAGAGAAAAGGTTCAGAAGAAATACATGGTAAAACAACCAGCCAATGTGTTTCACATAAACCATAGAGAATAACAACAGGTAGCATCTAAGATCCTCGAAAATCCCCTCATTGATCATTCCCAAACAAGTGAAGGAGTAGGAAGATCCACAAGAGAAAAGGTTCAGAAGAAAGAAAATGTAAACAACCAGCTAGTGCACCTAAGATAGACCACAAAGTATACCAACAAATAGAGTAAAAAATAAATTGTTATTAGTGCACCTCGAAACAAAAGAACTAGCAGAGATGCTTGATATCATTAAAAATCACGATAAAAAATGAATCTAGCTTAGGTAATTATGCTTAGACGCTTTGCACCAAAAAACACCAGTTAATGCTACATTTAATCCATATACCTCCACACTTGCAACCAAAATTACCGCCCTTGTGAATTTTGTGACTAATGCTTCCACAATCCTATCTTTTATCCTCGGTGTCTGCTTCTCACAAAAGTAATCGTAGAGATTTTGAAGTAGGCATATTTTCTACCAGTCGATATTATGTAATTTGTCTCCACCATCCTTTAAGTGAATCTAATCCATGTTGTCGATGATCGTCAGAAGTTTCAACACAACGATGTACTGATAGAAGCAACCAACAAATAGAAGTAGCATTCAAAATAAATGAAACAGTCAAAAAACAAAAATTCAAAACACTATTGATGGAGACTGCGTAAAGTACTCCAATGTTACTGCCTATCCATGTTCGGCGAAAGTGCCGACGTCGCTCCTCTCACCAAGCACATTTGTTGTCGGCCTCCATTGCCCTAAATCCCATCTGTTGTTTTCGGCCTCCATCGCTCTGCTTCCCAAAGAACCCATAAACAACATAAAGAAAAACCCCTAATCCTTTACTTTTGTGTTTTTTACTAGCGCCTCGTATCAAAAATTTTAAAACAAAATATTTTTCTTGTCTTAAAACCCCCCTCCTTGTAGTAGTGTCGAATGCAACGAAATACAAGTTGTATCTAATCATATAAATAGAGATCGAAGGGACATAAGAGGGATTGATGTCTGAGAACTCTTGCGAGGAAAAGTTTTCGGATTCTTTAGAGTCAGCTACCCCACCAAAATGAAGAGCCCAATAAAATATTGTATTTATATAAGATAACGTGAAAGATAACTGAAATAGCAACCTCGATATAGGAACGAGACAGTAGTAGCGTGCAAGCTGGCAGACTTAGGGTGCACTATCAGACTCAATTTTGGAAGTCATGTAAGATTATATTGTTTTCAATTGATATGGTTTTGTCTTAATTGTTAATTGTCTTAAATGAATTTCATCTTAATTTCCATTGTCTTAAGTGGCCAATGTCTTAATATAAAGTTTCGTCTTAAAATATTTCTGTCTCAAGTTGTTTTTGTCTTAAATATAAAGTTGTCTTGAAATATATTTGTTTTAAATTGTTTTTGTCTTAACATATATATATATATATATATAGTATTAATATAAAGTTATTAAATTTAATGATATTAATATGAATATTAGATTTAATAATATTATTAATATTAATATTAATATTTTAATATTAAAGTTAGGGTTAATAATATTCTTTTGGATGATATTATTATTAATTTGGTCCATAGGCTTCATATATAATTAGATGTTGATTTCTACTCCTATTTGATATATTTTTATTCATTTATCTTATATTTTTATACCTTTTTTATAAATATAGTATTTGGCCCATGGTATTAATAATAATTTGTCCCATGGTATTTGCCCCATAGGATTCACCTAAATAAAACATCTTTTCTAAGTTTTTGTAAATATAAAGAGGTCTATGGAGTAAATATAAAAAGAGGTTTTATTTATTTACCATACCTATATTTTATTTATTTACTATACATCTGGAATAAGTAGATAAAAAGGTTTTATTTATTTACCATACCTCTAATTTATTTATATTTTTATTTAGTTACTATATCTCCTTTTTGAATGTTCTTAAAACTCTTCATCTTTAAATTTAAATTTTATTTTTAATTGTTTATTTATATGATTGTGTAAATTATTCTTTAAGCGAACATTATTTAGATTTTATTTTTAGTTTTTTATTTTGGTTTGGCACATATTTACACATCGAGTCATACTGTCGTGTAGAATAATCATACTATGCTATAGAATACTCCTTTGGGCAATAACATAAGCAGTATTTGCAGACATTAATCCAGGTTCCAAGCTTGGCCATCGAAAAGAACCCTCAAATATAACAAAATATTTATAGCTTATGGCATAGGGTGAAGTGAACCAATGGTGAAGTCGTGGAGCTATGTCACACCAAAGGAAAGGAAAGGACACGTCCAACAGAAAAGTAATAGCACGCCGACGGCAGCAAAAGTTTCTAAGTTTAAAATGTATTATAAGAATGTTTTTAACATAACATTTAACATTTAATGTGAGAAGAGTAATTCTAGGAGTAATCCTTGTATTATTTTAATCCACAAAAATTTGAATGAAATATATTCCGTTTAACCTAAGAAATTTTAGAGATTTGATACAGTATGTGCCTCTCCTTCTCCCGAAGAGCCCAAATAAAACGTCAAAGTCTCTGATTGGCCAACAAAAAGGGTTGTGACTATTTAATAAGCAGAGGAAAAGTGTTTAAATTAAAATTCCAGGTATTATTTCAATCAGTAAAAATTTGAATGAAATATATTCTGTTTAATTTGAAAATTTTTGGAGATTTGATACAGTATGGGCCGCCTCTCCATGTCGAGAAGTGCCCAATTAAAACGTTAAAATCTCTTATTGGCCAACAAAAAGGCTTGTGAGTTGTGACTATTTAATAAGCAGAGAATAAATGATAAATGTTTGGATTAAAACTTTAGGTTTCATGTTTCCGTCTTAACCTAGGCATTAATAAAGAGCGCACATATTTCTCTGTTGCTATCCTGCTGCTGTATGGCACGCCGATTACTATAGTCGCTGCCGCTTATGACCGGGACTAAGACTTTGCCATCCCTGCTGCTTTATAGCACACTGCTTACGATAATGCTGCTTTTGGCAGAGACTAATGATGCTTCTTTGTTAACATTACAAATCACTTTTACTATGTTAGGACTCCGGTTTGTAATTAGCAGGGACTAATAATACTCTTCTGTTAACATTACAAATTAGGTTCGGAATTTGGTTTGTAATTTTCCCACATATAATGGAAGAGAGTGAAATGATGGAAAAGTTAAAAGCCCAATACTACATATATAATGGTAGAGACTGAAATGATGGAAAAATTAAAAGCCCAATACTACATAGCCAAAAGATTCTGAAAAGACTCCTTCATGAGTAGGAAATTAAAAAAAATAGCCAAAAATAAACTATTGGCAATGACTACACACGACAAGGAAACTTGCAGGCCACAAGTACCAAGTACTGGACATGATCAGCAGAATATGGCTACCAGTGGACTGCTCACCTCATGGCCTCTCCCATCAACCCAGGTCAAGTACCCTGAACTTGAACATCCTCTTTTCACATTGACAGGTGTCATCGTCACAGAGAATCCCAGCTTTTCATTCTTTTCTTTGAACACCAGAAGGTCAGGTTCCACCTGCACTGAAATTTCCGGGGGAGTCGTTACTATTGCCCTGTAAACAGATGATGTCTTATTCTCATTTTCGGCTACATTGGTGACAATTCTCTTGAATTTTTGTGGGGCTGGCCTCGTCTCGTTCCTGAAATCTGCAAAGAAGGAAGGATAGTTGAGGTCACCAATGTCTCCATGGACGCTACACGAGTAATTCTTCCGGCTCAGTAACCTAATTTCTTGGTTGGTATAATTGAGAGCACAGAGATAATCCAGATATTCATTCGTCCCTGCATCATAAAGCAGCCCAGGATCTGCTGCTTTATTGGGATTCAGGTGCCCTGAACCGAAATCCAGGGGATTCGCGGGACCAAAATGAAGATCAGCCACATCTGTTATAGCCCGGCCGGCATTATCCTCTCTGTAGGCCGTCGTCGTGAGAGCAGACCTAATGGCAGCGGGGCTCCAATCCGGGTGCACAGCTCTCACCAATGCCGCCACAGCCGCCGCATGAGGACATGAATCCAAAGAGTAGTTGGCCTTTAACGGAACCGATCCGACGAATGTTACATTTTCATAAGGCAATACGGCCGCCAGAATGTCGACGCCTGGTGCAATCACGTCTGGTTTCACAATTCCCGGGGTGAGAAAATAGGGCCCTCGCGATGAGAACCCTGCCACCATAGGCGCAGGCTTAAATCCCAGCCGAGTTACCACGAATTTCAATGTGACAGTGGCGTTTACATACTCTGCTATTAGATGACCTTGACCCGAAGTAACCGACACGGCGGGGAACCAGTAATCGGAAGGGGACACACCAGACGTGTGATCGTCGTAGGCCATTATAACACCGGCAGCTCCGGTTACGTTTGCTTCTGAAATCTGCAAGTCGATATCCACAGAACCGTTAATCATGCACAGCAAAATTTTACCGGCAACCGATTCTGGATCAAGCGACCCGAAGCTGCATGTTGGAGAACTCTCGTTGAAAACCAGGATGCCGGAAACAGCTTTTTTGTTGACAAAGTATGAAGTTCCCTCGATGATTTTTCCGTTACCGAGATTTATTTCGGCAACGAATTTCCGATCGATAGTGCTGGCCCCAACAGTCAGCATCCACGGCGCTCCGTTTATGACGGTTGACCCGTTTGGCCCGTCGTTTCCGGCCGCACAAGAAACGAACACGCCTTTCTCCGAAGCCGCAAAGGCTCCCACAGCTATGGGGTTCTTGATGAGATCCTCAGGCGGGTGGTGAAATGACAGCGACAAGACATCGACCCCATCGGCTATAGCTGTCTCTATTGCGGCAAGAACGTCACAACCCACGATGGGAACTTTGGAGTACCAACCGACCTTGTACATGGCCAGGCGTGCCCTAGGCGCCATGCCTCTGGCAGTGCCCGTTGCGTATCCAAAATAATGAACATGGGGCACAAAGTTTCCTGCGGCCGTGGACGAGGTGTGGGAACCGTGGCCCAAAAAATCTCGGGCGGAATTGTAATCGTCGATGGGATCTATGTGCCCACCACTTGCCAGGAATCCTTTGTTGAAGTAACGAGCTCCGATGAGTTTTCTGTTGCACAGTGAGGCATTAAAGGCAGAGCCCGGCTGGCATTGCCCTTTCCAACGGGCCGGTACCTCGCCCATTCCGGTGTCTCTGAAGCTTTGGCTCTCGGGCCAGATGCCACTGTCTAGAACTCCGATGATAACATCTGAGCTGTCGCCAAACTGTGATTGCGGCCATATGCCGTATTTTTCGTTGAGGCCCAAGATGTTGAAAGAATATGTCGTAAGCCACTTTCCCGTCGTGTCCGGGTAGCTTGCCAGGTGACCTCGCGTTTTTCTCAGGCCGTCCAGCTCCGATTGGGTTAGCTTGGCGCTGAACCCGTGCATGACTGTCTCATAAATATACAGTAACGCTTCTGGTTTCTTGTTTTCTGTGAGAGATGAAAAGATGGAATTATACCAGTGCTGATGAGAGGAAAACACAGTGGGCATCTGAGATTTATCCATGTGGACTATGTGAATCTTCCCATCGTTCCCTACTGCTGCTATTGATGCGATGACCGCTGATATGAAACATATGAGCATTAATATTGCTTTCATTGTGCAGGATTTAAGCGGTCACCTACATCCACTTTCAATACACATTTACACTTTGAAACCCTATTTATTCCTCTGCACCTGCATTCACTTCACAATGCACCTGATCCGGTTCCTCTTTACCTATATTAATTTAAAAAATATGTCACCTTAAATACATACCCTGAACAGCACGCGCCATATTAAAAAATACTCCATTCACCATAACCAAGAGGGAAAAGTTCAACATCACACGATACCAAAAAGAGAAGTCCCCTCGTCCTCATCACTGGCCCAAAGACTCCACCTGTATTCACTGAACCTGATCCGGTTCCTCTTAACCTATCTTAATTTTAAAAAATATGTCACCTCAGTATCCTTTGTCTTATTTTAGTCATTTTAAATTAAAATTTAATATCATTTGAATTGTCTTAAATATAATATTTAAGACTAAAATAGTTTGAGACAAAAATTATTTGAAGATAAAACTTTATATTTAAGACTAAAATAGTTTGAGACAAAAATAGTTTAAGACAAATGTTTTAAGACAAAACTTTATATTTAAGACAAAAACACTTTGAGACAAAAATATTTTAAGACAAAAACAATTTAAAACAAAAATATTTTAAGACAAACTTTATATTTAAGACAAAAATCATTTGAGACAAAAATATTTTAAGACAAAAACAATTTAAAACAAAAATATTTCAAGACAAAACTTTATGTTTAAGACAAAAACAACTTGAGACAAAAATATTTTAAGACGAAACTTTATATTAAGACATTGACCACTTAAGACAATGGAAATCAAGATGAAATTCATTTTAGACAATTAACAATTAAGACAAAACCATATCAATTGAAAACAATATAATCTTACATGACTTCCAAAATTGAGTCTGATAGTGCACCCTAAGTCTGCCAGCTTGCATGCTACTACTGTCTCGCTCCTATATCGAGGTTGCTATTGCACTTATCTTTCACGTTATCTTATATAAATACAATATTTTATTGGGCTCTTCGTTTTGGTGGGGTAGTTGACTCTAAAGAATCCGACAACTTTTCCTCGCAAGAGTTCTCAGACATCAATCCCTCTTATGTCCCTTCGATCTCTATTTATACGATTAGATACAACTTGTATTTCGTTGCATTCGACACTACTACAAGAAGGGGGGTTTTAAGACAAAAAAAATATTTTGTTTTAAAATTTTTGATACGAGGCGCTAGTAAAAAACACAAAAGTAAAGGATTAGGGGTTTTTCTTTATGTTGTTTATGGGTTCTTCGGGAAGCAGAGCGATGGAGGCCGAAAACAATAGATGGGATTAGAGACGATGGAGGCCCGGCTTGACAAATGTGCTTGTTGAGAGGGACAGCGTGGCACTAGCAGCAGTCTGAACATGGATAGGCGGTAACATAGTTACATTGGAGTACTTTTCGCAGTTCTCCATCGTGTGTTTGAATTTTTGTTTTTTGGTGACATTTCATTTATTTTGAACACTACTTCTATTTGTTGGTTAACTGCTTTATCGGTACATCGTTGTGTTGAAACTTCGACGATCATCGACAACATGGATTAGATTTACTTAAAGGATGGTGGATACAAAATACATAATATCGACTGGTAGAAAATATGCCTACTTCAAAATCTCTACGATTACTTTTGTGAGAAGCAGACACCGAGGATAAAAGATAGGATTGTGGAAGCATTAGTCACAAAATTCACAAGGGCAGTAATTTTGGTTGCAAGTGTGGAGGTATATGGATTAAATGTAGCATTAACTGGTGTTTTTTGGTGCAAAGCCTCTAAGCATAATTACCTAAGCTAGATTCATTTTTTATCGTGATTTTTAATGATATCAAGCATCTCTGCTAGTTCTTTTGTTTCGAGGTGCACTAATAACAATTTATTTTTTACTCTATTTGTTGGTATACTCTGCGGTCTATCTTATGTGCACTAGCTGGTTGTTTACATTTTCTTTCTTCTGAACCTTTTCTCTTGTGGATCTTCCTGCTCCAAAAAATTATTTGAGACAAAACTTATTTTAAGACAAAACTTTATATTTAAGACTAAAATAGTGTGAGACAAAAATCGTTTAAGACAAATGTTTTAAGACAAAACTTTATATTTAAGACAAAAACACTTTGAGACAAAAATATTTTAAGACAAAAACAATTTAAGACAAAAATATTTTAAGACAAACTTTATATTTAAGACAAAAATTATTTGAGACAAAAATATTTTAAGAAAAAAACAATTTAAAACAAAAATATTTCAAGACAAAACTATATGTTTAAGACAAAAACAACTTGAGACAAAAATATTTTAAGACGAAACTTTATATTAAGACATTGGCCACTTAAGACAATGGAAATTAAGATGAAATTCATTTAAGACAATTAACAATTAAGACAAAACCATATCAATTGAAAACAATATAATCTTACATGTCTTCCAAAATTGAGTCTGATAGTGCACCCTAAGTTTGCCAGCTTGCACGCTACTACTGTCTCGCTCCTATATCGAGGTTGCTATTTCACTTATCTTTCACGTTATCTTATATAAATACAATATTTTATTGGGCTCTTCGTTTTGGTGGGGTAGCTGACTCTAAAGAATCCGACAACTTTTCCTCACAAGAGTTCTCAGACATCAATCCCTCTTATGTCCCTTCGATCTCTATTTATACGATTAGATAAAACTTGTATTTCGTTGCATTCGACACTACTACAAGGAGGGGGGTTTTAAGACAAAAAAAATATTTTGTTTTAAAATTTTTGATATGAGGCGCTAGTAAAAAACACAAAAGTAAACGATTAGGGGTTTTTCTTTATGTTGTTTATGGGTTCTACGAGAAGCAGAGCTATGGAGGCCGAAAACAACAGATGGGATTTAGGGCAATGGAGGCCGAAAACAAATGTGCTTGGTGAGAGGAGTGACGTCGGCACTTTCGCCGAACATGGATAGGCAGTAACATTGGAGTACTTTTCGCAGTCTCCATCAATAGTGTTTTGAATTTTTGTTTTTTGACTGTTTCATTTATTTTGAACGCTACTTCTATTTGTTGGTTGCTGCTATCAGTACATCGTTGTGTTGAAACTTCTGACGATCATTGACAACATGGATTAGATTCACTTAAAGGATGGTGGAGACAAACTACATAATATCGACTGGTAGAAAATATCCCTACTTCAAAATCTCTACGATTACTTTTTGTTTTAAGGCAGGACAGGGATAAAGATAGGATTGGCAGGCATTAGTACTTACAAAATTCTGAGGGCGGTAATTTTGGTTGTAAGTGTGGAGTTAGATGGATTAAATGTAGCATTAGCGGTGTTTTGGTGCCAAGCGTCTAAGCATAATTACCTAAGCTAGATTCATTTTTTATCGTGATTTTTAATGATATCTGACATCTCTTGTAGTTCTTTTGTTTCGAGGTGCACTAATAACAATTTATTTTTTACTCTTGTTGTTGGTATACTACTGTGGTCTATCTTAGGTGCACTAGCTGTTGTTTACATTTTCTTTCTTGAACCTTTTTCTCTTGTGGATCTTCCTGCTTCAAAAAATTATTTGAGACAAAACTTATTTTAAGACAAAACTTTATATTTAAGACTAAAATAGTTTGAGACAAAAATAGTTTAAGACAAATGTTTTAAGACAAAACTTTATATTTAAGACAAAAACACTTTGAGACAAAAACATTTTAAGACAAAAACAATTTAAGACAAACTTTATATTTAAGACAAAAATCATTTGAGACAAAAATATGTTAAGACAAAAACAATTTAAAACAAAAATATTTCAAGACAACTTTATATTTAAGACGAAAACAACTTGAGACAGAAATATTTTAAGACGAAACTTTATATTAAGACATTGGCCACTTAAGACAATGGAAATTAAGATGAAATTCATTTAAGACAATTAACAATTAAGACAAAACCATATCAATTGAAAACAATATAATCTTACATGACTTCCAAAATTGAGTCTGATAGTGCACCCTAAGTCTGCCAGCTTGCATGCTAGTACTGTCTCGCTCCTGTATCGAGGTTGCTATTTCACTTATCTTTCACGTTATCTTTTATAAATACAAGATTTTATAGGGCTCTTCGTTTTGGTGGGGTAGCTGACTCTAGAGAATCCGAAAACTTTTCCTCGCAAGAGTTCTCAGACATCAATCCCTCTTATGTCCCTTCGATCTCTATTTATATGATTAGATACAACTTGTATTTCGTTGCATTCGACACTACTACAAGGAGGGGGGTTTTAAGACAAAAAAAATATTTTGTTTTAAAATTTTTGATACGAGGTGCTAGTAAAAAACACAAAAGTAAAGGATTAGGGGTTTTTCTTTATGTTGTTTATGGGTTCTTCGGGAAGCAGAGCGATGGAGGCCGAAAACAACAGATGGGATTTAGGGAAATGGAGGCCGACAACAAATGTGCTTGGTGAGAGGAGCGGCATCGGCACTTTCGCCGAACATGGATAGGCAGTAACATTGGAGTACTTTTCGCAGTCTCCATCAATAGTGTTTTGAATTTTTGTTTTTTGACTGTTTCATTTATTTTGAATGCTACTTCTATTTGTTGGTTGCTTCTATCAGTACATCGTTGTGTTGAAACTTCGACGATCATCGACAACATGGATTAGATTCACTTAAAGGATGGTGGAGACAAACTACATAATATCATTTACAGTAGAAAAATATGTCTACTTCAAAATCTCTATGATTACTTTTGTGAAAAGCGAGACAGGGATAAAAGATAGGATTGTGGAAGCATTAGTCACAAAATTCACAAGGGCGATAATTTTGGTTGCAAAGTGTGGAGGTATGTGGATTAAATGTAGCATAGTCGAGTGTTTTTTGGTGCAAAGCGTCTAAGCACATAATTACTAGAAAGCTGAATTCATTTTTTATCGTGATTTTTAATGATATCAAGCATCTCTGCTAGTTCTTTTGTTTCGAGGTGCACTAATAACAATTTATTTTTTACTCTATTTGTTGGTATACTCTGTGGTCTATCTTAGGTGCACTAGCTGGTTGTTTACATTTTCTTTCTTCTGAACCTTTTCTCTTGTGGATCTTCCTGCTCCAAAAAATTATTTGAGACAAAACTTATTTTAAGACAAAACTTTATATTTAAGACTAAAATAGTTTGAGACAAAAATAGTTTAAGACAAATGTTTTAAGACAAAACTTTATATTTAAGACAAAAACACTTTGAGACAAAAATATTTTAAGACAAAAACAATTTAAGACAAAAATATTTTAAGACAAACTTTATATTTAAGACAAAAATCATTTGAGACAAAAATATTTTAAGACAAAAACAATTTAAAACAAAACTATTTCAAGACAAAACTTTATGTTTAAGACAAAAACAACTTGAGACAAAAATATTTTAAGACGAAACTTTATATTAAGACATTGGCCACTGAAGACAATGGAAATTAAGATGAAATTCATTTAAGACAATTAACAATTAAGACAAAACCATATCAATTGACAACAATATAATCTTACATGACTTCCAAAATTGAGTCTGATAGTGCACCCTAAGTCTGCCAGCTTGCACGCTACTACTGTCTCGCTCCTATATCAAGGTTGCTATTTCACTTATCTTTCACGTTATCTTATATAAATACAATATTTTATTGGGCTCTTCGTTTTGGTGGGGTAGCTGACTCTAAAGAATCCGACAACTTTTCCTCGTAAGAGTTCTCAGACATCAATCCCTCTTATGTCCCTTCAATCTCTATTTATACGATTAGATACAACTTGTATTTCGTTGCATTCGACACTACTACAAGGAGGGGGGTTTTAAGACAAAAAAAATATTTTGTTTTAAAATTTTTGATACGAGGCGCTAGTAAAAAACACAAAAGTAAAGGATTAGGGGTTTTTCTTTATGTTGTTTATGGGTTCTACGGGAAGCAGAGCGATGGAGGCCGAAAACAACAGATGGGATTTAGGGCAATGGAGGCCGACAACAAATGTGCTTGGTGAGAGGAGCGATGTCGGCACTTTCGCCGAACATGGATAGGCAGTAACATTGGAGTACTTTTCGCAGTCTCCATCAATAGTGTTTTGAATTTTTGTTTTTTGACTGTTTCATTTATTTTGAACGCTACTTCTATTTGTTGGTTGCTGCTATCAGTACATCGTTGTGTTGAAAATTCTGACGATCATTGACAACATGGATTAGATTCACTTAAAGGATGGTGGAGACAAACTACATAATATCGACTGGTAGAAAACATGCCTACTTCAAAATCTCTACGATTACTTTTGTGAGAAGCAGACACCGAGGATAAAAGATAGGATTGTGGAAGCATTAGTCACAAAATTCACAAGGGCAGTAATTTTGGTTGTAAGTGTGGAGGTATATGGATTAAATCTAGAATTAACTGGTGTTTTTTGGTGCAAAGCGTCTAAGCATAATTACCTAAGCTAGATTCATTTTTTATCGTGATTTTTAATGATATCAAGCATCTCTGCTAGTTCTTTTGTTTCGAGGTGCACTAATAACAATTTATTTTTTACTCTATTTGTTCGTATACTCTATGGTCTATCTTAGGTGCACTAGCTGGTTGTTTACATTTTCTTTCTTCTAAACCTTTTCTCTTGTGGATCTTCCTGCTCCAAAAAATTATTTGAGACAAAACTTATTTTAAGACAAAACTTTATATTTAAGACTAAAATAGTTTGAGACAAAAATAGTTTAAGACAAATGTTTTAAGACAAAACTTTATATTTAAGACAAAAATACTTTGAGACAAAAACATTTTAAGACAAAAACAATTTAAGACAAACTTTATATTTAAGACAAAAATCATTTGAGACAAAAATATGTTAAGACAAAAACAATTTAAAACAAAAATATTTCAAGACAACTTTATATTTAAGACAAAAACAACTTGAGACAGAAATATTTTAAGACGAAACTTTATATTAAGACATTGGCCACTTAAGACAATGGAAATTAAGATGAAATTAATTTAAGACAATTAACAATTAAGACAAAACCATATCAATTGAAAACAATATAATCTTACATGACTTCCAAAATTGAGTCTGATAGTGCACCCTAAGTCTGCCAGCTTGCACGCTACTACTGTCTCGCTCCTATATCGAGGTTGCTATTTCACTTATCTTTCACGTTATCTTATATAAATACAATATTTTATTGGGCTCTTCGTTTTGGTGGGGTAGCTGACTCTAAAGAATCCGAAAACTTTTCCTCGCAAGAGTTCTCAGACATCAATCCCTCTTATTTCCCTTCGATCTCTATTTATATGATTAGATACAACTTGTATTTCCTTGCATTCGACACTACTACAAGGAGGGGGGTTTTAAGACAAAAAAATATTTTGTTTTAAAATTTTTGATACGAGGCGCTAGTAAAAAAGACAAAAGTAAAGGATTAGGGGTTTTTCTTTATGTTGTTTATGGGTTCTTCGGGAAGCGGAGCGCTGGAGGCCGAAAACAACAGATGGGACTTAGGGCAATGGAGGCCGACAACAAATGTGCTTGGTGAGAGGAGCAACGTCGGCACTTTCGCCGAACATGGATAGGCAGTAACATTGGAGTACTTTTCGCAGTCTCCATCAATAGTGTTTTGAATTTTTGTTTTTTGACTGTTTCATTTATTTTGAATGCTACTTCTATTTGTTGGTTGCTTCTATCAGTACATCGTTGTGTTGAAACTTCTGACGATCATCGACAACATGGATTAGATTCACTTAAAGGATGGTGGAGACAAACTACATAATATCGACTGGTAGAAAATATGCCTACTTCAAAATCTCTATGATTACTTTTGTGAGAAGCAGACACCGAGGATAAAAGATAGGATTGTGGAAGCATTAGTCACAAAATTCACAAGGGCGGTAATTTTGGTTGCAAGTGTGGAGGTATATGGATTAAATGTAGCGATGGCGAAAATTGTTTTTTGGTGCAAAGCGTCTAAGCATAATTACCTAAGCTAGATTCATTTTTTATAAGTGATTTTTAGTGATATCAAGCATCTCTGCTAGTTCTTTTGTTTTCGAGGTGCACTAATAACGATTTATTTTTTACTCTATTTGTTGGTATACTCTGTGGTCTATCTTAGGTGCACTGTTTGGTTGTTTACATTTCTATTACGAACCTTTTCTCTTGTGGATCTTCTGTCCAAAAAATTATTTGAGACAAAACTTATTTTAAGACAAAACTTTATATTTAAGACTAAAATAGTTTGAGACAAAAATAGTTTAAGACAAATGTTTTAAGACAAAACTTTATATTTAAGACAAAAACACTTTGAGACAAAAATATTTTAAGACAAAAACAATTTAAGACAAAAATATTTTAAGACAAACTTTATATTAAGACATTGGCCACTTAAGACAATGGAAATTAAGATGAAATTCATTTAAGACAATTAACAATTAAGACAAAACCATATCAATTGAAAACAATATAATCTTACATGACATATTACATTGAGTCACATTAATTGCAATCTAAGTACGGCTTGCACGCTGAAATCTTTGTCTCGCTCCTATATCGAGGTTGCTATTTCACTTATCTTTCACGTTATCTTATATAAATACAATATTTTATTGGGCTCTTCGCTTTGGTAGGGTAGCTGACTCTAAAGAATCCGACAACTTTTCCTCGCAAGAGTTCTCAGACATCAATCCCTCTTATGTCCCTTCGATCTCTATTTATACGATTAGATACAACTTGTATTTCGTTGCATTCGACACTACTACAAGGAGGGGGGTTTTAAGACAAAAAAAATATTTTGTTTTAGGATTAGGGGTTTTTCTTTATGTTGTTTATGGGTTCTTCGGGAAGCAGAGCGATGGAGGCCGAAAACAACAGATGGGATTTAGGGCAATGGAGGCCGACAACAAATGTGCTTGGTGAGAGGAGCGACGTCGGCACTTTCGCCGAACATGGATAGGCAGTAACATTGGAGTACTTTTCGCAGTCTCCATCAATAGTGTTTTGAATTTTTGGTTTTCGACTGTTTCATTTATTTTGAACACTACTTCTATTTGTTGGTTGCTGCTATCAGTACATCGTTGTGTTGAAACTTCTGACGATCATCGACAACATGGATTAGATTCACTTAAAGGATGGTGGAGACAAACTACATAATATCGACTGGTAGAAAATATCCCTACTTCAAAATCTCTACGATTACTTTTGTGAGAAGCAGACACCGAGGATAAAAGATAGGATTGTGGAAGCATTAGTCACAAAATTCACAAGGGCGGTAATTTTGGTTGTAAGTGTGGAGGTATATGGATTAAATGTAGCATTAACTGGTGTTTTTTGGTGCAAAGCGTCTAAGCATAATTACCTAAGCTAGATTCATTTTTTATCGTGATTTTTAATGATATCAAGCATCTCTGCTAGTTCTTTTGTTTCGGGGTGCACTAATAACAATTTATTTTTTACTCTATTTGTTGGTATACTCTGTGGTCTATCTTAGGTGCACTAGCTGGTTGTTTACATTTTCTTTCTTCTGAACCTTTTCTCTTGTGGATCTTCCTGCTCCAAAAAATTATTTGAGACAAAACTTATTTTAAGACAAAACTTTATATTTAAGACTAAAATAGTTTGAGACAAAAATAGTTTAAGACAAATGTTTTAAGACAAAACTTTATATTTAAGACAAAAACACTTTGACACAAAAACATTTTAAGACAAAAACAATTTAAGACAAACTTTATATTTAAGACAAAAATCATTTGAGACAAAAAGTGCTGATACTCTTGATTATCTACCTATATTTGTTCATCAAGAGAATGATCCACCACTCATAAAGGATAATATAGAAGGTGACATGGAAGATTTTCATAACATAGATAAAGAATATTCAAATGATAATGATCAACCTAACGATAATGAACAACCAGTCGAGAATGAATATTTGAATGGTGAAGGAGAAGATTATCTAGAGTAAAAGGGTGAGGAGGAAGAAGAAGGAGAAGACATGACTGATGAAAATTTGGATTGGATGACCCAAGGGTCACTTTCTCTTTCAGGTAATCTATATCACATGCCTAAGAAACCAAAAAAGTTTTTCTCTAAGTTTGATCCTGATAAGAAGATGAAAGCTAAGGAACACATTGATGACTTCTACATGGATCTGAAAATGCTAGAGACATGTTATCATTATGTTTCTTGTATAATTTTTCTATACTCTTTGGAGGGTAGAGCATCAGTTTGGTATCATAGACTTCCACCTAATTTAGTCAATTGTTGGATGGATTTCAAAAATTTGTTCTTAGATAAATTTTCCAATGAAAAAACTCTCGCCATGTTACATAAGGAACTTAGAAATATTAAGATGGTGGACAAGGAAAAAGTGAAGGATTTTCATCATAGAATTACACACTTTTTGAATAATTTTCTGGTTTATGTTCAACCACACAAACATATTACCAAATATTATTATATTGTTTCTTTTCCTACTAGCATTTATGTGTTTTCTAAAAGAGATACAAAGGAAATATCGGATTTGAACTTTGCAAAATAAGTCATTGTTGAGAGATAATTGCATTCTATTGGAGCTACTGATGATCGAGAAGATTCTAAAGACGCGAAGGACACTTGTAAGAAATATCAAGCCTCTTCCACCAAAACCAAAGAGAAAGATTCTCTTGATATGGAAATCTTGGATGTGTCTTTGAAGTTGATCACTAATGAAGTAGCTCAACTAAAGAGAAGGTAAACTGAGGAACCTACCAAGAGTAAGTCTTTTAGCCCTCCTTTCACTAAGAAAAATAATAATAATCAACTATCCAAGTTTGCGAAAAAACTCCAATAATGTGCTCCATTAGTTTCTATCAGCCCTTCCAATCATTGGTGATCAAATATGCCCTTACAAGGGTTTTTATAGGGTCCTACAATAGATTTTTATGGTTTCAATAGGTTTTCAAATAAAAATTTAGTCACTGGCTTGTGTGTCTAGGTATGATACTACTCGTTTTAGTCCATGTTTTGTTATTTCATCACTCATTTTGATGAGTCATCATTGAAATTTATTCATCACCATCTCAGTCACATCACTTTGGTTATCATTTGGCTCATTTCGTATAGTGTAATCATTAGGTATTAGGGTCAAAATCATAAAAATCAGTCATTTCACCATCAAATTCAATATTTAAGGAGTATTAATAGTTAAAAATGTTCAATAAAGTTTTAAAAAGAATAATTTTATTTCTATCATGATGTAATATGAATCAAAAGGCTCTAAAAGCTACAGTTCCAAATCAGAAAGTGAAAAGACTTAGTGGGGCCACTTAACCACGAAAGAAGAAAATTGATTTCCAAGTTATTTTAAGACCAAGGGAACTTCTTATTTTCTTATTCCAACCTCCAACGATATCATTCCACTAAGAAAGAAAAATTTCACCCTTATATAAACCATTACTTGCCACCAAAATGCCTCATCATTTGTTGTGTTACACATTTGCTGTGCTTTTTCTAGATGGTGTTGTGCTTTCTGAAAGGAAGAAAATAACTCATTCTAGTAGTTTCTACATCAAAAAGAAGGTTCCGGTGTATCAAATAAAAGTAATTGGGTCCTCAAATTTCCTCTTTTGTCTTCATTTTTTGCTTTGAAAGATCAATTCCCTCTTCTAGGGTTTTGGTTGTATTTGCTTGGTTTGATGATCTCATTAAAAAATTGCTGAGATAAACCCTAAGTTTAAGGCTCAGAAACCTTCCCCTGATTTTCATATACATTCATAGACATTTTACCTCACCCCTATCCCTCATTTTAATTATTTTCCCACAAACCCTAGCCTAGACTACACTTCCCTAGGATAGGACTGTGTTTTCCCCATTTGGACCCCTTCCCCTCACTCAGTCCCTCAGATTTCACTTTCCCATACTCCCTAACATCTCTCCCTACCACTTATATTTTCCAAAGAATTTAGGATACCCCTAACCCCTTCATCTCCCTTAATTTCTAAAAACTGCCCAAATCCCTTGTTTTTCCCTACACCAAACCCTAATTTCCCCTCACACTAAGCTAGGGTTTGTTATGGAATCATAGACAACTGAGAAGAAGAGGCATAAGGGAGGTTATATCAGTAGGTATGAGCCCACTTCACCACATGAGATCATGTATTCACCCTTCCTCAAGAAATAATTTCAAGATGTTGGTTTCCTTGCCTTTTGTCAAAAGGTTGAGGAACTAGGATATCATGACCAACTTACCGACACATTTTCCACCAGATTGAGGAGAGATAAGGTGACTATTTTAGGGGTGGTATTCACTCATTCAGCAGATACCATTTCTAAAGCCACGTGGATTCCAAAGAGTGGAGAAAATTGGTTCAAGAGTAGAGACCTTGACCTTGAAAGTTACAAAATGTATTTCAAACCAGCATATAAAGCAGCTCCAACACACATCTTTCCATTTAGACAGCTGCTAGAAAAGTATGACCCTCTCATGAAATATTTCATGATATATTTTACATGTGATGGAAGGTGCTCAAGGTTATATCAGTATCATATGAGACTCTTGGTGCATTTCACCGGTGTAAAATCCCTAAACTTGCCTCATTACCTTTACAAAAGCATGGTAAAATGGTAAAGAAGGTAAGGATATTGGGAGAAAATCATCATGATAGTTTGTTTCACCATGGCCTCGTGAAAATATTTGGTTTCCATTATTTATCACAAATCAATTTTTCATGGGATGGTTTTATATATTTAGCTTCTCTTTTGTCTTCTCCATCTCAATCTAGCAGTCACTCTACACCTTTGACTTCACCAACACATTAAGAGGTTGCTTCCACAAGCATCCCTATAAATAGAACTCCTACAGCATAGGTGAATCAAACATATGTTAGAGGTAAAAGGATTTTATTTTCTCTAGATGTTATTGAAAGGGCCAAGCCTACATCAGGTGAGCAAGAAACATCATCACATCATGAGGCATGATATAGGATGAGGAACAATTCCATCATGACATTGATATGAAATATTTGGAGCATGAAAAGGAAAAAGGACTAGAGAAGATCATCATGGAGAAGAAGGCTGACACTAGAGAGATCAATGACAATTTTTCAAAGGAAAATTTCTTGGTCTCATTCTTGCAAGAGGAGAACATGCATCTTAAGGTAAATCAACTGCTCTTAAACAAGCCCAAAGAAGATTTCAGTAAGGATGATGCCACAGGTAAGGCAGTTTTTAGGTTGATGATTCAAGGGATAAATAAGATTACGTTATAATAGGGATACCAAGAAAAATAGGTCTCAAGAGGGCATTTGAGCAGAAAAAAGAAACATCTCCACCAAAAGCTCAAATGACTGTTGACGAACTCATTTTGGCAGAAGTTGAGAAAGATAGGGAGTATTTGTTTGATAGAGTTAATTTCCACTTGGAGAAGATCATAAAGAGGGAAAAATGGGAGAAAAACCTAGAAATACACATGGCCATGCATTATTATACAAGGAACAAGGTCTCCCAATTCAAAATCAAGCAAGTGAAGAAGAATCTAAAGAAAAACTAATGAGGCAAAAGGAGAAAGATAAGATTGATTTTCTTGCTAAAGCCTCCCTCATAGCTTGATACATCATCACATGGTTTCATGGAGAAATTGTGGGCAAGTTTTGAAGAATTTTTGTGAATTTTTTAATTTTTTTGTGACTTTTGGCCTAATTGGAAATGTCAGTTCAGCCAAAAGCACAGTGTCTTGGCGCTGCGATTTTTCCTCAAACCTAAAAATTCCAAAAACTTTACCATGATGGATAGATAATCACTCATACAGGTCATATATAACCGTTTTGAGACTTATCAGCAAATTGGTTGGGATAAAATTCCCAAAAATAGGTCCAAAAGACACTTTATGCCACCTTTCTGGGCTAGGCACTTCACTTTTGGAATTCCTTTAGGAAACTGTGTTTTCCCCTACCATGGAGTGTCCATTTTTCTTTCTTGAGGTTTCTAATGACAACTATACATCCTCATATTTTGATTCCATATTTCATAGCTGGATTTGGAGCAGTGGAAGGACTTTAAAAGTCCCTTACAATTTTGTCACTGCGCTTTTGTAGACAAGCGTTGCGCTTTTACCTGTTAGTGAAATTTTCGAGGTTTTCTTCATTAAATATTTGTTTTATGATGTAATTTATTCACTTTAATGTTGAATTGATGTAATATAGGGTACATGAGATTTTTATTTCCATTTTTATGCAATTTGGGACCTCATTGATGAGGAGCAGGTTGGTCAAACTCTAAATGAAGGATGTGTTTTAACCTCCCTAGTCATTAGGGTTTTGTTGAGATATTCATGTCAGTTGTTCCTACACTGAGGGATTTGACCCCTTAGAGAGGGGAAGTTATTCTTAGTGTATACATATTTGGGTTTCATTCTGCTATCAAAAAATTGCACTTGATTGGCTGCTAATCAGGCAACTCTATGTAACTATTTCAAACCAGCTTGTGACTGAAGCTTAGCCTCTTCAGTGTAAGAGGGCTCTCTCAATATGATTTATGATATCAGATAATGATGAAACTAGATGGCTAACTCTATTTGAAAAATAACTTGATTGTGATGTGTATAAGTTGAAAAGATTACAAGTCTACAACCATTGGGCTTCTAGAGTCAAAAAAAGAGTAGGTTCAGTGGTAAGGTCTCTTGACATGGAAGCTGAGGCAGGTAAGAATTTTTAGAAAAGGTAAATCACACATGAAACATAGAGCAACACAGCCATTTCATAAATAAAGGAAGTAGAAGCATAACATATGAATTCTGAGTAATAAAGATTAAATCCACTGCAAGTAATACACATAAAAATATAGATCAGAAAAGAACTTAAAACTCCATGATAATCTGAGGTATGTCAAGAAAAAGTCCTTTTTATTACTGATATTAGTCAAATTACATAAAGCTACAGTAGTTCCAAAAATCTCCAACCACTTACAATTTTGAATATCTACCCTTTAATAGACCTTGTTACATCATAGATGATCTGCCTCTTGGCTAGATTCATCAAACTCTTCCTATGACACCTTGCATAACAGGAAAACGTGTGCTTTAATGATAAAGTGACAGCTACACTATAAAACAATAATTTTCCTAATAGGACTTAAACTTAAACTTATTACATCAACTACCTTATCTCTTAAAACAGTTATACATCTAACAACTAATGCTTCACATGTTTGAATAGGCTTTCATAGAACTCATCACTACTTGACATCTTAATTACCCTCCTCAACATATGGAAACAAACCTTATTATTTAGGAAAACAGGGGCTTATCTTCAACGAAGTCTTCAACTGATAAGTTGTCTTCCTTTCATGGATGATTGCTGGCAAGGTCCCTTGACATGTTTAATATGTCCATCTATCCAAAATTTCTCTTAATCCTGCTCAGAAACCTTCAAAGCAGTTCGCTACGAAAGCATGGCAGTTTCGTATCGTGCTTTTGTAGCATCCAAAAAATGACCTTTACAGTTAAAATTTATGCTTCTTTACTCTTGTATGATGTTCATCATAACCTAAAACATCATCCCTACCATTTATCTCCATGAAAGCTACCAAAATTTGTTTTATAAGCAAAAAGAAAGCTACAAAAATTTTTGTAGCGTTTTCCTGGCTTCAAGCCTAAGAAACACTACGAAACTGTGGAAAATTATGCAATTTCCAGATTTTGAATTTGTTTCAAAAAGGTACCTTCCATCTGTACACATTTTATTTTCAACATGGATTTGACCTCTCAAAACATAAACAAACACAACTTAAGATCCTTGAGGTGTTTCTTCTTCATTAATGATGAGTTGAGCTATGGGTTCCTCAACTATAGTCATTTTTAAACCCTTCTTCTCCATCTCTTCATGGATCAATTCTAACTACTCTTGAAGGTCTTTAACTTGGTCCTTCAACTTTCTCTTACTATATTTCAAGTGCAGGTTCATTCTTCTGACATGCTTCACCTCTTTCCTCAACGGCAGGGTCCATTTGATTAATTGTTGTGTGTTATCTAAGGTCTTTGATACACTTTCAACCTGCTCTTCCCAAAACTCTTTCATATTCTCAAAATTCACCTTTTGAACATTATGTTTCCTTTCCTCCTTCTTCAATACTAATATTTCATGGTTTTCTAACTTTAATTGTTCCCTTAAGACCTCAATCTCTATTTTTTCAATAATTTTCAACTTTCCTTTCCTTTTCTCTATGACTGTATCTTCTTTTGCAGGAGATTAAATGTCAATAATTCTTTGTGGTGGATGGATAGTGTCAGTGGCTGGATGAAATTATTTACTTCTTTCCAAAAAATTTCTAGCATGTCTTGTCATAGGTTTCCTAGCCTGAAACATAAAAACTGCATCCTCACCTTCAAGCTCTAACTTCTTTGCTGATTTAGCTTTCTTGAGTTTCTTTCCTCCCTCATCTATATCCTTAGCTTGGACTATGGGGGTCTCTTCAATAACAATAGAATGTAGGATATCTTATAAATTTCCTCTAGCCACACTTTGGCTCCTTGTAATCCTTTTGCTACCATGCTTACTCACAGTTGGATCTTTTTTTGCAAGTTTGCTCATTATTGACTTTTGTTTTGTAGGTGAAACAATAGGTGTATCAAATTTCTGCGACTAGTTTGTTTCCATGATTACTAGCTCACTTTTCTCTACCCCTACTCCTTAACTTTGTTCTGTCTCTAAAGGTGATGGTATACCTCTAGGTTTAGGAGTTCTTTTAGGGGTAATGGTATCCATTTCAAAACCACTAACAAACAGAAAAGAAGACTAGTCTTTGGCTAGTCTTTGTAACTCATCTAAAACCAACAATTTTATTAAGCCATGATGAATACGTGAGGTTTCAGTTCCCTCATATTTAGATTGAACTTTATCTGCCATTTTTGCTAAGATTCTGTGTAAATAAAAAGGTAGATCAAGAGATATATTACCAACAAAATGTAGAAGAAGCTTGAAGTGCTAAGAATAAACTTTATGATATCTCCCTTCATAAGTGAAATATTTCTGAATGATAAGCAGTAGCTTTGAGAAATTATATTTCATCCAGCTCCTTGGAATAGAAATTGTAAGGTTAGCCTCACTATTTTATAGCTTGATAAATTCTTTAAATTCCTCCATGTTGAATTTGAAACCTTTGAACCATCTGTCTTGTCCTCTTGGAATCCTTGTTGCTGCTGCAACGGTCTTTGGTGTTATAATGAGATTCAACATTCCCACTTTTGTAGCTATTCCATTGAAATTTAGGGAAAATTATTTAGAAATCTGTACATGGCATCCTTGCAATATTCGAGAAAACTGCAAACACCCTATTCTTCTGAAAATTTCTACAGCTGTTGGGTCTTCATTTATCAGGTTCATATCTGATACAGTGGCCACCTTTGTTGGTCTTCCTTTTTGTAGCCATGGTGCTTTAATGTCTTCTCTGCCTCGCTTTATCAGTGGTACCTACAAACCTTTGAAAATACCAACCAGAGCTTCAACTCAGTGAAATAACTCTCCAGAGCTCAATAACACGCAAAGAGGGAATGGAGAATGAAAAATGACTCAATTTGGAAATATTTTGAAGTTTGATGGAAACTCATTGCATAATGATGACTCATACATGCTTAAAATGGTGATAATGACTTCAGCCATGACCATTCTACCTTGATCTTAACCCCAACTGACTCGAATGGCATCTACCCTATCCATTTCAATCATTTACTAACACTTAACATATGTTTTGAAAAGACATATAGGAGTCCTTACTTTTGTAGCATACCTAGTGTATTTATAGGCAGTTTTGCTACGAAAGTATTAGTAGTTTCATTGCGAAAAGTGTGTTTTCTATGTGTATTTCGCTATGAAAGTAGGGTTTCTTGGATAAAATGACTCTTTCAGTGGTATAAAATTGGGAAGTGAAAAATGTCAGAAAATAATGACTGATGTGACATGAAATGATTTGAATAAGGGTGATTTTTGCACTTTCAGATACGATAATAAGGAAAATTTAAAATTTTCCTTAACTAAGTAATGGAAAATGAATTCTATGAATCTACCTTTGACACATGAAACTATAGGACTTTTTCAAATGATGTTTCATTTTTTTTGAGTGATAATAGTGGCTCCACTTGGGATGGTGTGTCCATGCGGTACACCAAAGAACCTGTAGTTCTAGTGCTACTGTCCATCTTCTTGAAAAAAAAAAACTCTGAAATTTTCCAAGATTTCCTTCAACCTCTAATGGCCTTCAACTCAGGCTCAAGCTTAATGATCAACTTATCTTTATTGGAAAAAAACATATAAAATGGAATATATACAATGGAATGAATGATCAATGGAATTTAAGAGGAATAGTGCTTCAAAAACTTGTTATTGACAGGCCCTCCAACACATGGTTGTCCATCCATCTCCTGAAAAATGTAAGTGTTGTTCCCATGAAATGAAACTACTCTGAATGGACCTTTCCAAATATTCTCAAACTTACCATGTATCCCCTTTTTTCAATTCTGGCCTCCCATTTCAAAACCACATCTTGGATTTGAAGGTTTTCCTCCTTGACCTTCTTGTCAAATGTCTTTTTGATTCTATTTATAGATTGATGATTGTTTCTATAGACTTATTTCCTTTCTCTTGCAAGGCTATCAACTGATTAATCTTCCTTTGAATTGCATTTTGATCCTCCTCTCATCCTTGTAGCAGTTGCATGACAGGCACTCCCAAGGATGTAGGAAAAATGACTTCAGCTCCTTATGCCAACTCATAATGTGAAGTTCCAATTGATATCTTTGTGCACACTCTATCAGCCCATAGAGCATACTTCAACTTCTAATGCCATGAATTCTTATTTTCTTGCAACACCTTCTTAATAATCCTCACAATGCTCTTGTTAGAATATTCAACAAGACCATTACCATGTAGATAATACGTAGTAT
Organism: Pinus albicaulis; assembly: GCA_034641835.2. Taxonomy (NCBI): domain Eukaryota; kingdom Viridiplantae; phylum Streptophyta; class Pinopsida; order Pinales; family Pinaceae; genus Pinus; species Pinus albicaulis. The sequence continues at coordinate 192,596,867 of CM076578.1, read as the reverse complement.
AATTCCCAAGTGTAATGTGATATTGATGATTAAAAATATCATCTTATTAGATTTGAATGCTTGTGAATTATCAGTGATGATATTCATAGGGCAACCAAACCTAGACAATATATTATTTTCAAAAAATGAAATGATAACTGAATCATTTGATTACCTAGCTGGGATGGCTTCAATCCACTTGGTGAAATACTTAGTTGATGCTAGAATCTAGTGATACTGACCTAAATATTGTGGATGAATCTCACAAATAAAATCTAGCCCCCATCACTGAAATGGCACCTCGACATAGCTAGGCATCAAGGGTAAAGGAACAAGCTCCTTCTTACCGTAAAAAATATGGCATTCATGGCAGGCAGAAATCTTTTTGTAGACATCTTTAAACATAATAGGCCAATAATACCCTACTCTAAGAATCTTATTTGTTGTAGCCTTCCAAAAATGATGACCTCCACAATCTCCTTTGTGAAACTCATCAATCTCTTTTTCAACCTCCTCTTCCAGCAAACAATTCAAAATAATACCACCAGTATCTTTCCAATAAATATTTTTATCAATGATGCAGTACCGCAAAGACTTTAGCTTTACAAATATTGCCTTGGAATTTTTCAACTCAACAGGCACTCTCTAATTATGTAAGACAAAAACAATGTCTTTGTACCAAACTGAAATGATGTACTTTTCTTCAGTGGGAATCAGCTCTTCATATTCATCTGATAATTCTGAAATTTCTACAATTAAGTTCATGTCTAGACAGTCAAAGTTTGATTGTGCCATTATATTTTCTAGGCCTTGACCTTTGACCAATTTTTCTAGTTTCATCTCTATATCATATTCCAGCAAGTTAGCTATCCATTTTCATCTCTTACCATCAGGATCAACTTGCGTTAGAATGTCTTTCATGACAGTATTATGAACAAAAGATATAACATGAAAATGCAGAAAGTAAATTCTGAAATCTTTGATGGCCTTGACCAAGGCATAAGATTGCTTCTCTAAGATGTCATGCTTCAGCTCTAAATTATCTAATTTCCTATCAAAAAATGAAATGGTTTGCTCAGTACATTTTTGTCCTTTCTGCAGCAAAACTCCATCAATTGTATTTTCTGATGCAAATGTAAAAACCATAAATTATTTTGAAAAATCTGGGTTGATAAACACAGGTGCTTGAGTAAGTGCCTTCTTAATCTCCTCAAATGAGTTCTTTTATTCTACTATCCACTTGATGTCAGCTCCTTTCTTCATCATGTTTGTTATGTCTTTTACAATCTCAACAAAATTATGAATAAACTCCCTCACAAAATTTACATTTTCAAGGAAAGACTAAATTTCCTTTCTACTTCTAGGAAGATCCACTTTCTAAATTTCATTGACCCTGTTTGGATCAATCTTAATCCCATATTTGGAAATAATATTCCCAAGTAACTTCCCTGAAGTTAGAGAAAAAAATAATTTTAGTGGGATTGAGAGAAATACCAAACCTTCTATAGTTCAACAGAATATTTTCTAGGTGCTTCAAGTGATCTTCTTCTCTCCTTGAGAAGACTATTATGTCATCTAGATAGACAACCAACATCTTGTCCTTCTCCTCGGTATACGCAATGTCCATCGCTCTTTGAAAGGTATCACCTGCATTCATCAGATAAAAATGCATATTGGCGTACATGAATGTGCCCCATGGTGTGGTAAAGGTCATTTTCTCTTGATCTTCTGGATGCACAAGTATCTGATTGTAGCCTAAAAAACCATCAAGCATAGACATCCTTTTGAAACCAACAATGTTCTGCAAAATTTTGTCCATCTTTGGGAGAGGTTAGTTGTCCTTTAGAGAGGCTTTATTCAAGTTTCTGAAGTCAATGCAGATTCTGATTTCTCCACTCTTTTTTCTGACTGGAACCAATTTTGCAAGCCACTTTGAAAATATGATTCGAACAATAATTTTAGCATCAAAGAGTTTATTTATTTATTCTCAATCAGAGGCATGAGAAGTGGATTAATCCTCCTCAACTTCTTCTTTAAAGGCTTTTCATTTTCTTTAATGGGAATGGTATGCTGAATGATAATAGGATCACACTTCTTCAAATCATCATAACTCCATGCAAAAACATCTAAGAACCTTTTCATCATCTCAATATATTTTTGTTTCATGTCAACTGAAAGAAAGTTTGAAAGCTTAATCTTTTTTGGCATTGCTACTGTACCAAGGTTACAACTCTCTACCTCTTCATCATCAACTTATATCCTAGGAGACTTTAACACATCATTTTGATCAAAAAATATTCTCAAGGGGTATGAGAACTTTCGGTATAGAGTTATTCTTCAACTGTAACACTTTAGAATTTCCCTTTGTTTTAGCATGCATGTTTTGCTGATCTACTTGTGTACTTTCAAACTCCTCTTTCAATTCTATAAATTTTTTGACTTGCTGGTCATCCTCAAAAACTTGCCAATGGATAATGTTATCAGGGATAGCAGGTCTATGGTTAACTTCAACCTCATATATTTCAGTGGAATGTGCAGGGATGATAAATAGATTTGCAGAGACAACTCGGGAGTTAGCTACTAAGTTTTGGTCCCTAGTCTTCACAATAAATGAATAATCTTGGAAATTCTCTAACATCTCCATGATCAAATTTCTATATTCCCTTATTCTTGTATCCTTAGTTTGATATACACCGTCAACTTACTTAATAACTAATTTAGAATCTCCATAAACAGAAATATTTTGGGCACCCATTCGTTTCAAAATTTCTAAGCCCAAAAATAAAGACTCATACTCAACCATGTTATTTGCGCAATCGAAATTTAGTTTGTAAGAAAAGAACTTTCTTTCATCTTCTAGAGTTGTGATCCAAATTCCTGCTCCTACTCCCTCTCTTCCTATTGATCCATCAAAGTGTAAAAACCACCAATGTTCTGCCTTATCTTCACTGATTTGTTGATTTTCTATCTAATGATTTTGTGCTTTCTTTTCATCTTCTGCTTCATCAGTCAATTCATTGAAAAGAATAGCAGATCCTAGTTCAGTATCAACAACATATATTGGAAATTTCATAGGTTTATCTTTATTACTTACCATGTAATCCATCCTTGTTTTTCTGTATAGTCTCCTTTTCTCACCAAAAACATGAATGGTGGCATAATTTAGGTCCATCTACATTTTACCTTTGATATTTTTTGCCCATGACCTTGATAAAAACATGTCAAACTTAGGTGGAATGTCTACTACCACAATGTCCATTACCACTGTCTTGGAAGGGACTTGTGTAAGACCAACAAAAATATCTTTTATTAAGGCAATGCACTGAACTCTTTTTGAATCAAAGGAAAACAAATCCTTATATGGTCTAGTAATTTCCAATCCCATCCTTTCCATGATTACATTGGGCATAATATTATGAGAGGCTCCTAAATCCAACATCGCATGATGTAATGTCATGTCATGAATACAAAGACTAACATAGAAAGGAGGCACCTCTTCATTTTTCTCATCCTCTAATCTTGGACCCAAGTATATGGTTGGATGATATTCTTGAATATTTAGGATATCAATAGCTCCTGGCTGGGAATTTAGAATTTTTACAATCTTACTTCTATATTCATTTAACTTAAGAATTTCTCCAAAGGATACTGGGATTTTAATCTTAGAGATCTCACTCTCCAAACTGTAACAAAAGAAGATATTTTAGTCTTTTTAGCAAGAGGAGGAGGTGGTGTATCTTTCCTAACTTCAGTAGCTTTAGGGGCATCTTTCTTGGGCTGTGTTTTGTTTGTAGTAATATGCACATTTCTGTTTCTGATTTTGTTTTTTTTATTGCATTTCAAAGATTGCATGTTGATACCCTTTAAGATAATTAGATTGTTCCTCACCCTTGTTTACTTCATGATTTGACTCATCATGTTCCTCCTTAGTCATAAACATTCCCGAAATGTTTTCATCTAAGAAATGAATTGAGTCTTCTTGTATTTTAGGTTCATCTTCTTCATCAACTAAGTTTTTTTGAAAAGGAGGCCTTGCTTGAGGGTCAGGTGGCTGATTTATGTTTTCCCTTGGTCTCTTCTGGTTTTGAGGTCATATGAATTGAGGATTTCTAAACTAAGGTTCATGTTGTGTAGGAGGAGCAGAGACATTCCCAAGGGAAAGCCTATGCATTAGTTTTTCCATTATCTTCATCATGGAATAAAATTTGTCATCTGAGGTGGAAGGCTTATATTATTCTTTCAATTTAGTATTTCCCATCTTGGACTTTTTGGCTGCTATCATATTGACCTTCCCTTCACTGCGTCATTTTTCATTTCACCAAGTGAAGGGGATTATATTTCTCTTAGCAAGATAGAGAATGCATATTCAAAGGCTTCAAAATATCTCATCTGAGCTACTCCTGGTGGAGGCTTTAGATGGGCAGGGATGGAGTCATAAAATTTGTTAAATGTTTTTGAAAAGTTTTGAACAGATTCATCAACATCTCTCTTCCAACTATTATACTTAGTGAGGGATTGTATAGGGTTAGTTCTATTTCCCCACTTCCTCAAGAATATATCTTCAAATTCATTCCAATTATATAGGCTTCCTGGTGTGAGGGATTTCAACCATTTCCTAAATTCAAAAGTAAATCTCTGAGCAAACAATCTCATCTTGACATCCTTATGGTAAACTTCCTCCCTGTCTATAAATTCATTAAACTGAAATACATGCTCTTCAGCGGTAATCTCTTCATCACTTCCCCAAGTTTTTATTCTAGCAAAATATTTTCTAGGAAGGGAATTTAGGATAGATGGAAAACAACAGGAGCATACCTAGCAGGTGTAGAAGCAGGTGGAGGTGGCACATTTCCAGCCATGATGACTGGGACTGTGGTAGTTTTATGAACAACAACAGTAGAGGAAGAGGAACCGTTACGAAGAGGGATGTTTGGTCTTTGTTGTCCAGTCACAATTGAACTCAAATTAGGAAGAGGGACACCAGTTTTAATTCTTAACAAAATTTAAAATGGGTCTAGTTCCTTCAACATATATAAAGATTCTTTCTCTAACAGTAACTCTCAAGTGACTACTTCCCAAAAATCTTCTTTATATTTTTAAGTTACTAAGGTTGAGGTATCAATATCTCTTTTATGTATGTCTAAGACAATTTCAGTCAATTCCTTTTCACTTTGAGACCTAAACAAGGCTTCCTAAATTTTATCATTAAACTTTTATCTTTATGACTTCTTAGAACATCAAAGGACAAGGAATTTGTATGTAATGGAGTATCTGATATTGCAGAAATGCCTTGACTGCCTCTAGAGATGGTGTTTGGATTGTCCACAATGGTAGGTGGATCTAGGTCAAGGTTACTCCTCATGTATCTCCTTCTCGAAGCCACCTTTGATCATATGAATTTGGAATGGAGTCACCAAAGTAGATGCAGCCTCGAACAACTTTCTGAGCTCCTACTACCTTCAGAAGTTCAGCTTCAAAATTTCAGGAAAGTATAATCTTCAGGCTCCTCACAAATGCACCAAAATGTTATCACAAGTTTTCACTTGATTGGATACTAATCATGCAACTCTATGTAAATGTTTCGAACCAGCTTGTGATTGAATCTTAGCCTCTTCAGTCTGAGAGGGCTCTCTCAATAGAGTTTATGATATTAGATAATGATGAAACTACATGGCTAAATCTATTTGAAAAATAACTTGATTGTGATGTGTGTAGGTTGAAAAGAGTACAGGTCTACAACCATTGGGGTTATGGAATCAAAAAATTAGTAGGTTCCATGGTAAGGTCTCTTGACATGGAAGCAGAGGCAGGTAATATTTTTTAGCAAAGGTAAATCACACATGAAACATAGAGCAACACAACCATTTCATCAATAAAGGAAGTCAGACCATACACATATGAATTCTAAGTAATAAAGATGAAATCCACTACATGTAGTACACATAAAAATATAGATAAGAAAAGCACTAAAAACTCCATGAGAATCTTAGGTCTGTCAAGAAAAAGTCCTTTGTATTACTGATATTAGTCAAATTACATAAAGCTGCAGTAGTGCAAAAAATCTCCAACCACTTACAATTTCGAATATTTGCCCTTAAATAGACCTTGTTACATTAGAGATGATCTGCCTCTTGGCTAGATTCATCAAACTATTCCTATGACACCTTGCATAGGAGGAAAAGATGTGCTTTAATGATAAAATGGAAGCTACACTATAAAACAGTCCTTTTCCTAATAGGAGTCAAACTAATACTTATTACATCAACTACCTTATTGTTGATCAACGATTGTCATTGATGTCAACCCAAGCAACACCAAGGGATAACCCAATATTGCATGGGAATGTTGACCTACCAAATTAATATATTCTGGGTCAATAATGCCTTTGATGGTTTCTACTTGTCGAGATGTTTCCGTTGCTATATGGCACGCCATGTAATTCTTCATGGTTTGAGAGATATTCATGTTTGAAGTTTGTACCCCCAGTTAGTGGGCTAAAACCCCATGGGGTTGGGGTATGGGTCATTGAAAAGTAATAATTAATATTTTTGAAGCTCCTAAATTCCCTCCCACGTTCACTTTTGAAGCCTTTCTCAACTTAAGCATTCATATAAATTGTGATCTTCATTTCCTCCTTATGAAGGGGATTCGGCCATATGAAACAGGTCATCATGGAATTTTCGCTCTAACATTTTTTCTACGAAGGTTTAGAAGCTGAAATTTTTATGAGACAAAACTGAAATCCTAAGGAAGCTACAATAAAAATTTTAGATCAAGGTGCACAATATTTTCGGAGATATGATCTATGGAAGTCAAGGTTTTTGCAGGCTCCTAAAATTCATCTCAAAGAAGTGACCTTGGTAAAATAATCATAACTCCCTCTCTGAGTATCTGATTGGAATTACGTAAAAGGTTGCAGATATTTCACAATTTTTAGTTTTGGCTCTATTAATTTTAGATCCAAATGAAGAAACAGTGACACGTGGCACTCCATACAAGTGCGCTCTGCTGAAATAGTCCACATTTAGGGCATTGTCAGAAATTGGGTATAACTCTCTCTTGAATAATCCAAATTGGGTTAGACCTGTGGCATTGAAAAGACGACTCAGAGGACTATTACAATACTGAAAATCAGATATTGATGATCTAAAATAGCATAGATACGCTAGATTCAATATCGAGCTCCTAGAAGGCAAGAAAAATATAGATCATGTGTTGTCAAGGGTTGCAAAGGACCAGATTTTCTACGAAAAAAAGCAAAGAAAGTTGCAGCAGAGGGTAGCATGACAAGAGAAGCAACCGAGGTGCATAATAGCAGCAATAAGTTCATCATATGAAGTCTTCAAGTGGGCAGCACTGCATACAATCATTGTAAAGGTATCATTGTACTTAGTCATTGTAAATACATTATTGTACAAATTGTACTAGTATCTATCTGCTAAGGGTTGAAGAGGCAATGTTGGGAGGTATAGGATCATCATTAGGTGGTTGTGTAAAAGTTGGCGCTATGGTCTAGTATATCTTCTTCATCTACATCATTCTATATCATTGTAAAGTGGACCATTTTCCCTGGTACGGGAGTCCATTCTTCTTTTATTCTTCTATAGGGTGGTAGGGTGGTGCTAGGGTGAGTTGTAGCTCATTGGGTGTTGGGGCATCCATTCAGTTGACTACTAAATAATTTCAGGCATTGGAGCATCCATCCAGTGGGAGCTGGAGAAGAATGATTTTCTAGATTCTAGGAAGTTGGAGCTTTATTTTCAATTGCAGTTGAATATTAAAGAATTATTAGAAAATAATTAGGTGGTTTTTGTCCTAGAGTGGGTTTCCACCTTAAAAACTGTGCGCATTTGTGTTCCTCTTGTTTGCTGCTATTATTGTACAAACGCTGATAATAATTGAATATTAACTAATGCTCTAATTGAAAGAAATACTGATTCACCCACCCTCTCAGTATTTCCAACAATTGGTATCAGAGATTGGTTCCTTCAACAGCAGTTTAACAGCTGGAAGGAGGTCATGGAGCATACCAAGAATAGTGTACCTCTATTCAATGAAAATAATTATGCACTTTGGAAAGGAAGAATGGAGGTCTATCTCTTGGTGCAAGGTTATGAAGTATGGGACACTATTCAAAATGGATTTACATCAACTGTGGATGAACAAGGTAAGAAGAATTTGGTAAATGATGCAAAAGAAAAGAATATTATTATCAGTGGACTTATTGAATATACTTATCATAAGGTGTTGGTTTGTAAAACCGCCAAAAATATATGGGACAAGCTTGAGAATATATATGTAGGTGACTCAAATGTCAAAGAAGCAAAGCTTCAAATATATAGAGAAAAATTTGAGCAACTCAGAATGAAAGAAGATTGCAACATTGCTGCATAATTTCAATATGTTGATGAAATAACCAATACTATGGAAGGATTGGGAGAGCCAGCTGACGAGAAGACTATTATATGGAAGATTCTTAGAACGCTACCAGGGAGATTCAACCCAAAGGTATCAGTCTTATAATACAGTGCAAATCTGGACAAACTCAGCAAAGAGGAATTACATGGAGTTCTCATAGCATATGAAATGATACTTGATGAAGAAGAGGGTACTTTACATCTAGAAACTACATTCATTGCATATAAGAAAACCAATAAGGATAAACAACCTTCAATTGAAAAGACATGCACCTGGAAGTGTGAAGAAAAGGGAGATGATGAAGAAGGTATTTCAAATGAGGAATATGCTTCCTTCATGAGAAAACTACAAATTGGTAAGGGACAATTCAAAGGTAAACTTCCATTGATATGTTTTAGCTGTAATGAGGTAAGGCATTTTTCAACAAAATTTCCAAACAAAAGTAATGGAAACTCAAAAAGAAAGAAAGGCTTTAACAAATTCAACAAGAAAGGATCCAAAAGGAACTTTCTCTCTAAAGAAGATAGCTCATCATCCGATGAAGACAATTATAGTGAAGAAGAAGCCAATGAGAGAGTATTTTTTATGGCCAAACACAATAAACCCAAGCACAATAAGCAAGAGGTATCAAACAACGAAGAAGAAGGATGGACCATAGACGAATTTTATGAGGAAGCAATCAAGCTCTTAAAAGATCTCAGGGCAGAGAAGATCTATTCCAAAACTCTTGAAGAACAAGTTCAAGGTCTCAAAATTGAAGTTGAAGGACACAAATTCATTGAAGAGTCACTTCAAAAGAAGTTGTAAGAAAGCAACCAAGAAAGGGAAAAATTAGAAGTCGAAGTAGTCTCATTGCGTGAGGAAGTGAAGAAAGTAAAAACTATCCAAAACTATGCCAATAGCTCAAGGGCATTGGAAGAACTCATCAAAAATCAAGGATATTACAATGAAAAAACTGGCATCAGTTACAAAGAAGAAGTAGCAGGACCTTCTACGACAAAATAAAATGAACCTATGAGATCTGACATGCATGTAGACTTCATTAGACAAGATTCACAAGAATAGCCTTGGAAGAAAATTCCTTGGTGAAAATTTCCATCCAGGTACCAACATATTTTTATGGCTATTGTTATTCATGTGGAAAATTTGATCATAAAGTTGTAGAATGTTGCACGTACCCTACGAACGAATACAATTCTAGGAGATCTATCAAATATGAACCTCCCAGGGCTCAACGAAACATCAATAGATTTAAACATTTAAGAAATAATATTGAATGTTACAAATGTCGAAACTTTGGACACATAGCCAAAGACTGCAGACTTGAAAATCCTCTAGAAGAATATTCGAAGCCACAGAATGAACGAACATGGAAGAAGATGAAGAATGATAATTGTGCTCTCGCTCTCAAGGCTCAAAAGAACAAAGATGTGTGGTATGTTGATAGCGGTTGCTCAACGCATATGACTGGAGATAGAAATAAATTTTTATCTCTAAAAGAGAAGAAGGATGGAACCGTGTCCTTTGGAAATGATGGATCTTCAAATGTTATAGGATCAGGTACTATCACTCTCGGAAGCAAATATTCTCTAGCCAATAATGTTTTATTGGTTGAAAACATGAATCACAATCTTCTCAGTGTTGGAAAAATGTGTGATCAAGGACACACAATACTATTCAACTCCACGAAATGTGAAATCAGGAAAGGTGTGTATGGTGAAATTGTGGCTACAGAAATTTGAGCTCCAAATGACATATATGTTCTGGATGAAGCAACTAATTCATGTGTAATACCTAAATAGGATGATACAATAATTGGTAGCAATGATGATAGACTAAGTAAGAAGTTTGCTACAATGGTGCAAAGTGATTTCGAGATGTCTTTATTTGGTGAGCTAACATACTTCTTAGGGTTTCAAATATCTCAGCAAGAGAAAGGAATATTTATGTGTCAAGTCAAGTACATCAAGGAAATGCTCAAGAGATTTAAATTGGAAGATTGCGAACCCATCCTTACTCCAATGGTAACAGGTTGCAAATTGAGCATAGACGACTCATCTAAGGATGTGGATCAAGGGTTGTACAAATCTATGATTAGTAGTCTTCCATATGTAACATCCTCCCAACCAGATGTTATACAAGCAGATGGACAAGTAGCAATATTCCAAGCAGCACCAAAAGAATCACATATTAAATATTCGCCAGTATTGGAATATCTTTACCAAAATCTTGGGATTCTCCCATGTTCTCATTAGATTTTCCTTTTTTCAGAATATAAAGGGGGAGTGTAGGTGTGTACAGGTCTGCAGGATGGTTGTGTTTCAGGGGGAGTTACCCTTTGCCGTTGATGTCAAAGGGGGAGATTGTTGATCAGCGGTTGTCATTGATGTCAACCCAAGTAGCACCGGGGGCTAACCCAATATTGAATGAGAATTTTTACCTACCAAATTAATATATTCTGGGTCAATAATTCTTTTTATGGTTTCTACTTGTCAATATGTTTCCGTTGATATATGACACGCCATGTAATTCTTCACTGTTTGAGAGATATTCATGTTTGAAGTTTGTACCCCCAGTTAGTGGGCTAAAACTCATGGGGTTGGGGCATGGGTTATTGAAAAGTAATAATTAATATTTTTAAGCTCCTAAAATCCCTCCCACGTTAACTTGTTGAAGCCCCTCTCAACTTAAGCATTCATATAAATTGTGATCTTCATTTCCTCCTTATGTGAGGGATTCAGCCATCTGAAACAGGTCATCGTGGAATTTTCACTCTAAATTTTTTTCTACAAAGGTTCAGAAGCTGAAATTTTGATGAGAGGAAGCTAAAATCATGAGGAAGCCACAGTAAAAATTTCAGATCAAGGTGTGCAATAGTTTTGGATATATGATCTATGCAAGTCAGGGTTTTTTGCAGGCTCTTGAAATTCATCTCAAAGAAGTGACCTTGGTAAACCCATCATAACTCTCTCTCTGAGAATCGGATTGGAATTCTGTAAAATTTACAGATAGTGCATAGTCTTTAGTTTTAGTCCTATCAATTTCAGAGCCAAATGAAGAAGCAGTGACATGTGGCATGCCGTACAATTGTGCTCTGTGGAAATAGTTCACAATTAGGGCATTGTGAGAAAATTGGTATAACTCTCTCTTGAAGAATCCAAATTGGGTCAGAACTATGGCATTGAAAATAAGAATCAGAGGAATACTATAGGACCGAAAATAAAATATTGAGGATCTGAAATAACAAAGATACAACAGATTCAATATCGAGCTCCTAGAAGGCAAGAAAAAGCTAGATCATGTGTTGTCAAGGGTTGCAAACGACCAGACTTTCTACAGCAGAAAAGAAAATCAAGTTGCAGCAGAGGGTAGCATGATAAGAGAAGCAACCAAGGTTTATAATAGCAACAATAAGTTCATCATATGAAGTCTTCAAGTGGGCAGCACTGCATACAATCATTGTAAAGGTATCATTGTACTTAGTCATTGTAAATACATTATTGTACAAATTGTACTGGTATCTATCTGCCAAGGGTTGAAGAGGTGGCGTTGGGAGGTCTAGGATCATCATTAGGTGGTTGTTTCAAATTTGGGGTTATGGTATAGTATATCTTATTCTTCTACATCATTCTATATCATTGTAAAGTGGATCATTTTCCCTGGTATGGGAGTCCATTCTTATTTTATTCTTCTATAGGGTGGTACGGTGGTGCTAGGGTGAGTTGTAGCTCATTGGGTGTTGGGGAATCCATTCAGTTGACTACTAAAGAATCTTGGGCATTGGAGCGTCCATCCAGTGGGAGCTGGAGAAGAATGCTTTTCTAGATTTTAGGAAGTTGGAGCTTTATTTTCAATTGCAGTTGAATATTAAATAATTATTAGAAAAGCATTAGGTGGTTTCTCAGTATTTCGAACACTTATCTCTTAAAACAGTTACACATCTGATAATTGATGCTTCACATGTTTGAATGGGCTTTGATATAACTCATCACTACTTGACTAATGCTTCACATGTTCAAATAATCTTTGATATAAATCATCACTACTTGACATCTTAATTACCCTCCTCAACATATGGCAACAAACCCTATTTTTTAGGAAAATAGGGGCCTATCTTCAACGAAGTATTCAAATGATAAGTTGTCATCCTTTCATGATCTTCAAGTCCTAGATGATTGCTGGAAAGGTTCCTTGACCTCTTGAATATGTCCAACTGTCTGAAAATTCTCTTAAGCCTTCTCAGAAACCTTCAAAATAGCTCACTACAAAACCATGGCAGTTTCATAGTGTGCTTTCGTAGCGTCCAAAAAATGACCTTTATAATTAAAATTTCTACTTCTTAAGGTCTTTAACTTTTTCCTTCAACTTTCTGTAACTAGATTTCAAGTGCAGGTTTATTATTCTGACATGATTCACCTCTTTCCTCAATGGCATGGTCCATTTGATTAATTCTTCTGTGTTATCTAAGGTCTTTGATACACTGTCAACCTGCTCTTCCCAAATCTCTTTCTTCTTCTCAAACTGCACCTTTTAAACATTATGTTCCCTTGCCTCCTTCTTCAAGACTAATATTTCATGATTTTCTAACTTCAATTTTTCCTTTAAGACCTCAATCTCTATTTTTTCAATAATTTTCTCCTTTCCTTTCCTTTTCTTGATGACTGGATCTTCTTCTCCAGGAGATGAAAGGTTAATAATTCTTTGTGGTGGCTAGATAGTGTCAGTGGATGGATGAAATTCCTTACTACTTTCCAAAAAATTTCTATCATGTCTTTTCATAGGTTTCCTACCCTCAAACATAAAACCTACATCCTCACCTTCAAACTCTAACTTCTTTTCTCATTTAACTTTCTTGAGTTTCTTTCCTCCCTCATCTATATCCTTAGCTTGGACTATGGGGATCTGTTCAATATCAATAGAATGTAGGATATCTTCTAAATTTCCTTTAGCCACTCTTTGGCTCCTTCTAATCCTTTTGTTTCCATGCTTACTCATAGTTGTCTCTTGTTTTGCAGGTTTTCTCGTTATTGAATTTTTTTTTGCATGTGAAACATTAGGTGTATCAAATTTCTGCAACTGCTCTGTTTCCATGATTACTAGCACACTCTGCTTTGCCCCTAATTGTTCACTTTTTTCTTTCACTAAAGGTTATGGTATGCCTCTAGGTTTAGGAATTCTTTTAGGGGTAATGGTATCCATTTCAAAACCACTAACAAACATAAAAGAAGACCAGTCTCTACGTAGTCTTTGTAACTCATCTAAAACCAACAATTTTATTAAGCCATGATGAAAAAGTGAGGTTTCACTTCCTTCAGATTTAGCTTGAGCTTTATCTGCCATTTTTTCTAATCTTATGTGTAAATAAAAAGGTAGATCAAGAGATATCTTACAAAAAATATGTAGAAGAAGCTTGAAGTGGTAAGAATAAACTTTATGATGTCTCCCTTCACAAGTGAAATATTTTGGAATGATAAACAATATCTTTGAGAAATTATCCTTCATACAACTCCTTGGAATGGCATTTGTAAGGTCAACCTCACTATTTTCTAGCTTGATAAATTCTTTACATTCCTCCATGTTGAATTTGAAACCTTTGAACCATCTTTCTTGTCCTCTTCGAATCCCTGTTGCTGCTACAATGGTCTCTGGTGTTATAGTGAGATTCAACTGTTAGTATGAATCTTATTTCCAAGAGTACGAAAAAATACCATTTTAGTTGTGCATAACAAATAGCCCTAATAGCAAAGATGACTGCCAATATCCTTAGATCTCCAGTTAGGTGATCAAGATAAATGTTGCAAAAATTTAGATATATGCATCAAAATATATTAAGCAGTAGAAAAACAAGATTTACTCCATGCATCCAATAGACAACACAAGAATATGTTGAATGAATTTTGTATTAATGGCACCTGGGAGGAAAACACAGAAGGGTGTTACCAGTTCTCCTCAATAGGATGGGTTCTTGTAAGTCCTCAGTACTTCAGATCTAAAATTCCTCTCTCTTGATGGTGTAGAAAACTCAGACAAAATGGTAGCAAAATATGACTATGATGGTGGATCAAAGTCAGACCAAAGGTATAGATCCAGAGTGATCTTTGGGAAACAAAAGATAATGAATGAATGGAAAAACCCTTCTATTTATAACAAAATATTGAGTTAGTCTAGATATTGGTGCATAATTAAAATATTATTAACCAAATCAAGATCCAACTTTTATGGAATATTTTATTATATTTTTCGGAGGGAAAAGGAATTTGACTTGGGTTAAATCACTTTATTTGTAAATAATAAATAAATAAATGATTTATTTATCATTTTAAGGATGTGGTTGAGTAATAATCAAATAAGCAATGATTTATTTAATTATTTATGGGTGATTTAGTCATATTCAACAAAGAATATTATTTAAGTAAGGTTTAATTAATGATTCTTAGGAAATAATAAGATAAATAGTGATTTATCTAATTAATTTACCTATTTTGGGTTAAATATAACCAGGAATATCAATTAAACTACTGTTTAACTAATTATTCCTTAAGGAAAATCAAACAAATGTAGATTTATTTAATATTTCCTCATGGGGTTTCCTGTTTAGACGATAAACAACTTAATAAAAGTGGTTTACTAATTTATTTTTCATAGTAAATTCAATTTTAGTTAGGGTAAAGTTGGTCTTACATGGTGTACTTGGGTCCATCTAATAACAATAGGTTAGATGACCAAAAAATGGTATAACAGGTTGCCCCCAGCGTGCGTGCATTAGGAGCTAATCATATGACTGAAGTACGTTGTAAGAACTCAATGACTAGACACCGAAGGGGAAGTCAAAGAGAGAGATATATGAGGTAGACTAAAGTGCTGAGAGGACTATACCCTGAGGAGGAAAGACTTACAGGTGCAACAAGTCTCTTTTATGAGTGATTACCTGTGTTACAGGCGGCGGGGGAGGCATACTTATCCCCGTTGAGACAAAGTACAAAGAATAATGCGTCTAGTAAACAAGGGATTGGACAATATAGTACATGATGGCGTAAACATGAGCCAGTTAAAAAGCACGATAATGAATCCCATATACATACTATGCTTGGGATAACAGTTAGGACTTATACAATAATATCTGAGTACATGAGAGACAAATACAACCCAAATGCCCCTGTAAACATGAAAGGGCTCTGAAAATCTGACTGATACATGCAATCAAAAAGGCGATACAAGTGGCTGAGGCTGAAATCATCAAATATATGAAGTTGCATCAAAGGTGTAAATTAAGAGGTCATCCGGGCATGTGGGGGGCTACTTGTAGGGCCACCCCCTCATGAGGGCTAAAACATCTCACACACAACCAAGAATCGCTGGTCCAATCTGCTGCATCACTAAACCATCAAGTATACGGATCTCGATCATGCTGAAAGGAGTTGGAGCTGAGAAACAATCAATTCAAAGGGCTATAAGGAGTCCCTTTTCCTGATCCGAGGCACCGAACAAGAGTGGAAGCTGGAACCAAGGTACACTGCCCTTTAGCCCTGTCTTATGGAATAAATGATATGATGTTGACAAAAGGAGGTCCACCATAGGTGAGGCAATAAGGGGTCCTCAAATACGGCACAAGAGAAAATAGTAGAACGACGGACATACAGACACCACGGGTGATGATGGAATATGGGGGATTGAATAGCGGACATATGACTTCACTTATTAGAGCATAAAGGGCATGGATGACCTGGTAGAAACTGACACAATACCATGAGGGATAGGGGATAGTGGGACTGTAGACCATAATGTGCGACACGAGAGAGGGATCAAGCAACGAAGGATGGAGGGTTATAGCGGGATACAAAGGGACTTGAGATAGACTCCATGAATGTGATGATTACTCAACTCGGATGCTCTAAACAAGGGTGAATCGATGGTGCTGCCACACAGTAAAGGTTCAATGGGGAACCATAAATACTGTTGATCAGCGGTTGTCATTAATGTCAACCCAAGTAGCACCAGGGGCTAACCCAATATTGAATGGGAGTTTTTACCTACCAAATTAATATATTATAGGTAAATAATGATTTTTATGGTTTCTACTTTTCGAGATGTTTCCATTGATATATGGCACGCCATGTAATTCTTCACGGTTTGAGAGATATTCATGTTTGAAGTTTGCACCCCTAGTTAGTGGGCTAAAACCCCATGGGGTTGGGGCATGGGTCATTGAAAATTCATAATTAATATTTTTTAAGCTCCTAAAATCCCTCCCACGTTCACTTTTTGAAGCCCCCTCTCAACCTAAGCATTTATATAAATTGTGATCTTCATTTCCTCCTTAAGCAAGGGATTTCGCTATCTAAAACAGGTCATCGTGGAATTTTCGCTCTAAATTTTTTTATGCAAAGGTTTAAAAGCTGAAATTTTTATGAGGTGAAGCCAAAATCCTAAGGAAGCAGCTGTAAAAATTTCAGATCAAAGTGCACAATATTTTTGGAGATATGATATGTGGAAGTAAGGGTTTTTGCAGGCTCCTAAAATTCATCTCAAAGAAGTGACCTTGGTAAATTCATCATAACTCTATCTCTGAGTATCGGATTGGAATTTTGTAAAAAGTGGTGGATAGTGCACAGTCTATAATTTGTGATCTATAAATTTCAGAGTGAAATGAAGAAACAGTGACACGTGGCATGCCGTACAAGTGCGCTCTACTGAAACAGTCCATAATTAGGGCATTGTGAGAGATTGGGTATAACTCTCCCCTGAAGAATCCAAATTGGGTCACACCTGTGGAATTGGAAATACAACTCAGAGGAATACTACAAGACAAAAAATCCGATATTGAGGATCTGAAATAACATAGATACACCAGATTCAATATCGAGCTCCTGGAAGGCAAGAAAAAGCTAGATCATGTGTTGTCAAGGGTTGCAAAGGACGATACTTTCTACGGTAGAAAAGAAAATAAAGGTGCAGCAGAGGGTAGCATGAAAAGAGAAGCAACTAAGGTGCATAACAGTAGCAAGAAGTTCATCATATGAAGTCTTCAAGTGGGCAGCACTGCATACAATAATTGTAAATGTATCTTTGTACTAAGTCATTGTAAATGCATTATTGTAAAAATTGTAGTAGTGTCTATCTACCAAGGGTTGAAGAGGCAGTGTTGGGAGGTCTAGGATCATCATTAGGTGGTTGTGTCAAAGTTGGGGTTATGGTATGGTATATCTTCTTCTTCTGCATCATTCTATATCATTGTAAAGTGGACCATTTTCCCTAGTACAGGAGTCCATTCTTCTTTTATTCTTCTATAGGGTGGTAGGGTGGTGCTAGGGTGAGTTGTAGCTCATTGGGTGTTGGGGCATCCATTCAGTTGACTACTAAATAATCTCGGGCATTGGAGCATCCATCCAGTGGGAGCTGTAGAAGAATGCTTTTCTAGATTCTAGGAAGTTGGAGCTTTATTTTCAATTGGAGTTTAATATTAAAGAATTATTAGAAAAGCATTAGGTGTTTTTTTTTCTCAGAGTGGGTTTCCACCTTAAAAACTGTGTGCATTTGTGTTCCTCTTGTTTGCTTCTATCATTGTACAAACACTGATAATAATGAAAAATTAACTAATGCTCTAATTGAAAGGAATACTGATTCACCCCGCCCCCCCCCTCTCAGTATTTGCAACAATTGGTATCAAAGCTTGGTTCCTTCAATAGCAGTTTAACAGCTGGAAGGAGGTCATGGAGCATACCAAGAATGGTTTACCTATATTCAATGAAAATAATTATGCACTCTCGAAAGGAAGAATGGAGGTCTATCTCTTGGCGCAAGGTTACGAAGTATGGGACACTGTTCAAAATGGATTTGCATCAACTACGGATGAACAAGGTAAGAATAATTTGGTAAATGATGCAAAAGAAAAGAATATTATTATCAGTGGACTTATTGAATCTTATTATCATAAGCTGTTGGGTTTTAAAACTGCCAAAAATGTATGGGACAAGCTTGATAATATATATGCAAGTGACTCAAATGTCAAAGAAGCAAAGCTTCAAATCTATATAGAAAAATTTGAGCAACTCAGAACGAAAGAAGATTGCAACATTGTTGCATACTTCCAATACGTTGATGAAATAACCAATACTCTGGAAGGATTGGGAGAGCCAGTTGACGAGAAGACTATTATACGGAATATTCTTAGAACGTTACCAGGGAGATTCAACCCAAAGGTCTCTGTCTTAGAATACAATGAAAATCTGGACAAACTCAGCAAAGAGGAATTACATGGAGTTTTCATAGCATATGAAATGACACTTGATGAAGAATAGGGTGCTTCGCATCTAGAAATTGCATTCGTTGCATCTAAGAAAACCAATAAGGATAAACAGCCTTCAATTGAAAAGACATGCACCTACAAGTGTGAAGAAAAGGGAGATGATGAAGAAGGTCTTTCCGATGAAGAATATGCTTACTTCACGAGAAAACTAAAAATCGGTAAGGAACAATTCAAAGGTAAACTTCCATTGATATGTTTCACCTATAATGAGGTTGGGAATTTTGTAGCAAAATTTCCAAACAGAAGTAATGGCAACTCAAAACGAAAGAAAGGCTCTAAGAAATTCAAAAAGCAAGGATACAAAAGGAACTTTCTCTCTAAAGAAGATAGCTCATCATTCGATGAAGACAATGATAGTGAAGAAGAAGCCAATGAGAGAGTATTTTTTTTGGCCAAGCACAATAAACCCAATCACAATAAAAATGAGGTATCAAACAACAAAGAAGAAGGATGGACCATAGAATAATTTTATGAGGAAGAAATCAAGGTTATAAAAGATCTCAAGGTGGAGAAGATTCATTCCAATACTCTTGAAGAACAAGTTAAATGTCTCAAAATTGAAGTTGAAGAACACAAATGCATTGAAGAGTCACATCAAAAGAAGTTGGAAGAAAGAAACCAAGAAAGGGAAGAATTAGAAGCCGAAGTAGTCTCACTGCGTGAGGAAGTGAAGAAAGGAAAAACTATCCAGAACTATGCCAACAACTCAAGGGCATTGGAAGAACTCATCAACAATCAACGATCTTACAACGACAAAACTAGCATCGGTTACAAAGAAGAATAAGCAGGACCTTCTACAAAAAAATACAATGAAACTATGAGATATAACTTGCATCTAGACTTCATTGGACAAGATTCGCAAGAACAGCCTTGGAAGACAATTCCTCGATGAAAATTTCCATCTAGGTACCAACATATTTTTTATGGCTACTATTATTCATGTGGAAAATTTGGTCATAAAGCTGTAGAATGTCGCACGTACCCTAGGAACGAATACAATTCCAGGAAATCTGTCAAATATGAACCTCCCAAGGCTCAGTGAAACATAAATAGATTTGAACATTTAAGAAATAATATTGAATGTTACAAATGTCGAAACTTTGGACACATATCCAAAGACTGCAGACTTGAAAATCCTCCAGAAGAATTTTTGAAGCCACAGAACGAACAAACATGGAAGAAGAAGAAGAATGATAAGTGTGCTCTCGCTTTTAAGGCTCAAAAGAACAAAGATGTGTGGTATGTTGATAGCGGTTTCTCAACGCATATGACTAGAGATAGAAATAAATTTGTATCTCTGAGAGAGAAGAAGGATGGAACCGTGTCCTTTGGAAATGACGGATCTTCAAATGTTATAGGATCAGGTACTGTCACTCTCGAAAGCAAAGATGCTCTAGCCAAGAATGTTCTATTGGTTGAATACATGAATCACAATCTTCTCAGTGTTGGACAAATGTGTGATCAAGGACACACAATACTATTCAACTCCACAAAATGTGAAATCAGGAAAGGCATGTATGGTGAAATTGTGGCTATAGCAAGTTGAGCTCTAAATGACATATATGTTTTGGATGAAGCAACTAAATTATGTCTAATAGCTAAATAAGATGATACAATAATTAGTAGAAATGATGATCGACTAAGTAAGAAGTTTTCTACAAGGTGCAAAGTGATTTCAAGATGTCTTTACCTAGTGAGCTAAAATACTTCTTAGGGCTTCAAATATTTCAGCAAGAGAAAGGAATATTTATATGTCAAGCCAAGTACATCAAGGAAACTCTCAAGAAATTTAAAATGGAAGATGGCAAACCCATCCTTACTCCAATGATAACAGGTTGCAAATTTAGCATAGACGACTCATCTAAGGATGTGGATCAAAGGTTGTACATATCTATGATTAGTAGTCTTCTATATGTAACAGCCTCCCGACTAGATGTTATGCAAGTAGTTGGACAAGTAGCAAGATTCCAAGCAGCACCCAAAGAATCTCATATTAAATATTTGGCAGCATTGGAATATGTTCGCCAAAAGCTTTGGATTTTCCTAAGTTCTCATTAGATTTTACTTTTTCATAATATAAAGGGACAGTGTAAGTAGATTACAGGTCTGTAGGAAGGTTGTGTGTCAGGGGGAGTGGAAGTGTGTATAGGTCTGTAGGATGGTTGTGTCTTAGGGGGAGTTACCCTTTGCCATTGATGTTAAAGGGGGAGAGAATGTTATAGGAAGAGGTGTCATGATCGCAGCGGGAGTACTTGTGTTGCCATCAATGCCAAAGAGGGAGATTGTTGATCAGCTGTTGTCATTGATGTCAACCCAAGCAGCACCAGGGGCTAACCCAATATTTCATGGAAATTTTTACCTACCAAATTAATATATTCTAGGTCAATAATTCTTTTTATGTTTTCTACTTGTCGAGATGTTTCCGTTGATATATGGCACGCCATGTAATTCTTCACGGTTTGAGAGATATTCATGTTTGAAGTTTGTACCCCCAGTTAGTGGGCTAAAACCACATGGGGTTGGGGCATGGGTCATCGAAAATTCATAATTAATATTTTTTAAGCTCCTTAAATCCCTCCCAGATTCACTTGTTTAAGCCCCTCTCAACCTAAGAATTTATATAAATTGTGATCTTCATTTCCTCCTTAGGCAAGGGATTTCTCTATCTAAAACAGGTCATCGTGGAATTTTAGCTCTAAATGTTTTTATACAAAGTTCAGAAGCTGAAATTGTTATGAGGCAAAGCTGAAATCCTGAGGAAACTGTTGTGTGCAATATTTTTGGAGATATGATCTGTGGAAGTCAGGGTGTTTGCAAGCTCCTGAAATTCATCTCAAAGAAGTGACTTTGGTAAATTCATCATAACTCTCTCTCTAAGTATCGGATTGGAATGATGTAAATATTGGCAGATATTGCACGGTCTTTAATTTTTTCTCTATCAATTTTAGATCCAAATGAAGAAACAATGACATGTGGCACGCCGTCCAAGTGCGCTCTGCTGAAACAGTCCATAATTAGGGCATTATTACAGATTGGGTATAACTCTCTCTTCATAAATCTAAATTGGGTCAGAACTGTGGCATTGGAAAGGTAACTCATACAACTACTATAGGACCAAAAATCTGATTTGAGGATCTGAAATAACAGAGATACACCAGATTAAATATTGAGATCCTAGAAGGCAAGAAAAAGCTAGATCATGTGTTGTCAAGAGTTGCAAAGCACAAGACTTTGTATGGAAGAAAAGCAAAGAAAGGTGCAGCAGAGGGTAGCATGACAAGATAAAAAACAAAGGTGCATAGCAACAGCAAGAAGTTCATCATATGAAGTCTTCATGTGGGCAGCACTGCATACAATCATTGTAAAGGTATCTTTGTACTAAGTCATTGTAAATAGATTATTGTAAATACATTATTGTAAAATTTGTACTAGTGTCTATCTTCCAAGGATTGAAGAGGCAGTGTTGGGAGGTCTAGGATCATCAATAGGTGGTTGTGTCAAAGTTGGGGTTATGGTCTATTATATCTTCTTCTTTTGCATCATTCTATATCATTGTAAAGTGAACCATTTTCCCTGGTACGGAAGTCCATTCTTCTTTTATTCTTCTATAGGGTGGTAGGGTGGTGCTAGGGTGAGTTGTATCTCATTGGGTGTTAGGGCAGCCATTCCGTTGACTATTGAAGAATCTCGGGCATTGGAGCATCCATCCAGTGGAATTGTAGAAGAATGCTTTACTAGATTCTAGGAAGTTGGAGCTTTATTTTCAATTGGAGTTGAATATTAAAGAATTATTAGAAAATCATTAGGTGGTTTTTGTCCTGGAGTGGGTTTCCACCTTAAAAAATGTGTGCATTTGTGTTCCTATTTTTTGCTGCTGTCATTGTACAAACACTAATAATAATTGAATATTAACTAATGCTCTAATTGAAAGGAATACTGATTCAACCCCCCCCCCCCCAAAGTATTTCCAACAAATACATGAGTACAAGATGGTAACTCATGACGAAAGTCAACGCGAGCATGGAAAATTATGGAGGAAAAGTGGTGCCCCTAGTACGAGTGTTGCAAGTGAAGAAATTTGATTTTGAGAAGGGGTGAAGTGACTTTTCTTGGATAAAATGTGTCCCGGTGAAGTATCGAATCACTAAAAAATAATAGATACCCATTTGAGGGCTCGGTGAGAGCTTTCAAATAGTATAGATGGTTTGTCAAATTGAGATACGGTTTGGCCGTAGCAGGTGAAAGAAAAATCAAGGGTTTCTCTTTTAATAAGGCGTTTTCCCTCCAAATTCACTCATTTTCATGTCGAGCTGTGCTGAATGTAGGGAGGAGAGAAGGCCCTAAATTTTGCGGTGATCGTAGCGGACAAACCAACCATTAAAATCGAGATCCGTCAATTGTAGGTAATAGGACTAACCCTACTCTTTCATTTGAGTGGATTGAAAGTCCAGTTTAGGTTCCCAGGGCTCAGAAATAAACCCTTGCTCCTCTTCATGGCCGGGCCGCACTTTTTGGGGTAAAAGGTGCAACCTGGGTACCAGGTTTTGTGCAGAAAACTGCAACCTGTCCCATGTTTGGGCCTGAAACGTGCGACCTGTCAGTGAGGGGTTTTTATATGTTATTTTCTGGCTGAGCACTCGGTTTTTATGTTGAGATACATTCTTTCCTATATATACATTGACGAATATGATGGTTTTGTGCATATATGGTAGAATTACGGATCAACTATAGAGAGAGAGACCTGGACACATTACGGTCGAAGATATAAGAGGATCAGGGCATCCGTAGTGCATTGGCCCAATTTGAGGTTCTAAATTTTGTGGAGAACCCTCTGATGAGAGTTGGAGAGCCCTTATTGGCCCATATTGTCAGCTATTGGGATCCGGACCATCAGGTCTTTATAGTGCAGGGGCACTGGATTGAGTTGACGGTCTAGGATATATATTTCCTGACTGGTCTCCCACCACATGGGATGGTCGGGAATACTCAGCCACTATTACCACGGGGGTGGAACATCATGGAGTTTGTAGAGCACCATTGTCGACCAGGT
Organism: Pinus albicaulis; assembly: GCA_034641835.2. Classification (NCBI taxonomy): domain Eukaryota; kingdom Viridiplantae; phylum Streptophyta; class Pinopsida; order Pinales; family Pinaceae; genus Pinus; species Pinus albicaulis. Next base: position 192,573,114 of record CM076578.1, on the reverse strand, counting down.
CTCCAAGTCAAAGGGACTCAAATACCCATCGAGGACCTAGAGAGGTTAGAGACTCGTGTTGTGGCCACAACGGTGTTGTGGATCCTGGGCAACCAGGAACTCCACCACATCAATGGAGGATAGATGATGCTTGTGGAGAGTGTGTTGAGTGGGACATACTATGGGTGGGCCCATATGATGTCGTCGTTGTTGAAACGACATTTGTCCCTATGCAAGTGGCAAGTGAACCATGACTGTGCATATGGTACAGTTTTGTGCTCGCTCTTCTTTGAGAAGATCTCGACACTTCAACCTTGCATATAGCTCCAAGATGGGGGCTTGAGAGAGCCTAGGATGTGCCGGTGGGGGTAACTACTGTGCAAAAGAGGAAGTGGGGTGGTCAGTTGGGTGTTCCGACCCAAGTTCTTTTCTCATTGGGATCAGTTGCCAGTGTATATAGACGACTATCCCTATAGTGGGATGAGTTATCGTGGGGACCCGGATCTACCACTACCGCCTGGTCAACTATGGGGGCCCGATGGTAAGTGAAAAATTGCTAATCTTTTATGTGCATGTAAATTTCTAGAATATTGTATGTGGTACTAATTCATTCGCTTTTGGTATGTAGATACACCACAGGTAAAACCGGCTGGGTATATTGGATGGACTGTAGTATCAGGAACCGCGGGACCTAGTGGATCGAGAGTGCCACAAAATGAGGATGCAGCAGCCCTCCTAGAGGACATTCTTCATAGATGTGAGAGGCTTCTGACTAGTGTTTTAGAGCGCGGCTGGAAATACTTGGATGACCAATACATAGAGCCATGTATTGGTCTACCCTCAGAGTGGTGAGGGGTCATGCGGTGCATGGCAATGGCCGGACAGGGTATGCACGATCTACAAGATGCAGGAGCAGAGCCATTGGCTCGGGATCCTCCAGATAGTGATTAGGTGTAGGGGCAGGTGGTGCCCCCTATTTTTTAGTTTTGTAACATGCTATGGGCATGTCAAATGTATCAGATTTGATGGAATCTAAAACATATAATACGACACATATTATGGATATGCATCATTTTGATGGTTTATGTTATGTTATTGTATTGTGTTAAATGCGTGTGCTAAATGCCAATCTAGAATGTTGTTTGCAATGCTATCTACATAGTGATTTTGTGCTCTAGGTACATGACTAAATGTAATTATTTCAAATTCACGCATCAAAAGCTTCACCCATAAATATCTTCTAAAAAGGATAATATTATGCACATGATAGGCACCATTCAATTGCATGACAAGAAGCGCAGAATCTAAACGAACATGAAGGTGGAGGATGCGATGGGAAAGGGCATCGACTAACAAACCTCACACTGCATCATATTCGGCCTGGTTATTTCTAGCAGTACCAATGCATACACCATTCGAGAGAAAAAGCAAATGCAAGGGCGTAAAAATGGCCCAACTTGCCAAGGCTATATTCTGGAGTAGCGACTTGTACCATCGGCATAACTGATATAGGGTGTGGACAGGAGGTCCATTTGAAAAGTGCCACAAGACAACAAATGGGAGGATGATGAAAAATTCTGGCAACCTGAGCACAAAGTAGAGACTGAATAAAAACTGCGAGAGGGAGTGATCTGGGTATGATGTCCACTACTCACTCATCGATGAGTAGGTGGGGTTTGAGAGCTACTAGAGGTGTAGCTTGTGTTCAGGTCGTGAAAGTCAAAATAACACAGATGGTGCCATCCCGCTTATGGGCGGGAAAGATGAAGTCAGGGGTGGACAAGGCTTCCATGATGTCATCATCACAATAGAAGATGGAGTGATGGGAGGAAAGTAGACCACATGACGCGGTGAAACTACCTGACTCATCGTCATGAGAAGAGAGGTTCACATGCACATCATCATAGGGGATGACAGAAGAAAAATTAGAGAAAGGATATACAGATGTTGAGCCCTGGGTGATCGCTGAAGGGAGGTCGAGCGAAACATCAGGGTAAGGTTCAGAGGGAGCTTCCACTAAGGGTCTCATGGATGATGACAGGTAGAGGATAGTGGCCACAATATTTTTCATCTCAACATCAGGAGGGGGAATTTCAATGGGAGCAGGTAAATCCTCAAGTTGGCCCGCAGCATACTGCACAAGTACATGAGAGGAGGATCGATTCTGTTCAACCTCGTACTCCTAAACTACCTCTAAAGAGGTGCGGTAATGCGTAAGGTAAATAAAATGGTGATAGTAATGGCCATGGACATCACACAAAGCACAAGGTTGGTTGGTGTGACTAGTCTTTGTTTTCTTGGCTACAGTCGAGGAAGAAGTAGAGGTTTCAGGGACTGAAGACTCAAGGAATGTGACTTTAACGATAGGCTTGATGCGGGGAAACTCGGGATAGGTATGGGTGGCGTGACCGATGACATCACACAAATCACAGGGCTTTGGGGGTGGAGGAGGTGCAAGGTCAGTTGGGGTAGCTTTTTCCCTTGAGGCCCTCTTGCGAGATTTTCCCTTCTTACTCGAAGCGGTCGCAATAGGAGGTGGTTCCTATTGAGGTGGCTGAGGCACTGTAACAACGGGAGAAGTCATCGGGACTGGCTGAACTGGGGTCAAAGCAAGATAATGTTTGGGTTGACCAGGCAGGGTAGCGGCTGGGGGATCAAGGTACTAGACGGGAATTCCCAGGGTCAAGTTAGGAAGAGAGAGGGTAGCCATAACAGGTGCCGTGTAGACTCCAGGAGGTGGAGCTAGGAATGGTATCCGACTGGAGGGGTAATGGCTAGATGGGATGGCTCCAAGACTATTAAGGCCTGGAGGAACTATTCTAGGAGGATAAAGAGGCTCATGAATACCAGCTGAGGGTGAAGGGCCAGGAGGAGGAGCTCTAGAAGGCTGAATCAAAGGGCTAGGAGCAGGCTGTGGAGGGTGAGGAGGCGGCTGACTAGTCAAAATGGGCTTCTTGAGGGAAGCCCAAGATGATTGCATCATGCAAACATTCGATGAGCTATGATTAGAGAAAGGACGAGTGAGACCAGGGAATGTACCAAGAAAAGAGGAGTCTTTTTAGACTCCAAGTGAGACACTAGTCAAAGGATCAATGGTTTTCTTATTGGCCACCGAAGAGATGATGGACTCAGGGGAGGTCCAAGACTTTAGTTCATAATATTTCAATTGGTCTGTTGATCATGATCATCTCCCCAGTAAAATTTCCATGGACCATCTGGTTTAAATCCTCTAATTCCTTTGCCCCACCTTGCAAAGACCCTTAGCTTTCTATCGTTGTTTTCTCTTAGCTTCAAGATCGCATTTTAATGCCTAATGTCCGTATTTGGAAATATATCGGGGGTCCTAGCCCCTCTGGCCTTAGCCCTCTTCATTATTGTTCTCCATGTAGCACAGGAGCTAGACCATGAGCCAAATGAAAAGCGCTTACCTTCTGTGGCCGTTGGACGTGCTCTCAGCCTCCTGATCAATCGCAAATCAATGCACCACAGCTCATCGCCTTTGTGGACCCCCGCCCCATGCTTGCACTTATTGCAAAAACTGGCTTGTTTTCCCCGCACCGCTTTCGAAGGATAGGCGGTATTCTTCAAATCCCAGTGATTCCATTCAATAGGCGCCATGCGTCCCAGGTCACTGTTTCAATACTGCCCTATTTGGTGCATTAACGTTCGATCCGAGACACGCAGCGAAATTTATGTTAACCGTCGGATATACAAGCCTTCATCCAATGGCGGTTGTTTTCTGAAGCTGCACGAGTTTTAGTTTAAGTATACGGCACTCCGGGCCTGCCATTCCATTGCCCTCTGATTAAGTTTCGACTGTTGATTTCATTTTTGGATCGTATGACCCAGAATCATTTACACACCCCGTTGACTGACCAAGTCCGCCTCCACGTCGTCCCTTCCGGTTATCCTTTCGTACGCCCACGTGGCATTTGCGTTCTCCTCCACCATTCATATACTCCTTTTATGTGTCATATTTCAGTGTTTAAGTCATGTGTCTCCACCGCGTTCATTTATTGTCGTTCCGCTATGTATCTAATTTCCACCCTTCGTTCCTCCACTATTTATCTGCATTGTTCGACACCCTGCATCTTCTCGTCATTTCTCCTAGTCTACATCACTATTCCATGATCACAATCGCATTCACCACCATTGTGTCGGGTTTTATTTAATATGTTTGTGGGTTTTGCAAGTTTATGGTGAAGAAGAAGAGCTATCACAATTCGAGGCATCCATTGCTGAAGCGAAAGACGCATTGCAATACTGGGTGTTCAAGTACCATGTTCATGAAGAAGATCCCGGATAGTTGTCGTGACATGGCTTGCATTAAAGAAGCCATGGTAAAATTCTACCAAACCCTCCAGAGAAATTTAAAACATAGATTTCCCACATATGGGGTTATTAATCATACGGAAAAAAGTATCAGTCAGAGAGAAAAGGATTCAACGTCTGGAGCCGAAGATTTTAAATAGAAATACCATATTCAGAAGGCAAAGAGTACAAGTGCATAAAAATCATATCCTCTAGGTTTTACTTCAACAGATTTTTCTCTCAGGAAAGTACAAAGTGTTACATATTTTATTCTTCATACCTTACCCCTAAAGAGATTTCCTACCCAATGCATTTACTTCATGGATCTGGCAGTAGAGTACTTGTAGTATTTCATGGCCGTCAAATAGTGTGGGCGCGAATGTTTCCACCATTTTGTTTTAATGAAACAATTAATTGTTTTCACCTACTTCTTTTATTGATTTATCTTCTCCTTCCTCTATAAAGAGGAGGAAGAAATACATTGTAAGGGTTCCAGATTTTTATCAGAGAATAGTGCAGTGAAAGGCATTTTTGTATACATTTTGTAAAGCTTTTGTATGAAGGCTCAGAGCCCGTAGGGTCTCATTGAGGAGGATTTCTATCTGTATTTGAAGATTATGGTATTTGATATCCCACAGTATGTAACTTCCTTTTATTTGTTTAATACAACATTTCATTCTATCCATATTCTTGTATCATGTACTGGAATGCGAGTGGCTCACTGATTTTAGGTAAGGATTTATCCTAGTTGATACCCATACTTGGATCAGTCAAGCACTTTAAATATGGCTCAGGCATGATATACTATTTCATGATTCATTTCATCCATATTTCTGCTATATTAGTTGCTTTGGGAGGGTGCTTTTAAAACGCCATTGTCATGTATGGATTCTTAGAATGATAAGCCCATATATGGTTCTGTTGTGTATCTGGGTATCAGACCAAAGTTAACTAATATCTTCTTATATTTCTTTCACTACATACACCTTCTGATATTTGATTTCTGTGGCATATTACTTGAATCAGCCCTCTCTATAGTAGATTGTCTCTTAACTGTCTGATGGTTTTGTGTTAGAGCTTTGCATCTTGTCTCTGCAGCATTAATTTCCCTATGGCAGTTTCTGTAAGTTCTGGTCCCATTTAAATCCATTTCCTTGCTTTACAAGAGATAGCAGGAGAGCCTTTTGGATTGACACCCAAGTTATATTATGTGCTCCTTGCTATGATAAGATGTCCTAGGCACTGGTCTATAGCAACTCTAGGTTGTCTCTAGGAGCGACAACATCTGTCGACAACATCTTTCTGGTGCCATTGCCGGGGACGAATTTAAGAAAATCAGTTTCCCTGGGCCTCGACAAATCATATTCACTCTCTAATCAGGTGAGCACAGAGAGTTGAAGAGGTGCATATCTCTCACCTTGGCAACTCCATTGTTGTTTATTTGACAAACTTATTGGTATTCCTAGATCCCCGTAAGCCACACCTGAGGTCAGATACATCACAATCAAAGACACCTTCAGTTTCTGACCCTGAGAAGATTATACATAGAAGAAGTTGGAAAGAGAAGAAATCAGTCCATGCTGAAATTCCTGAATATTCTGTAGAAGATTATCCATCCTCCTCTTCTCAAGAAATCCAAGTAGAAAATCTCGACTCCATTGCAGGAGACATAGAATATTACTCAGATAGCCCACCAGGAGAAGTGCTAGAATTAAAGCTCATCTTCACCCCACTCCTGAGGTCGAAGAGGTTTAAAAAGTCACAGAAGTAGCTGCTTTTAACCACGAACTGTTCCCATCCACACCTCAGACTGCTGTACAATATATTCCTATTGTCATTCATACTCCACTTCCACCTCCGCTTCTTCCTCCATTTGTACACCAGATTGTTGCGCAACCCCCACCTCCTCCAATGGCTAATGTTCCAGCTTTTTTGTTAAACAAATATGCTCCCCTGGCCTTACCCCAAGTGTTTAATGATATGCCACAGGATTATTTGAAGATCTTGCCCAGATTCACTAGTGAAAATGAAATTGATGCTCAAAAAAACCTTGAGACCTTCTGCTCTTTTGCAGAAAACTTTAATGTAGAACATTTGGATGTAGTCTTAAGACTATTTCTGCAATCTCTGGATGGTGAAGCCAGAAAATGGTTCAAAACATTAGGAAACCATTTCGTAACCACCTGGGACGATATGGAAAATACCTTTCTCAGGAAATCGGGAGAAAAGAAAGACCATGGACAGTGTCTTACTGAGTTCAATACACTTAAGAAGAAACATAATGAAGGGGTGTCAGAATTTATCAAGAGATTTAATAAGTTATATCTAAATCTCCCTGCCGATATGAAGCCTCATCAGAATGCTGCCAAAGTTTTTTTCATAGCAGCCTTTGACTCAGATTTTGGTTTCTCTCTCAAGGAAAGAAAGCCTGCCACTCTAGATGATGCTCAGTCAGATGCACTTGAATTGGAAGCAAACTTTGCTTCCACTGGAAAATTAAGAGGGAAAGCTGAACAAGACACTAGAAGAAGGGGTAAAGAGGAAGTATCTACTTCTAATCAGGATAAGGACCCAGATAAAATTGAAGAAATGAGCAAAATGATTAAGAATCTTTCCAATAAACTGGTCAAGCTTGAATTGGAGACCAAGAATTCAGCCTCCAAGAACTTCCAGAATGCTCCAAACAGGGGTTACAATCCTCATTATAGAAAGCCACCCCTGCAAATATTGTGAAGGGAAGCAAAAGAGCAACAAGATCAGGTACCAAACCCATTATACCTGGAAGGCCCAGTAGATGACTCCACTGAAGATGCTACTTACGAACTGCAAGATGCAAACCTTGCTTTTTCAAACAATGATGAAGTAGAATGTCCATTGCACGAAGAAGAAGAGGAAATCAGGGACACAGAAGATGTAGAAATTGATCATTATTGGAAACAGTTTAATGATTTCATGCAAGCACATTTCAATAGAAAATATGATCTAAGATCTTCCAGGAAGAGAACTCGTACTAAAGAACAAGAAGAAGAGCCTCCCCAGAAGGAAGCATCTGCTCAAAAGGAGTCAACGATGCAGAAAGCCACAGACAAAGGTAAGAGTCCTCTGAACAAACCTTTGCAGTCTGATGATCAAATTCCTTCTTCTTCAAAAGTAGTAACTCCTCCTAATGTTGAGTCTCTATCAAAAGAAGTTAAACCTTCAGCTGAAAATAAAGATTCAAAAGAAGTTGCAATAGAAAAGTCCCCTCCTGCTTTCAATTTGCAAAAAGAACTTGAGAAAGTCAAAATCCCAGTCCCTTTGACTGAACTGTTGAAACAACCTGCATATCAATCTCAAGTCACTTCTTTATTGTTCCCTCCTGAAGCACCAATAGTTCCAGACAGTCTTAATCTTCAAGAAGGAAGACCCATGGTAGTTTTTGGCCCAGATGTCGAGGAGATAGACCCCTCTACTCCTCCTTTCTATGTGTCTCTAGTGATTCATGACCTGCTATTACACAATTGTATGTTAAATTCTGGAGCCTCCCATAGTCTTATGCCTCTATCAGTCATGGAACAGCTAGGACTACAAATCACACGCCCATATAAAGACCTCTATTCATTTGATTCCAAAAGAGTTAAATTTCTAGGGATGATTAAAGATTTAGTGGTCAATTTGGCCCAAATTCCAGCAAAAAGTATAGTAATGGAGATTGTGGTGGCTGACATCCCAGCTCGCTTTGGCATGCTGTTGTCAAGGTCCTGGGGAACAAAAATCGGTGGGTCACTTAAGATGGATTTAACCTACACTACTATCCCTGTTTCTGGTGGACATGAGAGGAGGTTATACAGAGAAACTAGATTTGTCAAGACGGTGACTAAGGCTGACAGCTCAAAGAATTCACCAGTCTACAGTAAAGAAGGAGATTTCTCATGTTTGATGTTAGAAGAAGATCAAAATTTTTCTCATGAACCTTCCTTCTGTCAAATCAGAACTGAGCAGCCTTTAGAAGACCTTGAAGCAGGAGTATGGACTCTACATTTTGATGGAGCAAATTCGAGAGAAGGTAATGGGGCTGGAGTGTTATTAATCTCTCCTACAGGAAAATGGGTGCCACTGTCTTTTAAATTGGAATACGAAGCTACTAATAATGTGGCTGAATATGAAGCACTGTTGCTAGGACTGCAGACAGCCAAGAGCATGGGAATACAGAGTTTAAAGGTTCTGGGAGATTCTGAGCTGGTGTTCAGACAAGTCAGAAATCAGTTTCAAACCAAACATCCTCGGCTGAGAGCTTATAGAAATGAAGTATGGGACCTGGAGGAGAACTTCTTCTTGGCATTCGATATCCAGTTCATGCCCCGGGAGCAGAATAGAATGGCAGATTCTCTTGCTGTAGCTGCCAGTACATTTTGTCCTCCTCAGAATCCTCTCCTGAGGTATGAAATCGAAGTACGTTATAGACCATCAATCCGAGATAATGTTAAACATTGGCAGGTATTTGAAGATGAGGAACAAATGAAGAGATTCCTGGAAATAGTGGGAGAATTCTCTAATATGGAGATTGATGATTGTGAAGAAGATGAGGCTGAGAATGTTTCAGAAAATAATTGGGAAGAGAAGATGGCAGGCAGTAAAATGCTGCAGCTGAAAGGAAATGTTATTCCCAGAGGGATGGTAGCTCTAGAAAGGTTATTTGACATGAATGATGTCCTAGCGCAGCCTAGTAAAGTGGTAGAAGAAGATCAGGTGGAAGATATGAATCTGGGTACCAATGTTGAGCCCAAAATTTTCAAATTATCCAAGAAGGTCCCAGAGGAATATAAGGAAAAATACTTGAAATTATTTCAGTCATACAAGGATATATTTGCATGGTCCTATCAGGACCTTAAAACTTTTGATATTACTATAATGCAGTATAAAATTCCTTTGAGGGAAGATGCAAAACCTTATAAGCAGAAACTTAGACAGATAAATCCTCTACTGCTTCCCTCTATTGAGAAAGAAATTAAGAAGCTGATGAAGGCCAAAATAATTGTGCCTTTGAGATATTCTGAATGGGTGGCAAATTTGGTCCCTGTCTAAAAAAAGAATGGAGAAATAAGGTTGTGTGTGGATTTCAGGAATTTAAACAGAGCATCTTTAAAAGATAATTATCCACTACCCAAGATGGACCACATCCTACAGAAAGTGATTGGAGCCTCCAGAATGTCAATGATGGATGGTTTTTCTGGTTATAATCAGGTAGCTATGCTCCCAGAGGATTAGAAGAAGACTTCTTTCACTACACCATGGGGAACATTTATGTATGCCAAGATGCCTTTTGGATTGATCAATGTAGGGGCTACCTTTCAGAGGGCGATGGACATTGCTTTTGTTGGGGAGTAAGATAAGTTTTTGGTGGTATACCTTGATGATATCACAGTATATTCAAAAAATGATGCTAAACACATTGAACATTTACCAAGAAATTTTGAAAAATGCAGAAGGTATGGCCTTTCTCTTAATCCACAAAAGTCTTTATTTGCATTAGAGGAAGGCAAACTTTTGGGACATATTGTAACTAAAGAGGGGGTAAGGATAGATCCCAAAAGAGTATAAGTCATAAATGGTATTCCTCTTCCCAGGAATAAGAAAGAAGTACAGGTATTTTTAGGCCGGATAAATTTCCTGAGAAGATTTATTCCTAACTACGCTGAGATAGTTAGGCATATAACAGATATGCTAAAAAAGAAAAATGAAGTAAAATGGTCTCAGGAATCCAGAGAGGCATTCACCAGGATAAAACAAGCATTTGCTGAAGCTCCTGTGCTAACTGGACCGGATTATGCAAAGCCATTTATGATATTTTCCTTTGCATCACCACATATAGTAGCTGGAGTGTTATTACAGAAAAATGAAGAAGGTGGACCCTCACGATGGGCAGGATGTGTTTTTAATCTGCATAAGAGCTCATATGTTTCAGGAGTTATACAACGCATACGGTAAAAAGGTAAGGTAAAGTATTTTAGGTTTGCTGGTACTGAGACCCGTACCAGTATTAAACCCGGCATGAGGCTCCCACCTGCACTCTGACACACCCAATCCCTATGCGCCGTGTGCCTCACTGTCAGTGTCCTTAGGACACTTGCCTTCACTCGTTTTATTTATCCGTCTTTTTACCTAAAATTACCCAGTCCAGAGATAACATTCCGTCTATATTTCATTCCAGTAAAAGGTTGCAGGTTCCCGTCCATAGCATATACCAAGTAGGAAAGAGCGCCTGGTCTACCCAATCATTGTCAGAGTTCCCTGCGTCGCTTTCCCGAGCAGACTTACCTTCCGTTCAGGTATTCCATTATTCATTCTCCCTCTGTTTTCCTTTCGCTTTTTCAAATTTTTGAATGTCGGCCATGGGAAGGGTAACGCCAAAGAAGAGTGAACCAGAAACCCCCCAGGTCCATGACTCTAGGAATCCCCCTAGTTTCGACCCTCTTCTTGACTTGCAGGCGGGTATCTGTGACCCTAAATACCCATTTGACATCCGCATCATTAAACCCTTGCTTTTCAGTCACCATCTCAAGAACACAGACCGCTACCGGGTAGTCGTGTCAGGCCTATACCATCAAATTGCCCCTCAAGTTCATTTTGTGGTTGATTTTATCACCTGGCTCAGAGATGTTTTCGACGAGCATCGGGGCACCTTCACTTCCCCTCAGGGGAACAGGGTTATTTCCCTTTCTCCCGATGTTATCAAGCAAGCCCTTTGCTTCCCTACCAGCGCCACATATGTTAGTTTCAAGGACGAGGCCTTGGCAGCCCAGTTTATCAAACAACCACGGGAGGCCCGGCAAGCCTTCATTTCCTCTATAACCATCGACCAGGCTACTTCTCTTCCCGCCGTAGAGCCGTTCCCATTAAGTCTGTTCTTTGAAGAGGTTCGGCCCATTCTCTCTCTGATTGCTGGCCTGTTGGGGGTAGGGAGTCCGGAAGACATTTCCACGGTGTGCGTTCATTTTTTATGGCTCATGTCCCAAAAAGGGGTAGTTTTAGATATTCCGGGTTTCCTTTCCTCAACCCTTCGAACCCAATTCCAAGAGCTTCCACAAACCCGTCGGTTCCGTTTCTGTTCAATCGTTTTTTATCTCTTCTTGTACCAGCACGCCGATAAGTTTTTGGGCTTGGGGTTAGACAAAGTTTATCTTGAGAATTCCCAACCCAGACCAGTCTTCGACTAGAATTTCTCTGTGCGTCAATTACCTAAGGGGGAGGGTTACTCCAGTTTTGTGAATAGTTTTTTGTCTATCGCCTATACCATCATTCATGACTCGCCTTCCCCAAGGGTATTTCCAGAAATGAAAGGTTGGCTGCAAGCTGGAAAATCCCAGAGTACCGGAGATTGGTTTCTATTCGAGGACTACACTGAAATTCAGGTCTATGGAGCCGAATTTTCCCCCTACCGACTACCATTGTTCCCTGTCCGACGAGTTTATGCACTCGAATACATCAGGAAAGCCCTCAAGGCCGATCAACTTCATTTTGTTCCTGCCAAGAAGGGCTATATCCTAAGGCTTCCCATTGAAATCGGCCCCTTCGTGGTAAACTCGAGACATGCCCTCCCGATCGTTGAGAAAATGCTACAAGGTCTGGGCCTAAGACTGGGAAAAAGCTAGGCTTATGACCCTCGAGAAATTATCTCGAACAAAAGAAAAAGGAACAAGTCTGCACCATACATGCATGAGCCGAGGCCATTTATGGAATGGAGGGCTAATCTCGAAACTTGGCCCTTGTTTTCGCAGATGGAGAAAGATTCTCTGCTACAGGGGAGGAAGAGAATGTCGATAGAGGCACAGGTGGAGAAGCAAGAGAAGAAGCAGGTACCTCAGGGGCAGTGCCCCCTCCCAAAAGACAAAGAACAGCCTCCAGTGAGGCAGAAGTTATAGGGGAGGAGAAACTGTTGGAACCCTTCACGGTGTATGGGAAATTGGATAAAAGCAAGGCAGGGATAATGGTGCTAAGAGACAGTACCACTTCTTCTGATTTCACAGAGGTCACGCAGGCTATCATAGAGCACACTTCGCCGAGGGCAGTTGAACGGGATCAAGAGAATAAAGCGATCCGCGACAAGTACAAAGCTGATTTGGGGGGATATGTTGAAAAGTACCATACCAGGCTCTCTGCCTCCATCAACGTGGACATCGAAAGCCTGGTATTGTCTATGGAAAAAGCTATCCTGGATCCTAATTCCGATGTCCCTAGCTATCGGGTGCTCGAGTTTGCCATTGACATGAAGAAGGTACCAGCCAGCGACATGTGCGACCTGTTCCAGACGGTATGCGATATGATGAAACATAAACTAATGCGGGTCACCCTCGCGCTAAAGAAATTAGAGCAGAAACATGACAAGTTGAGGGCTACCTTGACAGCCGAACAAGTTAGCTGCCGCGCCAGAGCAAATCAGGTGCGTGTACTCCAGGCCCTGATCAAGAGAAAAGATACAGGGGGAACAAATACACAGGAAGCTCTCATTGAACAGCTGCAGAAGGAAGTTGCATCGGCAAAAAGTCAGGCCCGTATACCAACCGCTCACCATGTCCAGACGGCTGAACTGGTACAGGTGGAGCAAGAAAAAGCAGAACTCTCCACCAAGCTATCAAAAGAAAGGGAGGAAAAAGAAAAGATGGCCGAAACAATCAACGTGTTACAGGATGAAGCAACAGAGCTATAAGCTAGATGGGACTCACACAGCTACCAGCCAACTGTGGTGTCAAGTGGAACTAGCTCGTTTTCTGAGCAATTGTCTGTAGCAAGAGCTGAGATTGAGATATTGGAAAAGCAAGCGGCTACAGCAAGGCAGAGGATCACAAACCTGGAAACTCTCTCGCCGAGAACACTAGAATAGTCGAAGGGTTGCAGAAAGAAATAGAGCAGGAAAAGAAGATGACGACAGATCAACAGAAAACTATTTCCAACATGAAAAGCCGTGCAAAGGGAAATCTCACCCTTCTTGAGGCTAGGAGCATAATCTGGTCTGATATAATCTCGGTCGTGACTGAGCAATGGTGCTTCCTAAGGACGATGGGGGAGCATAAGTCTGATGTACCATACCTTAGTAGGAAACTGCAGGAGGCAGACCTTGATCTGTCTAACAGGGCCCAACATGCCAAAGAGTACATTTCGTTCCTCAACGAGCTGGGATCCGATGACATGGAGAAGCACGTCATTCCTAGCCGATTCACTGAGGCTACCGAGTGTCGCAAAATTATCAACAAAGAGACGGCCCGGGTCACAGCTTCAAGAGCTCTCCAATAGGTGGTCGCCAACGTTGGATGGTTCGACGAGGTATGGGGTGAGATTATGATAGCTGGACTCCCTTCGTGCTAATACCCGACCACCTCTATCATGCTCTTGCCTCTAGACCGATACACAGCATGCTTGCAAGAAGAAAGAGACCGAACTGACATTCAGATGGGCAAAGCAGCTCAGCTCAAAGACGACACGATTTTTTCATCCCTGCGAAAAGAGTTCAACCTTCTCCACTTGATTAAACACAAGCTTCCTACTGGGGCAGGTTTCCGTGCCCTCACTGAGGCCTTTGTCGAAGTGGAGGGGTTCTCAGCAATGCCCAAGCCAACCGCGGACAGTCAGCAGAGGTGCACGCAGTTTATGAGCCAGCATGCCAGTTCGTCCGCAAACGTGCCTCCACCTGAATCAGCAACTGCCTCCACTCAGCCACACCTGTGATTCCTTGTCAACTCATGATTCGGCCTTAACGGCCTATTTTACTTTTACTCAGTTAATTTCTCTTAAGTTTCGAGTGGGTTGTTTTCTCCACTCTTGCATTTTACTTTTTCACCAAACTGTTGTTTAATTTTCTGTTTTTAAAAAAACGGCCGAGGGCCTGATCATACATGATGGGAGGCTTGATTCCTCATCATGAATTTTTCTGTTTTGAAAATGACATTTAACAAATTTTGTTTATGCGAAGAAGATATTTTTCTGAAAAATATCTTCTCGCTGAGATGGAAAGAAGCCTATATAAGGTAAATCCAATGAGAAAAATAGGTTCCAAATTTTCTGAAGAATTGACTGTGTAAGAGCTTCTTGTATGCAATTTTTGTAAAAGTTCAAATATGAATGCAAAGAGCCCGTAGGGTCTCAATGAAAAGGAGTTTTGTCTTGGATAAGGATTCTAGTTTTGGTTCTTTATAGTGTGTAGTTCTCTCTTGTGTGTTGTAGTGTAGTCATTCATTTCGCTTACATCCATATATCTGGTATTACATTCTGGAATGCGAGTAGCCTGTTGCTTCTGATATAAATTTATCCTTGTTGGTACTTACATCATAGGCTTCTTGGCACTTTAAATATGGCTCAGCTGTAATATACTGTCCCATTTTGGATTCATCCGCATTTCTACTATATTGGCTGCTATGAGGTGTTATTTACAAATGCTGTTATCGTGTGTGGATTCTTAACTTCTTAAGCCCACCACATGTTAGCATATGTTTCTGAATATTGTCTTAATAACAGTTAATATCCTCTTTCTTCTACGTATTAAGTAGACGTCCTTCAATCATCATTCTCTGTGAAGTATTGAGAATCCAGCCCTTTTTACAGCGAACTGTCTTGGAATTGTCTTATGCATTTATGTTGGAGCTTAACATCTTGCCTATTCATTATTGTTCCTTCAGCGTTGAGCTTCTGAAGTATTTGGTACCATTAAAATCTAATTTTCCCATCTGCAAAGAAATAGTATGAGAGCCTGGTTCCGCTAAGATTATCCTTATTACATGGTCTTGCCTCTCTGCTATATAAGATGTCCTAGGCACTAGTCTATGGCAACTCTAGGCTGTCTCTAGGAGCTACAACACCACCTTCAAAAAAAACTTCCAGAATGAAAAGAAGGTTCTTATTATGTAGCAGAAGATTGTACAAAACCAAAGATTCAAACACTAGAATAAGGTACTGTGACAAATAAATTTAATTAGCTAATTTCATTATGAAAGTTACGACACACAACCAGAAGGGAGTATCAAATAAAAAATTGTATAATATGTCAAATAATTCCACATAACCATGTTATAACAAAAACTTTACAAAACTCTCCACACGCATTATAAACACTTGAATGTTGAAATTCAAAAATTCTTCAAGACGGGGAAACTGTATTTTCGACTATGACATGATAAATTCAACAAGACTATAACTTTCTTTAAAAACCACAACTTGTTTTCATGTAACCAAAATTTGCTTTTCATATGACTCCTTCTTTGCAACAACTTATTTATTCTAGGCTACTCTTTCCTATGTTATTTCCTTACGACACTTCTTTTGCAACATATGGTGCAATTGCAAGTTTAAATTTTATTAAAAAAATTGAGGTTAAAATCTAACAAATTTTTAATAACAACATTTTAACTTAAAAGTCACCAAAACCTAAATTCAATCTAACTTATTAAAAAGAAAGAAAACTAACATTAAAAAAACATATATAAAAGTATTTACTTGATCTAATGGCCTAAAATTTTTCAATCATCAAACATTTGATCCAATGGCTCAAACAATGACACAGTGGCAACTAGGGCACTTGTTTTCAAATAGTGTAAGAAAAAATTTAATGTTTATGTATTTTACAATTTTTTTGTATTCATTAAACTAATTTATGTTAAATCTAGTTTTATTAAGTTATTAATTTAAATTTTATTAAAAAAATTGAGGTTAAAATCTAACAATTTTTTAATAACAACATTTTAACTTAAAAAATCACCAAAACCTAAATTCAATATAATTTATTAAAAAGAAAACAAAAACTAACATTATAAAAAACATATTTAAAAAATATTTACTTGATCTAATGGCCTAAAACATTTCAATAGTCCAATGGCTCAAACATAGACACTGTCTATGGCAGCTAGGGGAGTTGTTTTCAAATAGTGACCCCTTACGGGGTAAAAATATTTTATAATTTAGTATGAAGAAATACTCTTTTCTTAAACTAGCAGTTGCACCACATGTTGCAAAAAAATCCTAGTAAGGCAATAGCATATGAAAGAGTAGCCTAAAATAAATAAGATGTTGCAAAGAAGGAGACATCGTGAAGGAATGAAAGGGAACTTTTTCTTGCACAGAAGCATCTCATGGGAGCTTCAAATATAATGATGATAAGATTTATCAACTAGAAAGATACATTTATTAAACTCTAAAGCCTCTTCTTGATTGAAAACATACTAAACTCATAAGATATAGCTGAAGAGAAATAATTTAAAAACTTCTTAACACAATAATTTAAAACTTCTTGGCACAATTGTTACATAATAATTTGATGCACAACTTGGATAGTAGTAAATTTCAGCTTGCAACAAGTCCAAATAAAACAAGTGAAGTCTCTCATGTGTCTGCCATGTTGGATTTCATCACTTCAAGAGCAGTAAAAATAAGGCTATTAAGAAAAAAACTCCAACACCAAGAGAGATTCGGTATCGTTTATGGAATTGGTGAACATGTCTTGTTCTCCGATGTTGGCTACTCAACATAGCTTTCTTGATCTTGTGTAGAAGAAATGAATTTGTATTTAACTTATATTACATTAACCATTAAATTTCTGACATTCATGGCATGCTTTCCATCACGTTTGTAGAGAAAACTATAAAAGAGTATCACACTTTTCTTATCAGAGCTAAATGTTCCTATATGAAACAACGATGGATTAAAATCAGTAAAACAAGTTTATTGTGAAAAAAACTCTAGAGAAAATTATAACACAATATCACACTTTTCTTATGAGAGCTAAATGATCCTATATGAAACAACAATGTATTTCATAAGTTAAAAGCAGAAAAAACAAGTTTATTGAGAAAACAACTCCAACACATTTGTAGAGAAAATTATAACACGGTATCGCACTTTTCTTATCAGAGCTAAATGATCCTATATGCAACAACGATGGCTTTCATCAATTCATCAGTTCAAGAGAAGTAAAAACAAGTTTACTGAGAAAAAAACTCTAGCACTGAGAGAGATTCTGAAGCAAATTTTGAATTGATGAACATGTCTTACTCTACGGTGTCAGATATTGGGCATAGATTTCCTGATATTGTATACAAGGCTATAAATTTGCATGTAGCTTATACTACATTAACCATGAAATTGGCATCATTTAGGGCACACTTTCCATAACGTTTGTAGAGAAAATTACAATAAAGTATCACATCTTTCTTATCATATATAAATGTTCATATATGAAACAACTACCTTGTGCCTCATAGATAAATGTTCATATATGAAACAACTACCTTGTGCCTCATAGTTTAAAATTGTGCAAGGAGGAGGAGAGGAGTGTCAAGGTGCAAGCTAGAATAAGAAGAGAAAGAAGAATCTTGTTTGGGACTTGAGATAGATTCATTCTTTGCACATCTAGAGCAAAGCTTAATAAAAGAAAATTCACCATACTTTGAATTTTTGAAATAAATATCTTAAAATTTAGAATATCAATTTAATTCATTTTACTCAATTACACATTTAACAATATTCATTTAAAAAAGTAAAAATACAAATTACTATTTGAAATAAAATGTTACAACACATTTAACAATATTCATTTAAAAAAATAGAAATACCAATTAATATTTTAAATAAAAATAGTACAAAGAATCACATTAATTACCATGACCCCTACCTTCCACATGAATACCATGGGCAATACTATGGGCTGTTTTTATATTTTATTATTATTTTATTTTAGTATTTTTAAATTTCATTGTATTTTAACATTGAGGAATCTCTTTTGATTTTCTCACGTGGGCCTTGTGGGCCTTCTTCGATGATGTAATAGGAACTTTCTCTTAGAGAATAAAGGATGGAAAATTATGTTGAGTGAACTACTACTATGTTCAACATGACATTACAACCTTTCTATCATATATTGTTGGAGAGCATAGTAGCACAAAAATGTAATATTTAAATATATAAATAGTTATTTTCCTTTTTTTATATTATATTTTATCTATATAATCTTAACAAAACTGAGGTAACAAGCTTTTAATAACAACATTTTAATTATAAAAAAAAAATTAATATTCTAAAAAACATATATAAAAATATTTACTTGATGTAATGGCCTAAAATACTTCAATAGTCTAACATTTGATCTAATGAAACACTCTAGAAGCTAGAGAAGTTGTTTTCAAATAATGACCTATTAAACCTTAAATATAATAAAATAAATACATAAATAATTTGCAGGTTTAAATTTGATATTTTATAGGAAAACTAAAGAGCCCTCCTCTCTAATATGATTATCTATCATAATTTTTTTCCAGATACAGGTATATGCGTAATTCACATTGAAGTAGAATTTTACAATTCATCTTAAAATAGAAGCCAGTATTGCGAAGATAGTTCTTTGAAGAGTAAGCCCAAAGAATTAGTTTATTAATTTCATGTTTATACTATTAAATTGTTCGGAAAACAACTACTTCCCTTAAAATAAGTTGTTCGAATCAACTTGTTCGGAAACAACTACTTCGTTTAAAAGAATATTTATTTCAAGTACGCTGTTTTTTTAGATGTATATTAAAAATTTACTTTATATAACTTTTACTCATTTGCTTGCTTGAATGATTGGATGACCCAAATTATTCATTCCTGGTATTTCCTGAATAACAGGATTGATATTGATTAATTTCTCGGAAATGCTAGCAACACTGAAAACAACGGGTTCATAATAGAACACAGCGCGAGATAGACAAGCAGGGGAGTCTTCATGATCTGTAGTCTCGATAAATTAAAATCCCCACATCGTTCTGTTAAAAAAACTCAATTTTTCTAACATAATTGATTACCCCATGGGGAACTCTGATAAATAATTACAGGGTTTTGCTTTATTGCAGCATGAGGCCGCAAACCCATATGAAGACCTATATATAAAAAGTTTGTCTTACCTTCAAGCACGCTGGTTTTAACTTTAATTAATTGCTTGTTTTTAATTACAGGTTCACTTTGAATTCTTTGTCCATCTGTTAGTTTATTCCACTTTCGTTTTCTGCGCTAGGGTTTACTCGGCCAGGGATTTCACAAGTTTTTATTCTGACTTCCTTGCCTTGTAGGGTTTTCTGTAGATGTTCTCACACCCTTCGGCCAGTTCACTTCTCTTTTGAGAGTTGGCTTTTTAAAGAAAGTTATAGTCCTGTTGAATTTATTATGTCATAATCGAAAATACAGTTTTCCCTTCTTGAAAAATGTTTCAATTTCAACATTCAAGTGTTTATAAACTATTGGTTTTCCCTGATAAGAAGAGGAGGCAAACTATTGATAAACGTGAAGATTGAAGAATGAAATCTGTATCGTTGCCGTTGAACAGAAAACAATGCCGACACTTTAAACTGCATATTGCTTTATTTTATTCTTTAAATTGCACACTTCTACCCCATCTAAACTTCGACCTTTACCACACTTCTACCCCATCATAACATATTTGACGTTTACCTCACTTACAGCTCAATTTTCATATTCTACATATTCAACTGGTTCCTACGCATATTCTTTTTATGACATTTAAACAGTGATCACACACTTTCACCCTAGAGTCTTTTCACCTACATCCACTTTAAAATGCACATTTACACTTTGAAATCCTATTTATTCCTCTCCACTTGCATTCACTCCAAAATGCAACTGATCCCGTTCCTCTTTACCTATACCGAACAGCACGCGCCATACTAAAAATACTCCATTCACCGGACCCGAGAGGGAGAAGTTCGACATCACAGGATACCCAAAAGAGAAGTCCCCTCTCACAGGGAAGTGTAACACATCAATGGCCGAGATAGAGGAGATGCCCCTATCAATCCACCATACCCAAGATACTAAAAAGATGTTTCACTCTCCAATCTAATTTCTCTTTCTTTTAAAATACATTAACTAAATTCAAGCTACAAATTTGAATTCACATCCACTCCCAAATACAAGTTACAAATTTGACTTCACATCCACTTCCAAATACACTTGATTCTATTTCTCAATATCTATATTCATTTTAAAATGCATACTTTCACTCTCCAATATAATTCTTCTTTTTTTTATACATACTTTATTATTAAATTCAAGTTACAAATTTGAATTTACAGCCATTTCAAAATGCACTTGATTTGGTTACTTTTTACCTATATCTATTTTAAAATGCATATTTTCATCCTCCAACCTAAATCCTCATTTTTTTTAAATAAATATTTTATGATTAAATTCTAGTTGCAAATTTAAATTTACAGCCATTTCAAAATGCACTTGATTTGGTTACATTTTACCTATATCTATTTTAAAATGCATATTTTCACCCTCCAACCTAAATCCTCATTCTTTTAAAATAAATATTTTATGATTAAATTCGAGTTACAAATTTGAATTTATATCCACTTCAAAATACATTTGATCCACTTCCTCTTTACCTATACCCATTTACCCATTTGAAAAAGTATACTTCCACTCTCCAACCTAATTCCTCATTATTTTCTGATTAAATTCAAGTGAGGATAATCCATACTTTATTATTAATAGTAATAAGTCTTTTCAGAGATATATTTTACGATTAAATTCAAGTTACAAATTTTCACTAAATTTAACTAAGGATTATACATAATTTAACTAATAATAATAATCAATACGTATTTATCTCACCCTTTAATATGTACACTTTCAATCTAGAGATGAAAATGAATGTGTGCAATGCTTGACTTTGGGGTGGAGGTGAAAGTGCTTCTAAAATAGAACTCACATTGACCTCACCACCACTTCATACACATTTTCATTTTCACTTTAGTTATACTTTATCTATCAATTAATCTTCAACAAATTTGCAATTATTAAACTTGGTTATTGCTCGAATGGAGGTCTAGTGACAGTGGTCATGTTCTAGTTGTTTGAAGAAAATTATAAAATACAAAATACATGTGAAAGGTTCCATGCATTGAGATCCACATATATCATTGTGACCAATCGAATTGATGGTTCACTATGAAATTTTGAATCTCTTCCCTAATCAAACTTAATTTTCTAGCCATAACAATCCATGACACTAGTCAAAATTTATATCTTGACTAAAATATAAGGTCACCATCTCCCATCCTTGATTGGTGCTATGGCATGTCCAAATCTCTCCTTTGGTAAATTAGGGAGATTGGGTCAAAAAAAATTCTTCTTCAATAATGAGCCCAGAGCTCATTTCTAACATCCCCATCATCTTTTTCTGATTTAGAAATTACCCATGATATAATTTGCGTCACGTTACACCTTCTTCGTCGTTGATTTAGATGTTTCTTGCTAGGATATTGACATGACCGTAGTTCCCAAGGTGACCTGTGGTTAGAAACAGGTTGGGTTAGTAGAACCTTTCCCCCAACAAGTTCCCCTACCCTCCTATAGTTTGGCGTCGATGGAATAAAGTGTTTTGAATTGACCATGTCGACGCTCTTGACCGAAACTTAGTTATCACACTTATGGTTATCCACCCGCAGCATCAAATGTAATCTGTCGCATAAAATATTCCATGTGAACAATACTCTCATAGCCGCCTAAATGATGGTTTAATACTCCGTCGAATAATCATCGTCACTTTGGGTTTGGAACTTTGGATATGTGTTAACGTTAAACATATGGTTCTCTCAACATAAATTAACACGTACTTTGGGTTATAAGACTTTAATACATTCTGTGATGGGGTTAGCCTCTAACCCTTTTCTGTGGAATGGGTCGTGGGTTAACCCCGGTCCCAACCCCCACATAATATTTCAATAAACTTTAAATACGGGTTAAAACCTTATAGGTTAAGAACCAATGTGTAGCATAAGTAGTTGGAGGCATAATTTGTCTAATGGACGTCTTCAGTTTGAATCCCTGGGCTATTTCTCATCCTTACCAAATTTGGTGGCCACCAAGAGGCCATGTGGTAGCCTTTGGTTAGCCCATGTGGTCCCTCCTGGTTGGACCACTTCACTAACCTCATAAACTAATGAAAACTAGCCATTTCACAGCCAATAGAAACCTGACAAGTGGAGAACAGGGATTGGATAACAAATCACAATCAGCATGTACAGTCAGGGTCTAGTCAGTAGTATGGACTACTAACTATGCAACCCTGCAAACTAAAAAAACAATTTTTTTTATTTTTTCGACAAGCGAACAAAATGTGATTGCAGGAACATACGACACAATTTTTTTGCAAAACTATTTGCAGTGGATTAAGAATGATGAGATATATGTGATCATGCAGGTTTCATACCATTTTGACAAATTTTCAATTTGAGCATATAATTGATCCACCGGATCATTCCTCCCCACTGGAATATTTTGCACACTCAAAATTTCATTATCCATCAACAAATGGATGAGGCTTCATGTCCCTCACCATTCTAGTCTCGATCCACTGAAATTTTCTTAAGTGCGACATTTCAAGCTTTTCATGAAAACTTATGATTTTCCCCGGTTTTGAAGACCTTGACTTGCTATTGCAGATACCATCTTGTTGGAATTTCCTAGAATATGTAGAACATGTTAGTCATCAGCAATTTTTGCCTTTGTAGATTACTAAATTATTATCCTAAGATTTCTACAAAGAAAGTTCATAACATTGTTAGTTCTAGAAATATCAGTGCCTTCATTATCCTTCAGATAATTTTTCACTATTTCATCATTCGATCATGTCAAACTCTTCTTACCAATCCTATAAAATTCGTTAGGGGATCATGTCATTCATTTTGTTTATATTTTGTCACTTTTGGCTGAAATCCTCTATTTTGTTTTGCCTAAACCCTCCACTGCTACCTAAGGCCACCAATCAAATAGCTCTATTGTGTCTCCCAAAAATACCCCAAGCATTGATGATATCAGAACTGTCTTTGTAGGATCTTTAGATAAATCAAGTACATTGGATTTTGGATATTCAATACATTAGTTTATCATAAACTCTGTTTTACACTCAATGACCCCAAAATGTAAGTTTTCAGTCCAAAACCCAAGTCTAAGGAACCTTCCACTAGGTCACCTAGGGTTTCACATGTCATAGGGTGGATTTGGTATCCTAAAAATCTATGTTTTTCCTGTGTAAAGAGACTGCTTTCAAAGAATAAGAGGGACAAGTAAATTTGTCCAAAACTGATCAAAGGGCCATTCAATAAATTTCTCCTTGGCCTATTGCACAAATTCTGCAAGGGGCAGCTGCCCTTGCTCACATTTCTGCAAAAAGATCAAGATGGCCATCATGCCTAAAAAGAGGTAAGGTAATAGGGGGAAATCATCACAAGAAGATCAACTTCAACAAAGAAAAATACAACAGGACTGTGTTTAAAGAGAATTAGGGTTTTGTGACTAATTGGAAAAACAATGTTTCCAAAGAAAGAAGCCAGTACAAGGACCACAAGGGAAGAAGTCACCTCAACAACACCAAGTACACATTAAACATTTTCAGAAATAATAGATGAATTTTGAAAGGCTATAGAGAACTTAGAAGAGAACATTTTTTACTTTTCTCTAAATAGCCCAAAACCTAGGATTTTGGAAAAATGGACATAACAATTCCAAAGAAGATGATAAGGCCTCCTTCTTAAAAGAAAATGGAATTCAAAAGATATCTAGGGGATTCCTTATCAAAGGTATATTCTGCAAAAGATAGCTAGTCATGAGTGACACTTCTGCAGGACTGTAAAAAATGGCTACCTACATGAAGATTGATAAGATCAAACAAACCTGATGTATCTCATGATGGTGGCACATATAAAGACTAAAGGACCTATTGATACCAACTGCTAGAGTTTTCACAACAAGAGGTTTTCACTGCTTCAAAGTGAAAAAATGATAGAATGTCAGTTGAAAGAAGGTCAAAATTTTCCTCTTTAATCTCATCCACCAAGCAATCAAAGGCATAAAAGATGCAGGGTTGAAGATTCCAAGGTGAAAGTGCCAAAAAAATCACAAGTTTACTATTTACAAGTGTTGAAATTCATGAAAAGGATAAAGTGGGGAAAAAAACCTTCAAAAAAGAGCACTAATGTCACTGTATGCCTTTTTCCTCAAAAATTTGTCAAAATGATCTTTTACTTTTTTTTCTTTTCAAGAACTTGTTCATGTTTCCAAAATCTAGGTAAGAGACAAATTTTAAGCTTGTTAAAAAGTTTTTAAATCCGAGGGAAACGTCAAGATGCTCCAGCAAAGGAAAAAAACCATTTCTGTCAGATTTTTGCCACCTACAGGACAGAAAGACCAAAAATTTAGTGAAAAAGAAAGAAAAAAAACAAACAATAGAAAAGTGGGTTTATAACTTCGATTATTTTCTCTCAAAGAGTATAAATGTTATTTTTTGTTCCACTTCAAATTCATTTTAGGCCTTAGAAGAAAGGAAAAACGTGTTAAGAAGAATAACAGAGGTTTTCTGGTCATTTTTGGTCAAGTTTTCCAGGCGTTGCGCAAATCCAAGAGGCGTTGCGCAAATACTTGGCGGCATTGCGCAAACCAACCCTCCACCCACTCAAGTTTGAATGGCGCTGCTTAAATCTCAAATGGGCACTGCGCTAACCTCGAGCGCTACGCAAATTGGTCGCCCCACTCGCCCAGGACACACAGGCCTGACACTTCACCTGAATTTTCTACACGAAACTCATGGGCGCTATGCAAATTGACTGCTCGACTGACCTAGAAGGCATGCAGAAGCTACCTATATCACGAGTGTTGCTCTAACTACCATGCAGGAGCTGCCTATCTCACCGACACTGCGCTAACTATTGTGCAGGAGCTGTTGACACTGCACAAACCTCCCGACCCGACAAGCATGGGAAGAGGTGTTGCGCAAATGCCAGAACATGCAAAGTGAAAAGACCCTTGTCCTAATGCCAAATTTCATCCTCTGAGGTGCCTCCAAGGTTGAAGAAGGTCCAAGAAATTTGTAAGTGGTATATTCTCATAATCTCCAAATAAGTTTTCAAATCAATTTTGGTTTTTAATGGTGTTTGAACTAAAAACCCTAATAGAATAAACCCTAGGTCATATACACAAAGGAGACCCTATTTGTGCCCTGTTCAAATACTTCTTGCGACCATTTTAAAGTCAGATAAGGGTGGGTGAGTTAAAGTGTCTCCAAACAAAGTTGATAAGTGCCTCCTTAAAAGCGCCAAATCCACTAAAACCCTAAAAACCCTAACCTCCATGCCCCTTATTCACCAAAGCTTGAATCCATCAATTTTCACCTTGTTTCATCAAATCCCCAATTTGTAAACTAGTGTCCCCATCACCATGTCAGAGGCTGAAAACAACAGTGGTAGTGAAGGTGGTCAAAATATTTTAAGAACGAAGCACAAGGGAGGGAAAGTGAATAGGTTGGAACCTAAAAGCACTGTTGCCATCACCTCCTCTCCTAGAATCCTATCATGCTTCCAGAATACAAGATGTATTCAGTTTTGTGAGAAGGTCAAACAGGTGAAGAGTCATCCTGAGCTTACGAGGCTCCTCATTCTCAACTTGCACAACAAGCACTCAAGCCTTGCAGGAGTGTATTTTGAGATTTTAGTAGGTGCCATCTCTCAGGCTACAAGTATCCCAGTTGTGGGTAAAAATTGTTTTAAAAAGGGAAATTTAGACAAAGATTTATTTGAGCCCTTCGTCAAAATAAGGTATAGAGGTGGCAGCAACACAATTTTCCCATTCTCACACCTCAAGCACAGATATGCATCTTTGATGTTGGTTATCATGAAGTACTTCAACTGTGAGGGGAGGTACTCTAGGCTCTATACCTATCATGTCAGACTCCTCATGCATTTCACAGGGGTTAAGGTGCTAAATTTTCCTTACTATCTTTATAGGAGCATGGAGAAAATGTCTTCTTTTGTCCAATGGAGGAATCCCACACAACAAATGTATAGCTTATTCCACCATTTTGTAATATTCCAAATTAGGAACAACTACACTATTGGGAATATCTCAAGATATTACCAATGTGGAGATTAGCAATACATAAACATGAGCTTGAAAATAGTAGTGAATAAATTAATACCAAGAATGTCGGAAGATCTACATACCCATTACATTATATCATAGCAACAAAAATGTGTACAAGATCTGGAGGAAATGATATCTCAAGCTAGGCAATGCAGCCTCAATGAAACAAGTACATAAAATATGACAAAGCACTTATACACAAGAATGCCCAAGGCTATGACTACGCAGTCTATAAAGGATAACTGCTTCAAAATAGTTTCAATACACATATATGACAATATATAGCTCAAATAAAGAAGAGGGAGAAAAATCTAAACCCCTCGAAACTACAATACACAATCCTTGAAAGGATTGGCTGAAATAAGTACAAAAAGGCAAATCTATAGAAATGCCAGAGTTGCTGGGTAGCAGCAGCAACTCAAGAACTGAAAATAAGTGGAGAAGGTTGAAGATGTTGCATCCAATGAAAATGCCTCCACCAATGGATCTCTAGAATGAAAGGTTGGTCCTCTCACCTAAGATCTCACCCTCCAAAGATATCTGCAAGGCCCCACTTCATATGCTCCACTAAAATAACGTTGCCACTGGATGAAACTACGTTGTAGGACTAGGGAATGAGTTTTCCTTGATGCCAAAGTCCTCAATAAGCTCCGGAATGCCTCCAATATGATCTCCCAAAGGGAGGAGAGACTCCTCCATTGAAAATAGCTAATGGAGGTGGTGTAGTGAACCCTCACTGCAACACCCAGCAACACAACATTATTCTGCTACATAAATAACATTGTCTTGATGGAGGATGCTTGGCCTCAAGCCAATGAGTGCAATCCCTCAAGAGACCTCTAAAGAAGGAGAAGGAATCCTAAACAGGAATTCTGCCGACAACTCTTGTGAAACAACAAAGAATGCACAATTGTCTGAATAAACAATTAGATGAATAATACAAATCATGAGTAACAATGGCTGCCTTGCCCTCCTTTTAAAAAAGTGAAAGCTCTCTATCCATGGGCCCCATCCATTAGGGTTTCCTCCACCAAATATCCTCTTCCTCATTCACATTGTGATGTCTCATAAAGTGATCCGCTCCTCCTATGGCATCGTTGTTGACTTGGTCAAACATGACCTTGTCTTCATGCATTCGCCCCTTTTCACACTTGAGGGTGCAAAATAAAGCTACTATAATGTTCCCTTCCACATGGCGAGGGATTTTATTTATGTTTTCCATGAGCATGGGCCTCCTTACCCATTCATTTAGCTGCTAGGTGACAGAAGAAAAATTTTAATATTCTATTTAGCTATGAGCTAAAATGGGAATATTACAGTCCTCCCCTCCCAAATTTTGCTTGTCCTCAAGAAACTGTAAGGATAGAACTTAAGAATATCCACCCAAGGCATGGAGTTTGAAATATGTTGAGGAACATCTTCCTCATGTAGTTCCTCCATCCCCCAAGCAATGATCCATAAAAAGTGAGTTACCTCCCAACATGGAAACTCCTCACAATCATCTTCCACCTTTGGCTACTGCAATATAGGTGGGCTGAAAATCTGATCTTGTTAGACAAAATAGCCTACCCCATGCTGTCGTCCTCTCGACTTAGGATAGGTGTAGAGTATATGCTGATCTTGGGCTGCAATAAAGTTTCCCTCCAGTGGCAAGATGAATACTGGACCTCCAAGGATATCTTCCCCAGCGTTACGAAACATGTTGTCCCAAATCACCTCATATATGATGAGTTGGAAGTCACCATCATATGGCATCCAATCAATCATAGGGCTCACCTCAAATGGAAAAAAATGTTTTTTTGCAGTGGCCACATGTCCTCTCATGCTCCCATTATAACATGCAATGCAAATAATGTGGGATATCTCTCCCCCAAGGGACACATCCAATCAATGTGTCATTGCCCCAATCATGATATCAATAAATACCAAGACAACAACAACATAATGAACCATAATGAGAACAATTCTTTTTGTTATCTGTGGCAAGGGAGAAGGACAATGGTCCCTCAATTGTAACCAATGCAGTTGAACCCTCAACTGCAAAATAGTATGACAAAAAGTGTGGCCTCTCAACCACTTGCTTACTGTCCTAATCTCCTCAAATGTATGGAGAAATTAAATGATGCATGGTGCAAGGTGAGTATGTCCTCCAAAATACATTTCCTCCCCAAGTCCTCCTAGGGAGTGGTCACCAATAGTGCTCATGGCCTCAAGTAGACCATGGGGTCTAGAAAGAAGAATTCTCCTCCTTGGACCAACATCCTGTATATATATGGTTAAGGGATGAATATACAAATCATCATGCAAATAAACAATACCCTTACCATAATTTTTGTGTATGCAAATGGAGTGGCTCAAAAATGAGTCTCCTCTCATCCTCAAAGAGAAAAGAGGTGGTTGCGCTAACGCCTCCAAGGAGTTATGTATCTCATCCATCTGCACATGATCTATGCATCTCCTCATATGATGATATGTCAATATCATGCAAGAAATATGATGTTGGGAGCACTCCACTCCTCTAAAATCAATGAAAGGTGCCTCAACATGTGAAGCATCCCTTCTCCTCTGCTAGTCCAGTGGTCTCCCCGGAAAAATGTCTCCATGCAATGAGACATCCTCAACAAGAGATGATTGAATATATGAATGAACAAGTCTATCGATTCTTCCACTATGCTATCCAATCACTTTCTTAGGTGCATCAACCTCATAAAATATATAGGGATGTGTGCTCCTAATCACATCATGATGGTCATCTTCGCTATGTCCTCCTTATGTCTCCATGGTTCCACACCTCCTCAATAATGGCACATGTAGAACATGGGTTGTGTCTTGATCTCCATACATGAGATCCTGGGGACTCCCTTGTAAGGATGCAAGAATCCCTCTACTTGGAGCAAGAGCTCCTCCTCCCTCTGCATGAGGCACTAGATAATCTCTAGATGGCACATCGTTGTTTCCCTCAGCTTCCTCAATATAGATGGGCAACCCTCCAATAATGTTGTTGCAAACATGGAATCCCTCCCAAGGTGTAAGTAGTTCCTAATCATCAAAGGTCAAGGAGTATCCCCTTTGCACCATGACAGTGCCATCTCCTACTCCTGCAACATCATACAATAAATGAGAGAATTTTTTTCCTTGCTCTCCAAA
Source organism: Pinus albicaulis (assembly GCA_034641835.2). Taxonomy (NCBI): domain Eukaryota; kingdom Viridiplantae; phylum Streptophyta; class Pinopsida; order Pinales; family Pinaceae; genus Pinus; species Pinus albicaulis. The sequence continues at coordinate 192,543,744 of CM076578.1, read as the reverse complement.
TAATGACCCCAACAACAAATGTTTGTGTTGCTCCGTCCTACTCTCATCATGCAAGATATGTGATGAAGACATAGTGAATGACATGAATGTTTCATCATCACTATGCACTCATACTCTTTGCTGCTACATGATGCCAGTGTCCTACCAAATCTTCTCCGTCCTCATACCCTTGGAAAGAGTGTATGCCAAGTGATGGCCAAACTCCTTCAAGATTAACTAGCACGACCAAGCCTCCTACTGCCCGGTATCATAAATATGCAAATAGCTCACCAGCTCCTTGCTCATCATCCATTCAACCAATTGTGGATGTCTTCTTCTACCCTCCATCTTGGTAACCCTCCCATGAGAGCTACCATCATCCCAAATCAAATTTCTGCATTTCATGGGACCTTGAAATGCCATCTTCCCGAGGATCAATTTTACCCTATGAGGATCCAAATAGGTGGTAGGAAAAAACCTCCCATCATGATGTGCATGGCTCAAGGAATGTCCAACATAGTCATGAGATATTTTATCCATCCAAAGATGTCCTCCATCTTCTATCTATTCCTATGAGAAGGGAAGAACCTCCTCAAACTGTTGAAGAATCTTGCACTCCATGATGTGTGGGAGAGCACCTCCATTGAAATCTCTCTGTGAGATCTCTTCCTCATGCATGGCCTCCTAAAACCCAAGAGGTCCTGGATCTGCTGAAAGTAGAAGTCTCTCTTTGAGCTATGGCATGCTCATAGAGAGAGTTTCATCTAGAGAGGAGAAAGAGTTTCTTATCTCCAGATGTCTACTCCTTCTTTTTTACTTCTCTCATGGCTTCCTGAAGGAAGCTGCCATTTGAATGCTACCATGAGGAATGTCTCATATCCTATGCATCACTTCTTTTATACAGTGCAATGCTAATTTGCTTCTCTAGGTTAACTGCATGCAATGATGTAGACCCAACCAAAGTGTTTGTTTAAATGACAAGAGGTGGACTTTCAATCATTCCTTGGTGATAGTTGGAAGCTTCTTGAAAGGTTGCAAGAATTTCCTCCTCATAAGCGTTGGCCTCCCAAACTGTTGAAGATGACGGCTGCTCCTCCATGGTCTCAACAGCGCTGGTACATGTCTCATCAACTGGTGCTGAGGGCTCCTCCCTCCTTTTTCCAAACCTCCTGATCAATCTTTGAGAAAACTCAACAAGAGTAGAAACCATTGTATGGCTTAGATGATGATCCACCAATTCTTTGCTTCACCTTCAAGGTGCAGCACTGCAATTTCTACAACCTCTCTTTCTACTACAGGAGTAGTAGGAAGAAATCCTCTAGATTCTTCACCCAAACCTCTGCTACACATGTGAGTGATCAATCAAATGTGGACAATAGAAATCTATTGCCTCTCATCATCCCATAGTTGTGAGGTCTTCTCACTTATTTCTGCTGAATAAATTGTGGAAAAGCTAGAGTCTCTTAGAAGGCTCTAGGTTTTTCTCGGTATTCAGCAAGGTACTCACTTAGAATCTCGAATTCCAAGTGTTCTTCATGATTCTGGTCATATTCTTTATGACATTAGGAAGTGCATGGTCCTTCCTCTTCTCCTTCTTCAATCTTCTTGAACTCCTTGGAGAGGTCTCCTCTGGATCTAAAAATAGATGACAGTAAACTCATCTTCTTCATCATATTGATCTTCTTTGGCTGAGACTCATGAGCTGAGCCAGAGATCATGCTCTGATACCACTGTAATATTCCAAATTAGGAACAACTACACTATTGGGAATATCTCAAGATATTACCTATGTGGAGATCAAAAATACATAACCATGAGCTGGAAAATAGCAATGAATAAATTAATACCAAGAATGCCATAACATCTATATAACCATTACATTAGATCATAGTAGGAAAAATGTGTACAATATCTTGACGAAATGATATCTCAAGCTAGGAAATGCAGCCTCAATGAAACAAGTACATAAAATATGACAAAGCATTGCTACACAAGAATGCCCAAGGCTATGATTGCACTGTATATAAAGGAGAATTGCTGAAAAATAGTGTCAATACACATATATAACAATATAAAACTAAAATAAAGAAGGGGGAGCAAGATCTCAACCCCTAGAAACTAGAATACACAATCCTTGAAAGGATTGGCTGAAATAAGTACAAAATGACAAATTTGCAGAAATGCCAGAGTTGCTAGGTAGCAGCACCAACTCAAGAACTAAAAATAAGTGGAGAAGGCTAAAGATGCTGCATCCAATGAAAAGGCCTCCTCCAATGGATCTCTAGAATGAAAGGCTGATCCTCTCACATAAGATCTCACCCTCCAAAGATATCTGCAAGGTCCCACATCATATGCTCCACTAAAATAACACAGTAATTGGATGAAACTGCAATGTAGGGCTAGGGAATGAGTTGGCCTTGATGCCAAAGTCTGCAATAAGCTTCAGAATTCCTCCAATCTGATTTCCCAAATGGAGGAGAGACTCCTCCTCTAAAAATAGCTAATGGAGGTGGTGTAGTGAACCCTCACTGCAACACCTAGCAACAAGACATTATTCTGCTGCAAAAATAATGTTGTCTTGCTTGGCCTCAAGCCTGAATGTGAGGAAAATCAGTGCAATCTCTCAAGAGGCCTCTCAAGAAGGAGAAGGAATCCTAAACAGGAATTCCCCCGGCAACTCTTGCTAAAGAGAAAAGAATTCACAATTGTCTGAATAGACAATGAGATGAATAATACAAAGCATGAGTAACAATGGTTTCCTTGCCCTCCTTTTAAACAAGTGAAAACTCTCTCTCTCTATGGGCCCCATCCATTAGGGTTTCCTCCACCAAATATCCTCTTCCTCATTCACACTGCGTTGTCTCATAAAGTGATCCACTCCTCCTATGGCAGCGTTGTTTACTTGGTCAAACATGACCCTGTCTTCATGCATTTTCCCCTTTTTCACACTTGAGGGTGCAAAATAAAGCTACTCTGATGATCCCTTCCACATGATGGGGGATTTTATTTATGTTTTCCATGAGCATGGGACTCCTTACTCATTTATTTAGCTGCTAGGTGACAAAAGAAAAAATTTAATATTCCATTTAGCTATGAGCTAAAATGGGAATATTACACATTCCCTGATCAAGATGTTGGCCTTAGATCAGTTGGAGCAGCATGGTATACCTTAGGATGTTTTCATAAACCATGAAGCCTTTACAAACCCACAGCCTCTTCATCCATCAAATCTTCCAAGTTCCTCATCTACACAAGTTCGCTCACGCCAAGAAAATCTCCCTCTTTCCCCTTCTATTTATGCATCAAGTGAAGAGGATGACAGTGGTAATGATGGACAAAGGGGTGACAGTAGCAATGATGAATAAGAAGATGATGGTTGAGATGATGAAAACAATGGGGTAGAGATAAAGATTAATGAAGAAGAGCAGGAGGATAATTTTGATGAGGAAGAAGAACATGAACACAGCCATGGTGAAGACAAAAACAGTGAGCACTTGGAGGAAGCTAGTGATGGTAATAATACCAATGATTTAGCCCAAAATGAATAAAATAATAATTCAAATGATTATCAAAGTAATGACCAAGGTGAAACTAGTGAGGGTCATGATGAGACAGAGTACATGAACACAAATGATGAATACGAGGATGAGCCAATAGCAAGTGAGCAAGAGGTAGAGGACATGGAAACTGATGGAGGAAATAAGGATGAAAAACAAAGCAGTGAGCATGGCCATGATGAACAGGATTTTGAAAGTCAATAAGAGGAAACCAATGAGGCACAAACATAATTTGAGGAAGGATACGGTGATAAAGAAAATTCCACTCATAAGACAGTCAGTGATGAGAAAGATAGAAAAGGAGAAAGTCATGACAGTAATGACACAAATCATCCTTCTAATTATGATAAAGGGGAACACAGTGCAGAGGATGATGAGGAAAAGGACCCTAGTGATGAACAGGGCCAAAGTGAAGCAGATGTAGAGGTTGATGATCAAATTCAAGACCAAGGTAACAACACTGAAGACATCAAGGGGGGTAATAATGATGAAAGTGTTGAAGGCAGCAGTGAGGCTCACATCTCTCCCAATGAACAAGATGATGATGCACAAAGTGATGGGAGACCTAGCAATGAGGGTGAGATGGAAGAGGGAGCTACACACATCAGTCCAAATGGTGAGAAAGAAGGCTTTCCAGTAGATGATAACATTCATGACAAGGACCCTAGAGTAAAAATCATTAGACCTTTTGATTTATGATACCATAGGGGGAAGAGGGATGTGTTTGGTGCCTCAAAATGGCAAGGGGTCATCTCTTCTCTAGCTATCAAACCATTGGACAAAGGTAATGAAAAAATGAATGAATATGTTGAGGATCAACATGGTGAAGAAAGAGAATTTGAACTTATACATGTTGATAGTGAGGAAGAAGAAAAAATCTCCAGTTTTCTCCTCCAAAATAATAATTCCCAAATAAGATATCTTCAGGCATATTTGGAAAGGTTCAAGTACAAATATGATGTCTTAGATAAGCAGAACCGGCAAAGGAGTGCACACATGAAAATTTATAAGGTAACGACACTCAAGGCCCAGAGACAAGCCATAAGGGTAGAGGTGCAATTATAAGAGTACAAGATGACTCATCCAGAGAGTGAAGAAGAAGAATAAGAACAACCTAGAAGGAGACCAAAGAACATTGGGCTCAAAAAAGCCTTGGCCAAAAAGAGGGAGGAAGAATCTGCCCTAGCTGAGTAGATTCATATCACTGAGCTACTTCACAGAGACATAGAGTTTGATAGGGAGTCATGGCTTGAGAGGGAAAACATACACCTAGAGACCAAGCTGAAGAAGGCAAATGATGGTTTGAACCTACAAAAGAAGATGACAAAGCATTATGCAAAGAAACACAAGCTTGTTTGTGCCAAACTGAAGGAAGCCCCCCATGAAGTCCAAACCCTAAAGGAGGCAAAAGAGCATGAAAACCTTGGAGTTTGGCTGAATCTTCTTATCCATTATCCAAAACCACTTAAGGAAGGTCTCCACCTAATTTGAGATCATTTGGAGAAAATTTTGTTTTTTGAGATTTTTTAGCCTCATTTGTGCAGCGCCACTGGCGCTACGCAAACACATGGAGCATACCCAAGTGGAGAACTTAAAATTTTTTGATTTTTCTCAACTTTCACATCATGCTCACCAAATTTCAGAAGATTTAGATCAGGCTTGACCCCTCAAAAGGTCAAGAAAACTCACTTTTTTCACCTTTCTGCCACTGTTTTGGGCCTGGCACTGCGCAAATGATAGTCTCGGCATTTTTTAATTTGTAACTAGGCTACAGCAGCAAGATCTGGAGACTTAAAGCATTTTTGGAAAGTAGACTCATTGGGCTTTCAAGCATTTTTGGAAAGTAGACTCATTGGGCTTTCCAACAAGCCATCACAGAGCCAAATCCGACATCGGGAAGGGGTTCAAAACTTGGTTACAAAACACCCTATTTTCTACTCAAGTGGAACTGCAAAAATGGACTGTATAAGTGTGATTTGGACCAAAAGTCAACAAAACACACTCATTTATTGCAAAATGGTATTTTTGAGTTTTTTTAGGCAAAACACTCTAAAACTAGGTGCAAGAAGTTATTTTGGCATTTATTTCTTAGGATATTATGTGCCTTGGGCCTTGTATGGTCTCTTGGCCATAAATGACATTTATGAGTGAATTTGACATTTTCCTACCATACTTAGGGTTTACTCCCTCTCCTACTAAGATAAATAGAGCATGAGGGCTCCATTGTAAATGTTGGCATTTGATGAGCTTTGAGAGAAATACATGGTTTTGATGAGCTTGGAGAAGAAATTGGTGTTTTGGAGTTGATGAATGGCTTGTTGGCTTGATGATGGAGAAGCTTCTTTGCAGGTTCCTTAGCTTGATTAAAGGTGATGTAATCTTAATTTTTTTATGTCTTCTTTTTTTCATTATGTTATATCCTTTTTTATTGCTATAAATCAGAAAAGTATAGGTTGATAAATGCTCCTTGAGGCACCTTAGTCCTCCTGTTTGTTATAGCCTTAATGCTTTCCTTTGCTGGTTATGTTTGAAGAATTCTTAGCTGCTCTTCAAGCCTCCTTATGCTTGTTTCGTTTCATGTATGGATTAGTATGCTAGTTTACAATTATGATTCATGGTATGCCCTGATTATTTGAATTTTTCCAAACTCTATCTTGAAACCTCTCGTTGAAATATTGTTTTCTAGGTTAAGTCAAAGAGGTCTCATTTGATATTTCCCTTTGTCCATTCCTACCAACTTGTTTTAGAGTTCTTTATAGCTTGATGTATGATGTTTAGGAGTTCCCTCTTCATATATTGAGTTATTTGTGATCTTGTATGTTTTCCCAAATTTTGGAGGTGAATTTACTAAAGTTAGAAGCTCTTATGCTTTCTATGTTTCAATGACATGTTTATCTTGGATATTTATTGGTTTAAAATATTATCATAGAGTAAATGGTTTTCCCTATCTCATGCTTAGTATCTTGTGCTAATCATAATTAAGACATCCTTGTTCATGGGTATTTCACAAAGGATTCCTGAATTCCATTTTCCTTACCTTATTCACAAACTTGATGTTCCTAACACTTCACTCATAATCTTAAGGATCCATTAACCTTGCTAGATTGGCCTTGCACTACACTTTGATTCATTATTGAGACACCCATGAATTTTATTAACTCCATAGCCCAATCATTTGAAGACCTCTCACTCCACCTATTCTACAAATCCATCTCACCCAACCAAAAAATCAACAAACCCTACACTTAACAACTACCCTAAAATCAAAAAACCTAAAAGAAAAAAGAACACATCCTATGCATCCAATAGAGAGAGCCCTATCTGAGTCCAGGAAGGCTAGGTCCTAGGACTCCAAAACCTGGTCTCATGTTACCTTGTCATTTGTCTTACCAACTTGCCAAATAACGGGACACTAACATAATGGCGATCACGGTGGGACCGAGTACATAGTAGCCTAACAAAATCCTATAGAGTTATTTAAACCTTCAATTAAGGTTATAAAATTGACTGATAGCCAAAGAGTAGACTCTATTTGTTTCACCATCCTAGCAAAATGATGACTCAGCTATAGGAAACTCACACAAACCTTAGTGCTATATATAGGAACTTAGAAAACCCAAAAACACCCTTAGATTGGTTTCTTGTCAGTTATGGGTGGTGGACCATAAACATACATTCTTAAAACAGAAAAAAAAAAAAAAAAAAAAATATCCACCTGACGACTCCACTAGCCTCCAGTAGGCCTATTACTTCATTAGCACTCATTTGACTTCCTAGATTTTTTTCAAACCAACCCTGAGAAGTTTATGAGCCCACTTATATACTGTGAGAGTTTACCAAGCATGAGGAGAGGTCAGCTTTTGGAAGATAGTCTTAAAACTTTCAGCCTCTCTGAATTTTGAAGTTTGAAATCTGGCTTCACATAGGATCAGTACCAGATCTCATCTGGACCCAAGCCCTCCCAACATAGTTGATGACCCAGAAAGGATTTTGTGGCAAAATTCTAGATCTGGAAACTTAAAAACTGTTAGGACCATTCAAAGAGAAATATATGTACCTAAACATATTACAGCTTTGCAAGATCCCCAGTTTGACTTGCATTATACAAGGAACCTCTTCAGAAATAGGTCTCAAAATGATATTGACCAAACTGACCTTGAACCGTTAGATTTACAACAGAGTTCTAATAGAGAAACCTCTCCTTCCACACCATTTGACTTTCAGCTTCTCCCTCACTTCAACTCTTTCCATACCAAATCTACTCAAAATCAGTTTTTTCGTCCAAGTACTTCCACCACACCCATCCATACCACCACTGTGTAAACCACTCCACTTCATCCTACACCTCCTTTCACTAACCCTCCTCTTGTAAATCCCCCATTAGCTCCCATCATGGCAGCTTGGTATGTCCCCTTTGTTTTACCTTAGCCTCTAGTGCCTTTTCCGAATGACTATCAGTCCAAGATTCCTCATTTCACAGAGGTTGAATCCATCACTACCCAACAACATGTAGATAGGATCAATGATACTTTTGATTACATCGATATAGAAGAAGAAACTATTAAAATGATGATTTTTGCATAAAGTTTAGGAGGAGAGGCCAAAAAATCTTTCAAAGCATTAACCCGTAACACAATACATGATCTACCTTCCCTTTATCAAACTTTCATAAACAAGTGGGAAGTCGAGAAAAATCCCCTCCAAATCCTGTCTGAATACAACAATATCTAGAGGAATGTATGGGAAAGTGTACAAGATTATTGTACCAGGTTTAATAGTGTCTACAATGCCCTCCCACCTCATATGAAACCTCCACAAGGCCTAGCACTAGTAAAATTTCCTGAAGGTTTTGACACTGACATTGCTTTCCAATTGAGAGAAAGAGACCCTAAAACCTTAGAATAAATGCAAAGGGAAGCTATTAGTGCAAAGGTAAACTTAATTGAAAAAAGAGCTAGGTTGATATTAGAAAAGAGAGTGACCTACAAAGCTGAAAACATGCCTTCAACCTCCTCATCTAATACCAAAATGGATAGCCTAATGAGAACCATGGAGAGAATGATAGAAAGGATAAACTTAAATGAAAGGACACCTCCTAGGGAAAACCAAGCTAATCCCAAAATAGAAATAGAGCTCAGAACTTCAGAAGAGACCCTCCCCAAAACTAGCCAAGAGACAATGATCAAAACATTAGGCCACCTTTCCAAGATAATTATGTAAATGGAGAGGGAAGAGAGGATGAAGAAACTAAAGAGAACAATGTAAAAATAATAAGCTCTGATAATGAAAATGAAGTTTTTCTCACAGAAGAAGAACAAGGAATTTTTTCCTTTGATCAAACACAAATAGATTGTGAAGACTTTGAAGATTACCAATTAGGACTTGAAAATGCCATCATGGAGGTCCATAGGCAATATGACCTTAGGAGAAAAAAAAACCAAGAAGCCCCTAAGAAACACCAAATTAATATTGCTGCTAGGAAATATATAGAAAACAATCATAAGGGGACAACAGACAATGTAAATAACATGGCTAAGAAAACTGACCCAGGAAAAGAAAAAATCAGCCAGCGAAATGGTGCCACAAGATGCCCTAGTACCTCTACCTGTGGCCCTGAAATAATTCTCCTGTCTAAAACCCCTAATCAAAATCATCAAACCAAAATTATGGAGAAGGATGTGGCTGATAAAAATGATGCAAATATGTCCAAGATCCAAATATCTTTCAGCTTTTAGGGGGAGATTGCTAAAATTAATATAACCATGCCTCTCACTGAACTAGTAACTCAAGGAGTGTATAAATCCCAGCTGTTGAAGATCTTGAACTTAGGAAATGATACTGACACACTAAATTTAACTGATGACTATCCTGAATTGTTATTTGGACCTAAGGTTGAAGGAAAGTGTCAAGAAGGAATTGTCCCTCCTTTCTATATCAATCTATACATACATGACAAGATATTACAGAATACTATGCTGGAATTTGGAGCCTCACACAACCTCATGCCTAAAGTTGTGATGGAAAGCTTAGGCCTAGAAATAACTAAACCTGACAAAGACTTGCACTCATTTGATTCGAGTAGGGTCAAGTGTTTGGGCCTAATCAAAGATCTTTATGTCAATCTGACACAGATTCCTACTAAAGGTCTTGTCATGGACATAGTGGTGGCAGACATTCCCCCTAAGTATGGCATGCCCTTATCTAGATCTTCGGGAGCCAAAATTCAGGGAAACCTCAACTAGATATGTCTTATCCTACTATCCTTGTTTTCAACTAGAAAATAAAACTTTACTAAGATTCACACGTGAAGTATATGGTGAGTAACCTGGATAGGCCAAACAACACCCCTGTCTATTCCATTCATTCAAAGTTAGATTCATTCATCTTGTATAATTAAAATGATATTGGGGAACAAGTGAGTGAAAATCAGAAAGATCTAGTGCTACTATAACAACCAAAGATGTCCTCAACTGAAGAACATATCATCCCAAACTCTAGCAGCCCCGAACAACAACAAAGTGGTGAACATGAAATAGAAACATTATGTAACATAACCTTTGATGGTTCTTGTGGCAAGGCTGGATTAGGGGCTAGTGTCTGGATACATAACACAAATGAAGTACATTATTAAAAACTAGACTTTCAGTGCACTAATAACATTGTAGAGTATGAGGCTCTCCTCCTTCGCTTACACCTGCTCAAAGGCTTAGGAGCTAAGAAAATCTCTACTCAAGGAGATTATGAACTAATCATTAAACAAATCAGAGGTGAGTATTCAGCTGAGAATCCAATATTGAGAGAGTACAGAAATGCAGCCTTAGATCTCCTCAAAAGCTTTGAGAAATATGAGCTAGCTTACATTCATAGAGCCCAAAATAGTCTTGCAAATGAACTTGCCTTTACTGCTAGAAACTATCAAATACCACTTGAAAGTGAACAATACACTTTCAAAGTCAAACAATGGCCTACAGTGCTGGACAACATTGATTATTGGCAAGTGTTTGAGGGTGATGAACAAATTGATGAATTTTTGCACTCTAGGAATGAATTTACATTGACAAAACCATGTTTAGGGCATGAGGAAGATGTTTCTACAAAAGAAAGGACCTTAGAAACAGAGCTGCCACATTTTTTTGATATAAACCTACTTACACATCCTTATGAGGTAGAAATGTTTGAAGATCTAGACCAGAGGGACCTTGAGGTTTTAGAGTGTAAAGATGATACATTACCAAGAGGCCTTGCACTATTAGAAGATATTTTTGACTTTAATGATGTAGCTAAGAAACCAAAAATGGATTCCATAGAAAATGATGTAGAGAAGTGTAACATTGGCAGCCTAAAGGAACCTAAAATGGTCAAACTATCCAAAACTATTCCTCCTCACATAAAATAGAGATATATTGAAAAATTTCAAGAATTTAGAGATGTTTTTGCATGGGGGTATGAAGATTTAAAATCATATGACACAAGCATTATTCAACATAAGATTCTTCTTAAAGAGAATCAGAAACCTTTCAAATGAAAATTGAGAGGAATAAACCCTGTTCGATTAACTTTAGTTGAGAAAGAGACAGAAAAGATGTATGATGCCGACATCATAGTTTCCCTTCGATACTTAGAGTGGGTTTCCAACCTTGTGTCAGTTAGGAAAAAGACTGGGGATATTAGGCTTTGCATTGACTTTAGAAATATGAAAAAGGCCTCTTTAGAAGATGAGACTCCACATGAGGTATGGACTGGTAAGAAACCCTCTCTTCCACATCTAAGGGTATTTGGATGTGATGCATATGTACATGTTACAAAGGAGAAAAGGTCCAAGTTGGATAATAAATATGAAAGGTGCATATTTTTTGGGTATAAGGATGGTTTAAAGGGTTACAAGCTTTGGAACCCCGAAAAAAGGAAGGTTGTGTACAACAGAGATGTGGTGTTGTTGACGGGAAAAATTGTGCGGCCAACAGTAGGGGATCTCCCCGGTAAAAAGTCCCAATCAGACCTTAAACCATTTGGAATAGGAATCCCGTTCGGGGTGTGGGCTCGGCTACCGCTTAAGTCACTTTCCCTTTGGTCTCAAAAGAACTCGATCGAACCTGCGGACACACACTTATTCACATGATACAAGATACATGGTTGATGCATTAAACATGTATATAACACTATGCGTAGCGAGATGAATAGTAAAGCATACACGCCGAAGGAGGTGTTGTCAACAACACATCTTTGGAGCTATGCTTGTAGGCTATTCTGACCATAAAAGAAATAGTTCTTTATGGCGGGATGCCCCCTTACTTCCTGAAAGATAAAATGAAATACTAATAAACAAAGTCATTAACATCCATTAAGCAAGCAATCAATCTGAACATCATTAACACAAATATAGGAAACCATAATGCATGAACGATGCCAAATAATAAAGCATACACGTCGAAGGAGGTGTTGTTAACAACACATCTTTGGGATTATGCTTGTAGGATATTCTGACCACAAAATAAACAGTTCTTTATGGCGAGATGCCCCTTTACTTTCTAAAAGATAAAACGAAATGCTAATAAACAAAGTCATTAACATCCATTAAACAAGAAATCAATCTGAACATCACTAACACAAGTACAGGAAACCATAATGCATAAATGATGCCATTAAAGAGTGCAGTTTCATAAATCAAAAGATGTTTGAAACTGTATTGAAATACTCATAGTGTTCGCGCAGCAAAACACATCAAGTCCAAAAGGAGTTTCAATAGGTATTTGTATTCATATGCAAAAGAGTGGTATCTTTCAATACAATGATGTATAGCTCTTGAGCCCGAAAAAAGAAGATCCTTCACATTTTCCCCGGAGGGGGTTTTATAGATCAAAACTTGCCCTTTGGGCTTCCTGACTCTTCTCCTGCCCGCCGGTTGAGTTGCCTTGCGACCTAGGAGAAAACTGCGACCTGCGACCTGGCTGGTGAGTGCGACCTGCGACCTACTGGGCGGTGCGACCTGCGACCTACTGCCACTGAGTTATGAAGATGAGCGCGCAATTGAGAGGTCAGGGGCATCAATCTGCTTTCCTTTGAGGAAGTCTTGCCAGGTCTGATACTCTACTGTTATGGGAGAAACTAGGGTGACCTCCTCTTTCAACCGATGCAGGCACTCCAAAGCATTTGGGATTAGAGTTTCCTTCTTTTGTGAGATCTGGTTTGAAAGAGAGGCGAGCTTGGTATAAATCCATACTGGCGTGACAAGAAACTGGCTCAGGTTTTCTCGTGACGCTGCAAGATCGGGAGTGACAACAACTTGCCTAATGGGCTGCAGAAATGACTGGATCTCTTGATCTACCTAATCCCATGTTTTTGCCTCGTCCAATGCCCCCAACGAAGGAATGTGGTGAAGGGTGTGCATCGAGTCGATGCCGTTGAGTAGGTGTTCGTATGCAGACATTACTTTGTCTAAATCCTTGGATAGCTTATCCTTGGACTGCATTTTCATCTGGATTTGGACTTTGGCATCCTGCGTATGAATCCAATCCTTCTTTGGCAAATTCTCAGGGGCCTGAGGGTACCATGCTATCTAGTCCATCATTCGATCCAAGGCAATCGAGGCTTCTTTCAGCTGTTCGTGCTTCTGCTTAGTCTCCTCTTGCGCTCTTTCCAATGGGGTGACTGTTTGTTTTACGGTGAACATTTCCCCATACACTTGCCTCATGGTCGCCTCTAATGTGTCGAACTCCTTTAGAATGGCAAGCGGAACTTCGTTGACAGGGGGAGTTTGGTTTTGGAGTTGTTGAACCTTTTCTCTCAATGCCGCCCTTTTTAGTTCTGCCCTTTTTCCCCGCTGCTCTGCTTCTTGTAGTCTATTTTGTAGAGAAATGATCTCTCTACTCCTTCTAGTCACATTTTCTTCCGTGGCCGCAGCGAAATTTGTGCCAGCCGATGCTATCATCACAAGGTTAGTCCTGGTATCGAGGACTATGTCTTTTCCGGTTGTGACTGTGGATGCAGAGGAAGGATTTTGCGCCAGGCATATTCTCTTCTCTTGCCGAATTTTGAAAGAGAACTGATCAAATGTGAGCCTGGTGAGGTCGAAGACCTCCTCCTCTTGCCCCTGGGGGGAACTGACATCAGAGAGTGGGGCTCGAGTACTGCCCATAGGTATGTCAAGGAGAGACACCTCGATATCCTCCAGCATTTCATCCTCTTCATGTTTCTTCTTCTTTTCCTCCTCTTCCTTTTGTCGGCATTCGGCTTCAGCCTTCTCATGTTCTTTATTCTGCCTGAGCTCTACTTCTGCTGCTGCTTCTAATTCTTCCTTCCTCTTTCGCTCAACTGTTGCAGCTTGCTCAGCTTCCACTTTGTCTAGCTCTTTCTTGAGTTCTTTTTCAGCTGTCGCTTCTGCTTCTTTTCTCTCTTTTTCCTTCTTGGCCTCCTCGGCCTGCTTCTTCTTCTGTTCTGCCCTCAGGCTCTTCTTGCACTTATCCTTGTCCTCTTTCATTTTCTTTTCTCTCTCTTGCTGGGCTTTGGCCTCTATTTCTTTCTGTTGGGTAGAGGTACTTTGCCCTGTAGTGGTCCGAGGCTTCTTAGCTAGAGAGGAGGAAGCATCTCCTAATTCACGACCCCTTACTTCCAAAGTTTGGTCATCCAGGTCTTCTTGGCCAGGGTTTGCCCCCGGGGCAAGTCGTCTATCTGCATTGTACCAGATCCTTCTTTCATCCTCTCTCGGGCGTTCAGTATGCTGATAGTTCCATTTGAATTTAGCCTTCTTGCAATGTTCAGGAACTATCCTCTCCAAGTCGTATGTTCAGTATTCTAAAGCCATAAAGTGATAGCTTTTCATCTCTTCTCCCTCTGCCTCTACCTCTCTGAAGTCTTTAACTGTGTATGCGCCGATAGTGAGGGGTAGAGCAGGCCACGGCTTCTTCTTTCCTCTAGACAGGACCCTAGAGAAACCTGACGACATTTGGAAACAGACCTCCTGCATGAGTACTTTGTCTGTAACAAAACGAGCCAGAGCATGTGGCACCCTGAATGAGCCAAAGACTCTGATGATTGTATATTCGGCGAAAGGGAACCAATGCGCCACTTTGCTAAGCATCTCCATTGCTCGCCAAGACATGCAGGGAGCGTCTTGGCCGAACAGTTTTCTGTATAGAGTAGGGATGAACACTTGGGAGATCGGCACTATGTCTGTTTTATACCGGGATTCCCAAAACACCTTGGTTTGTAGATGAATGGAAAGGGTCTATTTGGGATCCCAGTTATGTACCCATCCCTCAAAGTGCAATCTCGAACATACGGCATCCAATAGATAAGAGGCCATATAAAATTCAGAAGGCATTCCTTCATCTGGCGCCAATGCCAAGGATAAATTTGTGTGAATGGAGGTCATCAATATGTTTGCCCAGTTGAAATGGGTGCCATACACTGTGACGTACTCCATGATAGTTTCCCATGAGCCGTTGAAGGTAGTGGCATCTGGCTGCCCGTACAATCTGCAAAGCAGGGCTGCCACTAATTTATACACTTTCCCGAGGCTCGCCATTGGGTATTCCTGGTCTTTCTTGACCTTAAACTTCTCGGGCTCCTCCCACCATTGCCTTATAGTGTCGACTACAGGAACTGCATGAGCAATGGCCCATTCTTCTGTGAAATATTCTTCCTGTTCTGGCAAAGAATAATAAACATGGGCGTCTGAGCCTTTTAGTGTTGCGAAAGCCTTTCCTTCACTATCTCTGATCACGAACTTCTTGGGATCTGTTTTCTGTATGATCCAATCCATCATCTCTGGGCATGGGAATATTGCCGGATGAGCACCTGCGAGATGGAGATTGGACCTTTTAACATTTAAGTATATCTCCCGATCAGGGAGGTCTTCCGAGAATTTCGTTTTGGCGAACTCCTGATACACGTGGTACCATCGCATGTTGTCCCCTTTGGCAAAGGTGCAAAGGGTATCTCTGTATATCGGCAGTGGGTACATTTACATGTCTGTCTCCATATCTTCCACTGCCACGTGCTTGTATTTCTTCCGGAACGCTGGTGGTCCCATATCGATGGAATCTGAGAGGACAGGTATACACTCCAAGTCTGCTTCAAATTCACCTGTCATGTTCATGAAAGAATCCCAAGATAAGAAAGACGCCATGATGATACAAGAATAATTACAGTTTATCAATTACTTCGACTGGGACACAGGCAGAACTGAATAAGTGGTCTACTGGGTCACGAGATCATAGGTTGTAAGAAAATAGCCAAGGTGCGACCTTGCGACCTTGTGACTAGGTCGCAGGGTCGCGGGGTCGCGGGTTGTGAAAAAGGATGAAAATGCGACCTTGCGACCTTGCGACTGGGTCGCTCGGTGGGGTTGCAAATTTCAGGAAAAATCGGTAATGCGACCTTGCGACCTTGCAACTGGGTCGCGGGGTCACTAAGTCGCAGACTGCGGAAAATGTAAGGGATGCGACCTTGTGACCTTGTGACTAGGTCGCTGGGTCGCGGGGTCGCAAGTTTCGAGAAACCGAAGAGAATGCGACCTTGCGACCTGGCAACTAGGTCGCGGGGTCGCAAGTCGTTCAAGGGCTTGCCGGGGGGGGTTTTGGGCGAGCGCGGCGTGGAGTGATTTTCCCTTTAAATGGAAAAATACAAGGCTAAATGGGTCTAGACAGAGTCAAGGGATAGCTTTTGGAGTAGGGAACAGGCCATGAGAAGCTGGATAGGAAATTGTGATGAGTTGGGCCAATGTGGTGAAAACTGGAATCAGAAGGAAACCGCAAGTAAGAAATGCAAATAATGGCTGAGGCAAATGACAATTTAAAGGCTGAGGGATGCAGGGATTTGGCAAGAATAACCAAAAAGGAAACAACAGGAGGGAAAATGGCAACTTACCCAGGAAAATCGCACGCCAGTCGACCTGTCAGAGCTGTTTCTTTCTATTCGCTGCATATGAAAAATGCGACCTAGAGACCTCCTTTATATAAAAAAGTCGCACGTGCGAGCATTTAATGAGGTTGCGAGGTCGCAATTCGGGTGATCAGAGAGGTATGCGACCTCGCGACCTTGCGACCTTGCGACCTCTGGGTCGTGGGGTCGCGGTTTTCCAAAAAAATGAGGTTTGCGACCTAGTGACTTAGCCTTCTGGACTCCTTACTTAGCTTTTCTTTAAGTTCAAGGGGCTCCGAAAAATTTTGAAGTGGGGTTTTTTGGAGGGTGTTGTAGAGGCTACAACAAATGGCAATTCACTGGAAGAACCCAGAGTCTCTGCCGATGGTTAGCCTTGAAGGGGGGAGGGAGGGATCTTCGCTAACCGTTTATTTTACCTTAAAGTCAAAATTGCCTAGCTTTTTGGCACCTTGCGAGGTTGCTCAGCCCGCTGGCTTGTTCGGGTGTTGGTTAAGAAAATTTCATTTCTTCAGGTCTCTAGACCGAAAGGGTTGGAGAACTCTAGGTAGCTGCAGGGTCCGGTACAATTATTTTGTCCTCATCGTGTTACTCCGCTGCCAGCGAACCTCTCGGCCCCGGTAGAGTCACTGCCTATGAATCGTGAACGTTGCTCCGCT